>CM029113.1:1474007-2674007 GCA_016859345.1 Istiophorus platypterus | reverse complement strand
GACTGTATGCTGGATGATTCTACAAAATGTCTGTTCACATTAAATAACAATTTTGTCTCTTTTTCATGCTAGTGGTGTGGCTTTGCACATGGCTGAGCCGGCCGGACAGTCAGTAGTTCAGCTGCTCAGTCCACCACTTCAGCTCTAATCAAAATATCTCAACTAGGACAACCATGGGATGTGTTGATACTATTTCTTTATAGAGATCTCAGAAGATGAAAACTACTTTGATGACGCCCTGATTTTTTTTTAAATCTATAGCTACCAGCAAGTTGATTTTTTTTGGTTCGGAGTAAAAATGTCTCAACAACTACAACTAGAGTAATCATGAAATTTTGTACATACATCTGTGATCCCCTCAGGATGAATTGTAGTAACTTTGGTCATCCCATGACTTTTCATCTAGCACCATCATCCCAGTAAAGATTCAGTTTGTCCAATACTTGTTCTATGACTAAATACCTGCAAAAACTAATGATAATGATAATGACTAATGACTAATTAGCATGTTAGCATGCTGTAAGTACAGCTGTGCCTGAGTCCAGCCTCAAAGCGCTAGCAGCATGGCTATAGACTCCTTACAGTGCTATCACAAATACAGATACAAAGTAGTTGGCAGTATCTGGCTGCTCATGAATCATTAGAGCAGCAGTGAATCAATTAGGAAAAATGTGAACGTGTACAAACTTTAATATTGGATTTTATCAATGTACTTGAATATGATTTTTATTGCAGCCCTGACAAGCAGAAAAGGAGAAAGAAAAACTGCCTCTAATCATAGAGCTCGCAAGAAAAATGCATGGAAAACACCTTCAGATAATGGATAATTTTACCTAGACAGTTTATATCAACAATAGCCTTAGACTTTTTCTTACAACTGACAAAATATTTAGAATGAATGAAAAGGCAACTGCAAATTAGAATCACCTGATAAAGAATAACTGATGGTAACATACTTTATATTCAACATTGGTGTCCCAGTGCGGGCCATTATCAGTGTCCGAAGTCTTCTCCTGAATCACAGTAGTATTTCATTTAGTACTTGTCGTCCCATTACTATTGTTGAGATAGTTTAGCAGCTAAACAGACACAGTTTCTGATATCAACTTTTGTTCACTTAGATTTGTAGTAATACTGTACACCTTACTCTCTGAACAAATACATTAAATTAGAATCACAATGAAACACTATAGTTTTTACAGTTAATCTGACATTGGATTGCAATAAATCCTTTTCTTTTTTTAATTTTATCCTGTGTTGCGGTAAATCAGTAATCATGACATGCATTACGTGCCTGTATAACATAGATTTTATCTATATATAAATAGATTTTAAACTTTAAGCATAAATAAAACCCAAATGAATATTATGTTGTAGTACACACTCTACTGTACTCAAGAAATATGTCACCTTTCTGTAGAAACTTTGAATAGGCAATGAAAACAACATGAATCCTCAGTGGCCAAGTAAGTCATATTTTAGTTACTATTTGATAAATAAGTTGGGAGAATATGAACTTTGAAAAAAAAAAAAAACTTGATAGAGCAGAAGCTGGGCAACAAGACTGTCAAAAGACAGCATATATCAATTTTAGTGCAAAAATAATAACAGATGAGAAGAAATTACTGCATTTTACCACACAAAAAAGCAACCACCTCTGGGCATTGACACACATTTAACAAAAATATCAGGCTAAGTTGAGATAAATGGATCATTTTAAACTATAGCTGCAGCATTTATTTTGTTTATCTGACCTAGGACATATATAAATCGCAAGTAAAATATAAAAAATATATTATTTTTCATATATATGTATAGAGAGAGAGAGAGAGAGAGAGATTTATAAAGGAGTGAATGTCACAGCCAGAGCTGAGATGGGGAACTGGTTTGTCTGCTGCTGTGCTCATGCTCTGACCATCTAGCCATGTGCAGCTGAATTCTACTAATTAATGCAAGGACACACCCCAGGGATAGTGCTGAGGAAAAATACAACAAAACATCCCTGGGCAAGGTGAAAGTAATAAATACACATATACACACACATGCATGGGCAACGCTGTGAGACATTCTGTGCAGCCAAGTCAGTTAGAGCCTATATCTCTTCACCTAGTAGTGTGATAGTAGCAGGGTACAGCCTGTAGATGTGTTAACAGAGCCTGGCCCTCAGCTCTACTCATCACTATGTCAGTCACTCTCGTGCCTGTCCTTTCTGTCTGTCTCTCACTCCTGTCTTTTCCTCTCTGAGTCTCTGTCTCTTTGTGCTTCTGGAGCCCTGTCCTGCTGTTACTGTCTTTGTCTTTTCCATCTGTGTGCATCTCTTTCTCTCTCTCTTTCCACAGCCTTTGGGTGTCTATGTGCCAGCCATTGGAAGACATTTACTGATAAATATTCATTCACCCCCCTGCTCCTGCCGCCCCATCCCCCATCCTCCAACCAGTCGAACCCATACCCCCTGCAGCCTACTGTGTCTGTTTGAATGCTAATCAATTTCTCTGAAATTTCCATTGGCCTACTTGTGGGTTGAGAGCCAATGCTCTCTCCTCTAAACTCCTCTGGTCCTTTCCCTTCCCCTCCTCATTTTTCCTTTATTCTCTTCCTTTCCTTTCCTTTCCTTTCCTTTCCTTTCCTTTCCTTTCCTTTCCTTTCCTTTCCTTCCCTTTCCTTTCCTTTTTTTTCCTTTCCTTTGTGTTCATTTACTTTTCTTTTCTCTCCTTATATTTCCCTTCCTAATATTTGCTCTTCTCTTGTTATTTCTTATCTTTCCTTTCCTTTCCCCTCCCATTCTTCCCTTTCTTTTCCCTTCTTCTCTTCTCCTTTCTTTTCTTTTCTTTTCTTTTCTTTTCTTTTCTTTTCTTTTCTTTTCTTTTCTGGCATTCTCTCCTTTCATCTTTCTTTTCATTTCACAATTCCAAGACTTTTGCTCTCTTTCCTCATCCTTAGCATTCCCTTACATGTTCTTTATCTTGCTCTGTCTCCTTTCTCTGGGCTAAAGCTCTGTGTTTTTCCTCTCCCTCTTTTTTTGTTCTCTCCATTACTCCCTGTCCTTTCATTTCTTGTTAACATTTTCTCCTCCCTTCCTCCTTCACTATCTTCTCCCCTCTCTCTCCATACTAATCCATTGCCCTCCTCCTTATTTTTTGCCTCTCCTCTCCTCTTCACTCCTCTCCTCTGTCTCACGCATTTTTTGGCGAACCAGTGTGAACTTGCCTATACACATAGGTGAAGTAGACATAACCCTCTACCCTTCTCACACTCTCTCTCATGCCCATGGCATACAGATGTAATCATTCAGTGTACAGGAGCATGTGGGAGTAAGGAAGGTGCATGGAGCTTGGAGCACCTTCGAAACCTTCGATGGGAGCTTAGGTAGAATCAGAAATGGAAGGATGGTGAGAGGATAGAGGAATGATGCCTTTGGTGTGAATCAATGGTATGGGATAGTTTTCTTCCCCACTATGTGTAGAAACTGCTGAGCTTTTCACCATCTCTTCCAAGCTCCAAAGGCCCCAAGATATGTTCACTTGGGAATAGGCAGCATATATACAAGAGGATGTATACATGAGGAGAGGAAGTACGGAAGGAAGAGAGGCAGTGAAGGAATTAAGAAACAAGGCAACAATGACAGCAGAAAGAGAGGACAAGAAGGAGGTTCAACAAACCTTAGAGGAGAAAAGGATGGAGGGAAAGTCATATTAACAATTAGTCATGAAGACAAAAGTGGTCATAAAATACCCCTAACACATGTGGGATATGCAAATTTAGACAGAAGAGAGGTTGGAGGTGGGATGGGATGAGCTGGAGAAGGATGGATGCAGGTTGGCAGAAAGAGGGGACTAAGATATTAAAGCCTTGGAGGGAACCAACAGTGCTGGGTTGTGAGTAGAAAGAAAAGAGCTCTGTGGGAGATCCACTCTCAAAAACCGATTCATCCGGGTCTATATAGGGTCAAAAATGTAAAAAAAATGTAAGGAGATGGATAAAGAAGGATCAAGGGAAGGATTGATGGTATGAGAAGAAAAAAGAAGAGAGGGAATTTTAGGAAACAAGCAGCATGGGATTAACAAGGGAATTTAATGACCTAACCTGTGGAGGGAAGTGTTCTAATAATCTTGCAGAGAAAAAGTACCAACTGCCTTCTGTAATGATGGCTACCAGCAGCTTTTCAGATGACTGTGGTGATATGATTGGGGTATTTTTACCCAGAATGTCATGCTAGTTTAAGGAAAAGCTACATATAAAATTGGTTTTGGGTGCATTAAGATGGGATCTGTTTGGCAAGATAGACCCTTCGGTCAAGACATAGTGCAAATTCTAGCTTGTTGACTTATTTAAGGCTTCTGTAGTATCTGACATGTGATATATGTTACCTTTCCCATTGTTCTGTAGGGGAGATCCCTGCTTCTGGAGATGCAGGAACTGGCGACCCTTTTGCTCTGGGAATTGGGACCCTGTTACTGACGGGAACCATAAGTTACGATCTGTTTGTATAAACATTTTGCCTGTACACAAACTATATAAGTGAGTTTTTAGCTGTGATTCGGAGAGAGACTCATCCTAGCTCCGAGTCGTCTCCCAGGCAAACCATGGTGCCTGATTGACGCTGGTCTTTTTTGTAATAAACCTGTTTTATGCAATCAAGCCGGTGTCAGCGAAGTTTCCTTCATCGTCTGCACATCATCTAAGTCTGAGGAGCAACCACACTTCCTTGTGACAGGCTGTACACAAATTGGCTTTAAGTGACTACAAGCTATGTAAATTACAAGTATTATAAGAACAGAGCTGGAGATATGGAAAGTAGAGAAGGCTGGTAAAGGTACTAGATTATGGTTGTAGTGGTCGTGGTAAGTTTTTAACAACGGCAGTTACCACCACCATTAAGTAGCTTGGCACAAAATTTCCAAATGTCAGAGCCTTTCTTTTAGGTTCTTAGGTTTTGGATGAGGACACATTTTAAAGAGAGGATTGTCACATCACAAGATATCAGTTTATAACATATTGGAAAGAAGATAAGACTCTTTTAAGTAATTCAGAATTGCAGAAGGTTATGGTCTCTACGAGGTGATTTTGGGAGAAAAGCGGGAACACTCTGGAAAGACTTCTGTCACAGGGCTGATATAGACAGACCATGTTTTTTACAGTCAGAAAACCGTACATACCTATAGGCAGTTAACATAAACTTCTTATCTTTGGACTGTGGGGGGAAACCTGAGAACATGCATGGAAACATACGTTAACAGTGCTCCACCACCATGTCGACTATTTATAAAAAGGGGGACCATAAAAATTCAAGGACAGTTCCATAATTACAACAGCAGATGTTCGAGTCTGTTACTAAAAAGTGTGTGTTTGGAGCCTCGAGAGACAAATTATAGGTCTTGCTAAATAGCAGCACCTGTGGCCGAGACTGACATTTACAGGATAATGACAGACTGACTTGATTCCTTTAATTTCTCAAGATTCTCTTGAGTGAGTTAATATTAAAACATCAACTTATTTATTTGGTAACTTAAATGAGCAAAATTAATGGGATCACAATCAGGAAATTATTAAAGTGTCTCCTGATGAGGTAGGGTTTGTTTACTGATTGTTTTACTTTTGGGATAGAACCATAGAAAAGTTCATCTGTAACATGTTAAAACACAGTTTTAAAGTATCACAAGTAGTGCCAATTAATAAAGTCAGCAAACTGACCGTGAATTTCAGTTACACTGCAAGATATAATATCTAAAATTAGCCAAGATTATCCAGCATACACTTCTGGTCACACAGAACAAGGGAGGGTGCTAGAGCAAAGCACAGCAAAACCTGAGAATTTTTAATTAACAAACAGTCTCTTTTATTGCTAATGAATTTAAGCATTATTTTGTGAGTGCACAAATGTGTCCTTTTCTCCTTTAAAAATGTGACTCATTCTTATTCAATAATTTTAGGCTAGCAAGGTTCCATCTGTCAATCTACAGTGTTTCTGAATTAATGGTTAGCCCCAGATTTGTCTGGTGAGACTGGCTAGAGGTGGCTTGTGTAATCTATATCACAAGGTAATTAGTGGCGAGTGTGTCCTGTCATCTTTTGTACAGGGGGGGGGGGCTTGGGACAAAAGGTCCCCTAAATAGCAAACAATTAACAGTGTTACAAAATGTAATTTAACAGAAGAAGATGGGGACCTCAATATTCAATTCAAAAAACCTTACATTGAAGGAAACTGGTTTCAAGAGCCTTCTAGAAGAGTGTGAATATGCGACTGATAAACATAATGAGGATTACCATATTCAAAAACAGCATGATTTGGATGAAAGATAAGACTAACCAATACATTTTTCAAATGTATCTCTGGAAGGACTGGCAGCTAACTAATTACCAAAGCCGTTAATAAAGACCCTGTAAGGTCAGTCAGTTTTCTACTATGAGCAACACAGTCCTGTGTTAACAGACAATAATCTGCCACAAAACTCTTATCACTAATTTTGTGGGAGGGATTCTTTTGGGAAATGTGATGTCACATGCTTCTGTGCACCACTAAGGATTTAGCAACATGTGAATCAAAATCTGATGATAGCTATGGGGATGTTTTATGCCGCTGCCAGAAATCTATCACTCAAACTAGATGAACCCACAACAACAAAGCCCAAATGAAGCAACTAAGCAAACTCTTAAGCAACTCTTAAGTAATGACAGTTTTTTTTTCTAAACTTTAACTTTGCTTCTTGTTTATTTAGTCATGAATATCTAATATAGACAGACTAGGGACTTTAAGATGAAAGCTATGGAAACCACCAAACTGCTCGGCTGGCTAATGCTGATTCTCTCTGAGACGGTACAATGGTATTCAAAAAACACAAAGGTTTGTATGTTGGTTATTTTGCTTTTAATTACCATAATGACTGTTATTTATATGTGACAATGCATTTAAACATGCTATGCAAGCCTGCCTTCTTTTCTTTCTTTTGTTGAGTGTGACTTAGATTCCAAAGGCTTCATCCAATACCAGGGGACTGCAAAAAGGGGAGTTGTCATATAATCACCGAGGTCTTGTGAGTTAATATGGTATTTATTCTCATATACGAACACTGGGGTCTATGTCGCCAATATTCAATGATCATAGTGGACCAGAACTCTATTTGTAAGTACTGACCTTGCAGAGATCCCTATAAGTCCATAGATACAGTCATTAACCTTATTTCATGTATCGCATGGAGATACATTAAATATTAATCCCTGCTCATTTACATACCTGAAAATTCAGCTTAATTATTCAACATCCAATGCCCTTTGGCTTCCCGCATATCTCAGTGCAGACTGTGATGCCTACAGCATTTTCATAGGTCATTACACAGCAGCTTTGCACCATGTTTATTCATGCAAGTTGTATTGCAATGCACATAGTTTAATATCACACCATGCCAGCCAAGAACAAAGGCAGAAATGAAGGTTAATGTGGGAGTCTGGGCTAGAATCTTAAGATATGATCCCAGCTTTGTGTGTTTTAAAAAAAGGGAAGAAAAAAAATGGTCTCAAGGAGTTACCAAGATAAATATTCAGAATGACAGGAAAATGTCATGGATGCAGTTTTAAGTATAAGAAAGTGAGAGGGAAGCAGGAGGATTCTTTCTGATTAAGGGGACACAAAGAAATAACTTAACATTAATATCTGCTCATGCACTAAAGTAAGAATGATCTTGTCTCCATGCAACCGACTACCAGGCATTCCACACTCAAGCACATATTCACAAAACCACAGCTGAATTTGTATATCGCTGCTCGGCTTTTGTTTATTTCTAATATTTTCCATCTCATTTTCATTCCCCTTGTCAGGATAGGTGGTAGGCTGACTGCTGCTCTGCTCATTAACATTCCTATCTATCCTTTTGCAGCATTTATCCAATCTCTGGCACTGTAGTTGTGAGCTGATTCAGAAGCTGGCACAGTGATGTGAGAAAGCATTTAATCAGACTAGTTAATAGGCTAGATTAGTTAGATGAACACACAGTGTGGGTTTCCATGTTACAGAGACAGACTATTAAATAATTAAAGAGTTTTATGTACTGTCTTGTGTTGGTGAGATCTGCATCTGCGAAGGCCTGTTGCTGAGAGAACATTCACCTCACTGGTGACTTATAAGAACCTCTCTTGAAGATTATGTGTTTGTCTCAACATGTTAGCTGCTGAGAAAGTTTGGATACATGACTCCCCGACAAGTGTGAATATGGACAACAAGATATATATGTGTGTGTGTGTGTGTGTGTGTGTGTGTGTGTGTGTGTTTATGTGTGTGTTCATAAATGGTTTTATCACAAAAAATGAAAAATAACTATGCTTTGTTTACCTAAGAACAGGTTGGCCTAGAAAGTTTACTTTGCTAGTAATTAGCAGTGACAACTGAACTCAGTAAGTTTTTCAGTCTCTTAATAAATAGGAGTATGGTGCTACTCAGAGTCCAATTCTGGGTAAAGCAGCTGACAACAACCATTGCTTCAAAGACTACCACAAACTTATTTGGGTTTAATGAAGGTTTGACAGTCATAATTCCAGAATTAATTAAACTGAGTCCAACAAGATATTGCTAAAGGAATGTCTGAATGTTTTACATTAAAACATGTTAACACAGCCTTGTTTTGCCTCATTTTTGGCTGGACTGCGACAGCAAGGAAAACCCTAGAAACATGAATGTTTTTGACTGAGTAAGTGGGTGATGAAGCTACACCATTGGCCAGCCAGCAATCGTTTACTTCCATGCATGTACTCTTGGTTTAAAATAAATCTTGATGACCTATGAAGAGCTACTCAAATTCTAAACAAGGGTTCAAAAAGCCAGTATCTATGGTTATATGTTACCTTTTGTTCAATGCAATATAATAAGGTCTTCAGACATAACAGACGATTATACTGCATTGCATCATATTGTATTGTATAAAATATAATATATAATACTGGCAATTATACAGTAAGCAGCCCACTCACCAACAAATGGTGAGTGCTCTTTCAGTGCAGAAGACACAGAGACAGAAATAACTATGAAACTTGACGGTATATTTGATTAAATGAGTTAGTGAAAGAAAAATTAAGAGCAGGGATATGTCACCACCTGACAAGATACATACAATAAATATCTACTACTGAGTTGTGATTGATCTTGAGGGGTCACAAAGGCAAAGGTCATGAAGAACTACACAACTGGATTAAAAAGTGTGGAAAGAGATCATCTCAGCAACCGGTAGGACACATTCATCCAGATCATATGGATACTGTAGGTCATTTGACAGATCTGAAGTTTACCAGAATATTTGCAATATACATAATTTTTCTTAGGTGAGAGGAAGAGGCAATGACGTATTGAAGGAATTCATGGAAAAAAATAGCTGTGCAGGAAGCAAGGAAAAACAGGATGAGAGATGAAAAAAGTAATAAAACGTTTCAATAAAACTAAGAGCATGGAAAAAAAGAAACACCATCAGGCGTTAGCATAAGGGTCAAAGATCATTGGTCTGCAAGATGCTGAATAACATATGTGGCACCAGATAATGACATCCAAACTCTTAATACCAACCATAAAGCTCTGACTGGCTAGATTGTGCTTCCAACTCAGAAAACAGCCATCGTTCAGACCTATTTGAATTGCCGAAAAAAAAATATCTGATTTTCTAATGGGTTTCAAAGTGTTTCCATATTTGTGTCCAGTTTTGGATGCTTCCATATTTATATTTAGGCTTTGCCACATGCTTGGTCAACCAGACTGGGCAGACTGGGATTCAGATCGAGGTGGTAGTGGTGAACTGTTAACGGCCGCTGTCATGATTTCTGTTGTGTGACCAACTGCTGCCATGGTTCACTGCTGTGCAAGACTGTGACTGACAGTTCTGGTCCTTCTGCTCCTATTAAGTATTCAAACGCCCACATGAACACTATTTGGATGGTACAGGGAAATGCAGTTTTACATTGTGAAAACCATTTGGTGAATGTACTGAATGAAATAGAGACCCTTGTACAGTGTAATGATTGAGACGTGACGCAAAGATGTATGGCTGTGTTTTCAAACAACAGGAAGTCAGTTATTTCAGTTTGGTGAACTGATTTGGTCTGCTTTACAACACATTCATCAGCTGGAGCCGTTGGTCCACAACTCATGGAGGCAGTTAAGGTACTTTAAAGCCCTTAGTGCCTGATTGTTGCAACTTGCCTACAAATCTTAACGTCTTAAATCAGTTAGATCTGAAAAGACATATATAATTTTTTAGATTCAGTGAAACCTAAATTTTCAGAGCATATGATTACCTCTGATGTCCACTGTTAGAAAAAAATCCATAAATCTGCCATGAAATCATAGAAAAAGACACTCCTTAAAAAGCAAGAGCCTGCCTGTGACTCACATGCAATTCAAATTCAAGCAGCAACAAAATAATTCACCGATAGTTGCATGTACATCCATGGTTACACTGCAAACAAGAAATGCTACTAGCTAATTTTGCACACTTTTTTTATTTGCAAATGTGGCTGAAATTCAAACAAATATAGGCTAAAAATACAGGGTTGTGGCCCATGGTTTAATGAATCACAGGCAACATTGTACTGTCTGTTTACATTCCCCTAAGCACTATGGAAAGATTTTTTGGCAAAACAAAGAACGTGATCATCTTTCAAATAATATCCTGATTATGTCCGAGTTATGCCAAAATTTTATTTAAAATCAGGAAATGTGGGAGCAAACGAAGTATGACACAAAAAAAAAATCAACAAATGACATGGAATTAAAAAAAAAACCTTGTGAACCTGCACTCGATTCTTGTCACTACTCCCGTCGCATTGACACACTTAAGCAATCAACCACACATACACATTCAGCATCTGTCAGACTACTGGCTACCACTGCTTCGAGCAAATAGAAAGAACTGGTGAGGCCGGATCATGTTGCTTTGCATGATCCCTTCACTCCAGTGAGGTCCACAAGTCTAAGAATTGCTCATACTGTGTGGACATGAAGAGGTTTGATCTTTATAGTGTAACTGAACCCTGTGGACCTCCAGTGCTCATCACAATTCTGATGGTGGAAACGAAAAGCATGAAATATGTATTCCTCAGTTGTTGAAGTTGCACAGAATCCCTAAGAAATAGAAGCCAGACTGCTACTATTAAACAAATCAGTGCAATGGTATGGACCCGTGCCTCTGGAGGCATCCATACTACACTGCTCTTTATGTGAGGACGATAAGTTCTGGTGTGTACATGTATATGGATGCCTGCTAAAACTGATCTAAATAGGGACACATTTATGTACACAATGCATATTTTATACTGTGACTTCTTTACTGCTCAAACCTAAATTCTTCACTCACTACCCCTACGCTAAACCTTTATCTATTAAATACATACATTCTTATAGCTTTTATGTGTATACCCGTCTAATTTTGTCTTTAATGCTGGAATTGAAACTTCCGATTCTCAACTAAGCATTTCCACTCAATGGAACATGAAACGCATGATCATTAAATATAAATAAATACAAAAGATATTATTGTCTTACCATTACACTGTAAATGCCATCAGTTGCTGGCACTTGCTCCTGTGTTGTTACTTCCTTAATTTTTGTCATCTTTATTTCTTGGTTCAGATGCTTGGGTTCACAGACCATAATTACATGAAAGAGTGGCTTCAGATGACAACTTAAGAGACATCTTAAACGATTTTGTGAAGTTTATCCTTGGAATAATGGCATTATTATTGTTAAAGCTATTTCATTGATAGTTTAACTTTGGTTGCATGTGCAATGCAGGGTCAGCTGATTAATGTAATTGTCCGTGATTGAGTGAGAGAGTGAGTAATAAAGCTACAGGATTGGTCAGCTGAATGCAATGTGACTGTGTTCTGATGTTCCACCATTGATCAGCCAGCTGAATTTTGGAGCTTCCCCACCAGCTATTGCAATTTCAAAATTAATGTGTGCAAACAGTTTCTATTGCATCATCAGGGGGTTGTTTACAAGCAGTGTTGCCAACTTAGAAGCTTTTTTGCTAGATTTAGCTAGCTTTTCACACCCTTTAGCAACTTTTCTTCACAAAAGCACATAGTAATGAATCTAAGAACTCTAAAAGCTAACTAATCTAACAACTCTTTGGACAAACTTTCGCTGTTTTCTGTAGTAGAGAGTCCCAAGTATTGTCCAGAGGTTGGGCTTTCCCTCTGAAGCCTAACATCTCATTTAACAGGCTGCATGCCATCAGACACAGATGTGAATGAGCTTCTAACTTTCTCTCTGAGTGATTGTTTTACAAGTAAATCTAGCCTAAATCAGAGAACAGCCATTGTCTTTAACTTATGAGTATATTATTTAATTGTCAAATGAAGTCACAGTTACAAAATCAGGATTTTAGCAGCAGAGCAGCAGCTTGGAAATGGCTTGAAAGTGACTTCATACTTGTTCCACTGTCACAGAAACAGAAAAACACAAGAACAGCATTATTGGGAGAATGTCTGTAATGAATTACTGTGTATGTTAGCACAGACAGTGGGAGAGAAGCAAACAGATAAAAGATAGTCCAGCCTAGGTTTTAGCCTAGTCTTGTTTAACATTCCTTATTCCTCTTCCTCTGGTGCAATGATGGTAAAGAGTAAAATACAGAACTTGTTTTGTCATTCAGTGGAACTGTGAATAAATTTGGTATATTTCACATACAATCAGGTCTCAGTCACAAGGTGCAGCTTATGGATACTTGTCAGTTTTCATCAAAGAAAACTTTCCATTACAGTTTCTAGTTGGGATGAATGTGGTAAATCTACTCTTTGATATTTTCAGTTGAGCATGTTAAATGCTCAAAAACATATTTTGTAGATGTTTCCTTGTGTAAAAAAATGTGTATTGCGATACAAGCCAAACCATATTCCCAGTTAAGTTTTTTATCCAACCATTGCCCATACAATGCTAGTGTCTGCACTTGCACAAGAAAAGTCAGAACACTCATTTCAGCTGGTATTTACTTTTTTCTATGGCTTCAAAAGCTTTCAGCAACAAATCACATATAGCATATAAAAACTGAAGAAACACCTTTATAATATTAGTAAGTAAAATGTTATCCAACATCCCACTCTGTAGTCCAGACAGCCTTCCAAAAGATTCAATAAAAGAAAGAACTACACTGTTTGCTTCACCTAAAATATACGCTTTGCAGTGTAGATAAAGGAAGTTTCGGAGGAGTACAAAAATCAATGTGCAAAAGCCTTTGATGAATGTGCATTTTCTTACAAGGAAAGACAAAATCAAGTTGACAAGAGGAATTTGATTTCATCACTGCAGGTGCTTCTTTAATCACTCTAAAACTACAGACCTATTTGTCATTGTTGACAGCAGTTTCTCACATTGAAGGTTGGAGTGTGTGAAAAAACACAATTCACCATAGATTGATTCAGAGCAAAATCCACTTTCTTATTACTAACTCTATGTTGTTACATCAAATTATCTTCTCCAGCTCCTTTGGGAAAACAAGACTCCTTTGTGTAGGAGTTTGATTTTGACCGAATCCATCTCTCTGTTCAAACAGCTGCCAGCAGAGGCTTTCTTACTCTTTTCTTTTGATTATGCAGATCACTGCCAAAGAGAGGAAGTGGAAGTAACTCCTCACAAGTTTGAGTCAATGACAAACTTAATCAAAACACATCTCCCATTCACTTACACCCACACTCCCACATCCCTATATACATACACATACACATACATACATCTAAGCTGTCATGGCTGTGTTAAAAGTTAGAGTATTCTGTCCAAATCCAGGCAGGTTGTTGGGATTCAGTAAGGGGACTCTTATCAAAAAGATATTGAAAACAAGCTGTTAGACACTATGGCTAGGGTAGGAAACATTGTAGATTCTCATAAGACATGGGAAGGGATGCAATGGCCTTAAAAACTAGTCCTTGTTTACCTGACATAATAAAGTTAATACAATTTCCTTTTATTCAGAGACTTTGGGAATACTGTCTGTGTGTGATATAATCAGACCAATTCAAAATATAAGGTCTTTTTCCATCAAAAAAAAAAAAAACATTATTAGAGAACATCCGTAAAATATGCTAAGCGTATTTTTATACAAAATAAATGGTTATCAAATTACGTAATTCTTACATGTTTTTGCTCAGAAGATTATGGAGCCAGACAACCTTGAGATGCTGCTCCAGTTCTGTTGCAGTTAATCGTTGGTAAAAATGGGACCCTTTGTATATCTCAACTACTGCACATCCCATGCAGCAAGAATTCTCATCAGTGGTAGGTTTTGACATTATAGCTTCTTTATTATGTACATATGGTGGATGAATTGGACTTCTTTGTGATTAAGCCTTTAAAAGACCAAGGGAAACAAATTCTACATTCTGTTTATATTTCATACCAGCTTTTGAAAGACAAATATACATAGTCAGTCACTGGTGGACTATGGCATAAGCATTCAGTTTCTGTGATGTTCAAAGCAGATTTCAGTAAAACAAATCCACTCAAACATAGACTATGGTGTATCTGAGTGTGTTTCATACCTATCTGTTTGTATTTCCTCAGTGAGGAAACCATTGCACCAGATCCTGTTTTCAAACAGCCACTTTTTGCCACACAGCATGTGGTGGAGATACATTCTGAATCAGTCAACTGCAGATTTAGTCAATTTTCTGAGGTTGTTGCTTTCTACCATATCACACAAAATGTCATATTACCAGAGAGGGCAAATAGAAGTGTCAATGATTTGTGTCTTAACAGCTGACCGCTTTTGTTTTTTTATTTTTTTAAAGGCTATGCATTGATTATTGAAGAGATTGAAAAAAGTGTCTGAATATATACTCATAGTCGGTCTTCATATGGATCAAACAAGCTTTTGCATGACATTCCCACTCAAAATATGTCCCAGTGTACATGAATTATGTGTATGAGTTGCTTGAGTCATGTAGAGGAAGACCCACCGTACTGTTTGGAAAAACTGGAGCTGGAGAGCACAGTTTGCAGTGGTTCCCGATTAGACACCAATGGGGAATCACAACCTTGTCTTTGGATAAATAACTTCTTTGGTTGGGGAGCCATTATAAAGAGGGTTAGAAGCCACCCTGGTCATACTGCCCAGCTGCTTATTACAAATTGTATGAATATGCAAATTTTTATTCAACATTTCATATTCAATGGCAAAATTTTGTGCTAATGCAGGGACTAGTCACTTATAAACCAAAATCCAGAGTAATGCAGCAGGAGATGGATAGGACTTAGTGGCCTGAATTCTTCAGATACCACAACCATCATTTTCTCTCAACCTTAAACAGGTGTTTTCTGTTGAATCCTTAAGTATTTTGGTAACAGTTTTGACAAAAACACCATCCATGCAGCATTACTTTTTATTTATGTATTTGTTTTATTTATTTGTTTTGTTTGTTTGTTTTACAAGGGTTCTTGCCAAAAAGCTCTAAAAATCAAAAGTTAACATTGACAAGAGCAAACAAATTGGACTTTGGTCATTCAAATTTATAATCAAATGGGTAAAATGGAAACACATGTTTGTTTAACCACAAAATAGCACAACAACTAAAATCTACCCTTATGCTTGTATTCTTTTGCACATGATTAAATAAGGTGCTGTACATGTTAAATATCAGTCAGATACATACATTGCAGGGTATGATTGTTGGAGTTCAGATAAGTGTTTATAGGATGTTATGGGCTTAATTTTCATGCAGGTGCATTATGTACAGCATTTTCTTAAGGTGCAGTTGGGTTTTTTTCTGAACACTCTACAAAGGTCAACAGTGCACTGCAAGTGATGGGGAGAGCACTTAAAAAAGGGAAGTAGAGGAACCATTGTGAAAGTCTTTAATGCCACCAATGACAATGGATTCCTAATAAGTTCAACTTTTCTACATATGCCCTCTGGAGTAAACCATCTCCAAACACAAAAATACTTGAGGGGTAACACCATTCTGCCCGTGCACTGCACACATGACTGTACTTTGCACTGTCTTGATTTGCACCTGAGATAATGCCCTATATGCGAGGTCCACTAAGTCGAAGCCAAAACCTCAAGTCAGCAGCCATAATGCATCATTATTGTCCATATATCAGTTACAAGTTTTCTCCACTTAAAGGCCCTATGGTTCGGAGTCCTGGTGAGTTAGGGGTTTAAGATCTTTATATCATTTTCTGTCATCTTTCTAAGGTCTCTGGTGACCATGCCAGGAGAAAATACTGAAGCAAGACCCCAGTAGGCCTTATATGATTCATTTCAGATTGACATACCTCCAGTATTGTGCACTGTGCTGTGAATCACTGTCAAAAACATTTATGCTAGTCCAGAATGATGAAATCTATTTCAAAAATAAAAATGTGTGTAAATTTATTCTGAGTTGATTTACCTTCCGCTACATCCCTATATAAGGTGACTATAACAATTTAGTTCTGATGTTCTCATGTCCTTAGAAGCCCCAGGTATAATTTTAGTTGGAAGGCTTCTGCAGGACACTGACAAATTTCATTATCTAACAAATGGATTCAGCAAAAAAAGGCCCAGCTTACGCTTGATTCAGACAGAGTGTGTTCTGCATACAAAAGTAAAAGCCCATGGAAGTCAAAAGCCTCTCTTCTTTAGATGAGTGTCTGCCCTCCTCTCTCCTTCCTCATCTTCAGACGTAATTAACCAAAAAGAGAGAATAAGTGTCTCCTGCTCTTATTGCATTCGCGAGGATAATTAGATGCGAGGATAAACTAGGAGGACTGATACAGCTCAGTTAGCAAACAAAAGGAGGGAGGGAGGGTATGGGGAAGCCTCATGTGCCTACAGTATTTAATATTCATAATTCCATTGAAACAGATTTGGCTGAGGCCCTCCAGGCTCTGTAACAGTACATTCAGTCTAACTGCTGGGAATCACACTCCTTCTTTTATTATAGGTGCTGTGGTTACTTTGGCCTGCAGGGGGCAATTTAGCAGCATGACATCATTTGTACTAAAGGGACATACTTTTTAGAGTGTTTATGTGCCATGGTAACGGGAGTGGGTGTTAATGTGGGAGCGCCTGTGCCTCAGTTCAAAATCAGTTCAGTTTAAGTTGATTTCCTGCAAATCCAGATACTGAACAGCGTTAGGCAGAAGTTTGAAAAATCTATCTTAACTAGAAATAATTAAAGATGAATGGTTTCTTATTTACAAATTAATTACTGCCTCCGTTTACATGTAGAAGTGAAAGCTTATTTACTCGTGTGTGTGTGTGTGTGTGTGTGTGTGTGTGTGTGTGTGTGTGTGTGTGTGTGCGTGTGTGTGTGTGCGTGCATGCGTGTGTGCGTGTGTCAGTGTGGGCTTTGATGAAAAAGAAATATGGCTGGGATTTACAGTATGACAGGGAATGCAGCATCTCAGTGGCAATACAGGCGCAGCTGCAGGAACAAAGAAGCAATGATGAAATGTAACTGTAGTCAAACAGATTTTATCATCACGCTAGCTGTGTCCCACTGGGGAGCTTTGGGCTTTTTTGGCTTGCATGCTCATGTGTGGTAAAGATGAACTAACAGAATTATGTATACACTTTACCTAGAAAACAAGCCTGCAGCGCAGGCCCTTGATTTTGCTAAGATAAGTTAATCAAGATGTTTTGCTTCCACATGCTGGCTGACTTAGCTACCTTCCTCAGAGTGCTGATTAGTGAGAGTGGAGAGAAATTAATTTGTACTGGTTTGAGCTCAGTTTTCTGCTTTCCTTATGATTATCTTTTCACTTCACTTCTTATTTTAACTCCATGGTTATGTAAAGCAATAAACAAAATGAGGTAATTTCCCACTTGAAAAAATATGAAGAGTGAATGTAAATGTCAAATTATTTGTGACAACTTCACAACACCAAACATGGGGATAAAACTGTAACTCCAGCCATGTTTTTAAATCCCTTTCACACTTTTCAAGCATTTCTATAAAGGAATATTTATTATGTTAGTTATCTTGATCAGCTTTCAACACACGAGTAAGATCTGACAACTGTGATGCTGATATCTATAAAGACACTATGCTTGCGACAGAGTGGTTGTTAAAATGGATAAAGAATTACAATGTCTAATTTTTTCAGTGACCTCCTGTGGTTATGCAATTAACAATAGCTTTTCAGAAGTTCAGTAGCAGAGCAGGAACTACCATGCCAGAGTGAAAATGAATCTGAGAGGCAGACATCTCACTTCCTCACATATAAAATAAATCCTATCATAACATGAAATTAAAAAAAGAAACTCCATACTTGTCAGAATGTAAACTGCCTGTGATTACTTGAAATATAATATATATGAAGATACTTAAAAAAAACAAAAAACAAATGTCATTTCCACACACACGTAGTTGGTGTTTTTCTATTACCAAGCAATTTCCACTGTGGGAGAAACACATCTCATAAGCTGCAGCGAACTGTTTACAGCACATTATTTTCATTCACTAGGCAAGTCGAGTAGGATCACCCCTCTGTTTGTATTTAATTGTGTTTACCAGTTGTTTTTGATTGCACATCCCGGAACAACTGTAATGTGGTAGGCTCAGTCCACTGATCGACCATCCGGAGAGGTGGGAGAGGTGCTGTTCCTATCATTGAAAACAAAACTTGATGAAGATCTGCTTGCTTTTAACTAAAAAGAGCAAAGGAGGGAAAAGCCACAGAGCAGAAAAGACACTGATACGATGCTAAGTTAACTTACAATAGGTGTGGACATCTTAGCCTGAGATTATGGAAGTAAATTTACAAAACACAACTTTTCAAAAAAAAATGTTAGACCTTCTTCCGAGAAGATTCTATAGGGAAGCACAGGTCTGAGCCATAATGTTAATAATGCCGATGTTAATGTTGGCTCACTGTGACACTTTATTAATAGTGTTCATACCACATGTGCTTTTCCTACCATAACAAGACAAAATGTCTGCTTTGAGAAAGGTGTGTACTTTAGAACTTTTTTCACAGCAGATGTTTTGACTTGTCAAAGCAGAAAAAGCCCAGTTGTAAATAAAAACATTAGCAATGGCTGCATTCCATTAGACATTGGACAATATCAGAGCCCTTAGGCTCACCTGGACAGAATGCAGGAAATATGGTGTGGTGTGCTTTTCCTGCTTCAAGTCAAAATGTCTGCTGTGAAAAAAGGTCCAATGAGAAATGACTGCTAGTAGCAATAATCCTGCTCATCCGGTCAGTTGATTAGTGGTAAAAGATAAGCTGAATCCTACAGTATTCCAGACTATGGCAGCAGCAAGTAAGAACACCACGTCTTCCTAACTCTGAAAAATAGTAACATTAATGACATTTCCTCCGTTTGCCAGCAAAACATGCAACACAAAAGCTCAAACGGGCATATTGGAAAGTGTCTCTGAAATACAACTGTAAATAAGGGATTTAATAAATAAAATAAAATGCCAATGGGAAAAATGAAAGAGACTGTGCCCACCAGTGAATCATGGGTAAACTACCATCTAACATCGTTATTTTTCTCTGAATAATCCGAAAAATTTTCCCATATCATCTATCCGTCTCCTTTTCTAAACCGAAATTACGAATAATTCACAGGTGATGCTAACTCACACACTCAAACTATCTCACGGTAACAGAGTCAGCTGTGTTACCTTGAGCTTGTTTTTTTCCTCCTAAGCAGTTCTGACCATAGGAGATAACAATTATAAGCCATGACTGTTACTGTCATTACTTCCCCAGCAGCTTCAGCAGCTTCACCTCTACTGTTAGTGAAAGATGATAAACTCAAAATTTACAATCAACAATCTCAAGGGTCATGGTGAATATGCCAAGGCAGACATCTTGCTTATGATTCAAAGCAGCCATATGCTCCGTCTCTTTAAATACTCTACTTTTGACGATTTTCCTCTACAAACATAAAACTACACTGGATCATGGGTTTACATTATGAATATGTTTGTATATATTTGAGAAATGTATGTGTTGCAATGTATGAAGCATTACCTCCTAAGTTCCATCCAGTAAAAAAGCACATACCTGACACTTTCATCCTAAACTTATCTTACAGTGCAGCATGGGATGGAGTAGATCTGGTTGTACGTGAGGATATGTTAGTGTGTGTGAGTGTATCTGCCGTAAAATATGCTAACTCCTACAAGTTTTATAGTCATGAAAACACACACACAAACACACACACACGCACACACACACACGCACACACACACGCATGTAGAGGCATGATCCAGCTATGGTGTCACTTTGAGCCTCTGAAGTTTCTGTGGCACACCCATACACACACACACACACACACACACACACACACACACACACACACACACACCCATACACACACACACACACACACACACGCGTGTGTGTGCATAAACACAAATACAGTCCCCAGGCAGGAAGCTAATTCTTCCATTTTATTCAATAATGCAGGAGGGGGAGAAAGATTTTACGTCTGATTTTGTGGAAACAGGAAACTATTCACTTCAAGTAGAGGAAAAAAAAGGAACAGAATAATTAAACTCAGGCAAAATTTAAATAAAGGTTTTTCAAATAAAGTTGCAACATCTTTTCTAGTTTAAAAACAGAAAGAAGAGAGACCTATGAGTAAAGAGCTACTCTCATGAATGATAAAGCGTTAGAATAATGGAGGTGGGAATGGCCTTAAGCAGCTACACACACACACACACTGATGAAACCTCCTGAGCAGAATTGTCATCACTCTTCATTTGCTCTGTGGATCACCAGAACCAGCTTAATGTACCACTACACACACACACACACACCCACACAGACAAGCACACCTGCACACAGTTGTAGACACACACATCATCGTAATCTACTATCTCATCGTATTTCCATCTGACTCATCCATTATGCTGCGTTCTATAGCTTCAGCGATTTCTCATCCGTGACCATTTCAATCTTCAGCAACAAAAACCCTGCTGGAGCGTGGAGTATTCACCATATGAGCCGTAATTAAAATACATAAAGAGCCAATCTGCAGCCCTAATCTAACTTAACATGTGGGCAAAAAGGTTTAAATCTCATTTTAATTCGCATCTTCAAATCTTGAAGAAAGTTCAAAGTTTTGACAGTTCAACTCAAGTTTATAATCTACTCAGCTGCCTTCCAGATTCTGTTTAATCACAACTTAAACAAGTTGACCAGTTGCAGAAATAGGATTATTGTTTTGGGTGAGCAAGATTAATCCATGAGTGAGAGTTAGGGTTAGGGTTACAGTGTCTGACTTACAGCTGTTTGATCATGATTCCTAATGGAGAAAATGTTAACAACTAATATAAAGACTTGGGAAGACAGGAGCTAATGTACAGGCAACCTTTCAACCTTTTCCAACTGAGAAAAATGCTCTTTAATATGACGGTGGAAGTTGAGTTCTCCATTGCAGAATCTAGTGGCAGGAGTTGCATGGAATTAGGTACAGTGTAGCAAACTTTTTTCAGTCTAAAATTTAGCTTCATTGATGTGCACATGTATTGTAAGAAGATAACCATTCTAAGATGTGCTGAGTGCATTTCCATCCACCAGTTTTCATGTGCTTTTTCAATCTGCACAAAGAAACTGGAGTGGCAATGCTGGAAATCTGACAAAAAAAACAACAAAAAACAAAAAAAGAAAAACAAACAAAAAAAAAAAGTCAAAAACAGCATAAATAACTGCAAACATTTTTATGATTGGCTTGGTGGAAAAGTTAAAAAAAGGAAGAAAGAAATCTCTTGTCTTGGAACTCAGTTTGCTGAATAATATACCTGGGAAACATTCAAAAATGGCGAAACGCATCTTGAAATTTAAACATTGAACAAACATTGATGTCATATTCCCACCAGCTCCTTTTATTATGCCATCCTCTTGTACCCTCTTCCTCTGGAGTGATTTAACAGCACCCAAGAGGAGAATTAGTTTTACCAATTGTTTATCTCTGTGATGGTTCACATAACAGAAGTGGGTGGAAACATATATGAATCAAGTTTCTTTTGCCAGTTTTTCTGGAGATGTGGTTAAAATGTGCAATGTGTTCAATTAAAATCATCTTAAGATCAATGTTAATATAAGGTCCAAAGCATGTCTTTGACCAGCTGGTCAAGTAAATTTTAAAACATTGGTGGTCGGCACTGCAGTGGCTCTCAGTAACACAGATAAGATACTAATGTGTGGTAGGTAAAAATTATCCTGCTTCGTTTCCTAGAAATTAAGTTCATTGTTGTGGCAACATAATCACAGGCCAGATTATGGTATTATGTCCTTTATGTCCTTTATGTCCTAACCATAACCAAGTGCTGTGAGATTTTAAACATAACCATAAAGGACTTCTAAATTACTCTTCTCACTACAAGTGAATATTGTACTGTCAGATTGGATATTTAGCTGGAAAACAAATACATTGTCTATGATCATTTTACAGTTATGCTCAGTATCAACATTTTTGTGACTTGTGAAATATGTGAATTCACAAGATATACTAATTAGGATAATAGAAATCATAATCGCTATCCTGTCTATTACAAAGAGACAGAATTGCGATTACCATCATCTCCATTTTGGTTTAGTGTGTTCGTCTATTAGAGGCTGTTTAAACTGTAATAATGATGCCAAATTATATTCAGTCAAGTTATATAACTGTCTACCCTTTCATTAGTGCTTGTACCTGTATTTCACGTCAGTCCATCCACTACTGTTGAAATATTTCACACTGGACCAAAGTGGTAGACCAACAGGCAGCGCATTGGCCTCCATAGTTCCACACTTGTAGTGTAGCTAATAAAAACACCTTTCAGCAAAATAATATTAAAATTGATTTACTTAGGTAAACTGATAAAACTCTATTGTGGCTTATATGTAAAATTGGTTATAAGTTAAAGGTAAAAAAGAATAAATTAAAAATGATTGGTCATTAGTACCTCAATGAACATCAAGTTCATGTACAGGTTTAATGACCGCACAGCTAGAAGTCTCTGTCCGTTTTTTGTTTTGAACTCATTGGGCATGCCTCTTCTGTGCCAATTATGTTTCTACAGAGAACCAGCTAATTAAAAATTCTCTCCTCACCGAAACTTTCTTTACTATAACTACACAGACTGTATCTGCACCTTCTCGGAAGGGAAGAATTTTCCACACAAAACTGACACTCACAAATCCCACGAACCTCTGCAAATTCAGCAGAACTGTAATGAACCATTGGCTTTATGTGATCTTTGTCCAATCCTCCCATGAATGCAGAATACATGGATGAATAGCAGGTGTTTGGGCAGGCACAGAAATTGTCTGATATGCTGGAACAAGCATCAGAAGCCATCATAATCAATATCTTAACATCATTTTCACATTTATTCCAAATGAAAAACACTTGGCTTTTACCTGAACTGAGATTGCACTATTCCTAATGATGACTTTAAAAAGTATCCGGAATGATCAACTGCAGAGCGCTACTGACACTTAAAGGGTGGAACCAACTTCATTTGTCAACTGTGTTTGAAAGAGTGATATAAAATGACAGATAGGAGCTTAAGCACAGGCCCAGACTAGATGTGCTGGATGCCAGAATGGGTGCAGAGAGCTATGACTTGGCAATATTTTCAACTATGAAACACACCCAGTGTGCTGATTATGAACAGAGCTGCAGAAAATCTAATTTTATCATGTAAAATGGACTGAAAAGCTTTTGAAATGATACTGCAATACATTTAAAGTATGACAGCTGATTTGATGATTCAGCCTGAAGAGTATTCCTCTATGTAACAGCTGACATAGAAATACTTCACCAGTTGTATTACATGTATATTCCATATTCAGGCTGGTACCCTGTATAATAACTAGGTGTGTCCTTGTTAATAACTAAACAGCTCCAATGATTAACCTCCCTGTTCAAAGACATTTTGACAGTCATGTTTACACAAACTCAGTCGACAGGATTCAACCAGACAGGAACAAGCTTATCCTGGCAACCTTTCTGCCAAGCAATGTCTCCAATCTACATGCAGAGTGTGGCTCTGATTAGTTTCAGTTTCCAATTTGCCTGCTTTTCACTGTGTATGTGAGCTTTTCTGTCTAATCACCTCCGACTTTAAAGCATAAAGCGAGGTACATGCTGAACAACAGGTCATGGCCCTAAAATATGCTGTGTGCTAAAAGGGAAAAGAATACTTAAACTATTTATCTTCAGCCTCATTCTACATGCAAAAAGTGCTTCAATTAATCACTGGAGACTGTAGTAAGAGCTGCTTTTTACATTTAGATACATTCATTCTAAATGTACTTGAAGCTGTGGAAAAACACCATGAGGAAATATGTTATTCCATCATATGGTAATTTAAAATCAAATAAATCATACTGTAGGACTTACTGTTGGGACAACACATTGCAAACTCTGAGTAAACACCAAGTTCTTTCCCAAATAACGTTCAGTAATAAATAATCAGATGAACTTCTTATGTTCATGTATCTGAGGAACTTTAATGTCACAGTTGTTGGACAGCCATCTTATTCTACAATGTGCTTCCATCTGTTGACATTTATGGGTATTATATAATGTAAAGGTGCCTGTTTACATCTGCGGCACTGGCATTGAGTTTCTTCCAGTGCTAAGAGTAAGGTCTTATTTTTCTGTATTATAAAACGAAAGTATCACCTGCCAGTTGATAGTATATACTTAAGACTTAGCTTTTTAAACAATGTCATTCCCCTTCTGTTTGTTTTTATTATGTTCCTGACTTTTTATCTCACCTTTGACAGCGGAGAACTAAATGTTCTGAGTTTTGAGATGCACTATACAACTAAACATCACAGCTGTTTGCCCTGTATACATTAAATCGACATGCTTTTGAATTGCATATGGTACAGTACAATTTATCTTCAGTTTGAAGTCCGAATGAAACTAAACTGGTGTAACGAGGTGTTTACCAGCTATCTGATTGCTTACTTTGCAAAATTCACTTTACCGTAATTAGTCATTTGATATACTATTTGTGGGGAAAAGGGTATCATGCAGTAGTGAACTTTAAAGTCCACCTGTAATTGCAATAGGTCATATTTTTTTCTGTTATAATTGTATGTCAAGGTGATTTAAAAAAAATAATGAGCGGATGTGCTGCTTTCAGGTTTTGGCTGACAGCTGAGCCAGGAGAGATACAGTTAAAACAAACTTGCGCAGAAACCTAGCCTACCACTTGACATTAGCAATTAATATTTCCTCAATTTCTAATGTTTGCTATGTATCTTACTTAGCAAAAAAATTGCTGGACAAGACATATTCTTTTCTTAAGAGAAGCAATTATTAGCTGAAAATCTGATATCTCTCTATTTAACACATTAGCGAGATAGCTGATATGCTAGAACGTTAATAGATAATGTCTGTCTGCCAAAACTTTAAACATACTGTAGGTTAACAGCAGCAACTATGAAGGAGTCATGAAAACAGCAAAATAAATGGATTGAACTTTCCTTTTGTAACAGGAATAATGTTTTATTACTTCTTTTAAATGTTAGAGTTATTTTAATAATCCTTATAAACTGAAAGGAGAATAGCATTTGACTACATTTATGGAGAAGTTTGGCCTTTGATATCTGATCATCTTTGATATGTGATCAATGAGAATTAAAAAAAAAAAAACAATATTACCAGTTTCACTTGTACACAGACAGGCCTACACACCAATCCCAACACTAAGACCAAATTTGCAACATAAAAACAAGCAGCACAGTAATGTGCCTTGATTGCAAATAAAATGGACTCAAGTCAGTCAGCGGATTACAAAGCTGGCACAGCTGCTGCTTTTAGACATTTGTGAAGACACTAGGGATGGTGATGGATTTTCATTAAGACTTCCCAGCTGACTTTACAAATATTTCTCGAACTGTCCTTGATAGCTCGCTCTCTCTTTCTGTCTGTCTTTCCTTCTTGCTTTTAGTCTCTCTATGGGAAATAAATTTCCATCACAAGTCCTCATTAAATCATAGACCAGATAAATTGTAAATTGAGAAAATGCCCTCAAAACACACATTCACACACATTCACACACATTGCTGTAGATGAAGGAACATACTACCAAGTACACAACACAGACAAGCTTGTCTAATCCCTAGTTAATGAAAGGAGGAGAAGGATGCATCCAACAAACTCTTGCAGTTTGCCAGCGACTACAAATCCACAGTGAAAACAATGCTATTAATAAAAAATGCCAATTTGCATAATAAGACAGACATTTTTCATCAATATCTAACCCATTTACTTTTCAATACTATACTTGTGTACATAAATGTGTGTTTTGTTTTGGTTTTTTTTTTAATGGAAATAAGTGAACCAAATGAACTGTTATTCAGGTAGGAAAGACCTGTTTCCAGCCATGACTGGACAAATAAAACAGTGAAAACACCACATTTTTTTTTTCCCCAGCTCATTAAAGAGCTACAATTTTCTACTGAAAATACACACAAAGTGCTGAGAGACAGAGAGAGGGAGAGAAAGAGGGGTTTATGAATAGAAAAAGAGGTGTTAATTCTGCAGAGCAGCAGAAAGACATGCTGCAGAGGATGAATGTCCGGCTTGCTCATCAGTGTCAACTCACTGGATTGTCCTGGAGGAAGCTGGTGCTTGAGAAAATTGGGTTGAGCGATAGGTTGGGGTGTGGTGTTGTGGAGTTGGAGGTTAGGAGGTGGGAACAGACCAACAGACAAAGACTTTAATTCAGTACCAAGCTAAATCCACACAGCAGGGGTTTAATGTTTAATACTTAATATACAAGTGCTCAAGCACTGTGGATCCTGCTGTGTATATCTACACAAATAAGTCTGAAATATATGCTTATTTTCAATCGTGCATATGTAGGCCATGTAATAAAGTATATATTCCCTACCCTGACATTGACATTTCATTACATCAGTCAATGAGAGGCTTTATTTCAGCCCTTTCCTTTCTATTTAGTTTGTGTCAGCATGGAAGCAGCACTGTGCATAAGAAGCAGTGGCACTTCTCCCTGCATCAATGAAGAATCTTGGTCAAGGTTACTGTCACACTTACAGTGTCTGAAAGCATTAATCCCCTGAAGACAATCTTTTAACCTTGATGAACTGACAACTTTTACACCACTGTTTTATTTGCATTTTCTTCAATCTCAAAGTTTTTAGTCTCTTTGAGTCTCTTTTAGCGAATTGTGTTCGTTTAATGGCACATTTGAGCTATGGTTTGATTGAGTCTCATTTTTCTCATCAATCTCATTGCCAAACTCAGTAGACAGATATTGTCAGCCCTGATCAAGCCACTGTATACCACCTGTCCAGCACCAAATGCCAGAAAGATGAATTTAGTGACAAGGAGGTGAAAAAAGTCAAACACTTAGCTTTTTTTCTGTACAGGAGTGAATGTTAAACTTAAAGTCATCAGCTTTCCATTACCCCAAATGGATGTTACAGTAGTGTTTGCATTTGGAGGTTGCTGCAAAACAATTCAGGTCAATGAACTGACTCTGGACAATAAAGTACAGCCCTGTTTGTATGTATGTATATACATATCTAAAACTATGAACATGTCGTGTCCTGCAGTGTAGTTTACTAAGTATGTGATGCAGCAAACATTCAAAAACAGGGGTTTTCATTGTTGTGTTTGTGTCTATTACTATTTCCTAGTTGTCATCTATGTTGCTCTTATAAAAGGCTGATGGGCTTCTAAATCCCCTGTACCATGATAAATCAGATTAGACTTAAAAGTAATATATCATCCTGTAGTCGATCAATCATATTACATGAGTTGTTCAGTCATACTTCAATTTAAAAAGAACAATCATTAAAACAAGCTTCCTAAGTTTTCAGAAATACATCAGATGAGTCACAGAAAGTTTGCTGCTTCATCTGCAAAAAAATTACCAACACAGCTCAGGACAGAATACAAAAAACTTTCACTGCAGACAGACAATAGATATTACTGTCTAATTTGTCATGACCAACAGAAAGAGAAAGAAAAACATGGAAACAGGCACAAGAAGGATGATAGAAAAATGCAGGAGGGTGAAAAATGCAAGAATGAAAACATTTTACAGAGAATTCCCTGTAGGCAGGACTTAGGGAGGTAGGGAGGAATGATGAGAAAATGAAGAGATGAGAAAAAGACATAGCATAAAGCTCACTCCTTGGAAAAAAAAAGAAAGAAAAGGCTCAAAATGAGCAAAACCAAGTATATAAATAAACAAGAGAGAGAAAAAGTGTTCAAAGGACGGAAAGCAATGGTCTTGCCAGGCCAGCTGCCCCTCCTCTCCCCCATTGCCTCCCCATCTTCCCAATGAGGAGAGTAAAACGTTTAAATTTCTTCTACGGGATGACCTTGACGGGCTGAGAGAGGAATTAAATTTCTGTGGAGAAGAGTGGATGTTCAAGTGGTTTGACCGTAACAAATTGTGTAAGACATGATTAGAAAATACTGAATAACATGAGGAGCACTACAATACATAATGAATCACAACTGGCTAGCTGCCTGTACTTCAGTGAGTGGTGTATTTCAGATAAGAGGTGAGGGTGAAGGGATGTCACACTTCATCTCAATGGGTAATTTACTCGAGTTTTAGAAAAGCAGTTTGTGTGAGTGTGTTCTCTTATGCTACAAAAATAATAACTTGATCTCAATTTATAGAAAAATTAAATTGCATGTAAACCAACAATTAGAAATACATTATTGTCATGTTTTAGTTGAATTTAAGACTATTTTACTGTTACTTAAGGCCAACACAAGAAAAGCAAGGATCGAACATTTCATCAGTACATTTCCAATTTAAGAAATACTTTCTACTTTCCTGTTTGCGTTCGTACTTCCAGCCTTATAGAGCCAAATGATGTAATGACTTCAGGGTTCCCGATGGAACATTATTGCTGTGAGTCAGTTACTGTACTTGATGTGTTTTTGTCATTTTTTAAAGCATGTGATTTTCTTTACCATTCCCTGAACACCTGTGGCTTTGAACTAGAGATTCTAAAAATAATGAATCCTATCCTCCTACTATCATACCACAAATGACAGAGGCTTTGTATTAGACATACTCCAAACTAAACAAGATTATTTGTTTTACCTCAAGAAATAACCTGTATGAGCATTTTCTGATCTGTCACAGGGAAACAGAGTTTCTGCATGCCTTCCAAATGCCTCCCTGGTACAAAAAATGATTCCTGTGACTCTGGCTACTTTGGTCAAGGTTTGGTCAGGTTTAAAAAACAAGATTAAAGCTGGTTGAAGCTGCTCTAATTGCTACTCAATAGGATATTTTTATATTAACAGTGGATTAGGACTAGATGTATTGGGGGGATCCCATATGGTGACTGACCCAAAGGGAATTATTTACAGTTCTCCTTAACTCTCATTGGCGCTTTTTAGAATCTTTAGTTTCATTGTTTTAGTTTTATGACCCACAAATTTACTGTTCTGGTTCACTCCACTTATCCACACTATTTCAAGCATACAACAGCTGGTTTAAATGAAAAAAAAAAAAAGATAAATCCACCGTACACTACCTGCCAGTCACCAAACAGCATACAGGAAGTATTTAACAGCTGAAGAGTCAGTTATGTTTCCCTCAGGAGGTGGTGACAAACCAAAGCTTTGTATTGGACATTCTTTGGGTGGAGAGATAAACAGATCCAAATGAATTATTATGTTGTTCATGAATTATTATGTTGTTCATGTCTGTTTGATATGTAAATAAACAACCCTGTCGCCTAGAAATGAGACTTCTATACAACCAAACTGCAGCAGCAAGTACGTTTTCTAGGAAACCTCATTGCTGGCTCGTTTGCAGAGGCAACATATTTTTTGACCAGGGTCTACATTCCCAATCCCATCTGTGGTTTAGGCAACAAAAGCACTTAAGACTGTGGTTTTTATCAATTGTAAACAACATGTTGTGTCTGAAGTCACTTTGAAGTTTTTCTGTATTAAACCAGATGACAATCTTTCTTTAAACTTAACAAAGTGCTTAGTGTTTAAAGAGAGCCATAAAAAGTTTACTAATGCTGGAGTCACTACAGGTCGATCTTGTACTGCATGACTGGATATTTTGGCATGAAATAAATACTTGTTTATATACAATTTATACACATTTGCAACTTTTCAAATCCATAAATTACCAACATATGCTCATTACATTAATAAAAAGCATAATATGGTCACAATTATTTTTCATACAGATCTACAAAACAATTTTGCTGTTGCACTTTAGCTGTATAGAAATGTAACTGCTAGGAGACAGGGCTGAAATAAACCACTATTTGCTAAAACATTGGCCGTATAAACTTGATGAGATCGTATGTGAGTGCAGGTTTAATTTAGAGGAGATATTGCTGGCATGGTTAAAATATACTCTGTCGACTCTTTGTAGGAAAAGTGATGCAAACAAGTTTTGTGCTGCTATAACATTGTTGTGATACTTTTGCTTTGGCTTTGAGAGAAACAGTTTGCATGGTAACAAGATGTTCTCGCAAGTATTTGAGCAAATGACCAATGCTTTTGTTTTTCTAGGGAGGAATGTCTCATTTGAATGCTTTAATGTGCAATATACAAAAAGGCTAAAATGATTAAAACAAATGCTAGTCCACAGTTGCTTTGTCTTTTCTTTTCTTTTTTTTAAGCAAATTACTTGATACATGCAACAGTTTGAATGAAAAACCCCTCCCCTTTTGCTGTCCTTGTTTATATGCAATGGTACAGCAAGACAGAAGGACTAAATACACATATACACAGTATATTCATATATAGCGCACATGAAATATTAATACGTTACAATTTTCAGTATTCAGCTCCCTACTCACCCTATTTTTTTTCCTCAAAACTTAAAACACACCACGTTATCAAACACTAAGCTGACTCAGACAGACTATTCATTCCCCCTGATATCTTTTAGGCTTCTGCTTTTGATGGAATAAACCTGTCTAACATGGCTGTTTTGCTGAGAGAGGAAAATGACTCACAGCTGTGAGGTAGATAACAAATTTAAGGCGCTCTGCCCTTCCTTTTGTGTCTCTCTCTCTGTGAATGTACATGCACGTCGGTTTGTTCACACAAGAATATGGGATAACTATCCATGCCTGTCCACACTACTGAACGTGTCTGTGAATATCCCATCTGCACTATGTGGATTTAAAAATCTGAATGAAACATTTCAACGGAGTTTGATTAAAAGGTTTTGCTGTGACTCTGACTCAAGACATTAATTTGATGGTTGATCTTTTGCTAAAAATATGAAATTTACTAGCTTCAGGCAACTGTAAAAAAAAAAAAAACTCAAATAATATAGAGGGCCCTGTATTTGTCTAGACAATATAAATGCAGTAAAAAATAAAGGAAAGGGAGAAAAAGTCTTTAAGGATTCTGTGATTTGTCCATTAAGTCACCATCTGCTTTGAGAATCAACACATGCTGTAATAGACAAGTTTTTCTCTGACATAACATAATTAGTGTACATTCAGACCTGAGGCGGGAGAACAAACACAATTAACTATTTTCTTTTTCTCATTTGTTTTGCACTGTAAATGCCCCACAGTGACATCATGTATATTTATGCTCCTAAAGTCTGGCTTCTTCATGTTCATGAGTTTACTTTGAGGCATATTTATGTATACATCAGAAAATCACATCTTGCTTGACAGTTGTGTGAACAATATTTCTGACACAGTGTACATGTGTAGATAAGGATTTCTAGCAAATGCAAGAAAAATGCAGGCATGCTGCGGTGATGTCCTTTTGAATGTAATGCTTAGGTAAATCATGGAAAAATACAGTATTAAGTCAATCATGCAACCATGCCTCAGTTAGGGATGAGCCATTCAAGATCAGTGAAACTACCAGCTGCTGCTGTTGTCTTATCTTGTAATTATGTTGCTGAATCTTGTAATTCTAACTTATTATTTCATCATTATAATATTGTTAACTTATAAATCTGAGATGCATAAAGTACTGTACATGTCATTGACAGCGATTTTTCATCCCATTGTGGAAATACTTGAGTTTCACACTCCAGATTTGGACACAGTAGATAACGTGCACTATATAGTCATTTTGGATTTTGGATAGTGATGTCAGGCATAGACTCTGTGTGTTCTTTCTGACCTACCTACAACATAAATCAACAGCAGCATTTCTCATTTGGCTAGACTGATTAGAAATCAGCCACACATAATCTATAATAATGATTAGGATTTGGTAATTATGAGATACAAAGTCATTATTACAAATGAGCCCAAGAAAGAGGGTAAAACTCTCAATTTCTCTAACAAGAATATTTTATGCACCAGTATTGCTGTCAGTCCACTGTACTCTCACTATACTAACACTGGGTAGTTCCTCCCTTTGCTTTTAAAACAGCATCAGTTTTTATGGCATGGATTCTGCAAGATGTAGGAAATATTCCTTTGAGATTCTGCTCCATGTTTACATATGTCAGCTGCACATTCATGCTACCAATCTCCTGTTGTAACACATCCAAAGGGTTTTCTAATGGATTCAGACCTGGGGACTGGGGAGGCCACTGATGTTCACTGATCTCACTGTTATGTCCACTTGACAGCTTTTGCTTTGTGACATGGTGCATTATCATGGTTAAAGTAGCCATTAGAAGATAATAAATTTTGGCCATAAAGAGACACAGATGGTCAACAACAATACTCAGATAAACTGTGAAATTCAAACTGTGACTGACAACTGGTTAAGGGGCACAAAGTGTGTCATGAAAACCATCCCCACACAATTAAACCACCAGTAGCCTGAACAATTGTCATAAGGCAGGTTGGGTCCATGGATTCATACTGTTGATGCCAAATTCTGACCTCAGCAGAAATAGAGATTCATCAGACCAGGCTACATTCTTCTAGTCTCCATGTGTCCAGTTTTAATGAGCCTGTTCCCACTGAAGTCTCAGATCTCTGTTCCTGGCTGACAGGCGTAGAGCCTGATGTGGTCGTCAGCTATTGTAAACCGTCACCTCAAGGTTCAGCCTGTTGTGCTTTCTGAGATGATTTTCTTCACCGTACTTTATAAAGAGAGATTATCTGAGTTACCGTGGCCTCCGTCAGTTCCAACCAGTCTGGTCGTTCTCCTCTGACCTCTCTCATCAACAAGGTGTTTCTGTGCAGAACGGCTACTCACTTGATGTTTTTTTTCATACGATTCTGACTGATTTATAATTTCAGAGTCACTGAGTTCACATTTTTTCCTCATTCTGATGTTTACTGTGGACATTAATTGAAGCTCCTGACCTGGATCTGTAGGATTTTATGCATCACACTGCTCCCACGTGATTGAATGATTGGATAACTGTATGAATAAACAGGTGTACCGGTGTTCCTAATAAAGTTCTTGATGAGTATATGTATATATAGATAATAATCATTAAATTCCTTCAAAGTATCTGCATCCTGTGGTAATGTGATTTGCGTAAGCGTGTTGCATGTAAACTGATACATTCTTAACTTTATCTGTTCCGGTGTGGTGAGTTGTCTGTGATTGTGCTGACAAGGCTCAATATCAAACAGTTTTGTGGTAGAGCAGCTGAACAATCTGTTTCTTTTCTATCTTTCTGCTGCTGAATCTCTCACATACAGACACACACACTCAGACATGCATTTACAATTGTTCACAATAAGCACAAACACACACACTGCTGCATTCAATAGATGCATGCTATAAATGCACAAGAAAACAGTCACACAGGTATCAGCAGAGCTATTTGAAAATGCATTTGAACACTAAACTTACAAAAAAGACATTTTGGAGTTAGCAGACATCTGCTCTGCGTCTATTATCTGGTGACAGAACAAGCTGAAGACATTTATCACCTTGCCTCCCCATCAGAGAAGATGACATCTCCTTCAACACCTCCATCCACACCTCCTCGTGGTCTTCTCTGCTGCCTCTGTATCATAGCTGCTCCACTGTTCACCTCCTCTTCTCAACATCTCCTCTTTTCCTCCTCCTCCTTGTCATAATAATTTTTTGCTCCCTCTAATCTGCCCCTCTCACCTCCTCGGCTGTCATCTCTTCTTTTTCCATTCATTTCTAATGGTCTCACCAACCCCCCGATTCTTTTTTTTGGGAACTACAATTTCTTCGTCTAGCTCTTGTGTCCATCTTTTGTCTAATAACTTCAACATTTCAGTGCTTTCCATGCTTTACTATCATTCATTGACTCCACTTGTCACTCACACCTACAGTAGGTTATGTGCTCCCAGATAGACCTGTGGAAAAATCACATTGGTTGTCCTGTGGGAAAATTTTGCTAGAATTCTACCTAACAATGCCCATATCAGATTTGTTGTTGATGAAGTATTGTATAACTTACTATGGAACACTGGCGAGAGAACAATAACAACAATATAGGTTTGCTATATATTCCATAAGAGTGAAATTTAATAGAGAATCAATGACTACTTATTGTATAAAACTCTTTGTCTGGTACTGCTTTACACCCCTCCCCTCAACATATTAATTAATGTTATTTTTAACCAGTGGTAGCTATGCTGTCCCGCTGGTAGGATTGCTCATTGCTGAAGTGCCCACTTCTTCTGCTTTGTATTTCTAATCTCATGTAGCCAGACATTCTTCTTATTAAACTGACAGAGGCTGGAAGAAAATCTCATCAGTAAAAAAAAAAAAAAAAAAAAACACATAAAAAGGAATACAAGATCTTCAAAATACTGATGCAGCATTTTGAATGTTTGTGATTTAGAAAATGCTCACTCCCAGCTAAAAAGCTCACAAAATCTCTGCTGGTGCAGCGATACCATGAGGCAACTTCCTGGGTCCCCTAACTAAGAGGGGGCCGATAAAAGGTATACATTTATTATTTATTATGATGTTACTTTGAAGATGTATTCAGATTCATAAAGCAACATTGCACTATAGAAATATCCCATTAAAAGCCCAGCATTCAGAGTTTCAACTGTGTGATATAAAAATTAATAATACAATTATATGAAGACCCATTTACATGTAAGCAATGTTTTATTTATTTTTTTTTTTATTAGAATTTTAAATACCTTATGTAGTACTGGGAAGTTTAATTTATAATGATGCCACATATTTTATGAGTTGATATATTTTTGTGTCTAAAATCGTAATCCACTAATACAGTGCAGGGATAGATATATCAAATATTATATTCAGGTGAGTAAATGAGTGTAGGTAATTAACACTGGCTGGTCCAGAGAGCAGTTCACATCAGGAAGCAAAGCAAAAAACTGGTAACTGAATACAGGCATGGCAATTGCCTCTCTAATACCAGAAGGTGGAATACATTTACTTAAGTGTTATGTGTATTTACTTAAGAGTTATGCTTATTTAGTTAGGAAATACATGTGCTTTACTTCCCTTTTATGCAACTGTGTGCTCTAACCCACTTCTAGTTAGTTAATTAGACCTTATTTATTATTTTATTTTATTATTTTTTTTACAGGTTACTAAACTTAGTAATCACTTATTCAAAACTGACAGTCCTCCTATTATACAGTTGATGAGCCCATCTGCCTCTCCTCCTTTTATCACTTTAACACAGAGTGGGAATAATTAAAGCGGACGCTCTGAACTTTTAGTCTAAGCTTATTGTGCTCTCTAATCGAATGCAATGTTCTGAGGAAGTGTAATGTCTTTAATGACAACTACTTCACATTTATCAGTTTAGGGAGACAAACGGCTTCTGCACAGACGGTGAATGATTTAATATTACAGCATGCTATAAAACCAGAGTGCAACTGAGCATGGCCAAAGAAAACTACAAGAATCAGCATGACCACATCATAATGGCATCATTTACAAACCAGACCCATTATGACATCCAGTAGCTGAGGTACAAAGCCACTACCAATCCTTGTATGATGCACATATGGTCTGATTTGACATTATAAGAAAGAATCAACTTCAACAAGTAGTTTACTGCTGCAATTAAATTGCTTTTGTACCCTAATTAAAATGTATGAACATTACACTAATAGGTTTCAACAACATTTACCGAAGATGCTAAGAGAGATTCTTGTGTTGTTATGTGGCACTTCATCAGTACTGACCTGATAAGTATTCTATTAAAACATCACTGGAATATTCCATCTGTAGATGAGACATATTGTTATTGAGTTCAGTGCTTACTGAGCTCATTATAGAAATATCATGTTTCTCTTATGAAAGTTTTATGACCTCTTTTGTTACTGTATTGAATGATAATTACAGTGATGCTAGTATTACAGTTCCCTGGTGTATATCAGCTCAAGGTTAATATTGTGTTAGAGTCTGAAAATACTGCAACTTATTTCACCTAAGAAGCCAATGTGAAGGACTCATTTTCTCAGGAAATAGAGTCCTCCCTGCTAAAGCAGTATATCGGTGTTACCTGTAATGTCTAATATATCTTGATGGTGAAGAAGATGTTAAGTTGCTGCTTTCACACAATATCAGAAAATTGGGAAAAAGGGAAAAACATCCCTTCTATTTTTTTCCAATGTTTAACTGCTCTATGACTGTTGAGAAAGTATTTCTTCTTTTGGAAATTGTTACCAATGGTTACAGGAGCCATGTTCTACACAAAAATTCTATAAAAAATCAAAACAACCCCCCCCCCCCAAAAAAAAAAAAAAAAACTCTCTAAATAAGGATTTTTAGAGCTGTACTCTACTAGAGAGCAGGACTAAAATATTAGAACAGTATGGCCTTGGAAGAAAAGTGCAATACTCAGACCAACCTTTGGAGACCTAAACCTACAGATGAACAAGTAGAATATTCATAGTATATGTTACAGCCTTAGGCTAAAGGCTGGCTGGATGACATTTCACTAGAACACATTTCACATTTTCTGAGTCTTATTTTTCTCTTTATGAGGAAAAAGTCTGCACACTTGAAGTAAAACAAAATGTGGTACCACGCCAAAGGATTGCCGATTACTGTATTTTGAATTATATTCATTAGATAATTGGAACTAGTTCCCTGTTCCTAGTTGAGGTTATGGGTGTAGGAGCAGCTGGAGACAAAATAGTAATAGTAATCAATGAATTTTTCTGTCGGAAATTAAAAATTACCTAGCCAATCAGAGCTTTGTGGGTGGGATTAAGAAGTTTCTGAAATCAGAAAATTGGCAAAACCTGTTTCCACAAAAATGTTGACATCCGAGGTTGATGAATGTTAAATGAATGTGAATTCTCCAGAAAATGACTTGCTCTATTCACACATTGGCCAAGCTCACAAGGTAACTTTTGCTGCCCTATTTAGTCATTTTGCAATTTTGGACATTTGTGTTCTCACTCACAGCTCCTCTGGGTCATGTCTAAATAAGTTGAGGGTTGCAGTGCATTTGTGAAAGAATTAAAAGAGAATTATTAAAGCATTAAAAGAGAATATACATATATATATATATATATATATATATATATATATATATATATATATATATATATATATATATATATAAATGGAGATAGAGAGAGAGAAAGAGGGGGAGAGATGAATGTTGTGTGGTATCAACAGTGACCACTGTTTAATTCCCAGCTGGTAACCAGGCAGGGCAGGTGATGCTAATCTTGCGTGTGGGTGTAAAGGGGTCACGAATGTCAGGGAAAGTTGTGAATAAATTCTGCCACGTCTCTCTTGCTCTTCTTCACTGCTCTCCTCCCCCTCCTCTTCAGCCCCACTCTCTCACCCCAGAGCGAGACTTTCTCTACTGCTTCTTTGTTAAAATGACAGGCCCTAATAGGATAAATAAAGCACCTATTTTTACCTGGCTGCTGGCAGGATGATCACACTTACACACATACCAGAGTGCTGCTCTGGATCTTGGTAAAGAGCTGACACCTGACTTGCTAGGTGAGGGCCTTGGGGTTGAACGAAGGAGGTCATGGTGATTTAATTGAGAGAGAAAGAAAGGAGGCTGTGACAGAGAAAAAAAAGAACAAATAGATAGAGAAAAAGAGGTAGACTGATAGAAGAAACAATAGCAGGAGATTAAATTCACCGAGACCCTGTTTCCAGTCTGTTTACTGCAGACACTCTTTGTGCTTGTGTCTGAAGTTTCCATCTCTACTCGATATTTTCAATTTAATCTGACATTTAACAATTTATCAAGCTCTGTATTGTCACCTTTAGGTGCTTTTGAATGATATTCAAATTCTAATTGCTGTTGGAAGGTTTTGACAGAACTCCAAAGTATCTAATTATTTTGAAGCTGTTTTCAAGGAAACTAGTCTTCACAAATTTTTCGTGTGCCAGGTCACTAAGTGACGAGAGGCGAGGCAAGCTGAACGAGGCCAATTATATTCATATCCACTCTGCGTATCTTTTGGAGGCAAGCTGAGATACATGTGGCACTGTCCCCATTTTTGGAGTGTTTTAAACAAGGAGAAAGTTCTTTAAACATTTTTTGGCAGGAGTCATCAAATACTATGTGGTAAGTGTTCATATAATTGATAAGTACAGAAACATACTATTTTACCTTCAGATACTGGTGTGGTATCATCTCCATTTGCAGAGTTTTGATATCATTTTTTAAGGCAGTCCTTGAAGTAAATTTTGCAAAACAACTTAAAATATATGATATTAAAAACCTACAGACAAATGGGGGAAACTTTCAAGAAAATACTGGCATAAAACTCTGGATTTGCACCTTGGCAAGTCCCTGGAAGACCATTCTTGAGACCTGGTGACTGTGACAGCCATGGTGTATGATTCATGTCATGTAACTCCTTAAAACAATTCAGTGACCACTCATGTGCTGTATGGAAGCATCTGTATCTTTTATATTTTTTCACGCATAAAAAGTGTTTCCCTTAAATTTGTCAGTGTCTGTATATTCTGCTGCCCTCTGTGGTTAGTTTTATCTCTGACCACAACCAGCAGCGATGTCACAGGGATGTGGAGTATACCTGTACATCACTACAGCATGGTGAGAAGTTAAACCACTAGAGGTCAGCAAAAACAGGATTTTCAGGGAGTTAAAATATACTTCAAATAAGCTATAAACAAAAAATTGCCCTAAAAGGAAACTGTTAAGAAACAGTTATTTATACATCCAATAGATACTGAGCAACATCAAGTTTCATTTGAAGTTGTATTTCTTTCCACTTAATTATATAAGTCCCATTTTTTACTCTCCTCTCAAAAAACTTAGCGGGCTCTTTAGCTGCTAAATGCTCTGTTATCTTCACTAGCTATTCGCTAATGCTGTCTCTCTGCTGGTCATTGCTAGACAGGTAGTGAACAGCGATCAAGACTTTTCTACTGAAACTGCTGCCTCCTCCAGGAATAGACACTGATGGGAGCAGCGAACAAAAACAATAAAGTTGCTAACCGGAAAACCAAAACAATTAGCTAAAACTGCAGAAGCTAAAAATAGGATCAATTATCACCCAACCTGCAAAGTTGGGTGATAATTCTTACATTACATTTTGGGTTCATCATTACGAGCGATAACTTTCACATTACACATAGTCTCTTTATTCATTACTAAATAAATACTATTGCAGCTTTAAATAATTTAATTACAATCATTTAAATGGAAATTCCAACAATTTTAAACAGTTTAAAGAGTTGGAGAGTTCAATTGCATATATGACCGGGGAAGCAATGCTAAATTGGTGGAGTTTTCTCCTGGCTACATGTGATGCAGTGCCACATTTGTGATAGGTATGCAGATGAGCCAAATTCAGCTGAGAGAATGTGGAGAACACATCTGTATTGTACTGGCTAAACCTCCACATGATTCCAACAGTCTTTAACGGTCTTTAACTTTCCAATTAAATGAATTTCCTCGATGCAATAAACCACTGCACCATGAACAGAGCAGCAGTGGCTTTCTTGGTGTTCTTGTCTGATCTCTGGTGTGGTAATTGAGGTCATGTGTCTGACAATAGGAAACTCATATCACAACCTAGTCCAGGGAAGAAAGCACTATTAATCACCCAGACAAGGCATCATGTTCATACTCACCCACACACACACACACTGACACGCACACACGCGCGCATGCACACACACACACACACTGACATGCATATGCATGCATGCACGCGCGCACACACACACACACACACACGCACGCACGCACGAACGCACGCGCACGCACGCACGCATGCATGTATGCACACACACATGCACACGCACGCACGCACGTGAACACACACACACACACACACACACACTCTGACTGACCATGGTTAATGAGCTACCACCACATTTACAACATGACTGATACACTAAGAATAACTAGGCCATGTGCATGTGTAGGTATATATGTAGGTGTGTGTGTTGTTCTCAAGTTGCTGGGTCATTAAGAATCAATTGGTGTTCTCTTCAATTAACTTTACAGACTGTGTTGTTCTATGTACTTCTTTTACCCACTGAGCTCTCGTCTGCTGAGTTATTATTCAGAGTCGATGTACAGTTGCCACAAAATTTCATAGTTTCTGGGACGCCTTATATTGACTTTGTATCAAAGTGAAAATCCTCGCTGGGGGAGTGGTTTTTTTAGGTAACAGTGCAATTTTATATGTATGAGAATCCACAAAAGCTGTTTGCTTTTTTTCCTCAAGCAACCCACACAGTAGTTGATTAGTTGAACAAGATTTTCCTTATAAGTATGAAATCATAGAATCCAGATATCTGCAATTCATACTGATGGAGAACTCAGAGCTGGCACTGAATGAGGTAGATGCAACACATTTGTCTGATTCATGAAATAAGACACGTGTTAGTTCATGCAATCCAAAGTATCCTTGGAAGTACTGAAAAAAACAAAGTATCGTATATCGTACATTCTTTTTAAAATCTGTTTCCATTTGATATCATCGTTCACCATATACATAAATACTCTATAGCAGCTGGCGGCAGCTTTGCCCCAGGCAGCTAAGGTGCAGAAAATGATCAGCTCATCTTTTCACTGAATATGGAGGGAGGCTGCAGTAGGGCACATCCTGTATTTGGAGCAAAGGGCGAGGACATGGATCATCAAACTCTCCTGTGAGCTCATTACTCCCTCCAAAAAGCCAGGTCGTTTCCAAGAAGCCAGAGATTAAGAAAGATGACTGATTTCAAGCTTTTGCCAGTGGAATCTATTTCTTTTTCTAGAAATGGATGGTCCAAGGCAAGGCTGAAACAGTTACCCACTTAGATTGAATCATTTCAGATCGTCACAACCCAACGTAATCACTACTCTCTGTGTCTGATGGGAAAAATAGATTCTGGGTAGATTTTGTACCAGCTCAGACAATCAGATTTACAGCCCCACATGAACCAAATCGGATGTTTTTATTGTCGTGTCAACATAGAGACTGATAACAACAGGAATGTCGACTGAGGAAAATATGGTCCCCTGTTACTGCTTACATCAAGAGCAAACGGGATCAGCAAAGTGAAAGTAGTGCTAAAGGTAGTTGTAAGCAAATATAAATAATCATTGAAATTCTCCCAATATTTTCAAAAAAAAAATCGACCATGTTCTTTTGCATTATATGAATCCAGTAGAAATTGGTGACTGCATTAGCCCCTACCCAGCATGTACATACTAAAGCTGATCTTAAAAAATAAATATAAAAATGATGAAGATGTATGAGACTTACCATAAGACCTATTTGTATAGGCATTTACTTTTTTGGACATGTCCAGTACTTTGTGATGACTGTTAAGTGCACATTTTCCCAGTCCATATTTTCATAATTTTTTCCTACAAAGTTTCCAAGCAAAATTTCTTTCATCTGGTGCTAAACATAGGACAAATTGAGACAAAATTCTGACAGTTATTTGAGTCTAATTATTTGTTTTGCATTAAAAAGCTGTTAATTTCTAGAGACCTGTTCTATAAACAGGTGATCACTTGCATCAAAGTAAATATTAATTTATTACTGGAAACTTGACAGTGAAAATATACTAATTTATATACTTGCCCTAACACAAATTTAATATTTTTTTTCATTTTCAGCTGACCACCTATGGATATTACTTGCTAGCAAATAATTGGAATTAATTAACTGCCAATGTACCAAGCTGGTGATTGAGCATGAACTGGGGGAAACCTTGACAGTTTACAAAGAAGAAGTTGAAAAGGAGAATGCCATTTTTTGACTATGTTGCATATTTCAGCAGTGTTTGCAACTTGTACGTAAGAGGTGGCTTTAAATGAAGAGTAATGCACTTTTCATGCAGGTAGAAAACTAGTCATCTAATGCCATCTGTCAGCACAGAGGTAACTGGGACTGAACAGTGCAGCGCAGCAGGGGGTGTCCTTGGACAAAGCAGGGGAAGGGAAGAGAAGTGGCTGAGGCAAAAAAAAAGAAAAAGGAAACCACTGTGGACAGTTTGGAGCAACTGAGGTGAACTGGTGGGAAGAGACAGGTTATTATTTAGCTCAGCGGTAATTTACTGAGAAAACAAGCACAGGTAACAAAAAGATGGACAGCTGACATACAGCATACAGGCATTTTGAGTAAAAAAAAAAAAAAAAAAAAAAAAGGCCAACACATTGGTCTTTTGATTGTTCATTTAAACTGAAGTGCTTCAAGTATCTGAAGAGCGCTTGTGGTTTAGAGTAATTGCTTGAGATGGAACAATGCTCATTGTAGTGCAAAGCCATGCTATGATCTTCAACACACACTCTCCTGCAATGCAGGACTCAAACAGATGGTAAAAGCATTGTGGCATTACATCGTTTGTAATGCGTGTTAAACAAAAAAAAAACAGTCAACAAACAGATGCATCATGCCAACATTATTTGATCTTTTCTAAACAGCTGTAGAGAGTGTAGGGCTGTCATTTACATGGATGAATCTTACTAAGTTACATCTGACAGCACAACCACTACAGAGGAATGTTTCCAGAAATATTTACTGGGAAACATGGCATTAAGGCATCATCGTGCTAGGCTTCACAGAGCACAATCACCAGCCTGAACTGCATTTGAAGCATTTGAAATATACAAACATTAGGAACCAGTAAAATTCCTGTATTCAAAATCTTATTTAGTTAAAATACATCATTAGAAACAAAATGTACTCCAAGTATTTAAAGCGAACATAATTTCTGCAGAAAAATTCCCCCTGTGAGTGATATATTATTCTGATTTTTGAAACTAATCCATTATTCTGTAAACAGCCTTTTATTTTGTGGCTAAGGGAGGTGCTGTTTTTATGTACTTTATAAACTGTTGGCTATTTACATTATGTTTTTTGCAAATTAGTTTTAGCATGTAAAACCTTGAAGGGGAAATAGCTATTAAGTAGCAGTCAGATAAAGTAATAGAGTAAAAACTAAATATGTGACTCTGAGATCTAGTGAAGTGAAATAAAGTAGGTATACCTGAAAACACTGACACTACTGTTCAGCACAGAGAGCATGTGTGACAAAGTTGAATGTCTCAGTAAGTTTCAGTATATAAGTTTATGCCGAATGCTTTTGTAAGTGGGACTTGGCGATCTTTGAAAAATGAATACCAGTGCATACCCAGTACTGTATTGAGAATCAATACTGAAACAATACATTTAACTCACCTTGAGAAATATAAAAGCATTTCTGTTTTGTTCCACTTAACAAAAGAAGCTCAAGTTCACAAATGTTAAATGTTATCTAAACAGAAGCAGGTGTACATAAAATCTGACTTAGATCAGTGGCTCTCGTTTCCTATGCTCTGGCTCCCTGGGGTGCCTGTGAATGGGCCAAAGATGCTGCATAATTTGTTCATTTCAGTCTTTCACCACAAAATTGGGTTACATTTACATGAAATGTAAGACACAGATCCAACCAAAAGCATGATAATTTGATCCTTTTTCTTATAATTATATTTGAACATTTAATATTCAAAACTTTTCTATTTATTCTGTAAGTTCATAAAAATAAATGCTTATCATACTTATCTGTTGTGTCATTTGGGGAACATGAAAAGAAAATCACTATGAAGCGGTGCCATGGGTTGAAAAATTTTACAGCCACTAAATGTGATAAATCTATATCTAGTGAGATCAAAATAAACACTGCCTAAGCAGTTTTAAATCTGAACAGACATTTGATACCAACTGCTGGTACCCGACAGTTTATGGGAATTGGGTATGGACATTTTGGTTTGCACTGAGATTTAATATCCAGCCGTTATGATGAGAAGTGCTGGTTTGTGTTACTTGCATGGTTGATGCTGCCCACACAACAACCGAAACCCCTACCAAAATAATTAACAAGGCATATGTCCATAAACGTGTCAAAAAATATCAAATGTGAAGGTTGAAACAAGATCCTCCAGTGGATTTCTGAAAAGCTGCCACCCTTAGCGCCCATTACATTTCTCTACAACAGTGTACAGCTAAGAAAAGAGAAAGAGAAGAGCTTTGTCAAATATTCCTCCTAGGATTTATTCTTTATAACAAAATAATCCAGTCCACACCAACACATGCATTCAGCAATATGAGCCTCAGTGTGTTTGAGGCACTGATAGCTTATGAATCGGCACAATCTCTGGGTGTATAAATAACTGCAGGAATTAAGCCGTGTTCCTTGAACATCCCACACAGTCAGTTCGCTTTACCTCTGATGCTCAGGCCAATAAATACAGTTGTTTTTGTTTTTTTTTTTCTTTTATATATAAATATAATTCTTCATCAAATCTACTCACAATGAGGGAGTGTGTGTGTCCTACCTTTGCTAATATCCTGGTACTCCAGCCACAGTTGTCTCTGGACCTGCTTGTTGGGGTACCAGATAGTGCAGGACTCCTGGAAGCCGTACACTGCCTCCTGCACGTAGTGGTTCCCAAACTCTCTGAGGATGGAGACAAAGTCACTTCGCTGTGTCGCCCCGTCCAGAGAATGGATGGCTGAGCTGAAGGCTGGGAAGATGGAGGGGAAAAATAGAACACAGGTGAATACTTCCAGTTAAAACAAAAACCTGAATGAGATTCACAAGGAGAAAATAAAGCAGAGTTTGGTGTCACAGGGAAAATATCAACATGTTTTTTTGGTTGCTCAGCCACTCCCCATTTTCCCCCACAGACTAAAGATCCATCTTTTAAGAGATTGTTTTTTTTTTTTTTTTGTCTTACAGGTAAGCCATACAAAGCTGCAAAGTCTCACAGGCTTTGCATGGATCACAGATAAAGTACAGATGCTGCCTTGACACTAACTGAAGTAAATCCCTACCGCAACCTCTACTGCTACTACTACTTCCACTACAAAGAATAATAAGTATTCCAGCAACTGAATCAATGTACTCCACTGTCCATATCACTATGCATGCATTTGTGTAGTATAGACTGTATGTCATTGCTGTACTATAAACAGATGCCCACCTCTACATGGCTTTTGTCTTTTATATACACAATATATATTCACAGGAATACAATAAAGGATAATATATATCATTACCTTCAGTTTCTTATAATTTTTTATCATAAACCTAAAACTGAAAATTAGAAGTGTAGTTAAATTATTTCATGATGCAGTAGTTTGATAAATTTTAATGCTAGTTTAAGGGCAATGGTTTAGCAACCAAATGATTTGGAGGATTATTTCAGCCATCTATTCCCTATCATTATTAACATGAACAATATAATTATGAAATAACAGTAGTGGCAACAGTGTTGGTCGGATCGCTGGCACTTGGAGAACTCATAAAAATATACACTTACCTTTCAGTGGGTTAACAAGAGTAAGAATGTATTCAGAACATCATGCTAACATCAGCATGCTAAGATGTTCATAATGACAATGATAACACAGATATGGAGCAGATACAACGATTACCATCTTCACCATCTTAGTTTGGCTTGTTAGCACGCTAACTGTTGCAGAGCAGTTACACTGATAATCAGGTTGTATCTTAGTGTCACAAGTTAACAATAGTTTTGTGAGTTAGCACCAGTAGTTTTACAAGTATTTGGTCTGAAATAAAATTAAAATTTGCTGATGACTGATGATGGTGCTAGATAAAAAAGCAGAGCATCATCAAAGTTATTACAATTCAACTCCTGGGGAACATCAAGAATCCATCGAAGTGCTTTCAAGACATTTCGCTCAAAACAACAAACGTCAACCTCATAGCAGGGCTAGAGTAACTATGAATGGATCACAAATGTCATTTTGATACACTGACTGGGAACCATGAATGTCTACAAATTTTGTGCCAGTCTGTTAGATGTGAAGACTGGAAAGGTGAAAACCTTTACTTGCTGGCGGCACTAGTGGATAAGTCAGGGATTTTTAAATTTCAGTAGGATTCATCATTTTGGCACAATAAATGTCCTTACTAAAGTCAGTGGCAATCAATCTAATAGTTCATGAGATATTTCAGTCTGATCGGCCAACAACCTTCTCCACAGCCATGCCACTGGTGTGACTAAAGCTTTCTGTACTAATAGAGATCAAACATTTAGATAAAAATAGAGGTTTACCTTGTTTTGCTCTACATTTCTTACACTAAAAGTGTTTTTTTTTTTTCACCAACTTGCTGAGTTTTAAGAGTAAAAATTATAAGACAAGCAACTTGACTAAATATGAAAGCACTATCTTTTACTCTGATCAGCAAGACAAAACAGTTAGAAATTAGTGTTCCCCCTCTTTATTTAGACTGGGATAAGTGGCAGTAAAAACCTCAGGGTTCTTTCTGTAGCTAATTTAGACACCAAATCTCCCTCAGAGACATTGAGCCCTAGGAGGGACCTAAACTAAAATGACAGGGATTTACCCACATTGGTGTCATAATGGACTTCATAATGAAAATAATTCTGTCAAAATAAAGATGAAATTTTTAGAGTTGTAAAGACATAATGAAAACAAGCAAATTACTTTTGTGAATTCACTAACTGAAAACTAGAAAATAAAGCGCAGGGGAGAGCGTATTTGATATAATACATTGACCACACTATATTAAAATGACCATGTGCTTGCTGGGATTCTCTCTTGGCAAATACAGGAACGCAAAAGTACAATACCAGTTTATCATCATCATTTCCAGGAGAAGCAGTATTAATATCTCAGCACTCACGCTCCGCTTGCTCTCACTTCTCCTCTAAAATTAAATTAGGAGGCCACTGAAGTAAGAGACAGAGAGCGCAGTGAGGATGAGCGATGGAGGCTTTGCTATCAGAAGTAAAAATCAGTAGCCTCACCCCTCTAGTGCTGTTGAAAAATGATGAGCTAAAGTGGGAAATAGGAGTAAAAAAGACGAAGGCTGCAGAGTCACTTCTGACTGAAGAGAAAATAGAAACTGTATCCTCAGCAGACATGGCAGCCACTTTCAAACCACAGCAGCACCACAGGAAATGCATTTGAGGTGTCATGTTTGTATTTACAGTAGGGATGGCTGCACATATCAGAATGGAAACTATTTTTGATGGATGAATAATTCATCCATGCTTATTATTATCGCTATTATTATTATTATTATTATCATTATACACATTTGTATGCACTGCATACATACACCATTCAGCCAAACATTAAAACCGATAACTGGTTGTAATGTTGTGGTTGATTGGTATAAAACATGACAAAATTTGAAATTATTTACTGACGTTCTCCTCCCAGCAAAAATAATGATTGAATGCTAAATTTCAACACAAGTTATGTAGGCAGATGTATTTTTATAGAGTAATACATTTAGTCATGAGAACCCTGTCAGAAAATATTTAGTATAATCCCTGACATATCAGTGGCCAGGAGCAGCCTTCAGAATAAGGACTGCTTGACTAAATACCTATCCACAGTTATCTTATTCTGTATCCAGATATATCTGTCATCATATTTGCACGTGGCATCAACTTTAAAACCTCTAAAATGGTCCTATTTAACCAAAAAGCTCCTGTCTGTTCAGTAACTTTTTGATGATCATGTGAGAGAATGAGAAAAAAAGAAAGAACTGAAGTGAAAATCAGCTTTTAAGTAAGCACACACTGAATCTAGGCTGTTTTTAATTGTATGCTGTTTACTCATTGCCTGAATCAAACACAATCTGGCTAATTCTACCATATATAATTTATGAGCTGCTTAAATCTGTATTTCTCATGAATAAGCTGAATGACACAATGGTACACAGATACACACACTAATTCTTTTGCACAAATACTTTCATTTAATAATGAATGTGCTCTTATTAGTATGTGTACATGGACGTGAAAGTAATATAGCAACCATACTGGTTTGTAAGGGAACTCACAGTGAATAGTTTAGAAAACTAAAAAAAATGCATATAAAAAATATAATTCAGATCTGGGTAATGTTTCTCTGCAATATCTCTATACATTTCATAAGCTAAACTTATTTGTTAGTTTCTTTTCAGAATACCATATAGCATATAAAATGAATGAGCAATGTATCAATACCTTTTAGGCAAGATCAGTTGGTTGATCCGCGACTTCGATGCAGGTTGAAATATTTTATCAACTACTGTAGAATTTGCCATTAAATTTTGCAGAGACATACATGGCTCTCAGAAATTGAATAGAACTTTTAGTAAGTTTGATAATCCTCTGACTTTTCACCTGGTTTCACCAGCTGAAATATATCAACAACACTGGAACGGATTGCCGTTAAATTTGGTAAAAAAGTTGCAAAGATCAAAGATCATTGTGCCCAGAACATAAATCCTAAGGACTGTGATGATCCCCTGACTTTTGTTATAGCACTATCAGTGGGTCATAGTTAACACTGATCCTGTGAAATACCTCAAACATCTACTAAATGTCGTGCAATCAAATTTTGCAAAAACTTTCTTGGGTCAAAAGGGTCATGAGTTTGGATCAATTTGTTGATCCCTTTAATTTTCCTCTAGCGCCAACCTGAGGTTGCTATTAATGGTTTTGAAATATCACAACAACAACCAAATGGATTGCTATGAAATTTGGTTTGGATAATGTGTAATAAGTACACATCTGACTTGTCATATAGTACCATCACCAGTACATTTTTCTTAAGGCCAATTACTATACCTGCCAAACAAAACATTTCCATCAGCCTGAGCGGCAATTATTTTAGTGCTATTTAGCAAATGTTAGTATGCTAACTTCCTAAATTGTGGACGTAGACCCTTGTTTAAGAAGCTCAGAGGAAGCTTATCAGCTTAATCTATTGCGCTTATTAACACTTTTTTAATATCCAAAAGTATGTGTAGACTGCTGGAAACTGGATAGAGAAAAAGTTATTATTGTGGCATTGTACTAAAACTGTGTTACACGCACGTATACTATGCTGAATACTATGCCATCATACAACCCATGAATCTGTCTGTTTTTGCCATATTTATTCAAAGGAATGTCAGCTCTTTCAGGCATTGGCTGTTAAAACTGCGAACTAATTTGTTCTGGCTGTGAGGCAGTAGCCTTACTTTAGCATCCCATTATGAGGCCCTGGATTTGTATGCTCAATGAAAAGGCCACCAGTTTGTAAACCTCCGCTATCCACAGCACTTCTCTTGTTGTTGAGAGAGAGAAAATGTGTAAATGATGGTTTTTACTTTTTGGGATACATCCATCTTCATACATTTAGTTTTCTTGACTAAGTGTGCCTATGCATATCTAAAGTTATTATGAGTTATTAGATAGTTAATCAAGGAGCTGCGGTTGAATTTACAGTGGGCAGTGGAAGCTGTATCTTACAGATCTATGTCCCTATTGTTTGCTTGTGCTTGTTGAGCAGCTTTTTAGTTTGTGCCCTTTGAAGTGACATTCTGCTAATTTGTGATTAAAGGGAAGTTGACTCTCACCCATTATTCGTCCTTCAGGGTTCCCTCCAAGCACCAGAGCTGAACAGCACCACCACAATCAGTACATAGCTGACTGCTCCAACAAGAGTTTAATTTGAAATAATGGACCTAACTTGAACCTTTTAGCACTACATTACAAAATTGTCAGCAATACACCCTGTGGTGATAGTCTTTATATATTAAAAAATTCTCTTATCACAAAAGTGCCCCTGCTGATGACAGGAATAGATTTAGAAACTTGTGTTTTTATGCAGTCAAATTAGCCTAAAAATCATTCTATTAAGATTTATTTCCAGTACAGCATGTAATGTACAGTTTCTAAAAAACTTTTAAAAGAAGTCTGGCATCAAAAGATGGGTAAAGATGTTACTGTAGTCTATATAAAGACTACAGTATCTTAAAGTACTAGGACCATGAGAACACATACCAGTCTGATCAAAAGATGTGGAAACCTGCCTGTTAATCACATAGCTAATCATAAATGAAAATTAAACAAAGTACCCAAGCTATTATGATGAGCTACTAACCTTGATGTGTCACATTAATTACAATGTTATAAATAATTGATAGCTAGTGCTGTTTTTCTCCACGGTGAATGTGAGAGTTTAAGCCACAGAGACCAGAGCATGTTAATATGGCATAAATAAAAAATAAGCAATAACAAATGCTATATATAATTAATTACCAGAGGCTTATGTACCTTGAGAGAGGACCCACTGATTGAGCTTGACGTGGTACAGCACGGAACGAAGACTCCAGTGCTGAACAAGGGGATAACCAGACACCTCGCTGTAGTTCACCATACCTGCAGTAACACACACACACACACACACACACACACGCACACACATGAAAGAAAAATAAACAAAGAAAAACATTTACTTACATTAATACAGTCATTGGTGCTAGATTACAGCGTGGCTCATGGTACTTCACCATTACACCTGTAAAAACGTACAGACAAACAGTTATATTAATGCCCTATTTACTCCTCAATAGGTCAGGGAAGAATGCAGTCTTCATTCTCTGATCAAAGGGGGCCCTACATCTCATTCTTGTTTACTTTACCTGGAGAATCAGGAAGAATATTTAATAAATATTAATATTATATTAGATGACAGGAGAGAGAACAAGCACAGTCTCCAATGTTAGATCAAAGTGGAGCCTGATCTGTAGCTCCCCCTCCATCAGAAAAACACAGGAAATGGTAACATTAACATTAAATCTATTCCAAAACAGTGATACAGTAGAGGGCAGGCTGACGTTTTCAGTGTCAGATGAAAGATGAGGCAAATATCTCACCTGAATATACTGCACATACATATTAATCTAGAGTATTTTCATATCAATCGCACACTAAAGATACCTCCAACTTTTCCCTCTTAGTCAATTGTGTCAAACCTAAATATCAGTTGTCATAAAGTTCTTAGAAGTTCTCTCTTTATAGGACAAAGTCTCCATAACAATGAAAATGATAAAATTCTGATGTACAGAAATTGTTTTTGTCACCTAAATGCCATTTAACATGTCTGATAAAAACAATAAAAATAATAAAAAAAAATAACCCTTACTACTGCATCATATTTAAATATTTTCTAGAATCTGTATTTATTCACTTTTATACTAATTAGCATGATACTAGCCTTGATCACAGAGAGCATGCAGTGATCAAAAATGGGACTAGCTGTGAAACAGCATAAAAAAACAATAACTCTAAATTTAGAAGGTATAACCTCTGACAGAAAGAAAAGTAGTCTGTAATTCAGAGTATTCACTTTTCATCACCTGTAAAATGTCACATTTTTGGCCTAGAGTAGGGAATGATTTATACATAATTAGGAATAATTGAACTCTTGTCAAAACCTAGTCTCTGTCAGAGGCACCAACAATTTCAGAGAAGGAAAGCATTACCCAAAAAAGTCAATAAGGTTACATTTGTATTTTAGTTGATTATTTGTTGTAGTGCAGTCTGAGATATATTAGTGAAAACAGGGAAAAATGTTCATCACAATTGCTCTGAGCCCAAAGTAAAATGACTTGTTTTGATGGACCAACAATCCAAATGTCAAAAAGATATTTAACATACGATGATATAAAGCAGTGAAAGCAGATTTTTTTTTCAAGGTCATCAACTTAAAAGTTCTGAACTGTCTGGTCTTCATGGAAGCATATGAAATAATATGATGTAGAAAGCTGTGAAAGGGGATTCGGGTGGTGATTAACCCACAGAAATTATCGTATGAATCTGAAGCTCCCTTCGGCTTTATGGTGCTATATATCGAGTTTCAGCTCATTGTTTCAACAAGTCCTCTAAACTAGAATGACTATACAGGTTGTTTGTCACTACCCTCTGATACAACCCATAGGAGTGCTTCCTGAAATAGCACCCCTACAGCAGCAGGCATACTGGACTACCTGGTGTTCCACTATCTCTGGTTTTGTGCCCATACAACCTCCGCAACCTCTGCAACTTGTCTCCCACCCACTATCCCTCAGTGCTCAGTAGTCACCTTCGCTCTACTCCTCTTTGCACATTTTCTTGACTGGAGGTCAATGATGCCACTGAGTCTCTCTGTATCACACTGACCTCATGTCAGTATACCCTGTGTCCTCTATTCAACAAACCTGCTTGTGCTAACATGCCTCACCCATGGTCGACTCACTCTATCTGAATGCTTCAAACCGATCTCAGAGATGCTGAGAAAATATGGCATAAATCCAGTGACCCCAATGATCTCAAGGGTTATTAGTCGCTCTTATCCTCCTCATCAAGTGTCTTGCCAAAGCTGCTTTTTACAATCGTAAGATCAGTATTGCCTAAGACACTCCAAAATTATTTTTTATCTTCAAACCGTTGTTCAATCCTCTACCTCTTCCACTAGAGATGAACCTCTGATCTAACATCTTTGCCTCCCTCTTTACTGAAACACATGACAGCCATCAGTAGTCAAATCTCTGAACCACTCACAGACAACTAGTCTCCCCCAGTTAAGGGCTCATCACTCTCCATGGTCACCACCCTCAACAAGGCAGTGCATCAGCAAACCAAACATGTAGCAATCCCTCTCTGCTCTCATACCTTTCTCTACCTCCTCTGGCCAACGGCTCACCACCTCCCTCACTGAGCTCCCTACCTGATTCAAGGCCCCAAAAAGCTAAACATAGCAATCCTACTACATGTTCCTCTATGTCTTCCCAGGTCAATGGCGCAATACTTATCTCATTCACCCATCTCAGCTCAGTATCAACCCTCCTGGCTGGTAGCTGTCCTGTGACATGTGCATTGGATCCCATTCCCACTTACCTCCTCCAACCCATATCTCACACCATTGTACCTGCTATCACACATGTGATAAATGCTTCACTGGCTTCAGGGAACATTTCCATTCACATTCAAACAGGCTCTGGTAACACCTCTGCTCAAAAAACCTCAACTTGATCCTACTCAAGTTGAGAACCATCCACTATTTTTGTTTAACTGCATTAATGTATAAGGCTATCAAAAGGATCGGTTTTCAAACAGGTCTCAGAATTGTTCTCACAGAATACCCTCCTTGATCCCTATCCATCAGGCTTTAAGTGCGACCACTCCAGTTAAACAGTTCTGTTATCTATGATTAAAAAAAAAATAAATAAAAAAAAAATCTAAGGGCATCAACAGCAACAGCTGCAGCTCAGATCTCCATTTTTATCTCGCTGGACCCATCAGTAGCGCTTGAAGCAGCGACCATCGCATTCTGCTACATGTATTCTCTGGTATTGGCATCTCAGCCAAACTGCTTTCTTGGTCTGAATCTAGTCCCACTAGGCGTTCCTTTAATGTGTCTGGTATCGCCGCCCCTGAACACAAGGCAATCACAGCCCAGACTGTTCTCGTTTATGGTTCCCTTTAGGTAGCTTGTTGGAACGAGCTACCTAAAGTTATCAGAGCAGGGTGTGCCTCTCTATCTTAGAGTTTCTCTTTAAGATTAATCTCTTCTGAGGGGATCTCCTCTCCTAACACCTCTAACACCCTAGCATGCCTACCAAGCAGCACTTAGCAACTAGTTCAATATCTCCTACTGTACAGAAGTTGTCTCTTACTTTTAAAGTCACTTTGGATAAAAGTGTCTGCCAAATGAGTAAATGTAAGGTAAATGTACCTTGCAATGTAAACAATGTAAAGGAAGAGTACCTAACAATAAATCATAGCTATGGGTCATGATAAGTGGATGGCACAGACAATCAACGGGCTCATTTTTTACAGGAACATAGTATCAGTTGTTTAGCTGTCTGATCTGCAACTTCACTTTTCTGGTTCACTCTCACCACTCTCATAGTATTGTTTTAGGTCACACTTGGCAGCTGTTTTCATTGGAAAAAGGTCTAGAAGCCTACTGTACACTACCTGTTTAGCAGGAACTCCCTCAGGAGTAGGCAGAGACCAAAAGCAGAGCTAAAAGTGTGTGAATACTAGAATCGGGTGGGAGGAAATACAACTCAAAATGACTATAAATGTTGTTCCTTGACTGCTACATGTGTCATTAAGTTTGCTAACAACTCTGCCATATCAACTTAAAACATGAACTTGTTTCTCCATCCAAGTGACCGAAGAGAAACACACATAAACATAAAAAAAGAGATTTAACATAAGCTCATGTTGTATCTTGTGAAAGTAGTTATGCTGCTGCTCAAAACTTTAGTGTTTCTTTCTTCCCAGCCAACAAATAGTACAGATCTCAGTTGAAGGTTTGAGTTTTACTTAATTTCAACTTTAGTTGTAAATGCAATTCAATAATGGATTTGAAAGGACTTGTTTTCAAGCTGATTTGATACTGGATTCATATTTGATCAAACTCCATCCCTTTTGTTGACTAATCAATTAATAACTGAATTGTCTCATCAATACAGGTCGATATCCAACCTGGAATATAGCTAGAATTCATTTTCATTGACTGTTAATCTACTGCATACATTCTGTAATATCTGATACACTACTTAAGCACTTCAGTGTAGCTATAGGTAATACTATCACAATATTTTTCACAACGGTACTCTTTTATAACTCAGTATATTATATGTATTGATTTTGTCTCATTTACCAATCTTCCTAATGGTATCAATAATGCTAGTAGAAGTCAACCATGTGCTTTTCTTTTTATTTTGATGCACTGCATTGTCTATCAAACGTTACGCATACATGAAGCTCTACTGACCAACAACCTGTCATCTTTTCTACTGCAACAAATAGTCAGAAGCAAATAAAGCACACGATGTATGATAAATGAAATCACAATGCACTTGAAGAAGAGGAAATATTTAGCATTCGCTACAGTGGGAAAGACCCTCTGCTGTCCGAAGAAAAAAAATTAGTGTTAAAGGACCAATCAGCTTCTTTTTTAACAGATCAATTATAGATAGCAGGAAGCATGAAGTGATAGAGAACAGGTTTTGAGTGAAAATGATTTGAATAAAAAAATCTCAATCCCTTTTCCTCTGGTGATATCTACAGATATAAAGTTTTTTTATTAAAACAATTTTCTTTCTTAATTTTTCAAATAAACTGTGGCAGGACCTCTCTAGTTTTGCATAAGAATGTAGGATCAAGCCTTTAACATTAACATCACTTATACTGGCATAACCAGAGGTGCAGAATATAAATCATCTCATCTCCCATGGCAACTGACAGCCATGTCATGCTGCACCGGAGGGATTACAGCCATATATCACTGTGACTTCTCCCAGTGTGTTCACAAGCACATCCAAAAGGAACCTGAATAATGCTGGTGACTGAGACATATTTCCTGCAATCACAAACAAGAGAACAGGGGAAGGGCGACAGAAGGAGGGAAATGAGAAGAAATGTGTGGGGAAAAGAGAGAGTCAGATATTTGGTTGAGTGTGTGAGAGATAAATTGAAACATGAGATGAAGACAATACAAAAGGCTGGGGAAACAAAGCTGTATCTACTGTAGGAATAGGGGGAAGGGAATTGATAGAATACTGATAAAGATCATCACTGTCATCTCCAGTGAAGGATGGTGTTTTGTGTGCAATGTGCAGTTGTGAAGGAATCAACAAGGAGAATTTGTGAAACATATTCAAAATTGAAGACTGGCTGAGACACCATCACAGTTTATCACCTTCCAACATTGTCACCTAGAAATCATGTTCATATATTACTGAATTGTTTTCAAATTTATTTACTGTAATCACTGACTGGACTATGTTGAAATATATACTATTTTTAAACGAGAATCAGTCACTAAGAGGTGGTTGCGGTGGATGGTGGGCTTACAAAATGCACAACTGTCACACTAGAACCTGGGGTTTGCTGTCAGAGCTGTGTCCTTGTTAAATGCTAATGACTCAGCCTTGATATATGCTATGCACCGGTAGCTCACCAGTTCAAGTGGTCAAAATGTATTTGGCTGTTGGAGTGTAACAGCAAACAAGTACGCCATTATTGGTAATATGCGGCGTACTTCACTGCAACAGCAAATGCATCTTGTTCAAAACCGTATTTCTGGCCTGATTAAAATCAGAGGAAACATGTTTTTTGAATGAAGCAGTACTTTTATTAACAGCAGTGGAGGGGGGAGGTATTTGGGATGGAATGCAAACATGGAAAATGCACAGTGGAGATGAGGGTTCACATCCACATTCTCAGGCGTGTTTTGGCTTTTGCAACAAAAACACTTTGGCTAAGGTTTGGGAGAAATTGTGGCTTTGGCTAAATGTTAATGAACGCAATATGTCACTGTGGACTTCTTCTATATTAAACCAGATGCAAACTGTTTTCTAACCAAGTGCTTTGTGTGTAAACATAATCATAGAAAATAATAATAATGCTGTAATCACTACAAGTGGATATTATACTGCAAGATCAGATATTTTGGATGATTAAAAAAAACCCTCTGTGAGCATTTTACTGATATGTTCAGTATCAATGTATTTGCAAAATGCAACATATCCTCCTTAAATTAATAGAAAATTTAATCACGTCACAATAAAGATTTCTTCACATTTGCTTTTGCAAATTAGTTGCGTGTTAATGTAATTTTTAAGAAGAGGAAACATTTTTTAAGATATCATTTCATGGAAAATCATACACAAATCAGACTTCATTCTCTCATCTGTAGTGAGACAAATAGGAAAATGTTTTTTAGTAAATTTCATTTAAGGAGATTTGTACTATTCAAAACAAACAAACAAAAAAATTACACTGATGTGTTTTTTGAGGGACCCTTGATCACCGACTTTGGCCTCATTCTAAACTTCCAAAGGTTTAGTCTGAGGGCGGGTCATATTACTATTATTCTGATGTACAGTATATGATATGAAATATATATATATATATATATATATATATATATATATATATATATATATATATGTATGTATATATATTTTTTTTTTCCAAAATCATAAATTGCTGCAAATTAGCAAAGACACTGTATATATGCTTGTTTGTGTCTTTAAAATTCCTTTTAATGCCAATTTCAAACATAGAATCTATTGTTTGTTTCATCCATCTTTCAAAAGTACTGTCTCCCTTGCATTCAAACATAGGTCCTATTCACATTTATGTTCCATGATGGTTTACTTCTGATATGATAGGACATTATTTAGAGCCTTAACACTTGAACACACATTTGAGACCTGGCACACATGAGAGACCCCTGTCCTTCCCGCTGCAGCTCCAACACTCCAACTTGATCTTGAATCTTTATCTCTGTTGCTTGACTAATAACATTTAGGATCCCCTCTCTCTCTAACCAGCTCAAATACCTTCATACATTTTCTTATCAATCTCGTAATTTTTTAAGTAGAATATAACCTATTGTATCTGCTGCTTATGCTGTGCTTTATCAGAGTTTGAAAAGGACAAGACCAAAAGTTGAGAGTGTAATTTCATTCTATGTAAAGCTTTTTGTGAGATATTCATACTTTAAGAAGCTGACTGGAATAAAAATTAAATATTTACCAAGATTGTTGTTCTGATGATCATTGTGGTTTTCCAAGTTATCTAAGTTTTTTGCTGAGGGGATGAAATGACTTAAATTCTGATTTAATATGAGAACAGTCTCTTCATAAAATCATTCATTTCAGACTTCTGCTGTGTTGGAAGTGTGGAAATGTTACTAAGTTTGACCTAGTGAGACTACTGTTGTGACTTTCTAAAAGTGACTCACAGACATATTCTGACATGGGAAACACACATTAAATTTTGATAACATTTATGTAACAAGGTGCATGTCTGAAAGGGGCTTAAGATGAGGGAGAGAAAATCATCGTTACAAACTAACAAACAAGAAAAAGCTATAAGTTAGAGGCAGGCTATGGCAGTGTGCAAAGCCATGGCAACCCTTTGGTATTACATCTTAACCTTGGAAAATACCAAACATTAGGTAGGACATTTAAGGCAATGTTTGGAAAGAGGTGGTCTAAATTAACAGAAATTGGAACAGTTACATCAAACATAATGATAAACCACAGCGTCGAAAGCAGCACTGTGTCATGTATTTTGAGCATTAAAATGGAGACACAAATTGAATATGAAATATGATGAGTGTTGGGATGCATGCAAGACCAGTAACAGTTCCTTTGCAATGGTGCTGTGAAAATTCAACATTTGGCAGAGGCCTGACACCACCTATGAACTTGATGAATAAGCCACTAAATGTGATGTTCCTGCATTGTCCTCACCTTCAGCTACATCCATTTATCCCCTCTTATGGGAAATGGCTCCCCAGAACGATAGATATATTCCCAAGCATGGAGAGAGCAAGAGCACAGTACTATATAACCTTCCCATTCGCAGCCCCCATCTCCCTTAGTGAAAATGAATAACAAGACCAAAACATATATAGTAGCACAGCGTATTCTTCTTCTTGCTGAAAGGCCTTGTCTCCCTTTTAGCCCTGGGGTGCTCTGCTCTCATTGTCTGACAGAATGATTCATTTGAGTGAACTTCACTTTGCAAACATTCCAAGTACACAGTCTTGCTCCATGCAGGCAGTGCCAGAGCCTTTCCGAGAAGGCGCTGTGTTATATACTACTGCTGATTCCCTTTGTAATAATCCAAGGTGTAAGAATGTCTCAAAACAAAACCTCATTGGAAAAAAAAAAAAATAAAAAAAAAAATATATATATATATATATGTAATCCTAAAAGTCACCAGATAAATAAACAAAACCTGCTTTAAGGCAGTTGAGCAGATAGTTGAACAAATATGGCTGTCTTATATTAAACTGCCATGGCCCTAACTCCTATGATCAAAACAGCTATACCTTTGGCTGAGGGCTTAGTTTAGATCAGAGGTGGAAATTAAATGAATGAATTTACTCAAGCACTGAGTCTGTACAAGTATACGTTTATGAACTCAAGTTTTATTTGAGTACTACTGTTTCATGAGACATCACAGTTTTACCATAGTTCTACCATATTCCAGATGGAAATAGTGACAATTTAATTTCCACCTTAGACTGGAGGTTACATTTTTACATTTGCAACATTAAATATGGTCATAAATGTAATGCAATGTTTGACTTTAAATAGAGACTTTACAATCAGTTTTAGCTTGGACATGCTCCTGTCAGAGATTCAGAAAATCGCATTCAGTCACTAACATTTATCAACAATGGAAGCTACATGTAAAAGCTTGCTAGCAGTAGATGTAGTGGTAGAGTGCTTGTGTAGTGGCTCTTGTAATGAAAAAAAACAAAAACGAAAAAAAAAAAAAACTTGAAGTACAAATAAAACAGAGCTGTTGATCAATTTAGCAGGTTTACTGCAATAATGTGCTTTGGGTGATGGGGCCAACCCTTTGATAACAAGTAGAGTAATTTTTGATGTAGAGAACATTTTACTGAAAACTTTAAACTTACAATGTAGAAATGGTTTGAGGAGAAAAAATGATATGTTCTGTCAATGAGTGTTTTGGGTCAGTGCGGACATTTTGCTTGTTGAAAAGGTTTCCTCATTATGTTGATATAAACATATTTTCTCTCAAAACGCAATCACTGTTACAAATTGTACAGAGTGTACACAGTAGATCACAGTAGTCTTTTCTGGCAGAGAAGGTTGTTGCCTGCATTCCCATTGTATCAGGCAACTTATGAAGAGTAGTACTGTGACAGCAGCATCTAAAGTCTCGCTACTGCATTGGATAATTAGCAGGATGTGTCGCCCTTTTATTGTTTCAAGGATTTCAATACTTTCAAACATTACATTCTTTTGCAATGCCTAGCATCTATTGGATTTTATGAGAAACCATCTAACTGGTTAGCAAATTATCTCAGTGATAGAACACAAGCTGTTGTGGCTGATAGTTATCAGTCCAGCTCTATGAGCATTACCAAAGGTGTACCACAGGGTTCTATTCTAGGACCACTTTTATTCACAATTTTTAAAAATGCATTACTTGTCAAAGTTAAAAAAAAGTGAAATGGATATATGGATGACACTATTTTAAAACAACAATGCCCATTGTTGCTCAAGCAGCTTCTACGTTAATTTATATGTTGTACAGCAAACTTTGATTAATCTTAAACTATTGTTAAACTCAGATAAAATAAAATACATGCTTTTTTCTTGAAAACTGTCAGTGTGACTGAAGTGCAGACTACTACTATTGATGGGACATCAATTGAAAAAGTATCCTCCTGGAAATACCTTGGTTTCTGGCTCAGTAAAAAGCTGTTTTTCAAACACATTAATTAACTAACTCTGCAAAACTGGCCTTTTTTGAATAAATAGAATTATTAAATTTAAATTAGAAATAAGGAATGTATTACTGAAATCTGCAGAAAGCAAATTGTTTGATCAACCTTTTTCAGCAATGCACTTTGGTAATGTAATTTATATGCACTTTCCTGCCTCAACTCTAAAACCTTTTGATGCAGTTTGTAATTCAACCCTTCACATTACACATCGTTGTTTAATATATAAGAAAGTTAGGTGGCAGTGATTGGCAGTCAGAAGTGGATGGCCCTGCTTTGTCTTTATTTAGAAACCATTTCTTTGTGAACTTCCTGGGTATCGTCCATGTATTTTTTTAACTACAGATTGACCTCATACTGCACTAGGTCCCCAGGCTTTTTGGTCCCTTAAAAATCATCATGTTCATACTGAGCTTGGGCAACTGACTTTTAAATACTGTGCTCCACAAAAAATTGAACAACCTGCAGAAGCTTTTAGAGCTAGACAAGCTAATCCCTTTAATCAATATAAATCCCTGGCAGAGCAGTGTGAATGCATGTGTTTTATTTGAATTGATATCATACCTAATGTTGAAGTCCTTGTCCTGTTTAATGTATACAGTGACTTTTGTCTGCTATTATTGTTTTATGTGTTATATACTGTTTTATATTCTATGTATTGTAATGATGATGTCCTTGTAAAAGAGAGCTTACTCAGTACTCAATGCTCAGTGGACCTCCCTGTTTAAATAAAGTCTTGTCTTTTGGTTTCAGAGAGACTTATTGATCATATAATTAATTCAACAGTTTCCAATTATAATTGTTTTTTCATTGTTTATTAATTCCAAATGTTGATTTCACTATTGTCCATCATGTTCACTGTACATGCACAAGATGCCCTTAATAATATTTGCCCTTTATACCTTAATTGCATTTTCTATTAGTTACTTCAACAGGTCTGAATTTGGACTCTTATCTGCTGTCAGTGGCCCATTTAATTTGCAAGAACTCTATTAGAAAAAGCTTGGAGTGTAAATACATGGGCTGTTTCAACCGTTACTCAAATCTAACATTTAAAGCCCAATTAGAATTGAATTTTGAATGCAAGCTTGCGATGGTAAACACATTTAGGAAGTTGTTTAATTTATTTTTCAATGCTGATTAATTGAGCGGAATTGCAAAAGCTTTTTCCTGTGTTAAACATCAGTTAATTAGCTGATAACAATAATTGTGCTGTGGTTCAGAGTCTGTAACAGGGGTGGAGCTGGGGGTGAGGTTCAGGGTTCTCTGGCTTCGGGGTCCGGGGTCAAGGTTACACAGTCCTGTCTGCCTTGTAGCAACCTGAAGTCAGTGTGTGCAAGAGGCTTATTTTAGACCTTAGACTTTGAGGTTCGAATCAGGATGTTCTTCTTCAGTCCTCTTTTTCTATATTTTAAAAAATAATTTGGCTTCAATAGACACTCATGTGCTAGAGCAAGACAATAGAGGGATAACGAATGACCCCTGTGATCATCTGTAGAGCAAACCTTTCTATTATAGGCTGGTTGTCTTTAGAGGAAGTTGAAGGGCATATAGAGCCCATTACTTACACTAGTTTTGTCTTTACTCCCCTTACTTCATACTGCACTCATGTCCACATGTATACATCCACAATAATACTACAACTATGATTCTTAGCCTGAAGCTTATCGAGAGAGGCCTAATTCCTTATGGGTCAAGGATACACAGTGCATGTTTATTTCTGTTGGTTTCATTCCTTTTTTCTTTTCTTTTTCCTTTTTTTATTTCAAAGCATGTCAAATAGTGTGGCAGTGTACTGTATGCACATGCTGTGGTCTTTTTATTTCTTTGTATTCCCGTTCTTGGACTAGCACAACAAGGAGGCATCATTACACATGTAAAACATAGTGCCAAATGTTAAATATCTCAATATCTCTGTCATGAATAAAAATGTGACTTTTGCACTATATGTGCAAAGCTACATGTTTGTATTGTCACCAATCTGCACCTCTTGAACAAAAATAAGTCGAGAGAACAATAGATTTCAAGAGAGTGAATGAAAAAAATTAGTTGACATAACTCATATCTGTGTTGTACGAAATAGAAATTCACAGCTAACAAATGAGCTCGGATTCCTCTAAAACCAAAAGAAAAAAACAAAAAACAAAAAAAACAAACAAATTATTAATTTTTTTTCCAAATGAGAGCTTATGCCAATCTTCATCGGAGAACTATGATTTAAGTGTCTTACACTATACGTATTTAGGAAGTGTCTAAAGTGCATACCTATTTTCATCATGCTTCGATTTTTTTCATTTTGATCAGAGAGAGACCATCTAACTTCTCATGTAAAATTAGACACTCAACAGTCTTCATCGTATAACTTTTTAATAAGTTTTAGACTTAATGCTCTGCATCCTGGGGAGTATATCTGAATAAGGTAACAATCTTTCTGTAAACTTAATTTGATGAGATAGGTGACTCAACTGAAATCATGATTATGTTCTGAAAGTGAAAATTAAAGATTTTAAACTTTAAACAGACAGACACCTTTCTGTCCTCTTTGCTACAATTATCCCTGGCACACATCTAGAACTTTAATGACGCCCACCTGTGGCAAACTGAATTGATTGGACATGACACACACCAGTCTATATAAGGTACTATTACATGTTCCCTGCAGCACATTTCCATTTCAGTAACTGTGAATTGGAGAAAGTATGGAATCACCAGGAGACTTCCTACAGTTGGCTGTTCAGCCAAAATGAATAATCAGCAAAGAGGAGCTTGGGTCAGGGAGGTGACCAAGAACCCAATGGTCACTCTCACAGAACTTCAGAAGTCCTCCACAGAGATGATAGAACCTGTTGGAAGGAGAACCATCTCAGCAGGACTCCATCAATCAGACCCTTACAGTAGGGTGGCTAGTCATAAACAACTTTGAGTAAAACTCGTGAGTTTTTGACCGATAGTATTTAATGACTCTGAGAGCATGAGGAAAAAAAGATTATCTGGTCTGATGAGACAAAAATTTGAACCCTCTGTGCAAAACTCCAAACAATATGCCTGGAAAACTCCAGGCATGGCTCATCAGCTGGCTAGAATCATCCCTATAGTGAAGCATGGTGCTGGTACAATACTGCTGGGGGGAAGGGGGGGGGGGCTGTCAAATGGCAGGGAAAGGCAGACTGGTCAGAACTGAGAGAAGGATGAATTTAGCCAAAAACAAAGAGAACCTTGAAGAAAATCTGCTCTAGAGTGCAGGCAACCTGAGACTGGTGAGATGGTTCACCTTATAGCATGGCAATGACCTGAAGCAAACAGCCAGGAGAAAGCTGGGTTTGCTGTTGCAGTAATTAGGACCTACATAATTTGATTCAGTACTGACCCATTCAGCAAGTTGGCATAACTTATTTATTTGATATGTTTGCAATAACAAGAATCATTTTGAAGCCCTGGTTATGCTGTAAATTGGTTTGGGCTTATTTAAAAAAATTCAGTAGTTCTGACTCAAGTTCAGTATGGGTTTGTATGCACAGTCAAAAGTAATTTCTTTCCATTTACTCATACCAGTTAACATTCTATACTTTCAAATTTTATTCAGGCCTTGAAAAAAAACTGCAAATGAAAGCAAACTGTGGTGACAGAACAGTAGTTTATTTATAGAAAGGGGGAGACCTATGTGGGCAGTGTTTAAATCCAGTGGCACGGGGCTTCTGAGGCAGGCAGAGTGGCAGTGATTCATAGTTCAACCCAGAGTCCCTCTCTCCCAAAGTCCCTCATAATTAAAGCTGAAGCATATGGTCTTGTGACCATCCAAGCACAGGGGTATCTGCTCAACATTTTTTGCATTTTATTTTCATCGTTGCTGGCAATAACAGTCCCTTCAGCCTTCCCTCGGAGCAGTGGAAATGAAAGGCGTGTCACCTTGAGTTGTCATAAACCACATCTGTCACCCTAATTACTGACTGGTTGAGCCTTGTTGATCAAGTGTTTGGCAGTACGTTTTTTTTAAATGATATTTGTGAGAAAATAAATGACTTTATCGACATGGCCACAATGGCAGAACTCTATTGCCAAAGTTGCTGTTGATGACATTTCTTTGAATAAGCCTCCAAATTTGCAATTAGTCTGTGTCCTTTTTGTCAGACCAACAGAATGTTTTGGGTTTTTTTTAAGTTTTGATTTAGTTTTGAATTTGCTTATCAAACAACTTATCATCTTATCAAGCACTGCATTACCTTCCCTGATTTGAAAGCCAAAAATGCCTAGAGAATGATTATGAGGTTATTTTTCTCCTGCAGAAATAAGGTTTTGAGGAATAGATTTAGTTTTCCAGAATCCACCTTTGAAAAACAGAACTTGCATAAAAGAAGGCAATCAGAATTCATGCAGATAATTTGCAATCTAACTTAATGGGGCTCATTCTAAGCTTTACGATATATGGCATGCCTGATATGGTGGTTTGTTCACCACTCTAGTTGTATATTTCAGAAAGGGGGTTAGTTAATACAGTGAGATTGTTAACCCTCGGACACAGGAATGTCCTGCTCCAGAAACAGCGACCCTTGTAACTCACAGTCAGTTACCTACTGGCAGGCTTTCTTCAAAAAATACCAAAAAAGGCAAAGAAAATGAATATAAGACCAAGATAGAAGATATAAAAAAAATAAAATTTATAAGGTAAAAAAAAAAGTATAAAAAGTATAAAAATATATATATAAAAGTATAAATAAAAACTTATGACACAAATTTCCAAAAACATTCACAATGAGATCTCAATGATCGAAAATGGTGAGACCAGGCTAGAATCTCTGGGGAGATTTGAAAACTGCTTACAGCAGACAGTCGGTTGAAACAACAGGTTTTCTACACATTTATTGCCTTGTATCATTATCTTGAAAACTGATCATCATAGCACTAGAAAAAAAGGTAAGGGCTCATCAACATCAGGGCCTCCTCTGGCAACGGTGAATGCCTTTATGAAATTTTATGGCAATTCATCCAATATTTGTCAAGATATTTCAGTCTCAACCAAAAATGGACCAACCTACACACACCATACAGCCTAAAGGAATAAGAGGATTCAGAGAACATGACTGCAACCCCTTCTTTTTTTGCACTAGTTCACAGCAACAGTAATTTTGACTTTGGTCATGGTCTAAATGTTTCTTTGGGGACCACCAAGGACATTTTATGGCTGAACATGGTCCATAGCAACAGTAATGTTGGGATTGGTGTAAGCATTTTGTGGAGACTACCTGCCTATAAGGAGATGAGCTAAAGTGGTGCGGTATTATGATAATTCTTCACAGTAACTTTTCTCTGCATTTGGCCTAGGCTCTAACCTAACCCTCCCCATGGAGTCTCCTCATAGTTTCTGAGGGCCAACATTTTGTTCCAGTATTCTTTTTCTCTTATCAGAGTTGTCTGGGGAAGAAATCAGGGCTGTGCTGTATTACATTTAGTTTCCCATTAGATTAGAGACCCCCCCCCCCCAACTTCTTTGCCTCTCACTCCTCAGTCACTCTACCCCTTTTCTTTCTCACTAAATCATTCATTCCCAGACTTATTCGAGAGTGAAATGGAGCACAAGCCAGGCTAGTTAATGGGGTTCTATGAGCCATAAGATTACTTTCCTACCTGAGCTCATTCCTATGAATCTTCCTTAGAGAAGTGACTAAAATAACAAACCACTTACAGCCATAAGGCAAAGTTACAGGAAGATTGTTGGGTGTTTAGACAGGTTGTTTCCATCAGCTCTGTGTTCTCACTGTCAAGCATAAGCAAGCCCTGCACTTGTCAGGGCTTTTCTCTCCCCTGTGTCCTGATGGGATGGAGTCACATATGTTAACAAGAGAACTCAATTTAGATTCCCCAAGCAGTCTAATTGGAGCTTGTAAAAAGATGGTGAAAGTTTCTTCTCCCTTTCCTCAATGGAAATCACAAGTGATATTGAGTGATATTTTCTCTATCCAGAAACTCAGTTATTCAAAATGTGTACTGTGTTTTGGGATTTGTAAGTCTCATTACCTGTGCTTCTTATGCAATCTAATTTATGCAATCTAATCTAATTTATGTAATATTTATTTAATGGAGTTCTCTGCTTCATCAAAATTATGTCAGCTGTTTCTCTATGACTGTGTTGTCGGCTGAAGAGCCACATAAGATGGGCCTAACCAAAGACCCCTGGATTCACACCTTAACACTGTTCTGTCACTCAGGGCCATGATTTAAAAGGATGGTGATTATTCAGCGCCTTCTCAGTCATGCATTTGCCTTTCAAAAATCCTTACTTTGAAATCAGGGTTTTATGTGATTTTAATTGCTTAAAACGCCTCTATTTCTAATCTTTAGTAGATATATAATGATGGAATGTAGTACTAAAATCTGGAAAATGTAAAAAAAAGTCCCAGTGCATGTATATTGTCAGTCCTGGTAGTATAGATGATTTCTTGTGCTTTGAATGAAAATTATATAAATAAATAAATAAATAAATAAAATAGCATTTTGGAAAAAAAAAGAATCCTTCAATTGTGATAACCCATTCCTTTGCAGGTAGGAGAAAAGTTTTGCCACAATATAGTTATTACATTCTGCACTTTTACTATATATGAATACTGCTATCACACCACTGCATATATACTGGCTGTACTTTCATCTGAGAAAGGATTATGGCCTTCTATCAACAATGTACCCATACATTCTCCTTCATTTTTTAATTCATTCTGCCACCAGTGTCAAAGTACAGCCTGTGTTTTCAGAACTCCCTGCGTTTATCTCTACCATGAAAATTACATACAAAACATACATACAACGTTTTAAAATAACTTTCATGTGGGCAGCTCCATCTTCTTGGACTTTACTACAAAAGCTTGTTTCCTGCCTTGTTGTTCAGCATTATTCTGTAATTGCCATTGCCATTACAAAGGCTATTTGCATCAAATTATCAAGCGAGTGAAGTGCTAACAAACAGACCTGATCCTCACACCTCTTTTTTTTTTAGGACAGCATCAAAGATCAAAATTTCACAGAAATAACAACACCTTGCCATGCCTGGTGTCTTTGCACTTGGTGCTTAAGGTCCAAGAATACAAAACATACAAACGCATTTCATTGTCAGGAACATACAAACATTTACTAAATACAAACAGGGCCAATGAAAAGCAACCAGACCTGTTGGAATAGACTGTAAATAAGTCATTAAGTTTAACTTTTAGAGAAGAGTTGCATTAAGGGGCTGGTCTATACTGGTAGAACAAAGTCATTTTGTCTGACATTGTGCTAAAAAAATGCAGGTGCATTGAAAGAATGAGAGAGTTACTATCTTGTGCAGTTTAACTTGGGTGTTTTATCTTTCTACAGGAAAATGGAAAAGCAGACAGGCTAACAAAGATGGATCACAGAGCAAAAAACTCCCATAGCTGGGAATTGAACTCTGGTCCACATCGGGGAATTCATAGCAGGACTAGAGAGTCTACTTCCCAATAGGCTACTTCACACAGTCTCTCAGAGTTGGAATATTGATTCAATTTTACTTTGATTTATAAAACTGCTATGCACCCGAGGCCCAATCCTGTCCCGCCTCTGTATGAGTTGAAAATATAAAACTTGTAATTTCAATTATTTAGGCTTCCTGCTACCTGTTGTAATCACTTATTTATTTATTTTTGTCACCTGATAACATCTCTATGGATGCTGATTGTTATGCTTGGCTGTGTCTCTCCCTCATTCCTAATGTTTTTGCTGTTTTCTCTCTCCTTCTTAGAGTCACTTGTTTGTCCCATGTTTCTTTCTGTGTCTCTCTACTTTGATATTTAATTCATCAACTCATCAACAGAGCAAGCACCTGCAGTATTTCAAACTCGGTCCTTTATTCCAGCCTTGGCCAGACTGTTCAGCTTGCCAACGTGGTACTAACACTACAGCCAAATTTCAAGTTCTGCTCATGTTTACTCTTGTGTTGTTTGATCCCCGTTAATCCTCTGTCTGCTTGTGCCTCAGATTCACCATTCCCTGACTTCCTGGTTTGCCTGATTCTCTCAGTTCCCCTATTTGTCTGCCTTGCCAGCTGAGAGCCAGACCTTTGCTTGTTCCTCTCCATTGTCTACCCTGGCTCAGCCTCCTGATCCCCCTGCATGCCTCGCTCCACCGACCAAAACCCTCTTCACAACGTCTCAACAATAAACTGCCTTTTTGAACTTTTGAAATGTCTCAGAGTCTGAGTGCTGCTTGCGGGGTCCAATTATTAAATTGAACTTAACACTAATAAATTTTTATTGACTCTGCCAACCAAAACCTCTACTTGTAGAAAATAGATTTTTACCATCTTACCATCCCTACCATATTGCATGTTATGGGTAGCATAGTTATACTACAACCCAATGACTCTTTTAAACCTGCAGTATACCAGGGTTGTTTCATCCTACATTAGGCTGCCGGTTATTTTTTCCAGCTGTTAAGGTTTTTTATAGCTGCAAAGTATCAGCAGGAGACGACTGCTCTCCATGTGTACCTATCTACCACTAACGAATAAGAGATGCTCAGGCCTTGTAAGTACTTTAGAAGACTTATTTCTGATGCAGCATACCTCAAGAATAATTTGGTCCCTGATTTCTAATTTTAGCCACTCTGACCCACCTTGGAGTCCTGATCAAGACTTGGCAACTTGTGTATGGGTTTTGTTTCTGCTTTCTAGATCAGCCATTTTTGCTGTCCTAATTGGTTCTATTTCTGTTCGAAGATCTTTGGCATGAAACTCGGCCCCGTTTCAGAGCTTTCCTCAAAATCACCAAGTTTCTTTTCTTCATTTTTTTTTTTTCTGGCCCCCTTGACTTTGTACTACTCCATGTCTTAATGGCTGCTCCAGCACTTACTCTTACTTATTCTGTGACAATACAATCATTGAAGGAAATAAAACTGCTTTGAAAGACCATCTTCTACTCATGTATAACACACAGTTCCATGTCCTTCATGAGTTTTAAGCTTAATATTGCCATTAGTCATCCAGTTATCACCCCCCCCCCCGAGCATTTAATCTGTAGGAGTATTGCTGTGACCAGGGTAGCTCATTCTAAATCAAATTCTACCACTTTAAGGTTTTTCCATGAAATAACATGTTAAAACCAATGCCTATGAACCTTTCAGTTGGAACTGAAGTGCAGAAGCATGTGAACAAAACTGGTGTTTAAAGGGTACTACCTACATCATTCCGATTGTAGACGGATAGCAGTGCATTAATTTCTCTGAAATGTATGCACCATAATTAGCTGAAAAATAATGTATAAAGTAAGGTAGACAACAGAGTAATAAAAGTTCTCTGACATGATTCCGATGTTTGCCAAATCACAAAACCAATTTTGAGTTAAAGAAGGAATGAAAAAATTTTGGAATTAAAGAACAATGAAGGAAAACTTGAATCATGTTTCACCAGATTATTATGGCACCCGCATCGTCGCTGGCAGCAGGATCGTAAATTTGATAGGAAACACAGTGCTGCAGTGGACTCTGAATACTCAGCTCAACATGAACAAGGTGCAGATATGGTTTTAAGTTCTTTCCGAGCTTGCACTTGAGAATGCGGCCAGAAATTACACTGTCTGCACTGGAGGAGCTGGGGATCGAACCACAACCCTTCCGATTGGTGGGTGACCACCTGAGCCACAGCCACCCCTGTTAACAAAAGGCTAAAGTATCAAGTGTGTTGCTAAAGTCACATTGCCCTGATTTCAGTTAAAACAAGTCTTGTTAAATTTGTGGTTAGGTTTACACTCCACCAGTTATGATGTCAGAATTAGTTACCAGCATGTGTAGAAGACAGTAAAACCACATACTGGGCTGCAAATGCATCTAAACCTGATAAATTTCAAAATATTCTTAATGCGCAATGGTATCTCTTCTGTCAAACAGCACTAACATGTCTCATATTTTCGAACTGCACACCTGAGTAATTTCCCCAATTAATACCACTGAAGGAGTTCTAAAACAAATGACGTGATGTGAAGCAGAATAGGTTTTGAAACACTTTCCACCTGAATGACTTCTCATGCTCATGTTGCAAAAGGTATCTGGCGGGGAACTTAAACACGGGGCCTCCAGTCTGTCGGTCCTTCCCTTTTCCCTGAAGGTTGAAAAGCTTTTCAGGTACGCCTAGCTGCTGTTTTTCACTCCCTTAAACAATATGCCCTTTGACTGGATTGAAACCTAAATATTTATCCTGTTTATGTTTGCATGATTTATTAACTTAACGTGTTAAAATGGATGCAATGATTGAACCAAGGATAGGGTGATCCACCACTTAAATGATAATGAATGATGAGCAGACAGTACATTTGTACTTTGAATATTCAACCATAAACAGTGACTTTCCCTAAACCTTAACCAATGTTTTTTAGTCCAAAACATAAAACTGGCAGGACTGCAAAAATGTTGCAAGAAAACACAATACAGGCAGCAATAAATTTCCTCCAAAACATACTTGACAAAAGCATAGAGCAGCATATAAACAGATTTTTTTAGCAGAGAGGTTTGGTCAAGGGGACTTTAACATCCTATTTTATTTTTTGAGTTAATTCAAGGAACAATTTGGTCAAAAATAGACTAAAAACCCTTGCAGCTATGTGAATAATTATAGTAAATGACCATGAATGAGGCAGAAAAATACTGCCTCATGCAGTATAATATTATTGTGAGAATGTTGGGAGCCTAAATAAAAAAAAAGGAAAATTAAATAACACATGATGTAATAGTCCCCAGTCGTCTGCAAGTCAGTAAAAAAGATTTATCCATCTCATGTTGGTCATAAACACAGAGTATGCAATAAATTATAGAATAATAAAATGGAAATTTGTCACAGAGGAAAATATTATAAATATTCCATAAAAAGATACAAGTAAAGCAACACTATCCACAGGGTAAGTAAAGATGTTTCCTTCAACATTCTGTAATACATTCATTTTCACGTTATAAATACATGAATGTTTGACTTCTATGTACTATATGCATTTGTGAATATCTAGTCATGATGAAGTTGGCTGAATGCTGGACATCAGTGCCATCACAGTGGAAAACTGTGTGTTAGAGTCAGAGACAGAGAGGGGAGTGAAATGACAGGAATTGTTGCATTGTGTCACCCCATTAGCATGGAAGTGTGGCTAAAGTATATTTACATCAAGGAGTCAAAGTACAACACTCATGGTGCGAAAACCCCAGTTGTTTATAGTGATTCTGCATGTGTGCTTTTGTGTGAAATAAAGGGTGTTCATGTCCAACTGTACTGTGTTCATGTGAGGCTGACTGAAGAGAAGACAGAGGTATAGGAGATACCATGTCAGCATTAACAGTTTCATTTCTTCCCCAGGGGAGGGAATAGAGAGGAAAGGAAGGAAGTAATGACAAAACTGGTGAGATGATGAGTTGTAGATGCCCTTCGCCAACCTCTGAAGATTAACAGCTCAGACCAGGAGCTGTTGATAAAGAGACTTGTTCTGCAGAGGATCATAATGGTATTTCAATGTTTATCTTCCATCTGCCCTAAATTAGAACTGCAGGTGCCACTGATGAGCCATTTTTTTCCCTGTATAAATATAATCTTAACTCAAGGTCCATGGCTCTCAAAAGACTTGTACACAGAAACATTCTGATCACTTATATTAACTACCAGGAACAACACAAATATTATATCATCTGCTGCAACAACTACTCAATACTATATGCATGTAAAAGGAAGTTAAACTTTGACCACAATTGGTGAGTGACAGATAAGTGAATCCCCTTTAGAAGATTAAGATACTGCCATTTGTAACTACCCATAACAACAATTCAGCTTGTACTTTGCTATTGAAACTGTACATACAGTTGCATCACATCCTTCAGCTTGAGAGAAATACTTCCAGAATAATTATAATTACATTGCAATATTGTCTCTGCACTCAACATTTACATCTAACTACAACAGCAAGAAAATGTAAGTGAACTTTTTTGAATTACCTGCTTTTATGTATATATTTGTCTTAAAATAATGACAGATTTTAAGCAAAATATGATAATGGACAAGAGTAATCTATTTAACTAATAACACACAGATCTTTCCATTTTTCAGAATACACAATTCCCACACTCACAGTGTAGGCTGGAAATAGTATGTAAACCCTGACTAATGACATCAACAAAAATTAAGGTCAGGAGTCCAATCAATGAGGTGTGGCTTGGAGCTACTTTGATATAAAAACACACACATTTTGAGTTTGCTGTTCATGAGAAGAATCTGCTGATGTGAATCATGCTTCACAAAAAAATATCTCAGAAGTTTTAGGATTAACAACTCTTGATTGGAATTAAGCTAGAAAGGGTTAAAAAGTTATTTCAGAGTTTAGATATTCATCAGTCCACAGTTAAGATTCATACGGTCACAATCTGCCCTTTTGTTCCTGAGTTATGCTGTTGAAAAACTGGCAAGAATAGACTTTTTACAGATCATTATGATGTCACATGGATGTTGACATTTGACCCTTTGGATATAAAATGCTGTCATCTTGTTACTTCATCCTATAAGACATCTATTTGAAATGCTGTTATAATTAGTGTATGAAATCAGTTACAAACAAGGTTATTGTGACCTCACAAACATGTTTTGTGAGGTCGCAATAATTAAATTTTAATCAATTAATCCTTGAGTCCAAGTGGATGTTTTTGCCAAATTTAAAGAAATTCCCTTAAAGCTGATAGCGAGACAGACAGACAGATGGACGAACAGACGGACGGAGGGACAACTTGAAAACATGATGCCTTCAGCCAAGGGCGTCACTCCCTCAGTCCTAACGTTTATGCTTTTTCCTGACTGACACATGAACTCCAAACAATGTCCAGAAAATCAGGTCTGGACAGGCAGCCCACAGCCAGACGCTGTTCGTGTGAGATGTCTCCTCACCTACTGGAAATACCCGGTTTGGCTAAGGCGAGGGGTGGAGCCTGGGTAGAGGCTGCAGGAAGCCGGATAGGAACGTCATCGACACGCCCACTCGCTCGCTGTGCATTCTCCGGAGAGCGACCTGCTCTGTTCACTCATGGGATCAATCGGACGTTACATGGACTTGTACCAGGGAGTCGGCCAGGTAAAGTCTATTATATGTCTGGTTGAACTGATTCGGACATTGGCGTTCACACTTACTTACAGCTCCTACAGGTAACGTATAGATAAGTTCAGGGTTGCACTGCATATGTGAAACCACCTAAAGACTATAAATATCTGTGCAAGTTGATTGAAACAACTGTGTGTTTTTTTTTCTATCTTTTTTAGATTTCAACTAGTCTTCAAGTTTGTCCCAAGCTTCATTCCTATATAAGCTCAGTTCTAACAGAAATCTTTTTGTAGAACAGTTACATAGTCAAGTGGTATCCATACAACTACAACGGAATTTTAATTACTCCACAGTGATAAAAATTCATGTAATAACTACATCATCTAATTAAACTGTCAGTCCTACACGGCTTCTTTGAAAAAGCAGTTTCAGACATACAGTGCATTAGTCCAGGTTTTTTGTGTGTTTTGAAGTCTTAAACAGTTGGTTTGATGCAGGCTTAATTGGTGTATTAGGTGTCAGTGGTTAAGAAATCTTATTAATATATGATCAGGCTATTATATTTCCCCAGTTTAATGTGTATGTCTAACCTTTTGATCTGTTATGATTATGTAAAGAGATGTGTAATCTGCAAAGATTACGGAATAAAAGATGAGTTAAGTGGTAAACTGGTATTAAGTATGGAGAAAAAGGAGAGAAAAGGCAGAAGGGCCACTCAATATAGACCCAATAAAATGAAAGTGTCCATTTCTTTCTCCTTCTTGTAAAATAAAGGGGTGTTGAAGGCTGACAGAACCGCTGCAGTTGTCCAGCATATAAAACACACAACGAAAAGAAAGTTTCAGTTGTGTTGCTTAACATTTATCCAACAAGAACACTAAAATAGGAGACTGATAATCTTTAAAAAAAAGCTTCAAACATAATTTGAAGGCCTCCAGTAAAAGATTGAACATTTAATTTGAATCTCTTAACTTTTATCTCATGAAACCTCCCAAAATATACCAGTTGTTTTAATGATTCTGACACCACATCAGCCCTATGAGATATGAGTGTTGTTGCCTTTAAGAATCAACTCTAAAGTGTGTCTCAGTACTGAATAAATTATGGCCTGAAAAAACAAAAATTATGTTTTCAAAGTACATACCTGATGAATAATTGCTGTGCTCCAGTACACTCTGCATCTCCACGCCCCTTAAACCAGTGGCACTGTACTCACTGCCTCATTGTGTCCAATCCACGTCTTGACGGGTGGTTTGCTGTTTGAGGATTTTGTCTTGAAGACCAATGGGAGATAGACGAGGGCCCCTGAAGGCATGACCTTCCCTCACTGCCACCAATTATAACAAGGCCTTATAAAATATAGATTATGTGCCATCTCACTGCTGACATATCTAAAGGCTCGTAGCATAGGGAGTGTGCAGAGAGGCTGTGGGCAGAACCCAAGGGAGGCTAGGTTGAGTATGACAAGATGAGGGGAATACAGTAACACAAAGGATGACCTTGATGAGGAAAAGTGGGCCTGCTCTGGCTAAGAAAAGGAAATTAAAGAAATTAAGAGGCTCACATCCAGAGGGCTGTGTGATCAATTGAAATCTAATCAAGGCTCTAAATATTAAAATGCGCTGATTGCAAAGATATTCATTACCCTAAACTGCAATCTGGACCAATAACCATGTATTATTAATGGATAGGAGCTGAGTTTGGAACAACTGGCATTTAACTTTGTGTCTTAACCTTTCAGCATAAATGTCAAGTCAAATTCTAATAGAAAAAAGTTTGAAGTTCATCCAACAGTGATTTCATACATTTTAGCTCAAATGTCTTTCTGGACGCCTTATATATTCAAACCTGAAACACGGCATGAAAGACGATCAGTGATGAGATGTACAAACTTTGTCGGCATGATAGAAAACCATGAAAGCTTTGCAAGTCTTGCCTTCACTTTATCTCACACACACACGCACACATATACCAAACACTGAGTCGCTGGAAAAAGGATGTTCCAGTGGTAAAATGCTGCTGTGGAGCAGTACAGGAAGACAAATCTTGTCAATAAAAACAAGACTTCATGGAATTGAATTTTGTCTGGTGGTTTAAATCAAATATGAGGTGCTGTTATCACCATGTAGGGTTCCACATGCTTCTTGGGGCATATCAGGGGTATAAAAGGCTTCTTATCATATCATGTGATGCTTAAAAATTGGATGTCAAAAAGAAATAGATAAATAAATGAAATAAAACTAGAAAAAAAATTAAATGAAGGTGACAGTATTGGCTGGTGTAGTCTGAAAGCTTAGAAAAACACCAATTATAGGGTCAGTCTATAAAAGCACAATTACCTGCTGATAAAGAGCTTATGTTATCGACTGCCTGCAACAAAGTGCCATAGTTATTATTTCATTGCATATAACCTAACAAATTTGCAATTTTTTGGAGAACCACAAAGTAATTGCCAAACTGGTCTGGGGAAAGAGGACGATTGCCCTCACTGTAAGTAACCAAAGATTGGATTCAGTATCACTTTTACCAAGTCATAGACAGCTTAACTCTATATCACTTCTTCTCAAAAAATGAATATACTTCCAAAGATTTCTTCAGCAGCACTCTCCAGTTCTGTCTCTCTCTTTTAGGACTGCTTCTTTGAAAAACTAAACTCTTGTGTCAGCTATTTCTCCAAACATGTGAGCTTACCTCCATTGCTTTGATGACAAATGACAGGGGGACGGCAGCAGAGCCGTGGTGAGTGGCACGGGGGACTATTTCACCTTTGGCGCTTTCTGTTATGTTACATCTGTCTGAACATACAGCAACGTGTACACATACACACTTATTCAAAGACATAGATATTGTGTATGTTTTATCGTGAGCAGAGGCAGAGTCATTGTATGGCTGCTAGCGGAAGGTTGAGCGTAGGTCAAGACCCCCCTGCTGCCCTTTTGACCTCCGCCAGTGGATTCCCTTCATGCCAGCTCTGCTCTCCTTCTGCCGGGAGTAAAAAGTCTCTCATTCATCGCTTCTTGAGTCCTATTTAATTTTTTTTATTCTTTTCTATCTCTCACCTGCTAAAATTTCATTGTCTTTCTTTCTATCCTTTTTCATTTTATTGTCTCTTTTTCTCCCTAATTTTTCTTCCTCTATCTTCTCTCTTCTTATCTCCCAAGTTCCATCTTGGGAGATATCTGCTTAGCAGCCTTGAGCATACTTGCTTTCCAATTAAATCAAGATGTATTTGCCTTTCAAAAACCTCCCTTTTCTCACTCTTTCTCCCATTGGAATAATTGATGGAGGTCTCTGGCCTCATGATGAATGGCTTTCAAGCCTGCAGATGAATAGGAAGATGAATGATTTCACCCTTGCGAGGGCCAGAGTAGGCTGGAACAAGGAATGCTGACATTGTGACAAATACACTGACCATAGCATAGAAACCAAACCTGGCCAAATCAGCAAGGGATGGAGGGGTGGCATGCGTTCATTGCAGCTCAACAGACGTTCCATTTGTCGACGCTGCCTCTGCACGTCTTTCTACCCCATGGACAATTACCTGAGCCTTGCAATTAACTGCAGGCGCAGCGGTAACGCTGACAGCCTGCCAGGAGATGGGTGGAAGTGGAAGCATGCCAGCTAGCTGGTGCTGGAAAGCATTGCGTTGGACGCATGTGTTTGTGCACTCAGTGGAAATGTGGAGGCCAAAAGAACAGGTGCAGTAAGGCGAGAAGATGCCCCAGGTGACTTCATGAGGATGGTGCCGCCACCCTCTTGGCCAAAATTTTTTATGCCGAGGCAAAATTTTTCCTCTGCCTACACACAACTCAGTGTCATACAGTTGAGAGGTAACAAACGTTCATAAGAACCAATTGAATGAGTGCATGACGGGCCATCTGTTTTAAAGGGCCAGCGAGTAAGATTATTACTGCCCTGCGGAACATAATGGCCATAGTTTATCCACATAGGGGGCAACAAGAGTGTTGATCAGTACCAATGACTCAGTGATTATGTTGCCAGCTGGTGAGTTGATGGCATTCAAAAACTTTCTGGCCTGAACTGGTTTGGGACAAAAACATGTTCCTTCCCATTTCCAGTGCCAAAACTGAGAGGTTGAAATAGTAAAAGATTATCAGTGTTACTGTTACAATACTCTGTGTGGAACTAGGCAGGGGGATAGAGGGAAATCTGGGACCCTGAGAAGGAACATTTCTCTTTGTTCCCCTTGTCAATTCAGTGATCTAATTAGATTTATTCCTGGTCCTCTCACCTTTAAACCACATAATCTTCATTTATTTTGGATCTCAATTTACCCAGTTGTCTTTGTTGCAATTCCTACTTGTTGCTAAGAAAGGTTCAGCATAACTCATATATTACTTAAAATTCTTTTAAGTGAACAATCGAGAAAAACCTGAAGCGGTGTTTCCTTGTTCTTGGAGACCCTCATTCAGTATTTTCCATCTCCCCCTGCTACAACATAAGGAAAGTGTCTGGAACAAGCGGAGCAGACCTATGCTATGTCTGTGGCCTGTGCACCAATCACAAACACTGTATAGTTATGTAATGTGGCAAATGGAATGCTTTTAAAATCATGACAGTGTGCCAAATTCAGAAAAAAAATGCAGCTGTAAAAATTACCGGTGATGAAATGACTGAATAACACTTACTGAACGACACTTACAAGAGAGGAACAGGAATTTGTATTTCAGAGCTAATCTACTGGATTGCAATACATTATAAGTTGCTCTCGTTATTTATTTACCCCCTTGTATAAAAAATAAGTATATTACCAAAAAAAAAAAAAAAATCAATTCTACTGTTGTGCCTGAAACACCAGTGGTTGCATTTATAGACACTAAGTGAATGCTTGTCAGCTTTCATGAGGCATTTATATGACACTTGCATCATTTCTGACAAGACAGTGGAACAGTGTCTCAGATTATTGAGAAACATCTTAAATATAAAAAGGGCTCAAGGGTAGTACCTTCTTTCCTCATGCCACCCAACACTGCAACCATAGCACTGTGTTGGAGAGCTATTGCCAGATATACAGGCACCAGTGGCATACATTTTGAATGAAATTCTTATTTTCCTGGAGCTTTTATGGAGCTCTTCATGTGTCCCCAGCAAGAGAAAAAAGCATCAGGGACTAAAAGACAAATTGCAGAAATGTTCTTGAAAGTTCATTCTTTCCTCTAAAAACTGTAGGTTTACAAAAAATTAAAAAAAAAAAAAATCAACAGAGACAGAGCTTGATTAGTTGTCACTAAGAAAACTAAATTGTTGTGGTAAGTCGTGTTAAGAAATAAGTTATCTCCATGAAAAATCAGCAAACTCTGCCTACTGAGACCAATTGGAACTCAGTTCTTTGTCTCAAGAAAAACTTTAAAAGATGATTGTAAGATTCTCCCCTGTTGAGAGACTCTCCTTTGCCTTCCCGTCAAGGTCTGTTTGTCTCCTATAAGTACCATACAATATATTTCACTTTAACTCTATCATTGTTTTGTGTGTTTAATTGTGTTGAGTGTCCCTTGTTGAAAATCTTCCATCACCAGACATGTTTCAGGTTTTAAGACAAGATGCTAAGAAACTAATGGAACAAGGAAAAAGCCCAGATGTGACGGCAGTACTTCAGTTCTCTATATGATGGATTTTCACATCGTTCCACATCCCATTCTTTTGACCACTGCGTTGTACTTTCCTTTCAGCTTCTAGCATCAGGTTTCAATTCACTTCTAGCATTGGTTGGGAACATTGTAAAAAACTGCACTACTGTGCCCCAGAGCACACTGTGCGCTTCTATGGCAACCAGCTGCATTCTTTGAAATGATATTTCATTTCATGATATTACTCCACAGTAAAGCCCAGGAACACTATAGCATAGGCCCAACACAGAGCCATGAGAGGAGAAGTCCTGCCACGTTGGGCTCTGTTCTGGGCCATGTGTACTGCGAGCCCAGGGGCGATGTAGGGATAAAAAGGTTTGAGCTGTGCAGGCAGCAGGGGAACAGAGGAGGGACAGAGTAGGGGACAGGAACTAAGGGATGTGATGGCAGAAGATTCATTTAGATTAGGCAGTTTTAATATCCCCTGAAGTTTCCAATAAACAGCAGTTAGAACCACTGCCATTCTGTTGTCATTTGATTGTCCATCACCTTTGACGTAACCTCAGATGAAGTGGTTTTGAATTGCTGCCCTGACTGGCATTGTATCTCTGCTTTTATATCAACAACAAGAGATAAAAAATATCCTGCAATCTGCTGCTTTCTAATGTATGGCAATTCAAAGGCAGTTATAAAGGTCTCTGAATTGGCTCAGCCAGCAGGCTACCTGAATGAAGCATTTTCAGGAAACAAGCTGAAATATAATTATCAATTTTACACCATCTATTATACTACTCTCTACTGCACTCTGAACATGAAGAGAAAGGTTACTGTCTAAGCCAGCAGAGCTGGAGGTTATCCTCACCATTACAGATGTTTGCTCTTTATAAAATTCCTGCCTGTTCAACTATAACTACAGCTTAAATGTAAGGCACTGAGAAAGATTTAAAATGTTATGTTCATCTTCTGTCAAAATGGAGTGGCTCTTGACAGACAGTATTTCTGTCAACCTGATTTCTGTCCAATTCAACTAGTCAAACAAACAATCAAACACCCATACCCCTGATTGCTCAACAAAATTTCAAACACTCAGAGTATAAAACAGTGAAACTAAAACAAAAAGTTAGCAAGTGAATAATGGTGCTTCCAGATGGACGATACAAATCTTCGGCAGTCTGGCATCTGTTTGATACACAGCACGTCGAGGATATTTCCTCCTCCTTTTTCTCCGTTTCTGTGTTGATGGCAGCTGTTTCAAACTGAAAGGCTGCGTGCTGCTAAGACATCACAGCCATGAGCTGCACTGGCAATGAAGAGAACAGCGAAATAGCTTCTAATGACACCCACTAAAGACACCGACAGTGGTGGTACAACCCACCCTTTTATGCAACAAAAGCACTTTGTTTGAGGTTAGGGTTTGTCTGTTGTTTTATCAATTAAGCAAACATGTCCTGTCTTGGGTTTCAAACAGTGTTTGCAGAATCAAACTAGGACCATAGCCCCTCACCAAGTGCTGCGAGTGTCTAAACAAAGTATATTTTAGTTGCTACAAGCCGATTGTGTATGGCAAAAGCAGATACTGTGGGAAAACAAATCGATGATCAGTCATCAGTCGATGATTCACAGAACATGTTGTTACCAGGGGCCTCATTTAAAAAAATTTATGTAGGATCTATACCAAAGGTTTACGTTCATAGACAAGGCAGAGAGGGTGCACAGCAAAAGACTGTCTAATTTTGTGATTGGGACTCAGTTATATTGTGCACTTTTGCAAGCCTCATATTCAATTCAAAACACTCTCACAATTGACCATAAATAGTCAAAGCAAATTAGTCATGAATATTGAAATACATAATGTTATGTGATGGAAATGGCCTTGCTGCACACCGCCTGAGTATGGACCAGCTGGCAGAGGCAAAAACTGACACAAAAGCTTTTGGTTTTTTTGTTTTTTGGGGTTTTTTTCTAACCAATGTGAACACCAGCATACTGGCGTTTCATTCACACAGGATGAGTGGAGGTGGTGGAGAAGGCAGGGTATGTGGCAAAAGTGTCAGGTTGTTCCTGACAAGACAACCATGTGTTTACTGAGGTGATTTTGAACAAAACAATTAAAACAAATGCATGGATGAATGAGTGAATGAATGAATGAGTGAGTGAATTGATTAGAACAGATTTAAATTATAGTGAATGAAAAATTCACTGCATTAGAGGATTTTGTTTGAAATCTAAAAACGTTTGGTGAGGTTGAATTTGCAGAATCTGCCAGCTCTCTCATTCAGGCATCTTCTTTGCCATTTCAGCCTGACAGTCTGAGGACTGGGGAATGTGATGGTGAACCAGTGCTAGGTGCTCAGGTGTTAATAACAGTTTTGTAATGAACTGCCGACCAACATTTGAGTTGGTCTGTACCTTATAAAACAGAGGGGTGCTCATGGAATAATTATTGTCTAATTGCAAGCACAAAACACAATATAACACTGAAGGCCCAAATGTTTAACACACTGGATATATGAATATTAAAGTGATATTAAACCTTTGATGATCATCATTATATAATCTGGCTGCAATTTATACTTCACCACCTGTGTCGCCAATATCCCCAGTATCCCTGGGTCACAGTGTTCGTACAGGTGTACCCATTCTCCTGTCAAGTACCTTGATTTATTAATCACAATTTTTCCATGGAAAGTGGATTACACATCTTTCAAGCCCTATTTTGTGCATAAATGTTGTGTATTGTGGTTATAAATGCGGCCCTAATTCATAAAATATCTATTTAGATTGATTAAAAAATGCAATTGGGCCAACATTATATTCCATCTTTTCTGCTGCAAATTAGTATATGAACAAATTGCCTGAAAAGAAGTGACGCACCATTTGATCAGAGCTCTAGCAGATCCCCTTGGATAAATCTGGATCTTAGATGTATTTAGGCATAGATGCAAGACATGGTGCAACCAGACCCCTACAAGAACTCCGTTAGTCTGAATATCGTTTGCTCATATTGGGTTCTGGGACAGGTCCCACTTATTGTTAATTTTTTTTTTTTCTTTGAGTAAAAACAATTTCCAACGGGGCAGTGTTGGAGTAGTAGTGTACATGTATGAGCTTTTTTGGACTGAACTATGAAATATGGTTTCATACCTGTGAGGTATTCTGGGTCGGGTACAGGGTCCGACAGCTCCTCGTGGCACTGAACTTCCGTTGGCACTGATGCCACCACCATGCCATCTGGGAGCTGCTGCTCGATGCCTCGGGCAAAGTTCTTCTGCCTGATGTGAAGAGAGACATAAGAGGAGTTTCTGTTCAGAGACATTAGTAATAAGCCATCTAAGCTGGAGAGAGGGAAGAGGGAGATAGGAAGTAAGAGGGATGTAAGGGGGGAATATGAAAATGAGGAAATACAGTAATGTAAGGGAAACAAACAGAAGTGATGAAACAAAGCTAGGGAGGTAAAATGTCAACAATTTGCAGCATATGCTACAGCTTTTTCAGTGTTTTTTTCATGTAAATAAAGCTGTGGCTGTGCATAAATCCACAAAAAAATAGTGACTCATTACATAATCACAGATGTTTTTTCAAAAACTCTGTTTCATGGAAAATTTGACAAATTTAAATAATTACTGTATTTGGACTCACACAGCAGTTCTAATTTAGAAACTCATACCTGTCTTTTAATCAACTTACTCCCGATTCCATGAGTTAAAATGTAGTCATTTCTTTTAAAACCTCTAGCTCGATGTACAAAAACTTTGAATAAACTATTTCCACAACTGCAGTCAGAGTATGTGCACCTCAAGCATGTGTCAAAAATAAGGTGAGAGATGGACTCTAAATAATAAAGCTTTATTTGATTTGGTTGTCATTTAGTTTCACTTATTAAGTATGGTGTAGGTTGTTTTGTAATCATTAATATGCTGTTCAAAGGCACATTTATGAAATGATCACTTTTGTGTATTCACTATAACTATTCTTTACTCTGAGGTGTAATTTTATTTCCTTGTATTTATGTTGCTGTCATGCTTGCCTGTTCTGTTACAATGGAGCGGTTTAAATGCTATAAACAAATCTCTGACTACCATTCTCTGAAGTTTGATGATTGTGTGTAGGATATCAGCCCCACTGATGGTTTACAGATGCATGTCATGAATAATTGGCTCTACAAATGGTACAAATGGTTTGTAAGAAAGACAGCTGTGGCCTTGTCCTGAACCCTTAGTGATGTGACACAGACAACAGGTGAATTTACGCTGACCATATTTTGACTGATAGATCTAAACAGCTGATTGAGAGGGCAGTTAGATCGATGGCCAACTGCTGGAGAGGAAGACAGGTTTGTGCATGTGCACTCAGTTTCATGCTTGAGATTTTAAAACAGACATCTATGTGCAAATGCGTGTTTCTCTCCTTGTATCTACACAGCATTTTAGCCATGAATCTACAGAAGGGCTCATGCTTCTGGCCCTGGTTTCCAGACCAAAACTGAACAGGTGTTAAATTCTGTTAATTGTAGCATATTCCTCTTATTGTGACCATTTGGAAAATCTTGTAAAACCACATAGTATCACCACGAATCTAAATCAAAGTATGAATTTTAGCTTCTGAAACCCATAATAATCTAGAAATCCTATAAATATTGGGACCCGGGCACCTACTGACAACATTTTTCAAACATCCTGCCATTAATCAAAAAAAAATAATAATTGTAGATGTAGTTGATATCTTTTGTTGATGCTGGCAAAGGTTGCTGCAGCATTTTGTATCATTTATGACTATAAAGTAAGATGTTCTCCAAAGATTCTTCTTGGGATGCTGACCTTTATTAAAAGCTGTGGTGATAGACAATGACGGAGTCAGAAGAAAATGAAGCAAGGATGAAGGCTGGAAGGACAGAACAGATCAAAGATGCATACATAAGTGTTCTCATAAGTGGAAGATGGTAAAGCAACACTCTCTGGTAAATCATTAAGGGAAAATAAATACACAGTAACAATTAGAGAGGACTGTGCAGAGTATTGAAGAGATAAAGTCTCACATTAAGCTTGTCATTTCTCATTATTTTGATCGTTCTGCTGCAACGTGACTCATCTTCAGTATTAGAGCTGATGTCCTCATTTGTCTGCTGTTGGCTGTGGCTCTTGGTTGAACTCACTCACTTTGTCCACTCCATCATTCTTATCATTCTCCATCTCAATGCCAGTTAGGTTCACAAGGTTCCACTACAGAATGACTTCAGTAAATCAGTAACTTAAGTCATTCAGGTGTCTTGAGACCAAAGTTGATGAGAATACATCTTTACTTTCCTCTGCAGTGATACGTGGTCCTCTGATTATTATGTCTCCAGAATCACATATTAGAAAGGTACTAGACAGTCATCTACATTTACAGCCACATCGGGCAGCCAGAGGTAATTGTTTTGTTAAATATTGTCACTTCAAGCTGCTTTTTTTTTTCTTTTCCCTTTTTTCCATTTGCAAGCAGAACTCCATAACAAGTTAAAAATCACACACGCATAAAGCATTTTGGCCTGAAATATAACATGATATTGGTAACATGTTGGCAAAAAAATGCTTTTCTTTACAACTCCAGGAGACACGATGTGACATTAGCAGTTGTGCTTCTGTCCACCTGACAAATGTATGTTAAATATTTACTCGCCACCTTGTTGTTTTCTTCTCTCCCACTGAAAAAAAAATCAGATTAGTGCTTCTCTTAAAGATAATTCCAATGTATTTAAACTTAAATCTTATTTTTGTTTTTGCCAAATGATTATGACATGATTTCAATCAAACTGGCTGATCAGGGAAACTGTAAAAATAAAGATTTAAACCAGATTATCTTAATAAAGGATGAAGGTATTTAGAGGTAAACTCAGCACAGATAGATTAACATTTCATTACATGAGCTGTTCATCTGTAAAAAATAATGAATGTCTGGGTTACAATGTTATCATTCACCTTTTTTCCCTTCCAAAATCAGTCACCTGGGGTTTTTGTTTTTTTTTTTAAACCTGTCTGAACATCTAGCTGCTGGTACCTTGTCAGATATCTTTATAATGATGATGTGTTCTCACACCTCAGCCAATAACATGTCTTAAATTTTATATTTCCAGTTAGGTCCATAGATTTTGACATCATTTCAAAGACTCAGTGATAAAGTGGGAAAATCTTGGACATAAAAACATCAGGTTCAGGTTAACCAACATAGCTGGTCTGTGAAAAAAAGAAAACAACAACAATGTGGCAAGAAAAAAAACATATTGTCAGAACCTAGACATCTCTGGGTGAATGACTCATTTGCTGCCGTTTATTTTGCTCTCAGATTTCAAATAACTGCTTCCTGTATGCTGGGAATATTTCCCACCAGTAACCATATCTGACACCACTTATTAAATTAGGCAAGCAAGATCTACAGCATCTCACTTGGAGTAAATGGATGTTCTTTTCAGCTGCAATCCCATTTAGGACATTTTTTATTAAAAATCTGTGATAAGAGCCTTGCACTTTTAAAATATGCATAGTAGTGGCCATTAAAAAACATGAAAGGTCTCCACGGGTCAGACTGGTGACAGTTTTCCTCTTAATATACAGCATGCGTAGTATACCATTTGATTCATGCGGTGCTCTGGACCTGAGGTGTGGGGGGAAAAAAAGGGTACACAAATATTTACAAACTGCAAACTGTTGCCTTTGGGAATGTCACAGCTTGAGAACAACAAAAGCCACCTACTGGAGTGGAAACAGCTCTGGAGCGTCTGCGTCAACTGCCAGCGTTCAAATGACATTTTATTTGCATGGTCATGGCATGGCCAGGGGAGTAATGTAATTAGAAAGAAATCAAGCTCATAAAAACAATGTAAAGTTAGCTGCTGGTGATGTGAAACAAAGCCTTTCTGTTGATATGGCTGGATGGTAAGGCAATAACTGGGATAGCACTTCTTCATTTAGCTTGAGCCTCCGGAGTGGAATAATGATTTGCAGGAGAATAATGCAAGAAAAAAAGTGAAATTCGCAATAATACTGCTTGTTTGATTAAATATATGTATCATCAACTTCTACTTAAACATAGTTTACTCTCCGTTGCTGCATCTCCAGCCATAAATGCTGAAAACACAGGTTGGCTAGGAATTTATTGTTGATCTAGTCAAACATCTGCCAGTTTCTGCTGAAGCAATTATGCATTTTTTAGCTTTCAGTTTAACAAAAATAACACATTAAGAATAAAATGAATAAATCTGAGTTCCCTTTGCAGCATACTTCGTATTTTCATTTCTTTCTTAGATGCATGGTTAGTGGGATATGGGGTGAGTTTCCTACCGCTGCATTCATGTCTGACAATTTTCATTGTTCATTTTGTTAGATGATGACAATGTTGCATTAAAAAGACATCTAGGAGGGCAGGGATGCCATAAATTATTTTCTTAGAATGAAATCCCTCTTTAAATTTGAGCATCTGCCAAAATGTAGAAAACCTAAGCTAAAGCTAAAGTTTACTCTTATAGGGATTGTGGTAAATTTTGAAATGGGAAACAAAATACTAAAGGACACTGTTGAGCATTAACAAGAACCTTTTGACTTTTTTGTTTTCCTCACAATGATCCCCAAGACTATGGGTTGGACTACGTGACTGAAAAAATGTACAGCTTTCGATGAGTACTAGTGGGGGCAACCATCCACCTTTTCCCCACCCCATCCTCCTCAATCAGTTTTCCTCAAACATGCTTCATTTTTTAGCTAATATTCACTGAAGGTCTTGAGGGGGGACTTTGAAAGCCCAGTGTAGTAGACTGCAAGTGAGCCAATAAACAAAGAGGGAGAAAAAAAATGTCCACAGAAAGTAGTCTAGGTGGGGGGGGGAGTGTCAGGTGGGAGCGTGGTCTTAATTATTGATCCCAAGCAGCCACCCGAATGAGAACAAAGGGCACTAAAATATTCATTAAAACCTGCTCTGAGCTTGTCGTGTAAAAGAGGAATAGAGAAGGTAGAGAGGACGGCATCAGGAGTAATGTGGGGAGGTTAGCGTTTTAACATTGCATTATTGGAGACCACTGGCTCCCAAAGAGACAGCAAGATAGAGACCCCTGTCACTGAGCTCTGTAATATGAACCCAGATCATATCAAGCCCGATGCTCCCAAGATGTCACCATGACCTCCTTCCTGAGCACAGACACAGCTCTCATTTTGCTTTGTGACTAAACTTACGTTATGCCCTGCCAGCCCGCTGCCATGACAATGATGGAACTGAATTTTTACCTTGGAGGAAAAATCAAATGAATAAAGCCTGTGTTTTTGAAATGATAATAATAAGTCTGTCAGCGAAGCGGGAGGGGAAGCTTCCCGCATAGGGAGGGAGGGAGGTGTGTATTTCCTTTCTGAAAAACATGAGAAGCATTTCAGGGCTGGTGAGCTTGAAAGACGAACCATGAGGGTGGAGAGAATCAAACTAGCTCTGTGTGTCTGATGACGCTCTCTGGGGATGTAGCTCAAAGGGCTTGGCTGTCCAGTAGACGTGGTGTCCGCTCACGTACTGTGGCCATGTGTATATGGGTAAATGTTTGTGTTCTGTGCTCTGTTTGTGTGTGTGTGTGTGTGTGTGTGTGTGTTTGTGTGTGTGTTCATGTTATGCCACTGGGCACCTGCTCACACCACTTGCTGCTCCCCTTTTATTCCCCTTCTTCCTACTGTTGCTCCTGACAGTCTAAATAGAAAAACCTTGCAGGGGACAGAGAAGGTCCATTTTCTACCCCCACACAGGCCTTTTCCTCAAAATAAATAAAATATTAGTAGTCAAAACTTTCCACTGGAGGGGTCGCTAAGAATTTTTTGATTTCCTGTGGGTGAGGGAGGGAATTTTTTGTGCACTAGCATGATGAAGAGAATAAAGGAAGAAGTAAAGAATACAGAAAAAAATACACAAGATAATGGTGCTGTTGCAGGAAACTAAATTAAAAAAAACAAAAACAAAGATTGTATGATGTGTTTGGAGTGAGAAAAAAAAACAAACCTCCACTGAAGATTAAACAATATTAAAATTTGACTGCTTTTTTTACAGAATGATGGAGACAGATGCTTTGTGCCTCTCTAAAGCAGTGGGGTAGAAGCTTTTGAAGAAGTGCCAGTGAACACCACATAAAGGTTTCCTTACTATCCCTCCCTCTGTCTGTTTCTCTTTTGTTTGCTTTCTCTCAAGGGCAAAGAGTACATCTAACAAAGTTTTGGGAGGACATGGGCCACAGTGCTATTTCCCCCACATATTTTAGTTACCACTAACTAAGTCAATGGCAGCCTCAAATGGCTGTGAAAATAACCCTGATTTCCTTAAGTTTAAAGAGTTTCTCTGTCTAGAGGTAATTTAACACAATCTCTCTTAACTATACACTCCTTGGTCGTCAGTGTTACTGTCTAGTGGGAGTGGAGGGAGTGATGAAGAGATTCAACCAGAGTCCAGTGTTAAAGACAGCATTTTAAAGCATCAGTTATTTCTCAAAAGAGTTACATCTGACCCAGTAAATCTACAGTATGACGTGTTCTGTTGTTTGGTAAATGTGATCTCTGCAAGCTGCTATCTGTACTCACCAAACTTCATTTGACAAGAAATAGAAATCACTCTGCAACACCTATCAGAATACAAGTGCTTTGCAGTCAAACGAGAGCCGTAGAGTGATTAGTTAATGGAAATGAAACAATTTAGCTGATGCATGGACAGATTACTCAGCAGGCCTAGGGACCAGGGGCCCAAGGGGTCAGGGAGCCCCTGGGCCACAGGCTTTGTTTGAAGTTACTGTTATCCTTCACTACAAAGAGATGCAAAACAATCAAACGTCAAGGCACAAAACAAGCTGGGAACCTTTTACATGTCTATGCCTAAAGATCTATTCTGTCCATCAATCCACACATGAGCTGATCTTATCGATTACAGCCATCAGATCTCCCAGTTAAAATTCTATGCACATCCTAAAATATTTTAGCTTATCATCAGTAGTGTCAGATAAATTTACGCAACATTTCATATCTTAGTTAATTTTCACTCCAAAGTTGCGATTATTGAGGCTATCCCTGACAATGGCATGACATCTGCTTTACAGGAGACAAAAGGGAATTAGAGATGATGGAAAGGTGTTTAATTATTCAGTCTATATACCAACAGAAAACATGCTGCATATCACAATTTCCCATATCCAAAGGTGATGTTATGAAATATCCTTTTTTGTCCGGACAGCAGGAAAAAAGCAATACTCAGATACATAAATTCTATAATAAATTGGAAATTTCTGAGAACCTGACAATGCATTGCGGCTTCACCTGGAAATGGTGGAGGCTAAACTACAGCAAATAGATTTGCTAGTGGATATGTGAGAACATGGATCAATTTGATACTCAATTCAGATTCAAAAAAGTGACATCAATCCCCTCTCTACCCACAATGCAACTTTATGTCTTTTGAACTTTGCTGGCTTGTAAATTGTGATATCTGTCAAGCTCATTGCCCCTAGTTTGTAACACACTCAAAAGCCTATTTTCTAAGATTACTCAGGTGATGTAACTCCAATCATTTTCTCTTGACTTGACTTGACAAAAACTCCTCCAGAGCTACATGAAATATTTCTGTAACTGTTTTCAAGGGCTGAGATAATCCTACCTCGGACAAATAAATTGACAATCGATGGAGCGCCCCTTTAACAGTAACAGTTACATGGTAAGCGGTTACCATGTAAATGTAACATTTTCTAGATTATTGTAGCATAATGGAGGATGAAATCTGACTCATCTTTAAAATAAGCACTGACACAGGAACTTCATTTTTCATTCAGTTGCCTGCGTACCCATTTGATATTGACCAGAAGCACAGTCATTCTTGCTCTGCAACATTAAATTTGATATTTCGTTTTCTGGGGGACAGATTTACCACCTTGTACCAGACGTGTATTGCCAGAGGCTGTCTTTCATTTCTAACAAACTGCTTTTACATCAACTGCAGTGTGCTCTTCCCATAACTTTTGTTCATTTTAATTTCAAATGTTAATCTAGTCCGAATTAGGTTTAATTTCAGAACAATGGTCTCCTGGTCCAACTCTGTCTCCTAGAAATTGTGTTTTCAAATGAATAAACTGCAACAGCAAATACAGAAAATTTCATTTCTGGCTAGATTGTGTTCAGAGGCAATATTTTTTTGAATGTATGAAGAATAACTTTGACTAACAGTATCAGAGTTGTCAGAGGGTGGTTGGCCTGGATGGAGGGTGTATGAAGCATTCGATTGTCACAACAGAGACCAGATCCACAGCCACGGTCCTGTCTGTTTTTTAAGCAACAAAAGTACTTAGGTCAAGGTTGGGGAAAGATGGTGGTTTCTGCTGAATGTAAAGAAACAGGTTGTGTCTGAAGTCAATAAGGACTTATTCTTTATTAAACCAGACCAGGCTCCTTCACTAATCTAATAAGGTACAATGAAAGTCTAAAAATAACCAGAACAGTTTTTAAAAAATGCTATAGTCACTACAAGTGGACATAGTATGGCATGATCGGATGTTTTCGTTGGAAAACAAATCCGTTGTCTGTGAACACTTTACTGACATGCTAAGTATAAATGTGTTTGTGACTTGCCAGACATGCAAATCAAAATTTCCTCATTACATTTATAGAAAAAGTAATGTGAACACAATTATGTTTCATACAAATCATATTTGTTGTTGCAGTTTAGTTGTTTAGGAATGAAATTTCTGGGAGACCGGGCTGCCTGGTCAGTTTTAATTCATTTGCTGCCATCTCTTATAATTAGGTCTTGCATTAACCATGCCTCCCCAAAGAGTCTGCTTTCCTCTTCCCCCACCTCATCTGCAGAGGAAGCATTTGGTGCTCTTCAAAGTCTGCCTCAGACCCTGCTTCTCATTCACAAGCGCTTTCAAATGAGATCAGAGCATTTGAGATTTAGATTCTTGATGATGTTAACTTTCCTGCTTCACTCACCCCTCCCTCTGCAACTCCAGCGGAGGATCGCTAAGTGTGTGAGCTGCCTCCGGGCAGTGGAATCCATGCATGGCCCAAATTAAATTCCTGGGCCGCAGATGACTCTGCTGACCTTCTGGTTTCCTGAGTTCAGTGGAAATGATTGCAGCATGTGGACAGTGATAATTAACCACCTTCAAAGTGCTCTACTATCCACATCAAACCCTGTACAAATTATGAAAGAGACAGAATCTCTTTGAACCTGTGTGGCTTGATATCTGCACCGATCAGCCACATTAAAACCAGTTACCGGATTTAATGTTGTGGCTGGTCTTTTTTTTTTTTAGGTTTTTCTATTCCCCAGAATACTAGCCTGAGATTAGAAGAATGTTCTTGTGTTTTTTTCTCTGACACTGACACGCCTTACCATCGTTATTATCTTTTTTTAATGAGACAAAATCAACAAAAACTACCTCATGAAATTCCTTCCCCATCATGAAATAACCTTTAAATACATATTCAATTCAATATACATTTGCAACCTATGAAGAAATATCTATCTTTTGATTATGTATGCACCACAACTGTTTTCATTTCGCCGGTGACTGATTTAACAATATTTCAACCTGAAAGAATCTGAAAGGCTGCATTGTATTATGCTTAGGAAAGTAACACAACTACCAACAATAACAGTAGTGTCCTATAGGGGATTTATATACAATCCAATATATCATAAAGCCTGAATGGGGCTGAAATTAAATATGGAAAAGCAAGCGTCCCAATGGAAGACACTTGTATAACCTTATAACTTATGTTGGCTTTTTGGTAAATATAGCATAAATAAGTAACATGTAGTTTTTTTATCCTTGTGTCGTCCCTTCTGGTATATTTGTACCAACACTCTCGATAACTTTGGAATATAGAAAGTACTATTACATTCTAGAAAGGGAATCAAATGTTTCCCACAATTTAAATTGCTACTGCCAGGCAATATATTACTTTTTTCCCACAAGAAACGTTATGGGAAGTAAGAGAGATTTAAGCACAAGACTCCAGATACTTAATCATAAAACAGTTTTTTTTTCATGTCTATGGGCTGTTTAGTTGTAACAGTACTGTGATTTCCATGCTCCATCTGCTGAATGCACCTCTGCACTGTTATTTGGAAGTGGATGTCTACATAATTAAGCTGCAGCTGTTGCAATCCACGGCCTGTTTTCTTGGGAAAAGGGAGTACATTTTGGTGAGAATTCCCACTGTGTACTGGGATCTCAAATCTCGGCATTACCCCTCATGTTTGAATCTGCCCATCCTGCAAGTACATACAAGGATAATTCAGCTGTTACAACACAAATTAAATTTACTTGTCCATGCAAAAGTTATTGGGGGCCGGAAGTTTGACGACATAGTGACTACTCGCAGGTCTAACTGTTAGCTCCGCGAGCATCTCTTCATTGTCTGAACCAACTTTTTCCTGGTATTCTTTAAAAATTTAAAGCCCTCTAAGCTATAAATGTCATTATCACAGTTGACTAACTAGACAACTAGACAACACTAACTAGACAACTAACGAGACAACAAATTCACACAGTTTCTTTGAAAGGCAGAATTGTCTTATAATGGTCTGCAAATTATCACTGGTGGAAAGCATTTTACTCAGACAGAGGTGGTTAAATACAAGTGAACTGTGCCACACAGCTGTGAGAGGTTCCTCTATTTTGGCCACTTTGGCTCTCTGTACCTTCCAGTGTCAGCACGGTCAAGACAACTTGCTATCGGTTAGCAGCACAAATTGGCGAGTCAAAGTTCACTAAAGCTCAACTTGTTCAGGCAGATTGCCGTTTTGCAAGGACTCTTCAAACCGTACACACTGCATTTACCCCTGACTGAGATTAAATCACAATACAGCTACAGTCCCAATCCAACAGAATTTGAATTGGAACATTTTCTGCCTGGATTTAAACATTGAATTTCAATGTATTTCCTTATCCTGATTGCAGATTCAGATCCAGGTTGCATGTTCATACCTGGTGTAAATCAGCCCTCTATCTGTGCTTTCAATGGTAAATATTAATCCCTGTCCAACATTAGCTTTTGACCACACTGTCCAAACCACTTTAAGGAAAGGTGACTGAGACAGTTTTTTTATTGGATAACGCAGCTGTCAGAGCCAAAGGGCGAAACCCTGCCAAACTGTTCCCCTGCTGAGGTACATATGGCAGAACAATGTCCCACATGCTCTACCTCACAAACAGCTTGTGTTTACCTGAATGTGGCCTTGAGGATCTGTCCGGAGGTGCTCTCTTTGGTGTGGTTGTTGTATCCGTAGAAAAGGTCTCCGAACACAGTCTGGTTAGCGGGGATGTCTGCTGCTTCCCCGCAATCGATTCCCTCGGTGCAGGCCTCGGACAGCGGCAGGCATGACCTTCCATCTGGACCACGCTTGTAGTCCTCAATGCACCTAAATGATACAAGCTTCAGTCATTTAATTGATTCATATATTTCTTTCCTTCCATTCTTCTTCCCCAAGAATTGTGTACTTCTTTAATCGTCTCTTAATTTGCTTTTTTCTTTTTCTTTGCTCATACATTTCCTGAATGCCTTTTAGAGTATTTTTAAAACATATATTTTTTTTTTTTTTTGGGGGGGGGGGTAAAAAAATAATTAGTGCATAGAGAACACAACAGATAAGAGCATTAAGTTAATTATCTTTTAAGTTTTTTTTAAACAGAATGTGCTGGTTGCATTGACAATTTTAAAACAGTTAAAACTATCATTTCAATGTGATTGTGAGCTGCTCTCTTGGTGAGTTTAACATGATTATTGAGGATCATATTGCAAATTAAAGGATCAATAAGATGCACTCTCTGATCTGCACAGTCAAATTTTATTTGGGCAGCTACAATGACAATGCTCGGATAATGATTACTGTGTGTTGGTACAAAATCGTTTTGGGCTTTTGCTATGTTTCTTGTGCTTTTTCTCTTGTTTTTTAGGAGAAAAATAGATACATTTGTGATCATGTTCAATCCAAACTTATATTGTTTAATACTATGTAAACCACAAATACAGGTAGTTTTAATTTTAGAAAATAATTGCCATTAGAAACACCATTGCAATATTGGTCAGAATGTTCTTTGTCCTCAAATCATTCAGTTCCAACACCAAGCATTAATTGTCATTCCTCTGTGATACAAATGTATAATATATACATGTTTAGAGGCATACTGGTGGGATTATACATACTTATACTATACATACCATGCGATTGAATGATACTGTGTAAAACATTTTTGCCGGCACATCTCAGATGTCGCAGTTCGACACTAGAGAATCGGCTAAATCAGTTCTACTCAACCGGCACAAAATCCTCCATCTCAAAAAGTGAGTTAGAATATAAACACAGAGAAACCTCTCAAGACTCCTTCATACTGATGATGTTTTGACATCTTAGTGTATAATATACTCAGTGAAATGAACCAAAGGCAGATGAGGCAGAGAAGGAGAAAAATGGAAGACGGGGGGGGTAAAGAGAGAGAAAGATAAGCTGCCAGGGATTTACACTGAGGAAGCTCTCTCCTGGATGCCAAATGTCGCAAAGCTAATGCTTGTCTCCGGTGGGAAGAGTGGAGGATTAGCCACATCTGCACTATGGAAAGTGACAACAACAGAATGCTGCAGTTGAGAATTAAATTAAACAGCAGTTTGTATCAACTGTTTATGCAAATTTGCCTAGAGATACTGTGCCGACAACATGATGTTTAATGTAAAGATGACAGAAAGAAAACAAGTGCTTGTTTTATTCAATTAGAAAAACTCTGTTTGCAGGGTCTGGTGTTTTAGGTGGTTTTCATAGTGGAGATACACAAATATAGATAGATAGATAGATAGATAGATAGATAGATAGACAGACAGACAGACAGACAGACAGACAGACAGACAGACAGACAGACAGACAGACAGACAGACAGACAGACAGACAGACATACAGATAGACAGATAGATAGATAGATAGATAGTTAGATAGATGGATGGATAGATAGATAGATAGACAGACAGACAGACAGACAGACAGATAGACAGATAGATAGATAGATAGATAGACAGACAGACAGACAGACAGACAGACAGACAGATAGACAGATAGACAGATAGACAGATAGATAGACAGATAGACAGATAGACAGACAGACAGACAGACAGACAGATAGACAGATAGATAGACAGATAGATAGATAGATAGATAGACAGACAGACAGACAGATAGACAGATAGACAGATAGACAGATAGATAGATAGATAGATAGACAGACAGACAGACAGACAGACAGACAGACATACAGATAGATAGATAGATAGATAGATAGATAGATAGATAGATAGATAGATAGATAGATAGATAGATAGATAGATAGATAGATGGATAGATAGAATTTTTTTCACTGCTTTTAATTCTGAAGATGAATCTTGGCAGATTTCCACACACATGCAGTGCACAGTTGTACGTATTTTTGATAACACCAGTGCTCTGGATCACCCTGAGATAAAAGCTCTGCATACCCACGCAGAAATTTAACAGTTATTAAAGCTTATTAGACCTGAATTTAGGTGGCACTATGATGGAGTTTGATCACCAGATTTCTGAGGTAACAGCTGTAAGGAAAAGGCAGTGGCATCTCACACTGTAATGTATGTACTGTTAGCATCTTTATATACAGAAATACTGAATGTCCAGATGAGATCTGTGGTCAAAATGGTGTTGAAACAGTTATATCTGAAAATCTAGCCCAGTTCGCAGATGCCTATATATTTGATTTTAAATCACTAAAACCACATTTACTATGATACATTTTAATTGGCTGCTCCAACTGTACTGAAAAACAAAAAAAAAAAACTTAAAAACTACACCAAGAGGTCATACAACTTTTTATATCTCCATTAAGTACACATGCTTCCCATGAAACATCTCTCATGAGGATTTCTGGTCACAAAAGGAGAATTTTAATTGTTTAATACTAACTGTTTAACTATATTACTTCACTTGTTCAGATTTTTTTAAATTATTTATTCCACTTGCTTCAATGTAAAATGTGGACTGCAAATTGTTGGTTTATAATTATATCCAAGCAAATTAGATGTGAGTCACGCCAAGTTAATATACAGTCCGTTTATATGCAACTTGTCGAAGCCAGGAAAATGTAGTTAATGTTACATTTTTCCCAAGTCTTATGACATAACCAGTGCCAGACTGAATGGTATTCATATAGATTCACCTGTCAGAGGATGACATTGCTGATTGTGGTCAGTTTGTCTGTGACACCCCAGTAATAATGACATTCAAACAAAACGGTGATGTCTTTCAGTTTTGAAAAAAAATGAACTTGAAAAGCAGATGAAATGCATGGTCTACAGTAGAAATTGAAACAAAAAAAAATACAGCAATGGTCTGAACACTAACAGTGACCAGCACATGTCCAATGCCAACAGCTACCCCCCCAAATGAAATAAAATAAAATGCCAATATTTTTGCACATGAAATGTTGATTGAAATGTTCAGGTAGTACTGTATTTCTAAACGTCTGTGTAGAACATTCCAAGTATTCAGTATTGCCTTTAGGATTTTATACTTTTCAAGGGCCACTACGCAAAGACTGGGGGAAAGTATTCAGGTACCCAGGTACAGATAAAAAATATTTGATTCAAATTCCATTGAGTTTTCATTTATCTGTTGCCACTGTGGGAGCTGCATTCTATTGAAAAGTGGATAACGTTAAATCGGAAATATATCTCAGAAAATCAGCAACACCCTACTACTGGATATGAACTTACTGGTCTAAACCTAAAGTAAATGGTCAATATTTGCAACAAATCCTGGTCATGATCTCTTTCTCCACCGCATCATCTCAATAAAGAGACATCTGCAAGTGTATTGCCCACACTGTAGAACGAGTGACTCACTGTAAATTATCCTCCTTGAAGGAGATACCTGGTATAAAATAAAGCAGCCAGCCACAAACACCCACCTCTTCCAATAACTTTCCTTTAAAATACCGTACAATTAAGTTACAACCAAGAACACCACCCACTGCTGAATATCTCTCTACGCCACCAACTATTCAAAGGGTGTTCTCTCACTAATACTCTGTTTGCTTTGTCCCAACTAGTGTGACAGTGACTGTTTATTGGGCTTCAATAGGCATATTTTGGCATGACTTTGCCCTCGCAAGTAAAATGCAATTCATGAATTTCAATATAATCCAGAGAGTAAAGAGAAAATACTGTTGCTCGGTACATGGCGCCATATTACACTGGTGGATATGAGCAAGGGATAAGTTCACCTCAGATCGAGCGCCTGATACTCTACTACTGCACTACTATTATTACTCTCTGTAAATTTATTCTCTCTCTCTTAGTTCTTTCAATTTCCGGTTGGTCCATGCTGTGTTTAAGACAGGACATATAAACTGGAGAAATGTTCATTTATTTCGAAAGAAAACATCTTTCTGTCTATAAATATACTGTATATACATTTTTTTCCATCAATAATTTTTTTGTGCATTTGTTATTTTTATTACCTCACTCTCAAAAATTATCCAGCAATATGATTATTTTAATCTATGGCGTGATCTACCCATTGGAAGTGGTGTTGCTAACATTATTTTTCTGTCCACTGACATGCTCCTCCCTGGGTGTTTTTTAGGTTTTGCACCTTTCTGAGTAACCTCCAGAGACTGTTGTGGACGAGGATGAGTTCAGCAGTTTCAAGAATACTGAAACCAACAACCATGTCACAGTAAAGGTCATTGAGATCGCATTTCTCTCCTCATTCTGATATTTAATGGGAACATTAACTTGTGCTCCTTACCTGGATCGGCAAGATTTTATGCACTGCTGCCACATGATCAGCTGACAAATAATTGCATGAATAAGGTTTTTCCTACAAGTGCTTGATGAGTGTATACATACAGATTTTTTCTAATAAGATCACTTCCTGAACATTTCACAATTAGCAGAAACATCCATTGGCATAGTAGTTTAGGAGCTGAATCATGCGTTATAAATATCTACTATTTGTAGAACTTCAGAGACCTCTTCCTTCCACACCCTGCCGACGTTAGATAATAAATTTGTGTCGATAATTTACTGTAACTTTCTGAAACCGACAATCTGACATTCACATCCATTTTATGCTGTTTTTGGTCATCTTCAGTATATAATGAAAGTTGGTAGGTTGGATTGCTGTATATATTATGCTTCGGGTTATCTATTTATCATTCCACACTCTTTCTTTCAGTGAACATGACAAATTTTGGTCCCTGCAAGTGCACCTTTACACATTATGTTATTGCTCAACAATTTAAAGCAATCAGTGTTCTGAAAATTAAACATAAGCAGGGAACCATGAGGACCTTTAATGTCAACTGCTTTATTTGAGGGACATTTTCCTACTCAAAAGATGATAAATGCTAACTATATCTCCTCAGAGATACAAGTGAGACATTAAGTGTTACGGAGCTCACTTGACGCTTTTGCAAAATCCAATACATATTTCATAAACATCTATATTAAGAATGATAATGCTGTATTTTACAGTGTGCAAACACTGGATGTTTGGTGAATGATGAAAGAACTCAATATGACCTGAGAGCTATTTCATAAGACCTAGACAGAGGATTCAGCCAGGGTTTTTAAGATAACCTGGCTGAATTTGGCCGTGACTTGGTTTAACGAAAGCAGTTAATTAAAGCAGTTAATCAATTGGTTGTTAGCTTGTTCCAGAATGGGCTAACAGCCAGTTAATCGATTTGTGTTAAGACTGACACTGACTGACTCTTCTTTCCTCTGCAACCGTTGCCACAAGTAAACAAAGTTAACTAATGTTATGCATCTCATGTTGCAAGTAGTTAACTAATAAGAATGATGAACTAATGGCATATTGATATATAGTTTGTCTATTAACCCAGGTGAACCAATGGTGACACAGGTTTCATAAACCCAGATTGTGGTGCATTAGTGGGCCATTTCAATTTTTCAATATCCCTCGCATTTTTCTTTTAAAGAAACATAAGACTGGGCTGTTATTGGTTAAAATTACAATATAATGCCTCTGCAAAGTAATGTCTTGCTTTCACTGTTTTGACGGTAGCAACATCTTTTGATTACAAGCAATTGAAGCACATTATTTGCAAGAAAGGAAACACAGCTGCAGACAATAGCAGACCACAGACCTTGTCTGAATCTGCCATAATTAATCTATAAGGAGTTACTTGTCATTTTCACACATTAACAGTTGTACAAACAATTTGCTGTTAAAGTGTAAACCAGTGTTCAGCTTCTCAGAAAATACCTGTATGAATTTCTGTTCATACAGTACAACCATGACTGGACAACTTAGGAGTTGGCGATAAAGTGATATACTTGGTGTGACATATGGTGCAGGTGTCATTTCAGCAACAGTGAAGCTGTGATCGACCCACAACGTGTTTCGAGGAAGCTGTAGACGTGTGTGTTCTAGAATCACTTACATCTGGCTTGACATAGTCGCACCTGCTCATCCTGGCTTGGCCTTCGTGAAATGTAAAAGGCCAGGATCAGCTGAGCAGACTGGGTCAAGCCTCGATTCTTCCATTATCTGGGATTTCTTAATACTACTTTTGTGAAATATCTCTCTGGGTATGAGACAAAGTAATTATGAATTATTATGCTATCCGTTCTTCCTTACCCACAGAACATCTGGATGTTGTAGAGTGTTGGGTCATCCTCTAGAGGGGCCAGCTGCTGGAGACACAGCTGTTCACATCCTCCATTGAAACCGTCAGAGCAGTCAATGCCGATGTGGTGGTCGTAGCACCCGGTCCCATCCTTCATAGGACTCAACCCTGGAGGGCACTGTTGGAGAAATGAGGGTTTTTAGATGAATAATTTAAGCAATTACAGATTTTAACTTCATTTGGGGACACTTTCTTAGAGCTGGCTAAACATGAAAAGTTGCCACATTAACACTATTTCTAGATGGGATACGTAAACAGACCCCATAACATCTGTGCCACAGAATTCAAACTGAAAGATTCCTATTCCCATTAGTGTAACTCACGTGAGTACTGAGCTTAGTGTGTAACACTGAACAATGCAAGCTGTTTCATAAGAAAAACATAAATCACTGGTGACACAAAATGCACAGGGAGTGAAAAACAAAGTCCAACAATTGCTTTGAAATATTGACAGAATTAGTCAATCAATAAATTGATGGATGGAATGTTAGTCAAAAAAATGATTTATTTATCAAGTAAGCAAGGCTGGTTTTAGCTTCACAAATGAGAGGATTCACTGCTTTTCTCTTCTATAACTTTAAATCTAATATGCTTGTGTCAGACAGAACTAAATTCTTTGTGGGCTTTGATTTATCAAAGAAAATAACCAGCAGATTAATCAATATTACAAATATGTTAACTTCTGCCAGACTGTGCAGCACTGCATAATCTGATCGTGGAAAACTGGACTCATTAAAAAATATATCAGTTGTGTTATAATAGGTCTTTTTAGTTTGTTATATTAGAACACGTAGGAGAAGATTGAGGGCTAGCACACGGGGGGTTCTGACTTGTTATTAGCCACCAATGCGCTATACTTGAAAGAGATGCAAGAGGAGTCTCAGTGGAGTAATAAGGAATCTTCAAGCTAAGACAATCTCTCAAGGATTGTTTGATTTATTTTTTCAAACTATTTGAATGAGTGTGATCAACTACTTCATGTATAAAACAAAGCCCTAGCTGCCTACATCAAAAGAAATTGTACCAAAAGACTATTAGCACTGGTGAAACACAGTCAAGTGGAGCGGCTGAGGGTTGGTATAACCTGCTTCACCAGACTACAGAACCAAACAAGCCCATAAGGGACAAACAGGAAAATTCTTGCATTGCATTTGCCGAAAGGGCAAAGCTCTCAGGTTGCATCATGTGTTTGCCTTTGGTATCGTAATTTATTTTTACATACTGTGGCTTTAACAAGTAGACAAAGTCTGCAGCCATGCTAGTGGCCTAATGAGGATATATTTAGGCACATTAGTGTCCCAGGCTAAATGCTATGTGAGGCAAGAAAACTTAGCCAACCAAAGTTAGTACACTTAATCCTATTGGGAATGTGAATATTTGAATCAAATTTTGAAGATATGTAACTCACATTGGTGGCAATGAATGAAATGCTTGTCAATCACTAGTTAATAGGAATCATTGTCTAAGCACCATGGATGTTAACCAAATTTTATCACAATCTGTCAAACAGTTGTTGAGATATTTCGGCAAAAAATGGTGAAATAATTTGTAAGATTCATCCTCTGAGGACCAAACATGTCTGTACACAAGTCCATGTTAATTCACCCTATAGCTACTGAGGTAAATCACTATGGACAAAAGTGATGGACCAACATTTGATGGACCTTGCAACTTCCATCCCCTGAGTCAAAGGGGGAAAAAGTAATCAGAAAATATTCAAAATTATGTTATTACTAGTACAAATATTGTGGTATTGTTGTGTCTTAATGGAAGAAAAGTGCATTGCTCCTGCCTCTGCTTAACTCATTCTAGATTCAGCACACAGTAGGTAAATTCTTGACTGCATAATCAATTCTTGGTTTTCACAAAGGGAGTTTCAAAGTTTTATCTTGTATTCAATACAAGGCAAAAGACCTATTGCATAGCAATCCACTTAATTATTTACTGTGGCACATGGAATGACAAAAACTGTGATGAAATGGCAGACAACCAGAAACCCTTTTAAAAGGATTCTTGTTCTGCTGAAGGAGATGAGGCAATACTGCAGGCTTAAATTTACATTTCCCTACAATACAGAGAGCACTGTCTTCATATTTGAAGAGTAAATTGAAATCATTTAGTTCTGAAATGTGTGAAACAGCAATGGGTGTCATAGATGAACTTTAAGAAATTAATAAAAAGACTAAATTATGAAGTTTTTTTTTTTTAGAGCCATGGATAACTTCTTAATTAAAATGCACTCTGTGTTGGGTGAATGTAAAAAAGAGGTGTGAGACCTGACTTCACCCCAGTTCCTTCCTTCTGTAGCCTTGTTCAATATTTCCCAAGCAATTTTTTCAGAGACCTGTCAAGTCAAATTCCCATTATGTTTTATGTCAGCTATTACTTCAAAGGAAACTTTGATGGAGTGCATTTTAACAAGGCACCACTACCTTTAGAACAGCGACTAGGCAGTTGCTTCCCCCTAAGCACTGACAGATCAGCAACTCATTTTATTATTTAGGCTTAGTTTATTCATCAGCAAGTCCATGTAGCTCATTTGGCTAATAAACTTCCCTTGCTTGGTGCGGATTCAAGCTCAACTCTTGTGGAAGTACAGTATACCTTTATTTATTTATTTAACTATTTATTTATTTTCTGTTAAGGTTTAATGTTTGGTACTTAAATTATTTTTTTTTTTAATCATTGGTTTTATATCACTGCATTTTAGAATTTAACCTATTGATTTCAACAGGAATCTTGATTCTTTTTTTTTTTTTTAACGTGTCAGAAATGTTTTTTTTTATGTATATATCTCAATAAGAGCTATGGTTTGAGTCTGTTAAAGCCCCGTATTTATCCTGTATTATTCATACATACAGAGCTGACTATTAGTTAAAGCAGAACTTTGCATTCTCATTAATTGATTGGCATCATGGACTGCAAATTCATTACCTTTTAGGCTGCAAGTTGACTAGTAATGTCCATTTATAGTCATGCAGGCTATCACATAAGCCTCAGCCTGCCACTTTTCAATATTACTCTGTTGATACACTCATACAGTCATAGTTTTCGGGAGCTCTCTCCAACAACCTAAACTCTTTTGTGTGTCTAGATTTTGATGTAATTCATTTGCCTAAATTTAAATGTTTGTTAGTTTATTGTGACGGGATTAGTTTGTGTAGTAGATTCTTTATTGCTGGGTTTCCTTTAGAGCTCTCCACGAACTTAAGTCTTTTCTGCCAAATCTGATGGTGTAATCATTTTGCTATAAATTATGTTTTTCTTGTCTCTTGTCTTGTATGACGAACCACGACTTAATGCAGTTTTACATGCAAATTTCTCTCCAAGTCCGGCAATATACACTCTCCTCTTGTTTGTTGAAGCCTAATATTCATCCTCAATTATGCATACGTAGACTCACAAGAATAGTATCAACAACACCTGTTTATTCATGCCAGTGTCCAATCAGCCAATCATGTGGCAGCCGTGCAATGCATAAAATAATGCAGATTCAGGTCAGGAGCTTCTGTTAATGTTCACAGCAAACATCAGAATGGGGAGAAAATGTGATGTCAGTGATTTTGACTGCAGCATGATTGATGGTACCAGACAGTCTGGTTTGAATAGTTCTGAAAGTGCTGATCTCCTGGTATTTTTACATACAACAGTCTCTAAGGTTTACTCAGAAAGGTGCAAAAACAAAAACCATCCAGTGAGTGGCAGTTCTGTACAGAACTGCTTTGTTGATGAGAGAGGCCAGAGGAGAATGACCAGACTGGCTCCTATTGAAGGAAAGGCTACGGTAACTCAGACAACCTCTCTTTACAACTGTGGTGAGCAGAAAAGTATCACAAAGGGCGCAACAGGTCGAACACTGAGACAGGTGGGCTAAAACAGGAGAAGACCATGTCGGGTTTACAGCCCTGTCAGCCACAAACAGAAATATGAGGCTTCAGTGGGAACAGGCTCATTGAAATTGGATACTTGAAGACTGGAAAAACACCTGGTTTGATTTCTGCTGAGGTCAGAATTTGGCATCAGCAGTATGAATCCATGGACCCAACCTGCCTTATGTCAATGCTTCAGGCTGCTGGCGGTGTAATGATGTTGAGAATATTTTTTTGGCAAACTTAGGGCCCCTTAACCAATCAATCATGGTTTGAATGTCACAGTTTATCTCAGTATTGTTGTTGAGCATGTGCATCTCACAATTTACCATCATCTAATGGCTACTTCCAACAGGATAATATCCTGTGTCAAAAAGTAAACGTCTCATGAGCATGACAATGAGTTGATTATACTTCAATGGCCTCTCCAGTCACCAGATCTGAATCCATTAGAAAACCTTTAGGATGAGGAAGAACAGGGGAATGGCAGTATGAATGTGCAGCTCAAAAATCTTTAGAAATGATGTGATGCAGTAATGACAACATGGAGGAGAGTCTAAAAGGAATCTATGCCAAGACGAACTGAGGCTTTTCTGAGAGAAAGGGACATTAAAATTTGCTTATTTTAAAATATTAAAGCAATGTTACTTCTTTATTTCCTGAACTTAAAAAAGTAAAAAATTATTGTGGCATGTTCAAATGTTTGGAGACACAACTAGGTTGGTATCATTGCTTGCAAACATATATATATATATATATATATATTTTTTTTTTTTAATTATTTTTTTTTTTAAACCAGCGTCTTTATATTCTTGAATGAGCAATTTTTATCCACCCTTCCTTTCAGAATCCTGAAGTTCTGAGATATATTTACGCTGCCAAAGCATGTTTAAGAACTACAAACGGAGATTCAATTATACTCCATAATGTTTCCTGTGACACTGGCTGCCGCAAAACCCAAAAGGTTATTATTTTCAACCCCCCATGCTTAACCGTTGTCAAGATCTTTTTGTCAAATGCTGCTGTTTTGTTTTTTTTTTGTTTTTTTTTCTTCTGCATACACACTTTTGGTGACTGTGGCCAAACCACACAATTTTAGTTTCCAAAACAACTCTGGCAGATGTTGCTCCGCATATGTCAGACACTGACTTTTGTGATGAGGTCACAGGTTAGGTTTCCTTCTGATATTTTTTCCACGTAGACCCTGTTTGTTCATCAGTGCTGCACATTGGAACAGTGCAGCATCAATCCTGCATCAGCTTAACCTTCCTGCAGCTTCTTTGCAGTCATAGGGTTGAGGTTCGGCTTTTGCCTCTCTGTCCAGCAGATGTGTAGCTTTCTTGCTCTTCCAGATCTTGTCCTCACTTCCAAAGTTCCCTTTAACTGCTATTTCTTACCAACATTTCAGACAGTGGAAATTTCAAACTGGAAATGCTTTGATATCGCTTTGTATCTCCTCCTGCTTTGTAGGCATCAGCTACATTTTAGATCCTCAGTCAGTTGCCTTGAGGAGCCTACAGTTGTCGAGTGTTACCACAATGCTTGAAGAATCAGAATTTATCAGCTCTGGGACTGTCATCTGCATATCCTGCTGAATGTTCTTGACCTGCCTTACAAGTTTTTGCTACCAGAATTACTGTTTACAAGTTCAATAAATAAAAGTAAGAAAAGTTTCATTCTAATTTCAGTTTGCTAATGGATTTAAACTTACTTAAAAAAATAAATGAATAAATAAATAAATTTACCAGAACTTTCCCAAACTTTTCCATACAACTGTATCAAGCATATACAAGTGGGTAACATGTTGTAACATGCTGCACAAATGCAATACCATCAGGTTGGGGAATTACGTAAGGAAGGATGATAGAAGGGGAGTTACCTGATGATCAATTAAAATGTTAAAATGAAATTCACACAAGGGAATCCAAATAGTAACTTACATCTATGGATTTTATCTTATAAATCAATTGTGTCTGAACATAAACTCACAGAAAAACTATGGGTGCCTCTCATTACTGTAAAGGTTAGCCCTCATTTCTCTCACTTGGATACAAGGCAAAGATTCAAGTAGAGAGGAAAACATGTTTTTTTGAGAAATGAGACGTCCTTTCCTCTGAATCTGAAATTACATCAATTTCTGATGACAACTGCACAGCTGGATCAGCTGTCAGTCTGCGGGTGATAATTGTTTGTGTGCCTTGAAGTTTGAATCTGCATACATAATGTGACGTACTGTCAGCACAGCAGTATAGTGATGCCCTCCAGCATGAAAAAAATGTAATGTGAAATATCTCTGCATGTTTTCCCTTTAAGACCGTTGACAAGTTTTTGCACAGTAGTTACTGGTCAGACATTGGAAGCACGCAAGCAAACTCATCTGTTTTTAAGTATTTTTTTCATTTATTGATGTTTCTGTAAATTCAGTATGTAATTATCTAGTTTAGGATATGTCCTAATATGTAGAAATAACGTATTTGCATATATGTTTTAGGGAATGTGGAAATTTAGCAACTATCTAAAGTGAAGATATCTCTATCTAATGTATAGAGATTTTCATCCTGATTGAAACTGATAATTAAATTTGTTTTTATAGCTGAAAGAGTACATTCTTCCTTTCTCTGACTAGAAGATTACGTGAGACATGTTTAAATGTTTATAATTCCTTTATTAATCAGACCTACACTCAACAGTAGATGGTTTGAGTAGATGGTGAAAAGGAACACAAGTAAAATCCAAACTTGGTGGCAATATTACACCTGAGGTGGAGTGGTTATTTTTATTCATGACACATTGCACAAAACTGCAGTCGTCAGATCAGTCTGATGCAGCTGCAGCATCAAGCTCTAGCAGGCTCCTACTAAAGGGGTGTATTGGTCTGATCAAAGACCTCTGTGGGATGGTCCCTTGTATCCTCGCTCAAAGCTTCCTCCAGGCAGCCTCCTAACTCATAGATCCTCGTTCCTCAAACAGTACAACAAGCGCTGCCACATAAATGACAATATAAGTAACTTGTCCTTGCCCTGATATGATCATTAGGAGCATACCAGCAGAGGGCATACTGAACCATCATTGTCATGGTAACAATAAAAAGCATGCAGTTAAAGTTGTGGAACAAACAAACAACTGAAACAAACGACTTAATAACTTAAAAGGAAATAACCAATGATCTCCTGTATGAAAGTCCTGTATTTTGTCAACTCTTCTACCCCAAACTCCTGACTGTCGCTCTTTACAGTACTTCACCCGACTTCCTCCTTTGCTCCTATCATAATTATTATGGCTGCAAGAGGTTGCCTAACAATAAAACCTAACTATGGGTCATAATAAGCTACTTGCACGGATGACCTATGGGGTCTTGAAAAAAAAAAAATGACAGCCTCAAACTGCAATAAGGGAACTGAGATTTCCTTTATGATGTTCGACCAGATCACCAGAGGAGTGGAGACACGTGCAATGAGGTAATGAGAAGCACCCTATGATTCAGAGGTGAAATGCAACCATTTAGTGGGAATACTCTATCGATATCTTGAAAAATATAACCATTAAAATCACCAAACGATGTTTGATTATTTCTCTTGATATATATATGTGTGTGTGTACATATATACATATATATACAAAATACTCCCTTTATAAGCTTAATTTGACTAGTAATATACTTTGTTCATGTCAGTGCACATTCCTCTTCTCTGAATTCTTTCCTAAGATATATGAACAAAAGCCCATCAGAACATCGAATAGGCTTCAGAAGAAAATGAGGCCTTTTCATGGTCAGTATTTTTAGCTTTACTTATATACAGGGGGCTCTTGGGGGAGCAAGCATATCTTTTAGGTGTTTCAAGCTCTACATCATATTGGTGGCAGAGTTTAGAAAGACATGGAGAGATAGCTCACTAGCTAAAATTGGTGTTTGTTTGTTTTTAGCAAACAGTTCAAGTAAAGGCAACAGGGCAGAAGCCCCAGACAGCCAAAAACTCAGGGAATTTTAAGGAGACTATGGTTGCTAACTAGACTTACATTCAACAGCAAGAAAGAAGTCCAAGCATCAAATAAATTCCATGGCTAAGACAGTTCTAAGTAGAAGATTAGTAGGCAGGGTAGCATGGGCAGGAACAGGATACCTACAGGCTGGACTGCAAAGTAATGGTTTGACAGCTCTGGCAATTTGACAACAATGATGATTTGGCAAGATGGTTTAAAGAGCTGGTATATATTTAGTACGGGAGCAAACAAGGAACTGATGATTAGTTGTAGAGGTGATTGTGGCATTCAGGTGACTGAAAAGGTAGGAACACACTGAAGATATCTGGAGGAAAGATGGGGAAGGAGAGGATCTGGAGGTCAATGCAAGGCCAAGGGGAGCCAGACTTGAAGCTAAAAGGGAACAGAAAAGAGACAGGGCAGATGGACCCTTGACATTATTAGTAGGGTTGCTATGCTTAATTAGTAGGCTAAATTAGATTTTATATGTGTTTTGAGAAAATGAGAATTTGAAATATCACTATTGTACTTGATTGTTGAGGTTTCTCAGCTTCCAGCCAACTTGACTGGCTTGAAGCTACTTCAGCATTACAAGGAAAAAAAATGCCTAATCTTTGTCCAGTACTAGATCTTTTCATAGTTTATCAAGGTACCCAAGTAGTACTCATTTAAGTTGGTTTACAATTGATATCATTTTTTTAAACCTTAAGGTGTGTGACTGACAGTATATTGCTGTTAAATTGTTGTATTTATATTCCACTACTATATATATTATAACTACTGTTTAAAAAATAGTGTGCTAGGAGTACTGCCAGAGAATTGATATAATGTACAAGTGCTTTAGTATATCCACATTATAAAGACCTCCTGACCAGTTATATATATGTAGAAGTACCAGCATATAATGGAGTGACATGTTGAATGAGTGGTCCCTGATCTTGCTCCCTAGATAAACTGATATTGATTTTGTCACCCTGCAAGGGACCATTCTGACAAATGATGTATTACCTTTAATGCAAAGAGCACATGAAACATTGAATCTGTGGTGCAGAGTCTTTAAATCACTGGAAATGTAATCAGTGGATGTGTGGATGTGTGGTGCAGGTTGAGAGGAATTTGTATTGATGGGTTGCTGCACTGTAGCTTGCCAACCACAGATAGCTCTGGTTACTGACTGCCATAATAGGCTTCCGACATGCTGGAATAGTGATAACTCGGGGCAATTTTCCAGCTGTCCGTAGGATAATAATCATTAAGAATATGCGCCTGCTAGAGTCTTTGTCTGTGGATGGTTATCACTTGAGATTTCCACAAATCTGGTCTATAATCCTGGGTAAATCATTGATAATCCTCCGTATAAAACCACTCCCCAAGTGAAGTCCCCAAATCCTTCAAGAATCATCTGATTAAAAACTTCTCTTGGTTGTTTTGTTTGGGACAAGTCTGTGGCCATGAAAGGTGGAATGCTTTTAATGACTCAGCATAAGTGGAATGATAATCCTGATTAAAAGTTCTTAACGGAAATCTTGAACACCTTAGGTGAAGAAAGCCAGTTCAAGTGCTTTTTAAGATTTATTCTAGGTGATTTATAAACACAAAAGAAAAGGACCTTTTTATGTAGTCAGTTATTCTAAATATTGCAGTCTTTTCTAAAATGATATCCCTCTGACAGTTATGAGCAAAAAAATAATTAGCTCTCACTTGGATTTTGATGTCTACACCATTTTGAAAAGGCTTCGCTATGATTCAACCCATCCAGGTTAAGAGATATGAACTATTGAACTTTTTTATTGAATTCGGGCAACATTTCACACTCTTCTACATTATTTAGACTTCAAAAGCTCTTTGGGCACTAAAAAGCAGAAGCAAATTGAAATACAACATGTAAATAAAGCTACATAAAGTGTCTATTAATGAGCGTTCAGTTATGGTAATTATGAGCATCTTTTCAAATGGGCAAACTTCTATATTGTATATTTTTTATTGCAGGTCAATGTGTTGTGTAGAATATTTCAAAAGGTTTTGAATGATTGCTGTAGAGACATCTAAAGACAGGTACAGTTTCATGGTCTCTTACACCAGCAGGGCATTGTGAACTTACCACCCCTGAATCTCAAGTCAGACATTCATACGATAAAGCCTTTGAGTGACTGAAAATGTTCTCACAGATAATACGGTAAAAGTAGCCACTTTCCACAGGTGAATCAGGTATTTTGGTAAGCACAAAGGTTTAGAGAAATGGGCTCAGGGCCAAAGCTCTTTAGTGGCTTAACCCATATCCCTCACTAGACACAGTTTTAATGAAAATGGAAGAGTATTGATGAGTAAGTCCTTGTTAACCTCATTACAATCTGCAGTTAAAAGCACAACAACTGAACTAAGGACAACATACCAACATACTCTGGATACTCTGGTAACCTATGTGGAAATGTGTATACATGTATGTATATATATATGTTTATGTGTGTGTGTGTGCGTGTGTGTGTGTGTGTAACTAACTGCACAGGACATATTTCTTCTTATAATGATGCTAAAGTCCCTGTATAATGACCATTAACTGACACTGATAAAAGCATCTTTGAAGGCAAAGTAATCAAATCAGCCTTTATCTTAGACCACTTCATAACTGGACAATGAGTGAGCGTGCTGTCTGCCCTGCTGTTGAAGAGGCTAGCACTACCAAGCCTGCTCGGGAAAACCGCTTGAACCACCATGCCTTTTAATCCTGTTTCTTAATGGAGATGAATTCCTGCTGTGCTTCTGAGGCTTACGGGGAATCGGTACTGTTCCACTGCCAAACAGCAACAAATCCCTGCAACAGCAGTTGGATAAGCTATGCACTCTGCAAATTTGTCTGATAGTCAGATCAGTGGATAAGTGCAGTGATTGAGGACTTAAAAGGTAATGCTATTATAAGAAAGTATTAATCATTCTTCAAAGTGTCATAATGAAGAAGTTCCAAAAGGTCTTAATTCATTTAACTGTCTTTGTTTAGTCCATTTTTATTAATATATTTACCTCACTGCTCCTGACTGTGAGAATAATGTGCCAGATTAATATGCAGATATTGATGGACTCCAAAGTGGTTTTTAAATGGCAAGTAAATAAGACACATAGAGTATTCAACATTTTTAGTTTTTAATTGATTTGCAAAGTACTTGATGTCAAATAGAAACAAAAGTCTTGCCTTGTTAAATTAATGACCTATAGGTTTATATTATGGCCAAATCTTGTTTCATCAGATAGGCATGGCAGACGGGTCTAAATACTACAATACTCATGAGCTTTGGACGCCATTGCTTTGGAGAAGAAGCCAATCAGAGGCAGAAGAAGCCAATCAGAGGCAGAAGAAGCCAATCAGAGGCAGAAGAAGGCAATCAGAGGCAAAAATCAGCAAAGTAGGGAACTGGTAACAGGTAACCAGTTTTAATGTGGGTGCTGACCAGTGTAATCTGTAGCTCATATGACAGAACTTTAAACTTACTGAATGGTTGTTTCTTGCTGAAATACAACATAGGAGTCAAACATTTTCAAGCTGATCCAAGCTGTAGAAGTGCTCCAATTGTGAGTCACATAACAATTTATATGGGAATTATTGTATGATTTTTCTTTTGGAAGCAGAAGTGGCCAAAATAGCTCCTCCTGCTTCACAAGTCTACAATACATATGGTTCTACTATTAATTCTGAACTGCATCTTGGGTGATGTGCAAAGCTTCCTCCTTTGAAAGTCATTTCAAAGCACGATCAACATTTTAAGAGGGCTTTGTATTCCTTTCAAACTGCATGTTGTATGGTCAGAAAGCTTCAGAAACCCCTGTCCCCCAACACCTTACCGACATCCGATTAGGAGGCTGTCTGTGCGGATATAAGTGTCACTTTAAAAAAAGAATGACATTCTAACATTCACACCCACTTCACGCCCTGATTGGCTGTGTGGAGGTGACAAAGGGGCCAAGGATAGTGCATCTTTATTCTGGCTCTCTTTTTTTTCCCATCTCTTGTTCGATGATTTTTGGCCCTTTTTCATGTGAATCACCAAGTACAGCATTACAAATGCCATCCGGAAGAGAATGTCTGAAAATGTACGCTGTTTTCCTCCCTTTTTTAAACAATATGATGTCTCCCTACTCCCTATTATGACCAGGTTTTCATTACAGCGCTACAGTGCAGACACTGCGGACACTGCGTCTTACATTCTTTTTCTGAGAGTCCAAAAACCAGCCGTTTGACTTGTAAGATTATATATGCGGAACACCAGCACCAAGCTCAGAGTGTCATTATAATAACACCAAGGATGTAATTATTTTCTCAACAGTATGCAACGCATTGCAACTCAATATCTAATAAATTTGTGTTGACATCTCTTTTGGCTGTGTATTGTACTTCTGCTGAAAAACGGTAAGAAAAAAGTGTTTTTGGAGTTTTTATGTGTATCGTGAAACTTTATTATGTCTCCATGTCTGTGCCTGTGAGATTATGACCACTTATGATGTTGTTGTATTTCATTTGGAGGCTGTCCTCACTAGAAAAATGACAGCATTCGTTATTTGTTCAAATGCCTAAAGTGACTTCTGTTTACAGTGACCTGGTCCTTGGGCTGTGCAAGAAATGACTGTTTTCTCCCAGAAGAAAAGTGAAGAAGCATGATGATGTTAAGGCCGCAGTATGCTTGAAGTGAGCTTGGTCACATTTTGTCCCTGTCTGGCCACACCTAATGGCAAGAGGGAAAAGTACCTGTTCTGAGTAGCAACGCTTGAAGGCAAGGTGGAAAGCCCGTCATCAGAGCCTCCTCCTCCTCCTCCACCTCCTCCAGCACTCAGTTGTTCACCACAGTGATGGCCCAATGCTGTGTAAAGGGTGCTTGGTTGTCTGTCTGTTTTTGTTGGCTATGGTCCCTCCTCCATTTTGTCATTTGAAAGGTGGCAGAGGTGTTTCCGAATCGGAAAACTCCCTCCGGTATAATTTTGTCGGTAATAATATCATATCAGAAACTGCTTATGCCACTAACGTAGGAAGGGCAGGGACCAATTACTTATAATGTCCTTTAGTTTGGAGGAAGTTCAATTATTTAGCAAAACTTATTATTAGAATGTGTAAATTCAGATGCAAAAATATGCTCATTGTTTCCCTGTAGGGGAAATGGATGTGATCACGTTGTATTTGTTTCATGGTGTCAAACTGGACCAAAAAATAGGTGGGTGCTTTAACTTAAAAGGCTGTACCTTGTTTATTCATTTATCTACCTTTTGCCAGAGGATTGTTGAGTCCTCAGAAATCTGATTTTTGTTTTGTGGCTGGGGAACAGTATTTCTCCTAGGCTACTGTTGTATAACAATGTATATCCGGGCCATGTATAACTTTCATGCTCAATGAAACAGCCTGTTATATGTCTATGCATAGCATCAAGGAGTATATTGACTGATTCATCACATAGAGAACTGGGACGATACATTTTCTGGAAGCTTAAAAGGTTTTCCAACACTGCTGAGAGAGAAGCCCACAGGAGCATCTGTGTCAAGTTCACACAGAAACTTATCTATTCAGAGGAGGTCTGTTAAAGAAATCACATTCTGTGATTTCAACATATTCCAACATTTCAACTTTCCTTTCATGTTTCTTAATAGAGAAAGTTGCCTTGAGAGAGTTTTTCACAGGCCAGTGTGATGAGATAAGCAGCGTGTGCCAAAGGTCAGCTTATCCCAGAGCACTCGGCTTTTCAATCTGGTCTCCTGTGGATGTTGTGGAGAGTAAGTTAAGTGCAGAAAAACTTGGACATTTAGTAACCCCTCTCACCTCCTTCACAGAAAAGTACAAAAAGCACAACAGGGAGGGGTCAAATGGACACATTGCAAATAAAGACATATCTTTAAAAGAAAGACCATAGTCTCTGACTTTTTTTGTTTTCATTCACTGACTGCTTGTGCTGATAGCGTACTGTCAGTATCACTAAATCTGACACTTCTCATCTAAAACTTAATGATCTAACAGTCTCTGTTGAACTCTCCACAAAATATTTCAAGAAATGGAGGTTATTTACTAATCTTTTTGGACTCAAACTTCTCAGTGGTAAAAAACTCTTCGTGGTAAAAACGTTCTTTACTGACTTAAAAAGAACCTTTCAACTTTGAGCTGAGTTCTTAAAAAAAGGAAATCACATATTATTTTCGAAAAGACGAGCATACTGTGTGGCAAGCGTTGGCAAGTTTAAGGTTTCCTAATCTAATGTGATGGTGTAGCTTTTTTCCTCCTGTTTCCAGACCCCCTTTGGTTTATAAGGAATCAGACTTTTCAACAGGATTATCAAGGTCAGGGAATGCTGCATTAAACACTTAACAACACTGGTGAGTGCTGACAAACCAGCAAAGGAGTCTGACACCTGCTCACTGCATAATTCAGGCAACGACTGTAAATGTGCTGATTTTATGATAATTTTATTGTTTTAAATGGCTCCCATTCGTGGGTTCTTTCCCTTCTGTCATTTTACAGTTTATTAAGTGATTGATGCGAAGACTAATTTCAGTTCAGTTTGGAAGAGGAAGCTTTAACCTTGTAAATTTAAGTTCAAGGATATGTTTAATTGAACATGCTCTCCAATGCAAGAATTTTCCATCAGTTAGCCATAGTTCATTAATGTTTTCTTTAAAAATACCACAGCTGTTTGTCCAATTCCAATACAAGTCCCCAAGTAGTATACTGGAACAAAGGAAGTGGGAATTAGGATACCTACACATTTTCCATTTCAAAATTCCAAATTTTTCCAGGCTCAAATTTCAAGGCTACACGGTAGATTTTTTAAACCATATTTGAAATCTGATTACAAACAGCCAGATGTTTATTATGTAGATAAATGGTTTGAAAATCCAACTATATAACATGTAGGTTACATTCTGACTACTTCTGCTATTACGTTGCTAAATATTGCAAGAAGACTTTAGTTTGTTACTGTAGCTCATACAAATCAATGAACAACAAACCCAGACAAATTCAATGCACAGCATTTTATTCAAACTGTTGTGCAGTTAAATCTGAATACCTGTTTATCTTCAACACCTACTACAACACAAGTTCATGTACAATTCACCAGGGAACTAGAAAGAAAATTAAAGTCTACTGACTTTGCATTATTGGCTGTTTAATGAAGTAAAACATTAAACATACTTGTAAACACTTTTTAGACCTTAACATACGTTAGAAAAAAATTAATATCATCATTCACAAAAAGTTTAACACTCTCCCATTTACCCGTTTTTACCATCCAACCCCACTATCACTCTGAAAATACAAAGTGCTCTGTTAACCACTGTTAAGTGCATTTATGTTGCCCTGAAGCTTTCTTCTCTTCATTTTGAGTTGGTTCATCTTATCTATATGTTTGAATGCCCACTATATTTGCTTTTTTTTTTTTTTTTTTTTACAAATTCTGATTTCTATATTCTAGAAAACAGATAATGGGCAATAGTCTGAATACACCTTTTTCCCTACAAATGTTTTTATTTACATTCTTATTAGTAAATTAAAATCTAATACTTCTCCTTACTTCATAGCAGTCCTGGGGAGTAACGCAATGATGCCAGGGGTTCTTAGATTAAAACAAGTTTAATTGCATTTCAAGTATTTATATGCATCTTATACATTATGATGAGATTTCAGAATTATGGCAGTATAAAAAAAACATTCCGAAATGCTTAATTGTGGAACTTTTTGTATTATTAATGTGCTAAAACTAAACTCACATGTAGTTTCCCTGTTAGGGATGATAAATAGTATTTTTTTTGGGGGGGGGGCTCCATTTTTACCATATAGAACAATGCTTTGCTACCTTATCTAAGAGTAATGTTCAAGTCCTTGATCTTTTTAAGGGAATATTAACTGTAATTAAAAACAGATTGTACAATTCTTTTTTTTTTTTTTTTTACCCCAAAGTAATTCTTACAGGTCTTTGTCTCAGGCAGCAACTCCAGCATTGAGATAGAGAAGGTAGTGTAGCTCTAACAATGTGCAACCAGTACCAATCACTTCTTAACAAATTATGCACACTAGCAGGGTTTCCATCTAAATTTAATGAATATAATGACTGAATTTCCAGAAAGCCTGAAAAATAAAGTCAATGTGTTACCATCCAGAGATAAACAGTCAGGCTACCATTAAATCATTACAGAAGAAGAGGACGTGTCAAGATGACGAGGCATTCCAAAGTCTCCTTACCCCTCAACAAAGATCTGACATTTTTGTCTTCTGCTGTTATTTGTCCTTTAGTCGATTGGGAGTTTGAGCTGATTTTTATGTCACAAGCTTCATTTATTTTATGCTTAACTGAGTAAGTCTTTTTTGATTGCACTTTTTCACATTTTGCTTCTATCAATACACCAACTTTTCCCCTTCATTCGGGTGCAATTTTTTTTTTTTTTGCTTTATTTCAAATTTTTCTTTAATTTTCCTAATTTATACATTTTTTTTGGTTTGTTTTTAAGCACAAATTGAAAGCGTGCATAAAAACAGGTGGATGGAGACACACCTACTGATTGGATGGTTGGTTTAGCTCCTGTTGTTTCAGGCTGTAAAGCTCCCGGTATCAAAAATTGCTTGATTTTGGTAGTTAAAGAACTCTGACTGTCCCCATGTGCCACATTTCCCAGCCACTGCTGCTGCTGCAGCTGTTGGTGAGGGCTTGCCAAACTACAAAAATTAACTTCTCATTGTCTTTGGAACACCGGCATGATCCAGACCCTTTCAACTCATGCAGTACCTTTACCTCACACTGCTCCCTCCATATCCCCCTTCAACCTTCCTGATCTCCCTCGTTGAGGCACACCACACAGTTCTTAAACCTCTCAGATAGAACAACCTTCACGTTGCCTGGAGCAAAAAAGGCCAAAAATCACTCACTGTTGCTCCCAAAGCCTAATTGCTGTGAGCAAATGGTTATAACTGAGGGTGTCTCAGATGAGTGTGGACATTTCTATTCCCTCCTCTTTTCTCTCATCTAAATTTTACTTGTCAGATAAACTGTTTATAGGAATTTTATGAAGTGCATCAAAATTATACTGTAAATGAGGGATGCACAAATGGGATTTTGAAAAGTGTGTGTGGGGGGGGGTTGGATTTCCTCGCCATTTTTACTGAAAAAGCAAGATTTATGTCTCTACTTGAACCATGTTGCTGTTACAATGACCCTACAGTCTCTTCATCTTGATGGCATCTTAAATTGTTCCTCTTTGTTAAGAGTAAATACTAACTATAAAGACTACTTCATGAATTTCCACATAAACCTTGTAAAACATATTTTATTCAACAGTGAACCCAAAAAGTATGAACCTATACAGTACCTTATCTCCTGCAGATGCGATTATCTCCGTTCTGAGTCTAAAAACACACTCCCACATAAATCCAATGACCCCAGGTGAGAAAAACATCAGTAGTGACAATCTAATGTGCTTCTTTTCCTCTTTAGGGCTGAGGTCTGGCTATATCTCTGCCAGGTATTGACTCCACTCAACACTGCTTAGTGTCCCAAAATGTGATCCCAGTCAAGATTGGTTTTTGCTTCCTAAGGGGAATTACGCCAGTACAAAGTGGAGATAAGAAGTACTTTAGCCAGCAGCATACTTTAGGTTGTCCAAAATTAAGAATTAAAAAAAAAAAAAACACCTGGCTGGTAAGAAAAATATAAAATATAACTGTAAATGATGCTGTCTGTTGTTATTGTGTAGTACTGTATACAATGTATGCTTCAGATTATGTTTTTCGGAGTATAATTCTATCCAATGTCTGGATGAAGCATCACCCTGCCAGTTGCAAAGTATGTGGGTTTGGGTAAAGGTCTCGATCCAGGAATGTTTTTATCACTTTTTACCTTGGCGATTAGATGTGCTCTACTGAATGCCATTCTAGTTGTTTTTGGTTGCTACAGATTCTTACTGACAGGTACTGACAAGTATCTCTTGTTTGTCATAAAAAGACCCCTTTAACGCATCTGTGTGTTATGCCAGAGTTATGGTTTGTGGTTATCAGTTGAACTGCATGACATTAGTGTAATTTGTGATGATAAGTAGATAACTGACCCAACACTTATTGGGACTGGGTGAGGGTCTTTACAGAAAGAAAGATATTATATTTTTATTGTATTGCCCTGGAAGCAATATGTTCAGTCTGTTATTGTCCTCACTGCTTTTTTTTTTTGTTTGTTTTTTTTTACCTTTTGAGTTATAAACTTGTCAAGTCTGAACTATACATTTATACCCTAATTTAGCACAAAAGAACAAAATGGATGTGTTAAAAATTTTCAAATGAAATTCAATTTACTAGTCACTTGATACTGATATTTGCAGAACAACTCCCTTTGTTGCAAAGTGGCAGTCAAGGAAGCTGCTCAATGTATAACTTATCATTTAATTCTAATAATTTGTGAAATTACAGGCATCTTCTCTTGTTTGCTACAACTTCTCTAACATGAAATATTAATAGTGACCCACATCCTCACGCATATAAGACATCCAGGTGTGTCCAGAAGATTAGGTGGCTGGTTTGGTTACCCAGCAAGCTGCCCTAGAAATATCCCAGTGTAGTTAACTACAATAGCTAACCCAGAGAACTAATTCTACATTTTTTTAAGAGTCAGACAACTATTGAAAAGATCTATGTAAAATCTGAGTCAGACACCTGGCAGCTCAACCTAGCCTTTTCTCTACAGTGTATCTACTCAGGATACACTACACGTAACTGGGCCACACTGGCTCATCTAAATATCATGGCCAGCTCAATAGTACAGCAGTCGCCCCTGCTTATCTAGCTGTACTAGTCTTACAAATAGCCACTAGTTATTTCCTACTCAATTGTCAAGCCATCATCACTGTTTATCTTCCAATAATGACTAGTTATCTTACCTCTGGATTTTGGGTTACAGTTACAAACTATTTTTCTCACTCACTGAAAATCTGGAATCTGTAAATATGTATATATTCATAATAACAGTTAGACACAAGAAGTCTCCTACTTAACTGAAAAGTCTGTTCTCAGTGTATATGCACTAGAAGCTTCATGTTTTCCACATCTCACCTCTGTAAGTTGCATGTTGGACCTTGATTGGCCCATGAACTGGCTGTGATGCTACATATACACTTTAAAGGTGAGCACAGAGAAACTTTCCTCCTTCAGCAGATGAATGTGAAAACAATCACTTGTGTCAAACACATGTCACAGTGTAAGTGAGAGATCCACCTTTTTCTGCACTAATATGTAAGGAAATTCCATTTTCCTTTGCTCTTTACTTTTTAACAAACTTTAATGTATTCTTTTTCAAGTATAAACTCCCAAAAATCACAACAAAACTAAACGTTTGAAACTCAAAAGCATTCTGAAGTCAAGGCCCCCTCTGGCCAATCAGTCAAGGTGTTTTCATCAGCTGTCAAAATCAAAAATCTTGCTTTTATTTTCTCACCCTAAAGGTTTCTGCTCATAGGAAACAGCATGGCATCACTTTTCTGCCCTTCGTAAATCATAGGGCAGAAATACAACACATGGATGATACATATTCACACACACACACACACACACACACACACACACACACACACACACACACACACACACACACACACACACACACACACACACACACACACACACACACACACACACAAACACGTACACTTTCAGAACAGTGAATGCTCCTCTAAGTAGAGTGACCTATCCTTTTTAACCCATCAGACAAAAAAAGATGTAGTTCAGCACATCCTGGAACATAGGTATCTACCTGAGGGATAAATCCCTATCCCTACAATGTAGACACACTGTAATGTCACAACAAATAATGCCTTAATCATCTGCTCATTAATACACTGTACACATAAGTCTTTATTTCTCAAAAGCATAGAGCTATAAAGCAGACATATAATACTGTAAAAGCAGCTGTAAAACGAGCCAAAACAGCACTAATGATGCACATTTCTTGTGTACCGCACGTTTATACAGTATATCCGTATATAAAAGGCACTATCGTTTGGACAGGATCCAGCTATTGTAGTCATTCCATCCTGGTGGCAATCTGCTTTGTCAACGACATCCTTGTTTTTCCACCATTTTGCAGGGTAAGACAAGTGACAAGACGGAGCTAATTAATCTCACAATCATCCTGTGATTATTACGCTCTAACTTCCACAGGCGCCACACGCTGCCTCTCCCCAGGAGTGCAATATATCAGCGAGACGGAGCAGGTCAGTCAGCACAGACCGCCAACATCAGACGGCTCTCACACAAGGAAAGATATTAAACTCAGACAGGACAGTTACTCGCAGCACGGATTCAGACAAGGTGTTAATTGATTAGGGTGGAATCAGAGTGCTGGGGCCTAGCCAGTTTACCACCCTTATTAGATGGATGAGAGGCTCATTTATAAGCTCGACAGTCACAAGATAATTACTAAAGTACGCAGTAATATATGCACCAGCAGCTGGGAGCAGAGCAGTGTGGTGATGGGCAGTACTGGGATGCATCTCTGTTTGAGTTTGAAGATCAAAGGCTTACCTAACTTGCAAATGACATTCAGAATTGTTTTTTAAAAAAACAGTATAAAAATGACATGTCTCATTCAAATCGAATACCAAACAATTTAGGGAAATGTAGTAAGCTATTTAAAGCGTAGGGAACTTACAAATAGTCGACCACTATGGACATCTGTCCACAACATCACAATCTACATCTCAGCTGTCTCAAAGGCTTAAAGGGGCTGTACATGAGTTTCCATTGATGCCAAACGTTGTTTCCTTTAGGAGCAGGTGGTAGTGATGGCCACTTGTCAAGAGTTTCAGCCATCGTTTACAGTACAAGAGGTTATAATACGACCTCTGAGCAGCTCTACTTCTTCGGGGCAGATTTGAAGTTATAGTGACTCACTGTCAGAAAGAAGAAAAGAAGGGATAAAAATAGAAGCAAAACAAGAGTTCTTCCTTCTTCAAGGGTGTCGCCTTCTACTGCTGGAGACTGCGCTTGGTGAGTAAAGGAGCCAAGTTTGATAGTAAACTCGTAGTTTTTCTTCTAGACTGGTGAGTTTAGCTGTTAATGGTAATGTTGGCTATGTAGTAATATCCAAAACTTAGATAGCTCCTTCAAAAAAATCCTTCCTCAAATCACCTACAACTTCCTACCTACATCTCCTATGTGACTGACACATTCAGGGCCAGATTTACATAAATAAAAGTGCAGGCCAGATTTATATTGCCTCTTTCGTTCAATATGTGCTTGCAATCTGTGTGTAATTAGTGTCTGATTTACTAAGACAGGCACTGGCAGCTTAGGGACTGACCTCCAGGCAGATTCAGCAAATGAAGGCGAGCAGAAAAATGCAGTGCAGGAGCCGGATGAGATCACCAACCTTAAAAAAATGAAATGGATAAATGCTTCCTGGAATGCCACGGTTCAATCAACCCGTGCGATACTATCGATTGCTCAGTAACTTGCAAAATAAACCTAAACTTATAGGCCTATTGATGTCATAAAATGAAATAGGGGTTATTAACCAAGACAAAAAATGAGGATCAAAAACAGAAAATGAAAATGATAAAGCAATGAAATGACCTAATAAGATGCAGGAAAAAAACAAACATAGAGAAAGTGAGTGGGCAGAAAAGCAGGTTCAACAGAACCTCAGAGTGGAGAGATTGAAGGGGATGAGAAAGTTTGATTGATGTCTCAATAGAATGCAATTACTGGTCTATTTTTCAAAATCTTATTTTTGTTAATTCTCACTTTTGTTGTTCAGGTTAATTTTGTTACTCTCTCTGATATAACTGTCCAGCCAGCAGATGGGAGGAAAAAATGAGACAAGAAAAGATGTGGAAAAATTGCTGGTAAATAACCTCCAGTTATTGCGCTGCAGCAAATGCTATGAGTGCTTTACAAACTATTTTTCCTTGGTTTCACCTCATAGGCCACATAAAGCCTAATCTTCTCTATGTACTAGAGCGATTAACGACTTGCAGACACTACTCAGGGCCAAAAACATCTGTTACAAAAAATCAGAAGCATTATCAGTTATTATTCTCAAGAAAACATACTAAAATTGAATTTAATAAGGCTGTAAAGCACAGGCCAGTGTGTACTACAGATGCAAATACAACATTGGCTGCCATATCATACTCTATCAAGTAAAAGAAACATGATTATAGTGGATTGATTATATGACTATAGTCTTGGTGGATTAAAAATACAGCAGTGGCTTACTTTTCCTTTACTACCATTACTATGGAAAGCACTGTAAGCAGTTTAATCGTTAGCTAGACTGATTTAAATGTAACTGAAATAAAACACGTGCCTATTTTTAGTTTCATATACATAATAATAGATTTTTTTCATGCAAACATGCCAAGGAAGTACATTGATTTATGATGTATGGGATATACTGTTTACTGTATACGCCTTTTTTTGTTTTTGTTTTTTTTCTCTTTTTTTTAATTTAATTTTGCCCCCCGTACTTTTGAATCCAAGCCTAAACTCTTGATGGGATTTCATTGACTGCAAAGTGCACTTCAGATCATAAACAAATGGGTAGACGTGTGTCTGTTTGATAATTAGCATGCATGAATGCAAATAGGGAATACAACAGAAACAAGACAAACAATGCTCTCTTAAATTGGCTAATATTTTCTAAAAGAATTCAACTTCGAACATGAGAGAGCAAACACATAATTTATTCCAAATGTTTAACAGGTGACGTGATCAGATTTGGTTTGTAGTAGTGTTACTAAGCAATTGTTTTTTAAGTCAGCACACAGCCTTGGCTGATCTCAGATTCTCCATCAATATATGTAAAAGATTTTCCATATATGTAGGTGTCAAATTCAAAATGCTGCTTTACATTATCTCTGGAATGGTTTAATGTCATTTCATTTATACAGTATGAGTAAAGATGAATTCTGACAAATCATTCCATACTGAATATCTTATTTTGGCCATGTCTGAGCAGTAATTTGAATTTAACATTTAAAATGAAAGCTAGTACACCCTACTGGTGAATTTTTCATACACCTCATGTTCGCAAGAAACAAAATTTGACCCAAAAATTGACAGGAAATGCATAGGCCCACCCACAATTTTAAGCTTTCTTGTTCCTGGTTCCTCTGAAAATCCTTCATGTTGCTCTTATAATTCCTTTTTCTATCTCATCTCACATACTGTCCAGCTCCTTCTCAATGGAGCTCTACTGAAGTCTGACTTTAATAGATTTATTCTAAGTACGGATTTCTGCTCCATTTGTGGTTACAATGGAGCTTAGTGAACATTCACAAATGACGGTATAACAGGAAAAAAAAAAGAATAAGTACTGTCAGTACATGCAGAAATTCATCATGTTATTTTTTTCCAAAGGTTCCTAAAAAAAAAAATTAATATCACAGTATTCTTTAACATGCTCACAGGGATGGCATTATTATAGCAGAACAATAAATAATTAACATGAATACAAAAGGAGAGTCTCATGAAACCTCTAAGTGTTGGAACTGTTTCTCTTTGGATCCATGTGAGACTAATTTCAGGGGGAAAAAAAAATTATGAAGCTTTTGGCAAGGATTTGCAACAGAGTGCAACATAAAGAAGGAGCCTTACAGATGCTGGGGAATACAAGCCAGTAATTATATTTAAAGGAATAATATCACTACAAAATATCTGGACTTTCTTTGTACTTTCCCACGCGAGGGATGAGCAGGAAAAAAAAAAACATATGAATGTCTTAACAAAGTAAAACATAATCAAATGCCCATGAGACTTCAAAGCCCTGGATACAAATCTCCACTCTGTCGTCTCTTAGTACAAGATGGAAATGGGATGGATATTTTGGTCTCCGACATCCCAGTGCAATGTTGTTGTAACTCAGTGGACTCCTTTCACAGGGTATAAAGCCATTTCAGGTAGTGGACTTCATTCACAAGTTCCTGGCAAGTTATAACAACAAGTGAGATAAAAGTCTCCTTTGGGATAATCTCTCACAACAGGACAACAGTGGCCTGACCAACACCTTAATGCAATGGGAAGCAGTGAATGGACTTTTTTCAGGCAGTAGTAATACATCTGGGACGGAATCTAACTGCTTGACATTCAAAGACTCAGAAATACATTGCATTAGTTAAGTGCTAACAGCTAATATTCTTCGTAGTATATCTGTTTCAGATTCTACTGAAGTGCCAAGTGAATCACAAAGTGCCATAATTAATCTGAATCTCTGAAGAAGAAAAACACTGGTGAGGGCTGAGTGCTGAACTGTTGCCTGTTCACACAACACTGTAAAATGTGCCTGGACCTTTTACTGTGGTTTATGAAAACCAGAAAATTAGAGGCATACCCATCCACCTTCACCACTCTACTTAATCCTTAGTGCTAATTAGCAACTGTTAGTGTGCTAACATAGACTGAGATGGTGAACAAGGTAAACATCATACATGTTGATGCTACCCTTTAGCTCAAAGCATTCCTGTACCCACGTGAAGCCTCACAGGGCCACTAGCGTGACACGCAGTGACTCGGCAATGAAACCAGACGTGAGTAAAACTGGAAGTAAAACGATATGTTGTCTTCATTTAGACGAAAGAGAAAAACTTTCTGTCCTCCACAAGGAAAAGTTGTTTCCTTGATAATAATATTGTAAAATGCAATGTTTTTGTAAAACTTTCCCTCTAAAGCGTGATGCTCATGATCACATGAATACCTCAAACTCACAATTATTGAAACATCTCACTAAATATGAGAACCAAGCACTGTGGTCATGATTACTGTCTGCTGTTGGGTTGTAAATTGGAAATACCTGGATACAGAAAAGACAAGTCTTTCTTCTATGTGTTTTTTTCATTTTTTTCAGTTTCATCATACCCTGTCAAGAAAACAGTCTGCCAGCATAAAAGAGCAAGTTGTGTATGTGTCATGCTGTATTTTTTTTCTTTTTTTCTGATGGAAAAACACTGTTATGAGCTATATATCAACTTTGTCAATAAATATATTTCTTAATTCTATGCATCTTTTTGTACAGATGCAGACTTTTTCCCAGATCAAACTGGCATGAGTCTGCTTAAAGAAGCAGTATTAATGTAAAAACATATCTGAAAATGGAAATTAAGGAAAGTAAATGGGATGTCCTAAATTAAATTACATCATCTTGCAGCAGAAATGCATACAGAATGCAAAAGACACTGCACATGTCATGGATTTGAGATTCATACATTTTAGACTCCAAATGCCTGAAACTGAAATACAGTTTCTATCTCCCAGAGAGTATAGTTACAGTCTACTCATCTTCAGCCTCAAGTCACACTTTAAGACTTAAAATCAGATGATGAAAGAACAAGAAAGCGATCAATAAATGCAGCTTAGCACATGTCTTACATGTCTGTCTGTTGGCCAAACTAATATTTACTCCCCTCTGCTAATATTTATCATACTACTCACAGATATCTTTTCTTGAAAATACATGTATATGCTCTAATATATGAATGAAACATTTTCCTATTAAAAAACATCTGACAAGCTGTTCCCCCTCTTTGAGAATTGCATAAATAGCATCTCCCCGCCCAACCTGAAAGGCTGTACTCAAGTGCATCAAAGTACTTAAAAAGAAATTAAATTGTTTGGGGGAGTTGCTGCCTGACAGCTTATCAATAGAAGTGAGGGATTTAAGAGCAGCAAAACACTAGCAGACGGCGCTAAGATTCTACAAATAACAAGAACAGCATTGCTGGAGTTCCCACCAGATGGAGAAGAAAACAAACCTGGCTGCTACACTGCCTGGTTGCTAAGCACCACCTGGAGGTAATGAATGGGTTGTCGGCCTGAGCGGCACATGAGACAAGAGGTGATGTCAAACCATCTAGTCAGACACATTACAGAGAGCAGGTCTACTGCATGTCCTTGAAATGGGTCATCTCGGCCAGTAGATATGCTCATGAATATTTATTCAGGCAGATGGACTTAAACACTGACGACCAGAAGAGGATATTCATACAACATTAAAACACGAACCAGTAGTGAAGAGGCTATATACATATGTGGGCATCGGATCAGAAATCCCTAAGGCTTGGATCTGTGCAGTACTGAAGGTAAAGGCATTCAGTCGCATGCTCTCATATTGTATTAATCATAAAAGAACAAGTATGGGCTATATAGGGCACTTCAAAGTACTATGAATTTGATTAATATAGAAACCTGAAAGAAAGGTCGTGTTCTGCTACTTAAGCTAATATATTGTAGCTTCCAGGCAGAGTAATTTAAAAGAAAGGTGACTCACCACACATCCGGTGGAGTCCAGCTTCCGGTCAGATATGCAGCGGAAGTTGCGGCTGCAGCCTCCATTGTCTTTGGTGCAGTCTCTGACGGGTCCAAAAGAGTCCAGGAGAACCTCCAAAGAGTCAAAGGATGAACTAATCATCAATTCCTCCCTGAACAGGAAGAAAAAGTGTGAAAGAGAGCAGCTGATTAGCTGTGTGCATTCGTGTTATTACGTATAAGGACTAATTTGAGCGTTGAGTGTTCAGCACGTTTAGGCCTGCTGCAGAGATAAATTAGTTTTTCACTGCCCTCTCTGGTAAAAGCTTTCAAGTATGTTGCACTTTTGATCACACCCAGTGTCACTGATGGGTGTGGTTGGGCACCCAGCAATTATATCTCATTATGCACTGAGGTGAAAAGTTAAATCACTAGAGGTCAGCAATAAGCTTTTCGGCAAATGTTACAGTTGCTCTTTAAAAACTACAGTAGCTTTCACAACAAAATCTAATCGGCATCTACAGGAGGAAAATTTAGGAGCAACATACATTTACATGTATGAAAATATCAAAATGAGCGTAATCGCTCACAGAGGCATAAAAAACTAAATGTACTTTTCCATGACAACTTCAATTTCATTTAAGTTAGGCGAGCAAATCAGCATCGTTGATCAATAGCAAGCGGTCTTCACAAATGCTGACCTAACAGAATATCAGCTCTCATGTAAGTTATGCAAGTTGTGTTGTACTGCACAGATCTGTACAAAAGCCACCCCTTGGTTTTGGAGTCATGAGACAGGAATTGAAGGTAAAAATGTCTTCTTATCTTTTCGCTTGCCTTTGACATTTGCTTAATTAGCTCTTGTGTTTGGCAAGACTACGATGTTCGCCAGTTTGCTAACCATCCCTGTAAAAAGGGGCTCTGCAGCAAGCTTCCTCCAGCACTAATTTAGGTATTTTGTACCTTTTATTCTCAATTTTATTTCTCAATTACTTCTCAATTTTTTTATTCCTTCATAAGTCATCTTTTGAGGATTCATGACCAAAAAACTCTCAAGATAATTAGACAGATTTTTGGGCAAAAAATATGTTTGGCAGAGCAACATGGAAGACATTCCATCCTGGCAAGATTTGTTTTGTACAGTTTTGTGGACCATGTCTGTACATCTCATTTGATGGATGAGGAAGTTAAACTTGTACCAGTTTGGACAAATGTAAAACAGAATTAAAATTTAAATCTTAAGGGTCATTGTGCTTCTTTTTATCATGTATATACAGTAATAAGCATAATTCATGGTATATGGATGTGACATAATGATGCCCCATTGCCACTTATCAAGATCTAATACCTTGATTCTGTGTGCTCAGATAAAATTGAAATACTGGTAAAAGCAATGGTAGGACAGATTTGAAACTACGCAAAGGAAAAAAAACTACTCTTTATTGACATAATGTTTTTCTTAATATCTCCATGTTTCATTGAAGTGTTTAAGAAATATAACCTTTATAGAAAGTAATAATTCTGACTGAAATTGAGCATTCAATTAGTTATGCCTTCCATCAGCAACATTCAATTTGCTCTCATTAAAATATTGTGTTTCTTTAAATCACATTTCAGTGTCCCGGGGAAAAGTGGGGGACTGTTAAAAGTGACACTTCCACATTCTGTTTTCTGCATTGCAAGACATTTTGCAACAACTTGCTCTCTATTTAACTTACTGAAGAGATATCTATTTTCATGAATTACAAATACCCGCATGTTTAATTTATTCTATGTAATCATCATGAGAAAAGCTATGACTTCACTGCACAATTGCTATGCAAAGTAGTAAAAATATGAGATAAAATGCACCCCGAATTCATTGCTTTAACCTTGCCATGAGCAGTCACTTTCTGTTTATGGGTTTTTTTTTCCCTGTGAACCTCTTGTAAAGTCAATAAGCAGATTATCCAACAGAAGGACAATAGTATAAGTATTTGATATTGGTGGAGAGGAAGAACAAAGCAGAGAGGACTTCAGTATTTTCTAAGTTAGAGAGTTTTTTTCTGCAGAGGAATAGTAGTGCTGATGATAAACAAGAACTTAAGCAATGGCATTGCCATGAACCCTGCCCTGATAAAGAAAATGATGACCTCCAAGGCACTCACAAAAAAAAAAAAATATATATATATATATATATATCTATATATATATATATATAGATATATATATCCCCCCCCACAACTCCTGGTACACTTTTGCTTTCCTTGAGAAAATACAGTGAGTCTCCCTCCCTTTCACAGTCAACTTGATGTTATCTTACAAACCAATTTTTCTATTATAATTGCCCATTGCTTTGTTGTCATTTGTTCAGAGGGGACCTGTGTTGAGAGGCCCAACAGATGATGAAATGCACAGAAAGTGAGAGTGTGAGGTCCAATTATACTAAGGACACATCGACAGACTGGCTGCAACACAATTTACCATTAAATATTACATAAGACAAAAAAACCTTTGAAGTAATGTTGGTGACTCTGTGAGGCTACTACAATATCTATTACCTAATGAATCTTGCCAAAGGAAACCATAGTGTCAGCAAAATCGAAATGATTTATTCCTTTAGGAGCATAAGTGTGCTAAGCTAATTTTGTGTATATCTGCCAGTCTTGCATGCACAAATAACATTTAGTCTGAGAGCATCACAGGAGAAAAGCTTTTTTAGTGAACCACTGAGGATTTTGCAACATTTTAATTGAAATCCGATCAGGAGTTGTGGGGGGTCACTGCCGATCAAATATGATCACACTATACTACACCCACACAGTCCCAACGAAACAGATTAGCTGAGTTTTTGAGTGATAAACTCTTAATAAATAAAAAAATTAATTAGTCAAGATAATTTCTTTCTTATTTTCTTTTATTTTGATGTTGTTTATTACTCCTATGGAGAAATAGGTGAGAGTTAATGCCAAATTTTCAAGGGCTTTTGAAATTAGGAATTTTTCTTTATAAACTTTCTGTGTCATTGCATCCACATTTACTTATCTAATTAAAATGACAGAAAAAAAATTATCTGCCCTAAACCATTAAGAAATGCCACATTTAACCTTTACCCTTAGAGAGTAAAATGCACAAATAAAAAGGCTAAGTAAATGTTTATCCAAAATGGTACAACAGAGTTAATTATAGTGACTTTACAGATAAGACATCATCTACAAACTGGAGAAAATGTAATATTACAAATGCATTTGAAATAGCATGGGTAATTTTGACAACTAATCAATAGGACACTCTTAAAATAAATGGTGAATAAACACTACCTGTAATATATTTAACTCTTTTTTTCAAGACAGCTGCCTGCAAGTAAAAGAGGTGATACATGAAAGCCTCAATTATAGGGTCCATTAGCATGTATAGCAAAACAATGGAAGGGTTACACATCAAACAAGCTAAATAAAGAACCATTTATTCAACCCATTTGCCGCTAAAGTACCACTAAAGTTTAAATGCCCAGTGATGCCCTGCAATTTACTTGCATTAGTTAGTTATTCAGTTCAGAGAGAAGTGAAAATTACCTTCAACAATAAACAGGCAAAAAAAAAGATATTTTAATGCAAAGGTATTTCTAAAAAAAAAAAGTGAATATTTGATTGATATCCAGAAGATGTAAAATAGTTATTTTTGCAATAATGTCCACTCATTTAAAGAAATGGACAGCAGAGTTTTCAGTTAGTATATTTTGTTTTACAACTTGTATTTCAAGAGTAAAATCGAGTAAAGAAAAGTTGAAATAATACACACATTGATGAATACTATGATAATCTTTTCAATACATAAGCAAGGCAATGCTACAAAAGCACTAATAAATACACAAGAAAAGAAAAGAAAAAACTAAGGCTGAGTCCTCATCCACTCATAAATGCCATGAAGCTAGCTAATAAAGGAAAGGAAGATCAGGGCTCATCACTTTTTAACCATCTGCTCAGAAGCAAGACAGTGTGACAAACAATTATCAGACATGGGGAATGCAGCGCAAAAGAAGAGTAAATCAGCAGCTGCAGGAAGGTGTTATCAGTGCTTCCTTGTGGTTCCCCGGGGAAAGCTGAAGATAGCGTTCATCAGATCATAGATCAGAGGTAAATGAGTTATTTGCACAGCATCTTGAAAACAGCTGCCAAATGAAAATAAAATGTTGAAAAAGAAGGGGGAATTGAAATGTGTAAGCATAGAGTGTATGTGTGTGTGTGTGTGTGTGTGTGTGTGTGTGTGTGTGTGTGTGTCTGTGTGGTGGGGGGGGGGGCTCTGCAATAGCATTCCAAAAACTGAATAAATTTGCAGTAAATAAGATGTATGCACAGTATATGAAAATAAGTGAACTACAGTTCTGTTGAGAGGAGAAGTCATCAGGTTCATTTATTCACATATCACCACAGTGTTTGTTAAGAGGTGGGGATGCAAAAAAGAGCACTTTCCACAGACAGGGAAGAAATCTAGGGAAAAACAACTTTATTTATTTATTTATTTTTTTTTTTTTACTTACACTAAGTCTTATTGACTGTATTTTTTATGCTAAATGTCCCATTTTAAGTATCTGTGTATTAATTTCAGATTGACTTGTAATCTTGCATTTAAGCGGAATAAAAAAATGAAACAATTATTGAGACAATAGCTAAAATACACATCATTGTTGGCCTCCAAAAGAACCCAAGACAAATCTGATTGGGTTAAATGATTAAAGAAATTAGAATCAAAAAATATGTAAATATGTGTTGAATTGTCTTAACTCTTTAAACTTCTAAGATCCCCTTATAATTAAGCAATTTTAGGAGGCTTTTACTGATACACACACACATACACACACACACACACACACAAATACACAATGGTTTACAATCCTAAATGTTTGCTACCAAATGCTCTACATCCTACTGACTTTTATTTGGTTTTGCAGGCATAATTATAAATATTTTGTTTTCCTGTTGTCTTTGTACTCACTAGTTATACTAGTCTGAAAATTAATAGATTTGGCTGTGTTGTGGTAGTAGCATAGTAGCCTCAAGCCTCTAGCTTCAAGCACAGATGAGGAGCAGGTTATAGAGGTTTACTAAGCTCAATTCACTCTAACTCACCATTCCCAGATTTTTTATTTTATTTTATTTCTTTTTTATCTTCAAACTTGTGATCTTCGGCCCCAACCAATTCTGAGTATATTGACATTTTGCGCAACTCCCTCTGGAGCCACAAAAAGCTTTATACAACTTTTTTTTTTTTTTTCATAAATGTAGTAGTATTCACCAAGTCCTGTAAACAGACTTCAATGTGTAAAATCTACAGAGTTCCCCCTTGAGTTTTGGGAAAGATTGTGATTGTGGAAAATAAAGTACAGTTAAGGTCCAGTCAGTGTTAGACAACTGAAGTACACTGTGGCCATGGTTAATGAAAATGCAAAGATTAATTGAACATGACAAATGCTCATCTACTAAAAGTAGGCTTTGCTACACAGTAGTAGTAGTAATGGTAGTAGTATACTAATACAACTTAATTAATAAAAGCATAGAATATATTGATCAAATCATAACACAAACAGCATTGCACAAACAATAAATAAAATGCAAACAATTAAAAGCCAGAGTATGGTCCGGAATATTTTCATGATAATAATTAAGAGGCTAAAGAGAGGGGATGGGTGCTATAACCTCTGCTTTTGCCCTCTCTCCCTCCTAGCAAGGACCCTCTCTTTCTCTGTATGTCATTATGTCTGTCTGTCTCTCTCTCCAGGAGTGGGATCAGGTGTGCAGGTGTAGGGCTGCAAGCAGCAAATCATTTCCAATTTCCTTTGCTTTAGATACCAGGCTTCAACTCCATCATGCAGCCAGATTGTAACACGTTTAATCTCTTTCCCTGTTTTGAGCTTTTGCTAATTTTTGTCTCCCTCTACCTGTCACATTCCCTGGCCTGACTCCTCCCTCCTCCCTCCCTCTCATGCTCCACTGGTAACTGCACTCAACTATCCCAGACTCTCTGGACTCACTCTGCCTGGTTTCCCTCTGCCCATTCCCCTGCGTTGCCCTGCTCAACTCCCTACTCCCGTCTCAACCCTTGGACAAGTATGCAGGCCTGAACCTTTCCTCCCAGTTATCCTCGCAAAGCCGTCTGCTCCCCTCCAGCCACAAAGCCTCTGCCCCAGTCTCTCAAATATCAGTTTGTTAATAAATAATTCCTTGTTCCAATCCATTGCCACCCCTCTGCACTGTTCTTAGGGCTATGTTTAGATGGCTTTTAAAGGTATCAGTTTGGGAGTAAGATCAAATTTTTAGTGTTAAACTATTCCGCAATTTAGGGCCAATAACTGAAAATGGTTGAGCAACCTTGGTTTTTAACTGGATGCATGGAAAGGGGAGCACTGACTGGTTAGCACATTTGAGGTGATGGGAAGTGAAATAGGGGATGAGCATTTCAGAGATATGACCTAGTACCAGTCCATGCAATGCTTTACAAACAAAATAAACTTAAATCAATTCTGCACTTCATTAGTAACCAATAAAGAAGGGCCCATACAAGGGAGATGTGGTCTCTCCTCTTGACCCATGTGAGGATACTAAGAGCTACATTTTGAATTAGCTGAAGGCAAGCTAGGGCTGATGGACTGATTCCTACCAAGTGGGAATTGCATTAGTCAAGCCAAGTGTGAACTATATGTCCAAATCTTTAACAGACATAAATGATATTAATTTTTCAAGTTCTAAAACTGAGTTTATTTATTTATTTATTTCTAATCAAATTGTAAATCAGAATCAAAGATAGCACTAAGATTTTTTGCACGAGATTTTACATTCAATGACAGAGGCCCAAGGGTATTGGGCTGATGATTAAGACCTCAGTTTTGTCTTAGTTTAGCTGAAGGAGACTTTTTGCCATCCAGGATTTTACATCCTTAATTCAGTTTAGAGTTGACACTGCATCGATCACAAGGTTCCAGTGGGAGGTACGGTTTGGTGTCGTTGGCATAACAATGGTGGGACATATTATATTTTCTGAAAATAGACCCTAAAGGAAGCATATATAGGGAAATAAAATGGGGCCTAATATGGAGCGTTGTGGTTGTCCACAGGAGATGGGTACTGAGAAAGAAATGCATTTTCAATGTAACAGAGGCAGATTTGTCTTGAAGGTAGAATGTAAACCACTCAGTGGTGTGCCCCTGGATGCCTGAACATGGAGTGATCAACTGTGTTGAAGGCAGCCGAGAGATCAAAAAGAATTAAAATAGTGTCCTAATATAGTGTAATATTCTTGTCTTTTCGTAAAGACAATAACAAATCTTTTGTCACCTGCGGGAGAGCAGACTCTGTGCTATTGTGTGTCCTAAAACCTGAGTAAAATTTGTCCAGTATGCTGAATTGGTCCAAGATGGGTTGAGAGAAAACTACTATTTCAAAACTTCTGGATAAAAACAAGAGTGAATAGAACCTTTAATTTCTTGACAGAGCTTTTATTATGAAACATTAGCAGGAAAACCATATGCAAGAAAAGCTGGTTGTGAGAGAGGGATGACGAAGCAAAGCAGATCAAAATAAATGAATCAAATACCACCGTTGTGTCAGGTTAAACCCAATATAACATATTGGAAATATTCTCTTAAAATAATGTGTACTACAGTAGGTTACAGTAGTGCAAGGCGCCATTATTATCTACCATTATCCACCGTTGTTTTTTTCTTGGTCTGTAATTTTAGGCCTGCCATTATCAGCGACCAAGCTTTTAATGACTATCAGTTTTTATCTAAGGAAATACGGTAGGTCAACATCACTTCTGTTAATCTCTTCTGAGCTATAAGTAGATATAAGATGTAAGTATATGGGACTCAGGAATGGATATTTTATGGAATTTACTCCATTAACTGAGGAATAATTATATATACAGCAGTTAACAGTTAAATAGCAACATAACTTTATTGGTATTTATTGCTATACTTTAAAAGTTTCTTTTTAACCACACAAACTGCCTGACTCTAGGCATGTCAATTCTCCTCTTAAGGTCCACCACTTTGGTTCAGACATTAACATCTCAAAATAATCTAAAAACTATCAGATGGCTTGGCATGGAATTTTGTGTAAATGAGACTTGAATTTTGGAAGGAGAGGCAGGGCAAAGATAAAGCATGGTGTGATTCTAAAACACTGTTAAAAACAACAGGAAGTTAGCTGTAGCAGTCTGGCTCCCTGTTTTGGTCTGCTTATAATCACAGTCAACAGTCTAAGCTGTAGCAAGGTCTCAAGGTTATTATTATCTCAGATGTCCATCATGAATAAATCAGATTAAAAATCACAGAAAAAAAGATTTCCATTATTTATCCAGAACTGGTCTGAGAAACATCATGTCTTATAAAACTGTAAGACATGATGTTTCTCCAGTATCAAAGTAATCCAGTGATAGTTGTGCATCAATGGGTACAATGCAAACAAGAACAGCTAATACCTAACTTGGTGTAGTTTTGATGGTGCCAATTTCCAAAATATAAACACACAAAATAATAAAGAAACAAATATAAAGAGCTTAAATAGTAGCTCACCTATCTAACTCCATGGCAACATTATACTTCCTGTTTAAACCCCTCAAAGTTCCCAAAGTATGGGAAATGTAGTTTCAAAACTTAAGAGTATGTGTTGGGGATCCTAGTTTTCTCGTGTTTTTTCTGAGGGGGCCCCACAGTGTCAGATCTTGAATACCCCTCCTCTAAGGCAACCATGAGATGGACATTTTTGTTGTTTTTGTTAAATGTCTCACCGACTGCATTATTCACAGATAATAAATTAAGAAACAAGATATGGAAGTGAGGGATGTACTGATGAGGGAATGGGACATTAAAAAAAATCTAATATTGTGTAGCAGAAGTAGTAAATATTTCAAATTCAATATTCAGAATCAGAAATCAAAATTCTAATGTTAGGTCTAATGCCAGCCCCCTGTGCAGGTCAGTCATCCACAAGTTTGAAATTAACCATTAACTGATATTCCACTAGCGTTTTGACAGGGGCATGTCCAGCATACACTACAAAACCATTCCCACTACTAATACTTTAATATACCTATTCTCTGCAAAATAATCCTGTCCATACAGACTTTACGCTACAACATTATGCTCTTCATCCATACCATACTACCTGCAGTCATGTTAGCTCTCTTTGTGAGCCATCACAATGAGCAGTTGCCATGTGGTGCATGGCCCTGTCCTTCACAAGATACAGTACACCAAGAAACAGCTGGGAGAGACAGAAGGAAAACAAGGTAGACCAGGACGTTGCCACCTTTATGCAAAAAGTCAACTGAAATGATGTTTACTGTAAATTTCATAAAACGTCAAGCTCTGCACTGCTAGGTTTAGGCTTTCATTATAATGTTCTAGATTTACTTTGAGTCTTTAATTCTATTTCAATAAATGAATAATTAATTGTAATTAAACTATTAAACTGTTGCCAAAGTGGTCAGAGGAGATCAGAATTCAATATACTAAAAATATGTAGATTAAGTCTTTACAGTCTTTGCATTATAATGCTGTCAAATTAAGTAGTTAATTAAGGCAGCTACATTATGCAGTGTCTAGAATTTGGAGGAAAATTATTCAGCTTTGTTTTTAAAAGTATTTCCTATTTCAAGGTGGGCATAATGATGGCGTTATGGCAATAAAAGGCCTTCTTACCATATGGGATTCCTTCAAAATGTGCATCTACTATAGAGTTTAATTGCTTAAGTATGAAGAACTTAGCAGTTAAACTTCAAACTTTAAATCTAGCTTTTGGACCAAACGTCTGGATCGAGCAATATCACTGTTGTTAAGCCCTGTCCTAGTGCTAGCAAAGCGAAATAGCTAAATAATACTGTTGTGTCACTGCTGTCAGCTGAGTCCAGTTTAATACTGCAGCATTGTTTTGGCCCATTAATGGCTCTCTCTGCAGCCCAGCCACAAACACAGTCATTGCACACAGAGCAGATTTTCTTTGAAGGAGTTATGAACCATTTAACAATCAAAATGCTCTTTATGGCTTTGAATTGCCAAGTGATTCTTTCTTCTTATTCTTTTTTTACTAGGGTTTTTCTGGTTCTTTATAATCAATTATGTGTTAGATCTTTGAGTTTTATTACCCTCTAAATCATGACTGCTACGACCTCTGCATCAACCTCACAGGGATCCTTAAGACTTGCTGCAACAATAGCAAAAATAAAAAAACAAATGCTGATTAAGTGAGTCATGTTCAGAGATTCAACAGCAGCTACATTCTGTGAGGTGTAGTGATGGTGGCCATGTCACCACTAGAGAGTAACACTGAGTGAAAAGGGTGCCAGTAAATGTCATCTCTCACCGTACGTCCACTGCATCCTCCATGACTGTCATGTCTGTCTTGCACTTGGCAGAAGGGTTGATGGCGAGCTCAGCAGGGGGGATGACAAAGCTTTTACTCAACGGCAACCACATTCCCTCTCCTAAGGTGTATGTGAACCTTTAGAGGACAAGAAGGGTGCATGAGACAAGTAAGGTTACAGGTCTAGCCTTAATGAAAAAAAAAAAAAAAATTAAAATAGATTTAGTAAGTGTAATGAACGTGAAAGCAAAAAAGAAAAATAGTGTCACTGCAGAAAAAATGACTTTAACTGTAAGTTGCAGAATATCATTTTGATCTGTGCAATTTCTTCAATAAAAACTGTTGACAAAAGCTTTTAAAAAATAAGCAAAACATTTCATTTTTAATAAAGAGATGATATTGTACAGAATTATATCTTTACGTTATTATTAACATTATTTGGGTTTGCAACTTTGAAACAAGATGGGAAAGGCTCATCAAAAATGACGTGCTTAGTTTCATTTAGTTAGTAGGCAAGCCTTGAAGAAATCTGCTTTAACCTGAAATAAATTATCTTTTGGTCACTAGAGGGCAGGAAACAAATTGAAAACACAAAACTGACATACACTCAGTTGTAGATTGATTATGTACACCTAGCTAAAAGTAATACAATCTCATACAACAGTCCTGAAATAAATCTTCCTTCATGAAGTTTTTCAATGTTCAATTTTTGTTTAGACCTTGTTAAAGAGGTGTTGAATCAACTGTAAAATCATTTTGGAGGATGTAGTTTGTGGTGCTGTTAATCTGCATAGTTTTATGTTAACAGTTGTTCTTCATATTTTCCAACCCATTCAAATCAGTGAGGTTAGGCTAAACCACAGAATGCTGCATTAGACACTGCATTGATTTTAGTTAGGTGTTCCTAATGAATTGAGTGTGTCATTACTTTTTAATGGAAAAAGTAAAAAAAAAATACACTCCACCATATGCAGAACAACATTATCAATGTGATATTTCTGGCTACATGATGAAAATATTTTTCTCTGCCATCTCCTGAGAGAGATATCTGGCTCTTTAGCGGCTAAACGCTCCACTATGTCCAGCAGCTTGTCAAGCTCTCTGGTGGCAGGCAGTTAGTGTACAGTGGGGTTCATCAGAGCAATTTGCTAAATACAGCTGCCAAAAACTGATAGCTTAACAAACAAAACAAAGCTGAAAGAAGCTAAAAATCTCAGCAGAGCTAAAAGAGACTGTAGCATCAGTCAAGCTTATGGAGCAGTATTTTGAAGGCTCCAAAAGAATTTAAGATATACTTCATGATATCATTAGTGCTGTTTTCTTAAACCATACCATAAACATCAAGTTTTAAACAAATGTTATATGTAAAACCAGTGACCTTACAGGTACATCAGTACCTTGTCTTCCTTGGCATCAAAAAAAACACCATATCATGACAAAATGCCTACTTTTCCAAGATTAACATTTTCTGGAATCTGAATGATGGCATGAAGCTGCTTAGAGGTTATTTATTTTACCTTTCAGCAAAGTTATTCTATTTGTATAACTCTTTCTTGAGCGAAAGTACACTGTGTGCACTAATGGACGCAATGCATACCTAATGAGAAGCCCTGACAAAAAAAGGGCCAATAAGAGTTTCTCCTGAGACAAAACAGGGCTATAAATCTGTAAACAGCAACTGTCTGGAATAAGACCTTTAAAACAATTCTTTATTTGTGAGTCAATGAATATCATCAATCTTTAAACACTGCACATGAACTGTAATACTTCCAATTTTAAGTGAAACAGTCCACGCTGATTAACATCAAATGCATTATTAGCACTGATAAATTATACATGTATACTTGTAGCACAAAAGGGAGGAACTTGTTGATTAAATGGTTAACAGCCATTTTCATGCAGACTAAACACATTTCCTCATTCACAATTGTTCAATTTGCATTTATTAGAATGGTAAGTTAGCATAAAGAAAGGGCAGTGAATCATGGGGGCTGCATGCATTACCAGTCACTTTAAGAACAGAATGATTAAACCACTGTAGAAACATAAACCTTAATTACATCCACCCAATTACTCCCTTTGTTTCAAAGTCAAGTTTTCAGTAGATCAAAGTGCTGCTTTTCTTCCATTCACCGTAAATAAAATGGGGTTCTGGCAAGTTATCCTAAGTGGGTAAGTCTATCGACTATGGTAATATTTCAATATTGTTTTTCTGGAAGCTTCCTCCACCTCTCTCACAAGACATTTCATGCTTTCCAGTGGGACTGTGAACAACAGGAGAACTGAAATTCCCTGTGATGCGGTTTGACGTATGAGGGTGACCACAGGACAAATTAGCACCCAATTAACGAGCAGTGCTTTATGGACAACTGGGATCTAGCTGCTATGTGACTTATTTGGTCCACCCTGAGAGAAACTGGTGGTGGAAAACACTAACAGTTCCCATGAGATAACAGTTGTTGAGTGGAAAACATGAGAGATGGGTCTCCTGGCAGTTAATTCTGTGCAAATGGCAAACACTGCGTGTTTGAATGCTGACTCTTAGGATAATTTTGCATGCATCCTTGAGTTTGCTTTGCTTCACTCTACTCTCTCTACTACTGTGATTTTAATTGCTTCATTTGCCTCTTTGTTTAATGGTAATATCTGCTTAAGCAAACAAGATGATGGCTGCATGGCTCTCTGAGTGCTGGGTGACATTCAAGGTCTTTTTCCAGTGTGCGGAGCCAACAGGGTTGTTTGGGGAGGTTCAAAGCTAGAGACTGAAACACCTAAATTAGAATGGATTGCCGGTTGGGAGTGGTCTGAGGATAAAGGAATTTTAAACTTCACGGCTGGACAGAATGAGAAGGAAAAGACTCCTTGTAGAAAAAATGGTAGCAGGGCGTATTATGTATCAAAGCACTTCCTGGAGATATTATGTCAATCGATTTCTTTATTTTTCCCAAAAGGTCAATTAGTTGTGCAGCTGCGGAACACATGCTGAAATACAAGGACTATAAACACATTAAAAAGACAAATTAAGTGAATAAGTTAAAACGATGTTGAAGATCATTTTTAAATAATTAAAAAAAATAAACAAATGTAAGATATTTGTATTCAAGTCCCCTTTTCCTAACAGAGTTAGTCATTTAGATAGCACAGGGGATATATGAGTTTTTAAATCTGTTATTTTTGGCAATTGGGACTCTAAAAAGAGAACCAGAGGGTAAGACCTGAAACGCTAGAAGTAAAGCATGGGAGCTGTCTCACTGAATGGACTCTGCTTTATTTAGCGTGATGCCAGCCTCCTCTGTCTGTTCCAGCATAAAGACAATGCTAAGAGCCATGAGAGTGGGCTACTTGAACTGTATGGGTTCCCTTTTTATCGTAAGCAGTAGCACAAACAGTTTTTTGTTGTTTTTGTTGCTGCACTGCCGGGAAGGGAGTCGCAGACTTGTAATGAAGGCAGTAGCGCATCCCCTACTAGACCTGCTCTTTCTCAAGTCAGGGGATGAATCAGCTTGGGGAGAAAAAACTGTTACAAACATTGTTAGGTGCTTCTATCACAGAAAACTGCTCTGCTGTATGGTTCTTTGTGAGATGGTCCCCAGTGAACATGGAAAAGTGTGTTCCTGTCAACTATGTATGTTCTTTTTAAAACACATTTCCAGTCGTGAAACACAAGGCTAAAGGTTACAAGCTTTCAAGTGGTTTCGCATTCTACTTTACTGTGTGTTGGTGATCGGCACATTTCAGAGGCTTTTTTCCATTGTCCATCTCAGGTGTTTCGAGGAACAGTTGTGATTTTAATTAGCAGAGCTGTCTCTACAGACCATAAAAGGGCTAGCATTTTACTTGTGCATAAGTGCAATCCAAAGTGTATTTTCAGGCCTCAAGTCTATTTTCTTATGTGCATATCTAACAAAACATGGCGGATTTACACTTAATACTGTGCCTGAACTGACAGAGTGAGCACCGAAGCTGCCACTGCTGTTCTGCTACATTGCTTCTCAAGCTATAGCTCTTTGTGAAAGGGGTCACTAACAGTGAAAAATCCATAGGGGATCACCCACCTCTGCAGCTAATTGCTTTGCTTTAAGAGGCTGTTACTGTTTTGTTTGGTTCACTATCACTCCACCATCACTGTATGCTACCAGTCTGGCAGCAAACAGCAGATAAAGTTAGCAACCAGCTGCTAAACATACTGGAGCATTTAGCAGCTAAAAAGCCAGTTATTTTTCTCAAAACTCGGTGGAGACCAAATCAGACCTAAAAGAGGGTAAAGTTTGAGCTTACGTTTCTGGGTCACCACCAACTCCAAAGAAATGCTAATCCTGCCCAGTGTGTGCTGTATATAGACAAACACATTTACAGTTACAATTTTATGAGGTGGAAACAAGTTGCGAACATAAAACCACCTTATTATTTGGAAAACAAATTGTTGATTTAAACATTTAGAAGTTATTGGGAACATTAGCATTCATTTGAAGACATGTTTCTGGCCACATGGCAAATTTAAGTCCAATATTTGCTCCCTTTTAGCTAAAAACAGATTTTGGTCTAAAAAAACAGAGCTAAAACAGGGCCCCTGAGGGAAATATCTGGGTCTTCAGCTTCTAAATGCTCCTCCATGTTCACCGTGTAGTCACTAACTGTGTCTGTCAGCTGTTTGATGCTGAACAGGTTCACTGAGCCTTATGCACTGAAAATAGCTGACTAAGGCTGTGAGAGTGAACTGAAACAGTAAAAGCTCTGGGCTGGACAGCTTCAAAATGAGCTAAAAACTTTCTATAAAACTCTAAAGCTCAGAAAAGCCACAGCTTTGGATGGGAATTTTCTGTACAATCATCATTGCAAACAACCCCTTTCACATTGTCCCATTGTTTTCTCATTGTCACTTGTTACGTGGCAATTATGAATATATTGATTAAAGCTGCTTTGATAATTGAAATCTTCAAATGGAATAACTAGGCATGGGAATGAGGGCCAAAGACTGGGTGGAGAAGAGACTGAGTAAAATATGTATATATTGGTTTTTATTTATTTTATTTTTTTAAAGGATGTTGACAGTAAGAAAAATATAGAATAATTCCAACCTTATCCTTTAAGGAAATACAAAGATAAAAATAGAAGACAAATGTAATGATCATAAAATTTTACATCAGAAGACTGTGGAGGACAACTTTTGAGTTTATGTGATCACTCTTATTACAAGTTCTTGCTGCCAAATATTAATAGTTTCTTTGGCCAACTGAATTTCTTTTCCAATAAATTTCACAAACATGTCGATGTGAAATTACCCTCAAACTTATTTCTCAACATCAGAACATACATCTAACCTACGAGAAAAAGAGCACCTTTGAAAACTGGCGAAACAGCTTGGCCAGAGCTCATGATCCTCCACAAACCATAAGAGAGACAGAAAAATCAAGGCTAGCATGGACAAAATCACAATCTTTTGTGCAGAATACATTTTGCAGCACCATGGAAGACGTAGTCATATGAAATATAGTTTTGTGAAGTCCCCCTTACCTGAAAATGCGATCAGAGGGCTGTTCTCCCATCACAAGATCAAAACCACGTTGGAAGATGGTGTAAGGCCAGGGACTGGCATGAAAAAAAAATAGATCAGAGGAAGAGACAAAAAAGAGGAGAGAGTATAAAACTGTGTATTAAAATCAAAGACAGAGAAATGTTAAATTTTTCAGTGTACTCATCCTCCTAATCTAAACCCCAGGAAATCAATAGACATGTTTCTATGTCTAACTTTGCGTCATTCCCGCCTTCCACAGCCCTAGGAATCAAAAGCAGTATTAGGATGTGTGATATGTGCAAACATGTTGATTGAAAAATGTGTTCTGTGAGCGCTGACGCGCAGTGTGACTTTGGCTCATATCTATTTACCAGGGGAGGGGGATAAGAGAGGATGACAGGATGAGAGAGAATAGGAAAAAGAGAGGGAGAAGGAGGGAATAGAGAGCGGACGATGCCAAAAGAGAGACAGTGAGAACGAGAGAGATAGGGAAACATCGAGGGGATGAGACAAATGCCGAGAGGCTGAAGTGAAAGAGGGAGAATGATGGAGATTAATGGGGAGTGGCAGCTCGGGGACTAAACAGTCTGCAAAGTGAGAGTTTAAGGAGGAGAAGTGACAGAGGCCCAATGTCATTCTGAGCAAACTCCTGCACTACTGTAAGCAAAAAGAACATCAAGGAGGAGGGGAGCGGCTTCAATGCCACAGGCTGTGGTCATTAAACATTTAAGTCACCCCGGGGTGCTCACTCTGTCACATGGTGACAGGGACACAGAGAGAGCACCAGAGAAATGAGATCCAGAGGTGCACAGTTGGTTGGGCTGAGGGGAAAATTCAGATGTCTCAAAAAAAAAGAAAAACAAGAAAGCAGACCTAAAAAGAATCCACATTTATAAAGTGCACTGAGGCCGAGATGGGATAGAGTCAAAATAAAGAGAAAATAGCTCTGTCTGCCGTAAGCCATAGGCGGGTGATATAATAGGCAAGAATGTAGAACTAATTTTTCTTGCCACACGATAAATTCACTCACATTTTGTGATGAAGGGAGTAGTAGAACCCAGAGCCAGTCCACAGCGCAAAAAAAAAAAAACACAAAAACATGCACGGCTACAAGCACACGGGTTAGCCAATACATGTCGCTATGGAAGGATTCATGTTAATGGGAGACACAATCATAAGAATACCAATACGCCAACATATGCAAGTAAGAAGCAGACTGGAAGCAACATGTATGTAAATCATACACAATGGAAAGCGTTGGAAAAAGTCTTTGCAAATAAAAAAATGAATACATTCAACACTTTGGTCAAAGATTTTACTGGTGTGCCACTAGAAAAAGTTTTTAATTATAATCGATGAATTTAATAAATTGATGGATTTGTAAAAAAAAAAATAGAAATACTAAAATAAATAAAAATTAAAAAAAAAATCAAATATATAATTAATTATATATTTAATTATATATTAATATTATATATTAATATATAATTTGGGATTTTATTGATACATTAACCATTAATTTTAAAAAGAAATCAGAAAATACATTGTAAGGCTTTTACATTCTACTGCAAGATATTCCATCTACTTACATGTCTCTGTCAATCATGTCCCATCCAACATTTTATTTGTTTGTTGCATTATTATTTATTGTTACCATTTTGTGATCACTTTAAAAAAAGTACTGCACAATAAAACATGTTTTCTGAGCTGCAGGCTAAATGATATGACTGTACTGTGATGAAATGATTCATTGCTGGTGCCGATATTGACTTTTGCTAAATGATGACCGCGCTTATACAGCGCTTTTCTAGTCTTGTAGACAACTCAAAGCTCTTTATACTACATGCCACTTTCACCAGTCGACACCGACCTTCCAGGCTCCATCTTCTGGGCCAAAGTCGCCCCTTCCTTGCAGAGCCAGTGCTGACATAGAGTCATTGAGTAATGTATAATAAAAAGAAAAGCATGCTAATACCCTCTAAGCAGGTGGACAGCCCTAATCCCCCAGCCCCTGTCCTTTGGTGAGAGCCTGTGAAACCGCGCTCATTTTCAAATATATACTAATAAGACCCATTCACAGGAGTTTACGCTATTTTTTGCTAACCCTCTACTTAGTATCTTCAGACGGCAGCAGGTCCCTCGATATCATCGCGCTGCTATGTACGTATGCAGTCGGCATTTTCCAGAGAGTGCTGTTCTAACTACAGGCTCGGCCCTCAGAGCTCTGGCTTTAGGCATCACTGGGGTTGGAGCAAACAGCATGTGCAAGCAGTCCTGTTCATCAATTTCCAACATTGCCGAAAATGGTCTAATACACCCAAACATACTGTGCAAAGAGAGAGCAATAGCTCTCTCTTTGATGGTTGGCAGAGTATATATCATCTTTTTGCTCAACCCTTGAGCACACAATGAACAATAAGATTCCAAATAACAATAACTGAACTGAAATATAATGCTTGGTGAAACTAATAAAATCCCATAAAATGTTTAAACTCATCAGACCGCTCCACCAAATCACAGTCACGAAGGGATGTGTCCCGTAGGTCAACAATATCTTTTCTAAGGTGTGGTCTTGGTGGGACAGTAAAAATCCCTGCATATACAGCCTTAGTTGTCACCCAGAGGCTGGCACTGTAGCAGTGGTGTTAGCCAAATGGCAGGGACTTTTACACCAGCAAATGTGAACCCAGTTAGGCATTTATGACTCCCTGATCTGAAGCATTAATTTTCAAAGCCAAAAGATATGAAATCATCACTTGGAATCATCATGGTAATATAGAAGAAGTGACCTTGCATCGAAAGAGATGAGCAGAGCAAAAGTATGACAAAGTACCTCTAACTTTACTGAGCATCAACAGCTTAAAAGTGATTTACTGATATGTCTTTTTAGTGAGTATTTTTGTTTCAGAGGCACTCCACCGATTTTACACATAGAGATCAATACTCTCCATGGGGATTATTTCAGCCTATGAAGAGAAGCTGTAGCTCTGGGGGAGCTTTGTCAAAGTGATGGGGTTGTATTGGGCTCGGAGGCTACAAATTTATAACAAAAAGCCTGCATTATAAAGTAGACGTGTGGGTTTCTATCTTTCCAGATTTTTGGAGCTTGACTCATAGCTGAGTAAAAAGATGAGTCTTAAGCTGGGAATCAAAGAAAATGGTAATAGAAGAGTAAGATCTGACAGTGATTGTAAACTGCTCCACAGTCTAGGAACAGAAATGGAAAAAGTTTGGTCACTTTTGAAGATTGACTGAGTACATGAAATAGCGAAGAGTATCTGATCAGAGAATCCGAAGGAACTGAGTGTATAGTAGGGATCGAGGAGTTGTAACAACACGTAAAAGAATCTTAAAATCAATTCTGCATTTGACCAGTTAAGGGAGGTCAATGCAAGAGAGACTGTTCTCAAAAAGAGAAAAAAAAACTTTTTCGCTACTAGCTTTTGCCACTAATAAAAAAAGTTTGTCAAATTGTAAGGCAGAGTCCGAAATGACAGCAAGATTTCTCACATACTGTGTGTGTTTCTAGCATATTTGAAGATGGAGCCCTAAGAATTCTGGCTTTTCAGCACTAATGAGTGAGACACTGAATTACTCTCATTAAGCTGGAGAAAACTGTGTGCCATCCAGCATCTGACATCAACTCGAAGGAGACTATATCGATTACCATAAGGTAAATATGTCAATACCATTGACACTGCACTTACAATATCTTTGTTGTCAAAGCAGACAGTGCTATAAAAGTAATATTTTAAGCAACAGATACTGTTTACACGCCTTTCTGACATTTTTTTTCTTTTTTAACTATGCAAATAACAATTTGTTTGGCACTATCTACAGCAGACATCTCTGTATTTTATGTATACAGAAAACGTGTTGATGAATCTGTGTAGTTTAGGTGCTCCTTTAGTTTCATCTGACGCTGATTATTAATTGGCATTGGCAACATCCCAGTACTGTTGATTTGTCATTCCAAGATGCTTTTGTTTGATGCGTAGGACGAGTCCCTTGTTTGATCTGATTTATTCCCCTTTTCTTCTTGGCCTCGTAATGAGCAATCGTAAACCCTCATCAGGTGATTATAATAACTTACCCCTGATTGGGCCCCCACTCGCTGCGGATGCAGAGGTGCTTGTGGACCGGGTCCTTCATGTAGCCGTCCAGGCAAAGGCATTCTCCTGCAAACAAGAAAGGCAGCGACTCAATCATGCGTTCATTATAGTCACGCTCTTTTTTTTTAAATCACTGGAGAATTCCCTTTGCTCCAGTCCTTTCATTTTCCTCCACAAGAGCTATCCCAAAGAGGATCCTCTTCAGGCAGATAGAGCAGTCCTAATCATCTCTTATTTTTAGTTTTTTAACCATTGGAGCCATAGTTTTTTCCACATTTCATGGTAAAGGCTCACAAAGTTTTCCAGTAATAGCACATTTAATTGACTCTTGCAATTGACAGCCCTCGTGTTGCAGAATAAGAATTCTTACCCTAAAGCAGCTCTAGCATGAAAATAACTCGATTGGTTAGTAGGGTCTTGAATTTCTTATTTGGGAAAAATGCAAACCAAAGAGCTCCTCTAAGAAATACTCACACATGTAAGCCTACTATAAGCACCATGCATACAAACACGCATACAAACAAAGTTTATGCAGGGTTCATAAGCTTCAATGCATTCACAATACTCGTACAAAATATATTTTGAAAAAATAAACTGCGTGAAAAGCTCTCATTTAGTCCCCGCTAGGCACGGAGCACTATGACTCTACTATTATTCATTAGGACAGTTTCAGAAGCCCCCTCTGCCCGACTCCTCTCTGACGTCAGATAGCAAGAGTCGGAGTCTTAAGTATTACACAGCCATTCGTAGCACGTGTCCCCGACCGATACTGAATCTCCCTCCTCTGCACCTCTGTCAACTTTTCACAGTTTTTTCCTAATGTCATCAAACCAGCATTTATGACGGCCAGGTAGTTTATTCCCTAGCTCATTTACTAGCATCGTTAGCAGCTGGCAGTTAGCAAGTCAGCTAGTTTGGTAGGCTATTGAGGCTGATTACCACTGGCATGTGCAGGGCTGGCTAGGATGACAGTTTACCGGCTAAGAATTACAGAAAAAAAAAGAAGAAATAAATACCCGGATAATGAAAACTCTCTCACAAAGACGCAGAATAAATGAATCAGCTTTTCAGACTAACATTCTCACCTTAGCTGCACACAAAGTAAAGCTGTCAAAGCAAATGTGGTGAATTCTGTTGCGTTTTAATACATGAAACAACATCTAGAGATGATTGCAAACAAAGTCAAAGGAAAGACATGAAGCAGCGTTTTAACTTGAGTAAAAATGTGAATTCTTCCAAAGTGGTATGACTCCATGAGACTACAGAGGAAACACAGAGACAAAGAGGAGCATGGGTTCCAAAAAAATTAGAGAAACTCAATTTTAATTCAGATTTTGAAACCAGCCTGTCTGAGCTGGCACACACAGAGCTGCTGCTTGTTTTCCTATCGCTTGTGGCCAAAACACATATCCTGAAAAATCACTGCGGCGGACGTCACTTCAGTTTTGTTTGCAACAGCCTTCTTCTTATCTCGGAGTGAGAAAGAACAGTGACGCTCTTGCTTTCATGTTTGTGTATCCCGCGATGTTGTTCCACCATCAACAGCGAATCACAGAAATCACTGTGGTTGTGTGTTGTTTCACCACATGCAAAAATTTGCAGATCAAATGGTCACTTTTCGATTTGTTGTCCATCAAATTTGCCCAATCTTTACAAATCCTGATTAACAGTGAAACACAAAAGCAACCTTGGGTTCTTCATGAGTTTCTTTAGTTCCCGGGGTTGAATCGCATGGTGAAAAAAGACTGGCAGACATCCTAAATCTGTCTGGTTCCAGTGACTGAAAAATCCCCTACTGAATGGGAAGTGATTAGATCCTTAATTATTTTAATAAACAGACACTTAGCACTGTCATTATTTACAAAAGCCAAACCTGTCTGTCCCTGTGGTGACCCAAAATCCACTTAGCGCCTAGGTCTAAGGCAACATGGACCAACTGCTAATAGGATCACATGCAACACTGCTCATCTGTGCTGTGATCATCTAAGACTGTCTTTGAACCCTGGATTCAGGAACCCATGTGTTTCATACAGATACTTGGTCAATGAAGGGACTTATCTACTGATATCTGTTTAAGGAATAAAAGAAAGTAAAGAAAGAGAGAAAACTCAGTAGTCCAGCGGGACTAGAACGATATTTAGAGGTGGAGAGATCTGGATTTGGCCCATGCTCTACATGCATCGTCCTGATAAGTGAAGCCTTTTAGCAACGAAAGGTGAAGCATCAGCTTTCTGTTTGGCTGTCAGCTCCCAGGAGATGTGTCAGCCTTGACTTTGTTCAGTATGATTGATGGGGTCTCACCTTTGTTTTAGAGGGTTACCCAGGAGTAACACGTACAGCATGTTCTGCTCATGCTCACTAGGAAGCAAGTGAAGGGCATATGTTTTTATTCACCTCTGTTAATGGAAAAGGTAAACTGTCAGTACGTGCTAGATAGTAGGAAATCATATTCACAGATTTTCCTGCTCACGCTACTTAAATAAAAAGGAAATTATTCGAATAGCTTGTGCTTTTGAGTCTGTTTATATTTGAAAGTATACATATTTTCAAGAGCATTTTTGTGTTTTCTTGAATTGAGTCCATGCCAGTTCTCAAGCCATGTCATGTTAAACTCAGGCACAAGGGGACTTTGAATGAGAGACCATAAAAACAAAGAATCCAACTCAAGACAAAGGCAGAGAGAGATGTGAATACTTTGTTCCTTTTTCAATAAATAATCCCTCTCCAGCACTGCATATCCAACTGAATAGGCTCTATAAACATTCAACATCTATAAACCTTTTTTGAATGAACAATGCGGAGACATTTAAGAGCTTCAATTATTTGAAGTGCTTAGCCTGGAGTAAGTGAAGAGGAGTGAATTAGAGAAAAAAAACGTGGTGAAATTCATCTGTCAAATCTGCAGCTGCAACAGCATCTTGTCGCTAACACGAAGTATAAGATTGTGACCAGATCACGTGAGAGGGATAGTTTCATGTAGAAAAGTTCAATTTAGCTGCTTTAAAATGTGCCCTTTTGAAGCAAAGTGCAAGTGCAGAAGTGCACTGTTCAATGCACTAAAAGTAATTTCCTGTGTATTCTAACCGGGTTTTTTTTGGTCATTATTTCTGTCCATTACGACAACACTGCACTCATCAACATAATTTATGAAATCTGGGAATACAGGGACAGTGAAGTCTGACAGGGAAAGAAACACTGAGACCCAAGACAATCAGGATTTAATCAAGTCAACCTTTAGCAAGATTTCAAAAGTGGGCCACAACCTGCACTCTCCATGCAGGGCTGAATTTGAATTAAAAGAACTTGACCTTGCATCATATCTTTTTATTTTATCTTAAGCCTTATTTTTTCTTGTCCATGTTCCTGAAAAGAGAATTCTGATATACTTTCTGAGGATCAACAAACACCGAACCCAATCAACACACAGATACCTGACAGAAATCAGCACATGCTATATGTTGACTACTAAGTCCAGTCAGAAGAGACTAAAAGAGAAGGACACTTAAAATTAATAAGAGTCATTTATTTGATTTAGTGTGCATGATAGACAAGATAAAGAAACCTGAGGAGCTGACAGAGAAAGTTCCCAGTTGGAGTCTAGACACAGGTGTCGGGCTGAGCCCATGGAGGCAGGTTGAGATGAAAACTGGAGGTGATGAAGTGAAATGACAGCTGACAGCAGCAGAGAAAGGAACAGCTTTAAATCCTGACAGCAACAAGATCACGGCCACGGTGACCGCCCTCAGTCAGGTGATTGAGTTGGAAGCAGGAAAGGGAAGAGAGGGGGAAGAGATGAGAAAGTAAATGGAGTCTAAAGCATGAAGATAGTGTTTCTAATCGAACTTTGGCTGAGGCTCATCACAGACATGCCACAGGTTGAGGCCGGCTTGAGGTTAACTTGAGGTTAACATTTTAAATTATACCACTGAGAACATATCTTGAACATTATTATTCAGTAATCAAATATTAACAATCTTTATCGAAAATGTTTTGTTGTGTTTTTGTTATTTCATGTGTAGTAATAAGGATGAATATAAAGGGCTCATTATGTCATAGAGAAGTTAGGCTACATCTGCCAGACTCATGCCCGGCCATTCCAGCCTTGAAATGATTCATGTGAAAAGCAGTGTTTGATGAAACATAGTAAGAAACGTCAGTCGGTTTTTATTTGATATTTGGAAATGAGTTCAAAATTGGGAAAATAAAATATTGGTACTGTTATGGCCTGTTTGAATTAAAAATTTGGAGTCTATGGCATTATCAGTGCATTTGAAACTGCCTTGTTCTACAGCAAAGGTCGCTCTTATAATTCACTATTAGCTTGACCTATTGACCCGATCAGTAGGAAAAGTTAATGATGAAAATGAAGGAGAGGCAGAAGCAGTGTGTGGAAGTATTTTGGGCTCATCACCACTGATGGTAAAACTACCAACAAAGACAAGCCTGTTTGTTGACTTTGAAAAAAACGTGCCTCCGTGCACTACAACAATGACAAATCAGAGGACTCACCCGCTGGCTTCCCACCCGGGTCAGGCAGCGGAGCCACGTCAACGTTACAACCTCATCTGACTGCATTTTAATTTTCACCAGTTATCCTCAGGACTCCTGCCAGAAGCTTGGTACACGGATTGCGTTGAAATTGGTTTAAACAAGTTACATGCCAGTTTGAAATGTTCAGACTTTTTTTTTTGAAAAAGTGACAACCCTAGCAGCAACACAAATCCGCCTCCTTGTATAGTCTTTACTATCACCTGTCTGCCTCCCTCTCCAGCACTTTCCTTGGCAGCACTCCCAACATGCAGATACTGTAGCTCTGAACATAATTGCTACTTTGCTGCTTTGTTAAATGAGCAGTGAAAGAGCTGAAATGTTTGCCACTAGAAAGTCGTTTTTACATGTTGAATGGCAGTCTAAATTGTTTCCAGGAAAAAAAAAAAAAAAAGTAGTGCTGGAGCAGCAATGAGATGCCAGGAGCTGTAGAGTTTCATTTGGATTTGACACATAGCTGCTGAACAATGCTAAACGCCTCATCTTGCTTCAATTAAAACTCTGAGGTCACAGCAATCAGCTCCAACTTGTTTAACTTACAAGGTATTACATTCCTTTATTTCTCAATATACAGGAATCAAGCCAGGTTCTAAGCTCCTCGCCTTATTTTTGTCTCATCACATCCTGCTCTTTTTCACATTTTTTCAAACACATAGAACATGTCTGTATTCAGGGCACCGAGGCTGAGCAAAGTGTAGAGACTGCCCTTCAAAAGCCCCATGATCTGTTGTGTGGGTATTATCAAAAACAGTACTGGAACTATGTAAGTATTTCTCCATGTTCACATTTGTATTATTTGTGTGCAAAACTATTCAGCTCATCAAGCTGATATCCTCACACTGATACATTATGAGGTCACATTAATCAAGCCAGTATGTTATGATACAAGAACACGCGTCCCCAGAGGCGAAACATGTTTCTTTGCGTTTCATAAAAGTTCCACACACACAGAGCAGAGGCGACACTGGGAAGGAAAGAGGGTGAGGAAGGCGGCCTACAAACGTCGGCACCCAAATCGTCCAGGTTTAGGGCTCTGCAGGATTGGAAGCACTACTCGTTGAAAACATCCGCCATCCTTTTAATGTCTTGCAGGAGCCGCACAGATATTGTCGCAGCCCATCTCAGTTTTCATCAGTATCTCCTCCAGTGGAAAAGAGGATTGGATTTAAGCTATCTATAGCACCTCTGCAATCTCCTTGCTGCCCACACACACTTTCATTCACACTCAGGTGCACACTGTCAAGCTGACAAACCCATATGCACACGCACACACACACATGCACACATATGCACAATGGTTTCATTAAGAATGCATCATATGAAAAATACAATACAATTACTGATGCCTTGCTGCCGGTGCTGCTGGTCCATGTATCATTTTAAGGAGTGGGACGAAAGTGGGTTTGGGTATGTGAGTGAGTCTCCAAAATTACTCCAAGAAAGGCCAGCATGAGACACATTGGTCTAGCTTTTTAATTCATTGAAAGGTCTCAGAACTCACTGCGTAATGCTCAGGGGAGAGTTAGTCAGCTGAATAATGGATGCAAAACAAGGTAGACAGTTCCTCTGCTTTTAAGTGTAGGATTTCTTCCTGCCCTCATAATTTTATTGACGCACTTGCAGAGACTTTCCAATTAACCAGGTAAGGCTGAAATGATTCATTTTGCTCATTCTGTCTAGTCTTCATTAGTGGAGTATACATTTGCCAAAATGTTATCAGATATGAACAGATAATATACTCTGAACAGATATAAATCAATTTTTTGCAGTTTTTTTTCCTTGTCCTCATTGACTTCCTTGTCCTTCCTTGTCCCATTGACCTGTAAATGTCACACTACTTTTGTATCATATCAGAATAGACATCAATAAATTGGCTTAGAAAACATTAAAAAAAAACACTGTATAAGTTCAGATATTAATCATAAATATGAGTTGACACCATTTCTTCAGTATCACAGTAATCCAGGTGATTAATGGTGTGTATATGAAGAAACAGCATGATCTAGATTTGATAAAAATAAAAATAAGGTGGCTGATACTGAAGCTTGTTGCATTGTGCTATGTGACAGTAGATGAGAACTGAATCGGACCGTTAAAAGAGCGCATCAAGAAATGGCAAAGACAGATTTTCAGATTGGGAAATCAACAATAGATTTTTTTTTTCTCTCACAGATACATCAAATCCATTCATTTCCGTTTGGCTTTCTTAGAAAAAAAACAAACAATAAAAAAACAGCCAAAAAAGAAAGCTGCACTATATTACACTGAGTTAATAAGGCTTTTTTTTGATAGCTGCTTCAACATGTCTCATTAGGGTTAGAGGATGGAATCCTCCCACTGAATACACGACTTCCAGTTTTTAATGAAAATCATGCAATATGGCCTAAGGTATATGGGAAAAACAGATATTTACTATTGAGTCATAGTTACAGCTTTTATTTAAATCCAGTGCTGATTTTTTTTCACCTTTTTTGGATCTGGTTACCAAATACAATCAATCAAAAGTAATTATGATAAGTGGTTAACATATTATGTTATTTTGTACATTAGGTGAGCAGCTAAACTATACTTCTTAGATATATGAACGGGTGGGGAGTGGGGGGGGGTCAAATAGCAATTAAAAACAATTTAACATGCAAATGAGGCAATCTGAAGAATTTCTAACAGCTTCTGGTGTACACCCACCAATGTCAAGTATGTGCTTGAATCCAGATATTTAAATGAAATAAGCAGACACAGATAGTACCTTTGCATTTCCCCTTTCATTCCCATACCCCAGTTCCATTATCAGAAGACATTACAGTACTAACATTCAAGATATTTTTATCTGTGCCTCATGGCCAGTAAGGCATTAGTCAAAAAGTCAAAATGTCTCACCATACCCTAACTGGCCACACTGCAGAGCTATCGCTACCATGTTTCAACAGGTAGACCACATGCTCAGGGAGAAAATGAATAAAAAGAACCTCACAGTTCAAAAGATACAAATCAAAATGGAATAGGGTTAGGTGGAGCCTATCAGTTGTACTGACACCTGTCAAAAATGCATATTCTACATGTCACATATGCCAAAATGTCATCATTACGTGACATAAGAACACCAAAGTTCTTGGATGACTGTCACTGTGTGATGGGTTTAGATCGGCAGGGATCTGCACAAGGGCCTTGTGTTCCAGTTTCATTTGACGAGGAACATGATGGCAGCATGTGTTTTGCACTGTGATGCTGGAAAATCCCTTTATCCGATACGTCTAATTATTCTGCAATTATCCATTGTTAAACATTTCAGTTGTGTTGACTTGCACATAAGTGATATACAGTATTTTTCACACTGAAATGTCCAAATGTTACCATTAAAAAAACATTAATAAGCTTCTGTTTGGAGGTGCCAGCAGTCAGTTTCCTGGTTCAGTTATGTTACATGCTTAGACCGGCACGGATCAGTTCAGGGAACTTGGGTAAAGGTGTCACAACATCAGTCAACCCCTAATCTGACATGTGCCTCGTTCTCCTTTTCCCCCGCTAGGCACTAACCCTCCTGTCAGCCACTCTGCACCTGCCCTGCACTAACTCCTACGTTCCTGCCATTCCCCATCACCTGACCTTCCCTGCCAACTCACACAATTATTGCGTACTGCGAATGCTGATCAGCAACACAAATTAGAATGCTAATCACCAATACTTAATTGTGTTACGTGGGATTTGAATTCCAGGTCTCCAACAAGTGCAAAGCAATATCCACCACACTAAGGTTTAAGAACCCACCCATTCCCCACCCCAGCAAAAACTTACACCTAGCACAAAATGGTTTTTTTTTCCCTTTTTTTCTCTTTTTTTCCAGGGCTAAAGAATGTCTAATATGTTAAAACAACAAGATGTATTACATTATTCTGTATACAGGCTCATACTTTCTTCATTGTGAATTTGGAGGCGGGGGGGATAAAATTCACTGGCAGAGAGAGTGATAAAGAGCTTGTTAAACAACAAAATGTTCTACAATTCTGTTTTATCAGCACATTGTTCTCATCATTTGGAATTTGAATGTGGCCTGTGTCTTGAATAAAACATTATGTACAATAGCTGCACATGGCTCCTACTTCAAGTGTTGGGGAGGAGATAGCAGAGACACATACCATCTATTGATTAGACTTTATATGTTGCTGAAAAGTGATGTGTATTTTCCTTATATCTTAGATGAAATGTAATATATTCTCTGTATGTTTTTGTTGGGTGTTTGTCCATTTTTCAGCCATATCACCAATAACAACAACCAGGTGAAATTGATTTTCCATGTATTAAGACCAGATCTGAGTTTTTTTTTTATCATGCCATTACAGCCAAGGCACTGCTTTCAAAATCCTAACTGTATTTCCCATCAATGTCATGTTTAGCTATTCAGCTGACAGCCTTTGCAAGCAATTTTATAACAACCGCAGCGATATAAACTGTAAGCAGTCGAGAGTTGTGTGATCACAGAGAACCCGCTAGTGAGATTACATTAAAGAATGCAATAATATTGTGATAACTTGGCATATACTTGTCACTCTGAACTCTTTCTGTCTTCAGTTTTTGGGTCACAGAGAAGAATTCATATAATGTATCATTAATCAGTTATTGACACGTTGCTTTTCATCAACATACTGCCATTGTAATTTATCAGTCATTTGAGCATACCACCACGCCTACATTTATCACTTCAAGTCATTCTTCAATTCTTCTACAGTTTACTGGCTGCAAACATTCCCTGTCTAAACAAAAATTCAAATTATATGCAGTGCAATAGAGGTGAAGAGAGAAGTAGATTTTTGATAAGAAGAGAAAATTGTCTATTTTTCTAAACTGTCTGATTCTCACTAACACATTGAGGGTCACTAACATTAAAGGATAGGTTCACAATTATTCAAGTCTGTCTTAAATCAATAGTCAGGTGCCCATGCAGACATTCAAATAGCCTTTTCTCACTAACAGAAGGAAATATTACAGCAAGTAAAACCTAAGTGTTCATATGGGCACTTGAGTATTGTTTTAAGATAATATATCCTTTATATCAATATCCAAAATATCAAACGTGAGTTTACACATATTTCAACTTCAAAAAGATGCAGAAGGAGCAAAGGATATCCATCATAATGCAATCTGCTAACTCTATAGCCGCCTCAAAGTGAGAGAAACAGGGGGTGTGACTAGCAGAGGTGGCAGCCAAGGAAAGGCTCAGCCAGACATTATAATACAATACATTCTGTTCCAGCTCCTGCTTTTACTGTGGTATAGTTCTCTAGGTTCTTCTAGTTATCTTGTTGCATAAAGCATCTTAGAGTATCTTGAAAAGCACTGTATAAACAATAAGTATCATTAACTGTTATTTGTATAACTGATATATATACATTGGTATATCTACTGAGGACATTTATTTTTCATGCTGGGCTTTGAATTATCTCTGAGCTCCTACACAGTGCACCAAGTGAAGAATAAAGTAGGTTTTAATATTAAATCGCACACAGGGCACAATCTTTGCAAAATCTTAGCCCTAAATTATTTTCTGCCTTTGGTAACTTGAGTTGAATGCATTACACATACTTCTTTTTATTTCCATTGTAGTTTATCTAAATAGTTTTAACATTTCTTTTGAGTTTTTTTCTGTTTTTCACAAAAATCATCCAGTTAAATCTTGATGTTGTGATGTTGATAGTCTTGCTGTTACCTAGAGTACAAATGAAGTTGACAGTGGAGACATGCAAACTAATTGATCAGCTCCACACACAGCCCCCTTGGAGAAGACCAGGTCAAGTGCTGCAGGCAATCAATTTTCCATTTCAGGCCCTGCAGCACGACTGAGTATGCTCATGGTAACACCTGCAAACAATCTAAAAAAGGCTCCTTCCTTCTTCAGACTGAGTGACTGCCACTGTGTTCCAGGCACTCAAACAAGACTCGCCGCTGAGTAGCCAACAGTGAGCGATGCACACAGACACTGCAAGATCTGGACTAGCACTTTGCAGGACTAGCTGCTCTGCCAAGGCTAATACCTGGAATGCCCCCGTCTGTCTCATGCAACAGCAGGTTTACAAGCAAGTGGTAATGAATGAATAAACAAAACAGTGCCACCATAAAGGCAGCTTTGCACAACCGTTTTCTTAAATTGTCCTCTTAGTTTCACATTCATCTTTTCATTAGAGCAATCCAATCTAAAAGGACACAAGGTAGCTGTTAAACTGAAAAACTTAAAATACATTTTTCCTTGTTTTTGTTCACTGTAGAAGAATTGATTTCATGCTGGTAGTGGGCTCATTAACTATCATTTTACACTTAAACTTATTTTCCTGCCTTTTGTGTTTTAAGAAAACATATCCAACATCTATGAAAATATTATCCATGCATGTATTATGGCTGTTACTTTTGACCATGTATCTATTAAACACAAATGTAATAAGAGGGACATGCCAGCGACGTTGGGTGTAATCTCCAACTTTTGTCCACATTTGTAATATGAAATATGTCTGAAAAAATACATATCTTGGCGAAAAATGTTGCAGTATGGCTGTCAGATGTTCGTGTCTCTGGACTGGCTCGGCATTTCAAAGTTACTGCATATTCCAACAGTACAAACATCCACCTACGTTCTGCCAATTGATAATGGTGACATTATTCAGTTATTACATTTGCTTTTACTATTTCCTCTTGATTTAAAAGACATAATTTTCCTTGTTCAATTTGTCTTTGCAAATAACATTTTTCTTTTGGATTGTCTGATTTTCAGTGTTGAACAAAGTTTAAATAACACTTATAAAATACAGCATGTGATCATGTAAGCATTTTATTAAAAGCACATTGACTATGGAGGTAGTACATATCTATGTCACTGCAAACAATACCCTTGACAGGCTGCTTGTATTTCCTGCAGAATGATGATAGAAGCAAAGCCAGAGTTGAGGCCTTGTTCAAATTATTAATAAATGTCTGTCAGTGGTGTGCTGGTGTTTTGGTAGGTGGGTGTACTGCGGCTTCAACCATACTCCCACCTCCACATTAATGCATTAATCCAAACACATAATACACAGTGTAATGCAACACTCACAGGGTTACTCCTCTGAATTAAGAGTAACCTACTTTTACCTTCGGTGTTTTAAGTGCATTCTGCTGACATTTTAAATACTAAACTCATACTTGGCCTGGTGTATTTCTGCGTTGCAGCATTTCTACTTTGAGGATTTGAATACTTACACCACTCATCAACATACACTCCCACAATGCTGCAGCTCACAGTGTAATGTTATTATCTCATGTTACATTTCACTCATCTTCCCCAGCTATTGTCTGTATGGTCTCTTTGTTTCATATTTGTGGCTGTGTGAGCTTTGAATCTGGCAGGCTATGGGACAACAAGGGTAGGGGCTTTTCATTCCCTGAGGTTTTTCCAAGACAATTGCTTATAACCAGGTTCGGTGAAGCTTTACTGCTTGATTGGGAGCAGTCATTGCCTTAAAGGCTAAAGTCAGAGGACAAAAACCTCTGTATAGTAAATGCCTCATACTACATGAAAAACTGTAATATTATCGCCTGCAGCTGTACTCTGCCAGATGTGCAATGATACGTATCTGTAAGTAAATCCCCCCTGGGCAGAGATGAGTATGTGCCAAATACCTGCATCCATACACCACTACATGGCTGGTTTCGTTGGTACAAAATCCTGGTACTGTGCTGAATTGATACTTCTTTAAATCATGCTCTTTGCTTACCTGTCTCTTGGTCACACTGGTGCTCACAGGGGTCCAGGAGGCGTCGCCCGCACAGCTCACTGACCCAGGGCCCACTGGCATTCTGCTGGTAGTACAACAGGATCTGGGCAGGGTTCAGCCAGTCTGAAGCATCCAGCTGGCTCCCCTGCAGCAAAATGAACCTTGATCCTAAGGACAGAAGGCGAGGGATGAAAAGACAGAGCATGGGGGAAGAAGATACAGATAGACGAAATGAGGGACAGATAGTGTGTAGAAGAGAAAGAGGAATTGAACATAAGCAAAGGGACATGGATGGTAAATAAATAGATGGCAGGTGGAGAGAGGGTGGAAAAGAAGAAAAGAATAAGCAAGAATGAAAAATAGGATATTAAGTTCACAAAAAACATGCATTAAAATGTGAAGCCAATTAACTACTACATACATATGTGGGCTGAATGTTGATTTTGCTAGTTCAGAGTGTTCCATGCTATTCTTTATAGATAAAACAGACAATGACACAGAATATTCCAAATGAAATTAAATAAGTGAATTAAAATAAGTGGAAAATGCAGATCTTTAGAGGTGAGAAAAACTCGACCCTCAGTGTTAGAAAACCAGCAAAAAATAGTTTTCAAAAATATAAAACAAATGTTTAATTTAAAAAAAAATCCAGTTTAGGGATTTTTTTGCTTCAGTATTAACTTCACCTTAAAATAAACACTGAATTTAAAGCCTTGTGCAGCCATCTTATCTACTAATGTACAACCTGAAAAAGAATTGTTAGTATTATTTAGTGTCATTAAAATCAGAGCTGACATCCAACCTGGACAGCAAACCATGATGGCTGAAAAACTAAAAAGATGCAAACTGAAAAAAGATTTTATTGAAGCAGTACCATGATATGATAACAAAGATAACATGTTTGTCAGTGTTATTATCAGTGGCCACAGGCAGCGAGCTGCGGCCTCCAGTGCAGCACAGACAAGGGGATCAGTGAGGAAAATAGAGGTTTGAAATTTGTGAATGCGTATAGTAATTTAAGGTGTTTGAACAAATATCTGCTAGGTAACAATATGATAAACAACCACAAGTGTCAGTGGAGTTTCAACTGTTTCACGTATGCACTGAATGGTCTTGTGTTTTGTTTGGCTACAGATTTACTAAAAAACCTGATCTTTGTCATACCCATTGGTGCAGTGGGAAATTGTGTGATGGAATTTTTAAGTTTTTCTTGCTAAGTCAATGGCTATTACATACAAAGTGCATTTAATTCAGTTACGTTTAGGATGATGGCCCATACAGATTAAATCGGATACACGCCCATATGACTGTAACCAGATAGTAACTTGGTTAAATATGACAGTCTGTGAGGGAATCTCATCTTCAAACATCTTCAAAATTTTTAGGTCAAAATATATTCTTGCAAATTCAATGTTACAAACTGCATGAGAACTTATAGTGCTGTGTTTTAAACACAGCCTACTGCTTTGTATCTGTACACAGATGATCACAAAAGCCATCCTTTTTTCAGTGTCTTTGTGCAACCTCACCACTGATATCATTTGTTCATAGATTTTATTCACACAGTCTGTTTTTTTTTAATTGATATTTTTTCCCCATGTGCAAACTTAAACCTATAACTATATTTTCTTATAGGTTTACAAAGGTTGATTTACAACTGCAAACTTTCGAATTATGTGTGAACATAACTTTACAAGCTCAAATATTATTTAACATGATTTTAGTCCATACCTAATATGAATCCATTAGGAGAAAATGGGGGGGGGGCATGTAAACCCCACCCAGGAAGACCCCCGCCAAACCAGGTTTAACCCAGAACCCTCTCACTTTGAGATAACAGTGCCAACCACTGCACCACCATGTCACTCCCACAGAGATGATTTTTATTATTTTTTACTCTCTAAAAAGGCGCCGGCTATGAAATAGTTCAGCCATGAAAGAGCTGGAATCTTGACAGTTGACACATGCCATTGTGGTGCTGTAATGGAGGATAATGAGGCACATGACCATTAGTGCATGTCGATGTTTTTTCCTACCTATTGTTTGAATACCTTGCTATTAAAAGATGCAACATAAAAATGTTTTCCTTTAAAAGGTGTAATCAATTACTTACATTGAATACACTTTAGGTCTTACTTTTCACAGGGTATTCAGCTCAAATGCTGTCAGCCATTCTTTACTGAAGGAAGACAGTCAAAACCGGGTGGATTTGTGCAATGTTTCCCTGTCAGTTTCCAACTGCCTGGAAAAGGACAGTTATCTGCTGTGTGATCTCTGTAAATTAGTAGCAAGACCCACTGACCAAAGTCCTGTCCATTTGCAAACATGGGGTGCACTGGGCATTTGCTAACCCAGGAATATCTAATGACTTCTTGGCAGGCTCCGTGTGCCCTAGTTAGTGCATTCTCCTTTGATAATCCCTTTAAAACTAGAGCACATTCTCCAAATGGCTGGATGCATCTTGTTTGCTTAATTGTGGAGAGTTATAGATTTGCTTAGAAAAACGTATAACTTTCAAAAGTAACTTGGCAATGTTTCTGTATTTAAGACATATTTTATGCCCTGTTGGACAGAACCATGTGTAAGCAGTGTTTTTATTTCTACATCATGAAGCGGATTCTAACATTAAAATAAATGTTTTGTAGATGTATACAAAAGGAATGCACTACCTGAGAGAAAAAAGCAGTTCATCTGAATATGGAAATGAAACTGACTTGATACAGATATTCATCATCACTTTAAGTGTGAGTCTGACAGAAGGCCATGCATGGCTGAGTGGACCCTGAATCATTGGAGCAGCCACCGAGCTTAATAGCTGATTTAAGCACCACTGTGCTGCACTTCAGTCAGGGTCTGAATAGGGCTGTTAGGCAGAAATTTAGCAATATCAAATCAAATATTTATAAGTAGAAAATGTTTCATAACTGAAACACTGAAACAATGCAAATCATGAAAAGAGAAAAAAAGAATTTAAGACAACATTTAAGCATTTAAGCAATGGGTCTTCAATTAAAAACTTTAAACTTTTTTTTCGGCTTTAATACTTTTTTTTTTAACTTTAATTCTCATTGAATACTTGACGGCAGAGACAAGCAGGGATCATAAGGAGAGATTTCACTGTCACTGTCTTTCACTGTCTATTCTATTGCTGTAGTAATTTAATGCAAGAAATCTTTCTTAGGCATTGTAATTCATTTCCTTTTTTTTTTTTTAAGCCACATTAATGACATGACTCTAACAATGGTCAGTCAGTTGGTACGTTGCTACTTTTCTCCAGACTGAAATATCTCCACAACTGCTGGATATATTGACTTTTGTACCGACACTCATGGTTCCCAGAGACTATATCCTAATGCCTTTGGTGATCCCCTGACTTCTCCTCATATGGTTGACATTTGTGGATTTAGTCAGTTGCAACAGCAGTTGCCTGTCATCCGGTGAGTTTCCAGCAGGCAGCCATCCAAGAGGATATCATGACAGTCCTAGTCCAGGACTAGGGATGACATGTAATGACGGTTCCCAGCAGCTATTGGTACAAGAATGTTATGTGCAGAGGAACACTAGGCCAAAAGAACACCCCCGGTGATAAAATTTGGATACATCTCATGCAAATTACAGAAGGTAGAAGAAAACCTTTTCCCACAGAACACAATCTGAGATAATAACCCTCAGGCAAATACCTGTTTCAGATTCCCAGTTAGTTACACAGAGAAGTTTGTCTTGTCCTTTGTTGTGTACCTTGAATAGCAGCAGATATTGTTATCCTGTGTAAGCACACAAACATCTCCAGATGATTACTTTCCCTGATGTGAAAGGCAAGGAGAAAGGTGTGACTCTACATTTCTGCGTGCTTCTTCACAATGTTTGAAGGCAGACACATGCACAGCTGTTGGCATTAATAGCTTCTCTCCCCTGTGGTAAAATCCAGATTTTCATGTGATTCACCATGACATCAAATCAAGCCTGATGAGATTGTGGAGACATTTATGGAAACATTCTAAATCGATCCCAGTTTTGTAATTCAACAGGCGAATTCGCCATCTTTCATCTCTCCTTTCAAAGTTCCCACCCTGGACGCCTCCCTTGAATTTTAATATCAACCTAGCAGGCCGAAGAATACCAGCAGCAACGCTCCGAATCAAATCAGACCTCCAGATGATAGATGAGTGGGCCTAGTCACAGTCTATAATATATCTGGACTGCCAGCTCACTCCTGTGATGGCTGAAAAATGTCAATGAACCAGCAGGAGCCAGTTCCTGGCCCCCGCGGTGCTTTTTTTCTTCTGCAGGTGCTATACTGAAATTCATTAGCAAGGTGGTTGAGCATATCAGAAAGTACAAGGGTAGGAGTGATTGAGAGTTTTCTGCAGGTGGTCACTTCAACCTGGCCTCAATGTGCTCTGATGCTTTGAGGGCACATCTGTTGCATGGTCTCACGAGGGAGACCTGGGGAGGGGGCGGTCGACCTGACATTTACCTTTGTCTTTCGAAGAGCAGAGCGCAGGCATTTGGTTTGAAAGATGTAGTAAGCTAAATTCCTTGGAGAATGGCAGAAAAAATGCCAGCTCAGCCCCACAGGGCTTTGGGCACCTACCGGTGTGTGGGTAAAGGCTGCCTTCAAAATCTGAGGCTGCTGTAAAGACTTACCGTCAGCGATGAGGTGCTCCGGCACATGTAGGATTACCCGGACTGAGAGGCTGCAGGAGAGGTGAGAGGAGTAAACCAGGCCGATCACACAGCTGATGACACTGATCAGAGTCAGGGTGGTCTTACTGATGGGGCTCCGTGGGGAACCTGCTGCTGGGAAATAATGCACAGGGAGGGAGTGGGCAAGGTGGGAACAACAAATGGTAGAGATAAGTGAAGCACTTTATTCCCCAGGACCCCTTCATAGCATAAACATACATGCATACAGCCACACAAAACATATACAGTACATAAACAGCATACAAATAGAGTCATTTTACAAACAAGCCAAAAAATGGGCTTAGCACCCATGAAAAGGACCTTTGGATAAACACTGCATTCCTTTAGGAGGTTTAGACCAGGCATCGTTCTATGGCACAGAAATACGGTTTGCTTTTGAAGGGTATTAACATCCACACTGGGATGTGAGGAGAAAAAAGAGACATGGGCGTAAATTAAAAAAAAAAAAAAAACAGTTCAGAGGTTGTTTTGCAACCCTCCCTCTTTCCTCTGCTTTTCCTCCCTGCGAGATCGAAAACACTTCCCTTATCTCTTTTACTGCAGAGTGCAAAACAGAAAGTGTTAAATGTGACCTCATACCCACAGGGGCATGCATACATGCACACGCATACACACACATATACACAGAAAATCCCAGGTTGACCTTGAATATAGCCACTCACACTTTGTTTAAAGCGGCTATTTTTCCACTAGCAGAATAACCCTAGATTGCATTGTCACTTTTAAATTACTCCGGCAGAACTTTCTCATTCAAAAGCTGCCTGAGGCAATCCTTTAAACAAAAGCTAAAGCAGAAAGCTGACCTATCAAATTATGTATAAAGCTGGTTTATTTAATCAAGTAAGTTACCCAAAAACTGGATGTGAAGCATAATTTCCCCCTTTTTGACGTGCTTTTTAAAAAGTTCCTATTTTCCTATTTTTATAACACTGAAAAATGATACCCAATAGATATTTGGCATACTACTATATTCTCATCCTCCCCTTATCACTACTCTGACTTGAAGAAATACTTTTGTCGTGTCTCATGAATCATCATTTTCCTCTGGATGTAAACAAAATAGTTAGGGCAGTCTTGCAAGCACTTTATTCTATTCTTAGACCTTTAATCAAAGGTGTTGGCTTCACTTCTAGAGGCTTTGCTGTGTTTGTGACACCTGTGAACATGACGGGGGAATAATTGGCTTGGGGGTATTGTAAAGGCTTGTAACACCTTCTGACAGCAGCTATTATTTTGAGCGGATTGTCTCTTTATTTTTTTCCTGTCTCTATCTCTCTTCAACACCCCATTACTGTACAACAAAGCTACAAGGACATGGCATGCTAACAGATAGAGCGTGCTGCACCACTTCACTTTGGCAGCCTTTGTGCTGGATCCCCTCAGAAATAATATTTGTTCATAATATTATTTCCAAATACAGTGATCTTCATGTCATAAGATGCAAGTGATATCAAAACTATTCTCTACTGGGAACCTCTGATCTCATCATCTTGTTCAATTTCACTCAACAAGATTGTATGCAGATGCACTGAGATCAGTTTTACATGCTCACAACCACGCTAAACACATTATGTATAAACACAGCATATACACATATTCTATGTGTTTCCTTTAGGATTCAAAGTCATGAGCACACACAACACTGGAGCTATCCATCCACCATATGTACTGTAAAGGTTACTTGTCATGCGTCATGGCGATGGTAATACCATCAGACGGCGGGATAAACTGTTTGTAGGTGAATGAGTCCTCCTTACCCCCTGAGCCCCACGCGCTGTTGGCGTTACCATTTCTCATACCTCGACTCCGGCGGCGACTGCGGTTTGGATCGGTGTAAAAGGCCAGCTGAGGCTCGCTGTCTGCCTCCGTCCCAGAGTCCCCGTCTGGGTTCAAGAAAGTTGAACCCGCTGTTGGATTCACACAAAAATACACCTCCAATGAAAAAAAAAAAATGCTGAACCAGTGCTGGGGACTTTGTCCTCAAGTTGACCTCAGAGAGATGGCGAGGAGAGAGCAGCCGGAACGGAAGATGAACCCACTGCTGGATTCAGTGCGGAAAAGATCACTGCATAAATGTTTTCTTTAATCAATAATTGAAATATAGACTATTGGAGATGGAAGCCAAGCAGAAAGCTTTATTAGAGGACACCTTGAAAACAACTTTTTTTTTTGGTATACTGGTTTAACATTATTGACAGCTTTTAATTTAGATGTTTCATTTACTAATCTGAAAAAAGTGTATTAATATTGTTCCTTGAGTAGAGTAGACTAAAAGAAGACCTACTGTGGCCTCCCAACAGGCAATGAAGTCAGACAAAACACCCCGGACATGAGTGCAGGAGTGCACATAATGCAGCGTCTGGAGTTTGATCGGATCAGTTTTGAACTGAATGGGTTTTCTGTGAGAAGTCCTTGGGGGAATGTAATAGGAGCGAATCACACCTCACCACCAGGTTTGTCAGGCAGATTGAACCTTTCACAGTGGATATTTGCAGTATCCACTGTGAAAGAAAGCTGATGTTGTAGAAAATGAAGTTGGATGTGTGAGTTAGAGCAAATTTAAAATCGTCCTCATGTTAATAAACAAACAACATAAGAATAAGTAGCTGATCATGACTGTACCATGAAGCATTGATGAACTCGTGCAAAAAAGACTCAACCGCTGATTTCAGTGAAGCTGCAGTGAAGCAAATTTGCACAGTGCTTTTAAGCAGAGTTCAACTTTGGAGACATTTGCCATACTATACTGCTACTGTATCATATTAGCTGAAATCTCCATTCAATTTTATATGGCCCTTTTCTGCCACAGTATAGATTCCTCCACAAAGAAAGCCACATTGTTTGAAGTCAGTCTTGAGAAGGGAGTGAATGGTACAAATGTATGGCTTTGAATTGACCTGAGTTACTTGTTTTGTAGTCAGCAACTGAGAGTCCAAGTAGCAGGTACATCATGGAGCTCTTAGAACAACTTATTGAAAGGATATGAAAATGAATTTCCCTGTGGCACTTTAAGGCATGACTGGGCAATGTGAGTATGGCCTCATTTCATCAGCTGAGGCAGAAACATATTTTACAGAAATGGACATTTAACATATTGTTTTCAATTTCACATTTTTTTGTGTTTCTAGCATGATATGGGAGGTTAATGTCACCTGTTTCACATTCTTATAATCCTCTTGTTGTGCCTTCTTGTTTTGTTTGACTTTATAAAATGGTCACACTTCTTTCAAAACAATGTATTGTAACTTTGACAAAATATAAGTCTATGACTCTATACCTTTTGGATTTAACATGTACTACAACGACTGAGTAAATTAGAATAACAAATTCATTTTATGGCATTGAATTGTGTTGTCACAGATCAATGACAATGCACTATGAATCAGCAAGTATCCTGTGATGTTGTTGGTACTTGTCCCTGGAGTTTCCACGGAAACACAGGTTCCCTTATATCTTATAAAGTGTTTCCCATACATTGATTTATTTGTGGGAGCCAGCCATAATATCAACACTGACTACCACATATTGATTTTCTATTTTTCTTACTATTTCATATGGGTAAAATCTTACTTCATTGTAGAGCTGTGCTCAGCGCATTGATCCGCTCAGACCCTCCTTGCCTCTCTCTCTCTCTCTTTCTCTCTCTCTCTTCCTCTCCCTCTGTCTCTCAGAAACTCATTGACAATGACAAGACAGACCCATCTTTAAATAGTTCCTCCTCTCCGTGCACCCACTAAATCAAAACATGATCATACACGGGAAGAAGGATTGTTGTTGGACTTTACCCGCAGAGAAGACGGCTGACTGCATTCTTGAATAGAGTCAATTCAGGGTTCACGGATGGTTAATGTCATTAACACCTCTGCACAAATTTGCAGAAAAAATGAATTCAAGTTAAGCCTGATAAGTTAGTCTATGTTCTTCACACAATGCTGTCAATTTTGGAAACCCAACTCCTCAAATAAGGTATTGGGGCATATGAAAAGTGCCTAGGCCTAGGGATGATAACTATAAGTTAACATTAGAATACAGCTGGGTTGCTGAGGTTAGTGTGCTGTACATTGCTGTTAATTGAGATAGACTGCTCGATCAAATAGATAATACTAATGTTAATTATATTACTCTGAGCTAGATGTTTGCTCCCTCAATTCAGATGAAATTGAAAAATATTTCCAAAGACTCAAAAGCCTCATCCTGAGGAGGCACAAAGACAGCCTGGACTAAAGATATCAGCAAAATAGAGTACCCAGAAACTAAAGAGAACACACATGGGAAAGCTGAACAGCCCGAGCAGTGTGATTAGCTAGTCAATTAATTTGTCTTAAATATTTCTAGGCTTCACTCAGTGCTGCTGTGGCAGCTGAAGCAGCAAGAGAGACTCAGGAAAGGACAGCTGTAGCTAATGAAGCAAGAGATGTAGGAAAGGAGAAGAAAGATGGCAGCTGCTGTGGGAGAGCCGGCCAGGGCAGAAGCAACAGGTGAGAGGCACAACGTGAAGCAATGGATCTTACAAATGACCGAAACTGAGAAGACATGAATAGTCTCACAATTGAAAAGGCTGGAACCACCTAATATTTGGTACATTTAATGAACAACTGTCAATAATCAATTATTGCATAGAATTTTCCCCCAGGAAGAGTTAAATCTTATGTTCATTAGAATGTAAATAATCATCTGCCTGACAATATTGACAACATCTCTAGTTATCGGTGACAGCTTGACAGAGTTTTGTGTAGAAAGAGGATTCAGAGACTGATCTTATGTTTTGCTGCTTCGTAATATTTAGGGATAAAATTGGGTAAGTGACTCTGTCCCTAACTCAATTTAAAAAGTAAATATTTCATTTCATAAAAATATTTTATTCTTATAGCACCCACAGTTGGAAAATAACACTGAGGCCTTAAAGAGATGATCTGCTTTGCTACAATCTCAGATTTAATGTATTTATGCATAGAAATGGAAACATGTCCTAAGCATTGTATATTTATTGACATGTGACAACACAAAAGACACATGCCTATTCAAGGGTCATCCACCTCAGTGAATGCAGCCTATGAAGATATAGACTTCAGAGGACAGGAAGCTCAACCTGAAACCCCTCATATGAAAAGACAGGAATCATTTCATTCAATACTTTGGCTTGATAAGTGACCTAAATAATTTATTATCACACATAATTCCCCCCCAGGAAGAATAAAATCTTATGTTCAACAGAATGTAAATGATCATCTGCCTGACAATACTGACAAAATTTGTAGTTATCTGTGACAGCTTGACAGAGTTTTGTGTAGAAAGACGATACAGTAGTTGGTTGCTACTTGGTTATATATAGGGATTAAATTAGGTAAGTGTCATTGTGTCAAAATCCATGTGTATGTGATGGAAAACATGGGGACTAAATAAACAGCCAAACACACACAATGTGTATTTGGAAATGGTCTTTTGCAGGACAATACCAACATGACTCCTGTTTTTAGTTTTTTTTTTTTCTTCTAAATTTCATTTTTAATGAAAAATGCTATTTCATGTGCAAGGATGAGTGCAGAATAAATGTAAAAAAAAAAAAAAAAAGTGAGAATCCATGGCTTTGTTTGGGGAAATAAACCCATTCACACCTCTTACATGATTTTCCATTTTGCATTTTGCTGAGATAGTATATGTCCCTCTGTTCAAAAGGGAATGGAGCATCATTGATCTGTCATTTAGAACTACATTATGAGATTAAGGACAAGGACTGATATAAAGTGAGTGCAACACAATTGGATAAACAAGCTGCCCTTACAATACAATATGTTAGTAATGCATTTCAGCTGAGTTTGTTTTAGCAGAGGCATTAGCTATATTTAGAGGGCATGCATTGAAGCTTGTCTTACAAGTGTTAGTGGAATGCGAATCACAAAGTAAAGGGGAAAATCCATCAAAGCAGCAAGGATTTGCTGCCTCAGCGGGATATAAGCGAATCGGAACAAAATTCACGCTAACACTGTTCAGTGACAAGAGCTTTAAAAATCCCCAAACAAGACAAAGCATTTGATTAAACTAGAGAAGATCCCTCAGAAATGACAGGGGAATGAAAAGACTGTTGGCAGCAATTCTAATGTAACAAACTGCAAAGCACTTTTTCATGACAGCAGCTTCATCAGGTTTTTTCATATTGTTGGTTTAAAAACAAAATGCACTGAAGATATGAATGCGTAATGTAAATATTATTGGCAGCTATGACTATCTGACAGCACAGATGTTGGTGTTCTTTTACTTTACAAGTGGGACGGCTTTTTTGATGACACCATTGTTTCATCAGCATTTCACACGACTGATTTAATAATAAAGCAATACTCACTGCACACTTTCCCCCCAGAAATGTTTACTGGCAGGGAACAAAGTGCTCCGGATCATTATTCAGCGTGATATTAAAACTCTGCAGTGAAATGAAGGCAAATAAGATATCTTTGCACCAAACTGGGGAAGGAGATACTTCTTTCAGCAAAAATATTCTCCAATATTTAACAAATGAGAAACAATAATGAGTAGATTTTAGTTTAATATCCATCATCCAAGAACCAAAAAATGCAATGCATTGTTCCCTATGAAAATTTAATTTATTTTCTCTGAAATGATTTTGATTACATTTCTATCATATCATTAATATCTGTGTCATATTTTGTGTCAGTCTTTTCAATTATTATTGTGACTAGGAACTGGAAATCAGAAATTTAAACTTCATGGTACTGGAGGAAAAATCAGTGGATCGCAATATCATTATGTGTCATCCTCTGGGGTCCTTGAATGTCGAAACAAAAATGACTAATCCTTAACTGTGTAATTAGTCCTGTCATTAAGTCCCATTTTATACTGTATGTACAATAGGACTTGTGTTTGCCACACAATGTATAAAAGGATAAAGTAAGTAGTGTTAGCATAAATCCTGATGTTCTAGCATCTTTGTTGTACATCAAAACATAATTTCAGTCTGTTTTATAAAATATTTCATTCTTATAGTACCCACAGTTGGAAAATAACACTGAGGCCTTAAAGAGATGATCTGCTTTGCTACAATCTCAGATTTAATGTATTTATGCATAGAAATGGAAACATGTCCTAAGCATTGTATATTTATTGACATGTGACAACACAAAAGACACATGCCTATTCAAGGGTCATCCACCTCAGTGAATGCAGCCTATGAAGATATAGACTTCAGAGGACAGGAAGCTCAACCTGAAACCCCTCACATATGAAAAGAAAGGAAACGTTTCATTCGATACTTTGGCTTGATAAGTGACCTAAATAATTTATTATCACACATAATTCCCCCCCAGGAAGAATAAAATCTTATGTTCAACAGAATGTAAATAATCATCTGCCTGACAATACTGACAAAATTTGTAGTTATCTGTGACAGCTTGACAGAGTTTTGTTTATGAAGAAAGACAATATAGTAGTTGGTCTTTATTGCTACTTGGTTATATATAGGGATTAAATTTGGTAAGTGTCATTGTGTCAAAGTAAGTCACTTTAAAAAGTAGAGATGGAAAACTATAGATGCCATTCATAAAACATGTGAGATGGAAAATATGAGGACTACATAAACAGCTAAGCACAGATAGCAGATATTTGGATATAGTCTTTCGCAGGAAAAGCAACATGACTCTAATTTTTTTTTTTTTTTTTTAGTTTTTTAATGTCCCAATTCAAAGATTTTTGACCCAGAAATGGAAATGTGTACTAAGCATTATACATTTGTTTTCATGACATATGGCAGCACAAAATGTCCCAATTCGAGGGTCATCCATTTCGGTGAATATAGCCTATGAGGACAGAAAGCTAGTGGGCTAAACCTGCTGCTCTCTTGCAAAAGACACATACCGGCTTTAGAAAGAGAAAAAATAATGTCCTGTCCTTATCAAGCAGTAGGCTGAAAGGTTTCAAGTTTACTAGCAGCAATTTAGCAAATGGTCAGTAAAACTGTAAAAAGACAAGAGCATGATCAGCAAACTTCATGGTAACCGAGTTTACAACACTGATGAAATGAAGACTTCAAGGTAGGTGGCCATGATTTGGGAAATGGATCATGTAAGAGCGTGTCTCTCAAGCTTTGCTCACACAAGCAATGCAACCCTGAGCTTTTGTAGACATTACTTGGAGGGGCTATATGTGTAAACGCATATGTCTGTTTCAGTTGAACTGGACCGATGACTGTACATTAAAGATGGACAACATGGCAGCTCCCCAAAAGTAAAACCAAAACGTCTCGATGGGCAAAACTATAAAGTACGGCTACGGTGCCTGCAATCACCGCCTTGATAACACAATAGAAACTGTTTGCGCCCATTCATCTTGAGGTGTATGGGTGGGACCTTGATACCATTACTTGACATAGTGATCACTATTGTGCAGACTCTAGCTCCAAATGATATAATCAGTTCAGGATCGGAGTGCCTGTGCCCAAGATATTTTGGCTCCATTCTTGTACAGTGGGTACAGAAATGCCAGTGCCAGTTGAGAAATATGGTTCATCTCTATATACAGTCGTTGAACCAGACAAGGATTTATCCTGCCAGCTCTCTAGTACAAAATCTGTGTAATGTCCTACTGAGCCAGTGTGTGAATGGAGCAGGTCATAGTCTAGAGAATTCACAGGCAGGGCCTTGATGACATTTCTCTACTGCCTCCTGCATGTTCTACCCGGGCTCCACCCCTCACCTAAACCAAACGGAGAACACATCTCACACAGACATGCTCTGGCTGTGAAAGAGCTCCGGACAATGTTCGGACCCGATTATCCAGATTTTGTCCAGAGTTCGTATTTGGAAATGGTTTTAGACTGTGCTGGTCCGGTGACAGTAAAGAACTCTAAGGCAAATATGTCAGAGCAACATACATGGATATTACATCACCAGGTATTGAGAAACTGTCACATCCAGGCAGAATCAATGACAGGAGCTCAGAAACACAACTTATGAAACTAGCGCAGCTCTGTGTATTCTATAGGGGGACAAAACAGATAATGAATTTTCATTCCAATTAGGTAAGTGCCTGAGATCCTCCTGGACAATTTCAAATCCATAAGAGAGCATTTATAATTAAGGAAAGTCATAGCCTAATGGTGAGACTTCAAGTAAAGCTATGGCTTGGATTTAGGAAGTATTATTTTTTGGTTTGCAGTTTTAGGGCACATTACCACTGTTTGTGTTGGTGGGAACTGTGTCTTTTCTAGACTAAGTGGATAGATATTAATTAATGTTTAAATAACTGAATAACCTACAAACATTTTTGTATTAACTTTTAATATTGGTTTAATCAAAAAGGTTTTAAAATCATACATTCACACAGTCACTAGTGACATCTTCAGATTTCTTGTTTGGTCCAGCCATGACAGAAGAAAAGCAGATAAGCTGTACAACATGCTGGAACCTGCAATTGCTTGTCAGTTTTTAGACATGCTAGCAGCACTGCTTAATGGTAAGCAGAGGTGGTCTCGTCAGTCAGTCCACCACTTTGGCAAAGACTGAAATATCTCAACAATATTGGATAATTTGCTGTGAAATTTTGTAGGTACATTAACAGTCCCCAGAGACAGAATCTACTAACTTGGATGACTCTGATATGAGGTTGACATTTTTATTTTCTACTGAATTGCCTCCATAGCTATTAGATGGAACGGCATGTGATGTGGTACAAAAGATAAATCCTACGCTGTAAGTTCTTTTTTAAGTTTGTTCAACACAGAGGCACATTTGACAAGAACTTACCGCTGCAGCTGCTGAAGCCATTTTATAGCAGTCAGTGCAGGACTAGGTCTAGCGACAAAGACACTAAATTGGCAACAATGCCTTTAATCATCCCTCTCATGTGGCATTCAGCTGACCAGTGCTGTAACTTTCATACTCCTTTGGTCACTCACGGACATTCACATTTATAGGGCTCAGCCCGCGTTGCAGTCCAGCCAACTATCAAGGATGCCATTTTCTTGAATTATTAGTGTACAGGGGTGGGGACTGAATTCAATAATCACCTTCAGTGGGAGTAGCACTGTTTACATCATTATGAAAAGAAAATGCTATGAATTACCTTCAAATGTATTTAACACACACAAGTTTACATCATGACCGTATAGTGTTTCTACAAAAAGAGTGTTTTTGGAGAGTTTTATCTCTCAAGCAATGCATTTTGGAGGTTCTGTCAATATTCTACTTTTCCTTTTTTAAAAACTTGATTTAATAAATTGAATGAACTATCACCAGTTCATTCATTCAGTGTATCATTCCAAGTCAAAAGACCTCAAGTTAGAAAAAGTCCAATAATAAGTTAAATTAGCTTGAAAGGAAGAAAACTTGAAGTTTATTTTAGGTTAATGAGAAAATATTAGTTAATCTGACTGCATTCCAATATAATGTTTTACAGTGTAGAGACATTGGTGATATAGATCTCATGTTGGTTTGACTAGTGTAGCTAGCATAAGCAGGGCTAGCACCAGCAGCATTCTTTTCTTGCAGGTTAATTCAACACACTTGTGCTGAATGTGGTTCACTCCAATCAAATGGTAATATGCCTGTTAATTTTGACACAGCCTATGTACAACCTTATTTTCATTTTGTAGATCAAAATACTATCAAACTGCACTGTTTTTACAAAATGTCTCCTGTCCCACCACCCACTTTGCTGGTTTGCAACATCCAGGCAGTAGTGGTGGGAGCGGGGCTGCTGCCCCACATAGTGGTGGATGGCTTTGAAACATTAGATGCATCAGTGAACTGGCATTGTACATTTATAATATCCTAAGAATTAGTTCAACTGACTAGTATTTCTGATGCCATATAATGAGAGCAGATTAGTCAAATAATCACATACATCCCAAGGTTGAATGCAATAAATACAAATATGCTAACCTGAACGGGTCAATATGTTAAACATTATACCTGCTAAATATCATCTCATGTTAGCATTGTCACTGTGAGTACTTTGTTGAGGATGGTATTTAGTTCAAAGCACCTTATCAGAAATGCATGTCAGATGATCCAATAACTTCAGAATCCCCCTCCCCTAACCCTGTTCTGATATCAGGCAGAAAGGTGTTGGTGGCACACAGACTGATGTCCGTGTCCCACCATTTCTGTAACTTTGAAACTGAAAATCCAACATTCACATCCACCACAGGCCATGATTGTCCAGCTGTGTGGAGGTGAGAAAGAACTCAGGGTTTGCACTTCTCTCTCTAGCTCTCTTTTCTCATTTGTTACATAACTATTTGTGGCTTTTCATGCGAACAACTGAGTGCAACACTGAATGTATTCAAGGAGAGACTGTCTGAAAGTGTTCACCATATTGTATTTCAAAAAAGTACCACGACCATCCACCCCACCCGACACCATGATGGTCTGCTTCTCACGCCTCCTCCCGGTGCTGCTATTTGGGTTAAATATAAACAATTCAGATTTTGGATGAGGTCAGGTGATAAGTCCGTTAGTTACAGCACATAGTACAGCAACTGTACTTTTTAGGGCATAACCCACCCCTTGGTCTTGTTTCTTCATAAATGGCTTAATTAGAATTGCTGACAATACATTTTTTTTTCTGTCAATCAACTAATCAATTCAATATTTTAGCACAATCTAGGCACACTAACTGTTGATAGATATCACAGACTTACCCATTCCCTGCCCAACATTAAAGCCACTATGTACAGAATTAATATGTGAATTTAATGAAGAAATGATGCAAGAAATTCTTGTTTACAGACAAAATAGACCACTCTCCTAAAAATCACCCCCTTCTATGTGCAATTTTCAGGCCATTCATTTCACTGTTTGTGGTTCATTTTTGTGCATTGTGGCTTTCAGATGTTGTTTGTGTAATAAACTGAGCAAAAATGTATAATATCGACTCTAACGCTGAGAATAATAGAACTAAACCACCTGTTATTTTGGAGATATTTCATTCAAATTTTCAAATGCACAACTAGAGGAAATGAAACTTTTAATGCCACTGGCTCTCTAAACATCTGAATAGAACAGGCCTGCCCTTGACAGCTCTGAGGCTGTAGAGATCTCAGACAGGAGAGAACATTAAAGAAGTGTTGGCTGCAATGTTCTACACTGCAATAACGTGAAGTGGTTAATTGCAACAGCATGCCTCTGTGGTGTACATGAAGAAAAGTATTTTCATGGGCAGTTAAGAGAAAACGTACCTTACAGCTCCTCAGCTGAGTGCACGCTGATATATCTGACATTTGCAGATGAAATATACTGTAATAACATATACAGCGCATGATCAAAGTCAAATTGAAATTTGACTTCCAAACAAAGTAGGTTGAGTGTAAAAGAGAAAGTTTTACTAAATCAAAGTTTGTAAATGTCCAATTAGTGGAAATGGTTCTTTGAAAGGCTTTCCAAAAATAAGTTCATTGTATCACAGGGCTCAGAGGTTCAGCTTGATGCTTCCATGTAGTTAAGTTTCAGAACACAAGTACAGATTGCTCTCTATTCTCATCAGGATGGCCCTTGAAATGGCATGTCTCTGCCTGGCTTGCAGAGGAGAATAAGAGTCTCCCAAGGAATTAAGACTAAATCTCACACGGTAGATATTTGTAACCCTTTGCTATTAAATGAGAGCCAAAAGGTCCTGGTCTCAATGCTGCCATAAAAACAAGACAGAGCCCTCTAAGTATTCACTGCAGGATGTTCACCCTCAACTCAGCATGCACAGCAGACACAAGTACCTCTTATAAACCAAAAAAGCGTTATTATGTCCAATGCACCACAACTCTATAAATGTGGAAGAGTGCTGGAACCAAGCAAGAGAGGATAATGGCACCAGAAAGACAATCTACCCTGACGGAGGAAGTGGACACACAAACAAACAAGTGAAGAGGAGAAGGGTGTCACAGCAACAATACAGGCCCTTATACCACGAAAAGCTGCTATGGAAACAACAATTTGATAAAGAAATACAGTCAGCATTAGCAATTTTAATTAATGAATCAACATAAATTTGGAAAAACAAAATGCATCAAAGTCAAAGTAAGTCGAGTCACTTACAAGTAAAGCTGATTGTTTTTGTCTTTTATCTTTTTTTAAAAACAAAAATACTTGAGTTTCTCTGTTTAAAAAGAAGTAGATCAACTTCAACGGATTGTATAACCTTGGGATGATTGCTTACAGTCTACAGAGCACAAAATTCTCAATCTGGACAATTAAGAACATGTTACCTGCAACAGAGAGCGAAGAGAAAAATGGGGTAAAAATGCAGAGTTGTTAATAACCCCCTAGAGTAAATGAAAAAAAACATAAGTGGTTAATTATAGAATACTCCTAATCCCAGATTTAAATTTTACTCTATATTACTAAATGTCCCTCCTTTAATTTAAATCAAAATGTTAATCAATTAAAAAAATCAATTAAAAAAATATTGGTAATCAATAGCAATAGCCTTAATAGTAAAAGATGGCTACTAGCCTGCTGCTAACATAGTAGCATGATCCTTCCCTTCTGCCGTAGCCTTTAAGACCTGGAACTTCCATGTGTGCTCCTACAGTAGCTTAGTATAGAGTGTTAGTGTTAATGTTAATGGGCTGCACAATACATAGTAGAAGTTGCCAAGAAAAATCTCATCGAAATATGTAGTGTTTGATTATTTTTTTTTTGTTTTATTTTGAACATAGGCATGTGGATACATTTGAGATTAAGAAGTGCCCTGAGATAACATCTGTTATGATATGGCCTCTGTTATGATATGGCGCTATATAAATAAAGCTGAAATGAATTGAACTGAATTGATAATGGGTTAATAATATCCTTTCATGAACACAAATTAAAGAATACAAGAGCATGAAATAGAACCTGTTTAATTTGTTTCTTTTTCTTATTCTATTGAAAATCCTAAATCTGAAAATGAAAAAACGATTCATTGTTTAGTTTTTCATTTATGAGTTCAACACAAAAAAAAAAAAACTTATCCAAACATGTTATTCATTCTGTTAATTTTATCATCAAGTCAAATATTACTAAAGAAATGGACCGTGCATCAAATTGATTTTGATATTAAATCTGTCCAATTTGTGTGACCAATTGGTGATCGAAGTTATTGATTTCTTTGTGTGTTGCACTTGATAAACCTTCAGGAAATACTTGTTGTATATTTGCTTAGTATACATTTTGGAAAATAAAATTTGCTGAACTATCAAGGGTTAATTTTATGTTGTGTACCATTGGATGCACTATCAATGAATGATAACTATTAATGAAGTACTTTGATACTGAAGAAACCCCAAAAACGAAGGATTCTCAGGCTAGTCCGGGAGCATTTCCATTCCTGTCAGTACAAGCAGTGAGTTAAAAAGTGCACTGCAAAATGAGTGTCGCCTTTTATTTTCAAAATACATTGGTGAAAAAAAAGAAAACACTTTTGTTGATGTGCACTGTAGAAACTTGAAGTGTTTTATTATGAGTGCAAATTATGACAAATTACAGTATGTTTGGTTATTATAACAAATAAAAATGATTACCCACAGTTTCAACTGCCTTAAAGCCAGAGACTTACTTTTTATTCTGGTGCATGAAAGCGATCAATGCTACAACCAGGGATGTAAACAGTGCACCTGAGGTTTGAAGGCACTGTTAAATATCTGAGCAGCGAGAGAATAAAATCATTGTTCTTAACTTTACATTCAGGGCCAGTAATCATAAAGCTTAGAACACTGATTTGGCAGCTTGCATCACTCTTTGTTTTAACTAACTTTGGAGTGTATCGAAAGATTCTGCAGTGCACTATGTGACAAGACGCTTTTTTTTCAAATAGGAAAAAAAACAACTGTGACTGCTATAACAAGACGGGACAGGAACAGACAGGGACAACAATTCTCTAACATAAACATGGCACACCATTCACTCAGCAGCACACTGTCTACAAATGTCAATCAGAGACATAAAATGCTGAATTGATGCCAATTTGCACAAATGTAAAGAAATATAGGCTAAACGACATTCTAAAAAGAGAATACCTGTACTTCCCCACATCTGACTTTACTACAGTACATTTGATAAGATTTTCAGGATTTCTTCTCTTGTCATATTTGTGACAACGGACAATTTGTTGTCATAAATGTTAATGTTAACATGTTTCCATCAATCATATTAGCAAACTTTTGACCTCCATTTTAATATAAAAGTCAAATTGCACCACCAGCTGAATGACAGAAGAAAGAAGCAGCCCTTAAAGAAAAAAAAACTCAGAGATCCACTTTGAGATAAGGAATATTGGTCAGGACAGGATTCTTAATTACAGGAGGAACAGCAAGTTCACAAAAAAACTGTAGGTAATTGCGGCTGTAACTATTGCTGAGCTGGAGGTGAAAAATTACCCACATATGCGCTCCAGAAGGGATTAAAATCACTGAACAGGGCAGGCAATGTTAAAATCATCCCAACTCCTCCGCAGACAAACAACCAGTCTATATTGGGCTTAAATTAGTTCATTTTTATTTCATGACAAGACACACACAAATAACACTCACATTTACATTGACTTCATAACTTTCCCCTATATTTATGTAGGAAATTGACAGACATCACAAAAAGGCCATGTGCTGTATAACACATTTCCAGGACCAAGCTATATCTCCTCTCCCCAAACCACCAAGATGATCGTTTCCTCCCTTTATAAATGTAAATCCATCAGGGCCTTTGATCTGTAAGATTCTTATTGACACCACACACTGCAGGGTGTCTCTTATCCGGACCTTGACCAAATGGCCTCACCGTGAAGTTATGAATTCAGCATTTATATTCAAAAGGGCCTGAGATCACAGACTGAGAGGAAACAGACATGGGAAATGTTATTGTGCAAGCCATGGCTGACCACTGCCAAAGGCCATCTTTCTCTCCAGCCCCACACTCTAAAAAGGCCAAAGGAGTTACAACAACATCTGAAATTAAAGAAATTTGGTAACAGTGGCAGAACAGATCAAGTATTGGAACTGTTAACATAAGCTGTATGTGTAATGTGCACATACACACACACACACGCACAGACACACACACACACACACACACACACACACACACACACACACACACACACACACACACACACACACGCATGTGCACGCACATATACACACAACACACAGACACACACACACACACACACACACAAACTCTATTCCCTTCCTTTCTCTGGACTGAAAATACATTCATCAAACTTTCATTAAAAGTAAGAGGAAAGAACAGAGTCAGAGTTGCCCGACAAGAGAGCGTGAGACAGAGCCAGGCAGCCCTGCACCTGCACTCTCACTACATAGGGAATGTCGGCCACCGCAAATAACAAACGGCCCCTTGCATTAGACTGAATTGCAGGAACATGATTTGGATAAACTCTTCTCTCCTCACCAAGTTTGATGTCAACGATTAACAGCAAGGTTAAGTTGGTATGCTAGCTTGCAGTGCATCTCTCTCTAGTCGGTCTGTCTCACTAACTGCAATAGGCCGTGCATCTCTTGTCGCGTCTGTGTATTGCTTGCCGGCCACTTCCAGGTTATGTGTTCTGTGACTTTGCTCTTGACAAAACTGAGAGTGAAATACAACTCTTTATTTCGCCTGACATACACCAACAGGAAAAAGTGTTTAAAAACTGCAGGGCAGAAAAGATAACCACGATGCATGTGAACGTGCATTCATATGTGTGTGCATGAATGAAAGCTACGCTTCTCAGCAGCAGTCCAGTCTAAATAATGGGTGCGATGGAACTCCTCACAAGTGCACGTAATTTTAAAACAAGACAATGAACATCTAATCTCTTAGTCAAGTTGTGGTTACATCTCTAGACTGATGCAAGATGGAAAGCATTGGATTGACACTGCCGTTTGACTGAGTCTTGAAGATTTGATTGGCTGGACATACTAGGCAATCTGAATGCATATCTCCTGGTAAATGATAAACATCAAGTGTCCAGCCAAGCCTTAGTTTAAATACTAGTTTACATTTCAAAATGGTTTACATGGCTCAAGCGTCAGGTGAGAGGGCCATTTAGTAGAATTTTGCTCAGGGACCCAAAGAGGTAAGGACTGACGATGGGAAATCAGAGGATTGGCATACAAGCAATCCTTTCTTCAATGTTTTTAGAATTTTTTTTTTGTCTTGTTGTTTTTATTGTGTAATTGTTTGTTTTTTTTAGTAGTTGCAATAAATATATATCTTTAAGTTCAGTATTTCTTACTTTGGCTCACACTGCAGTCCCTAATGTGTTTACATTCTTTGCTGTCCTGCTTAGTTACAGTCATTTTCCTCCACAAAAGGTAATAAACTTGGCTGACCACCAAGAGGAAATTTTGTTACTGTTATTAAACCTGACCCTATAAAGCCATCTTGAGGGATGCACATATACACTGGCTACCCCTAAAAAATGCATTTGTGTAATATTAATTCTGATTAATATTACTATACCATCAATCACTTTTTAAGTCTTATTAACCACTCAAAGTGCTTTACACTAAATGCCACACTCACACATACATTCATACAGTCCTTTTTTTCTTTTCTATTTTCCGCATGTACTTTCTATACACTCACACAGCGATTTAGGTTTCATTATCTTGCCAGAGGACACTTTGACATGCAGACTGGAGGAGCCGAGGATCGAACCGCCGACCTTCCTGTTGGTAGACGACCTCTACCTCCTGAGCCACAACAATATTAACCTTATCCATTAATGCAGAAATTGTTACCTTCATTGTTTCATATGATCCACCATTAATTAGTAGAGTAATTGATACACCTGATCAGCACTAATAATTAATAAATAGTGATGGGACTCACAGGCTTTGTGCCACGCTAGTCACTCTCTCTGACTATGTGTTCTCCCATTTGGCACCTTTGGTGCTTTTAGTGGGTTTTTAGAAGTAACTCTGAAATCCATTAAATGTTCTGATACACGGAGTGAAGAGAGACACTTAGGCATCTTCAGTAAAAAGGAAGAGAGCCATTACCTAACCTGCCAGTTCTTTAGCATAATTTGTTGGAAGAGTTTTTTGTTGGGCATACAAAGTTCTCAGAATAACAATTGGAAACACTGCACTGGTTTCCGGTGATATCATTTCAATTTTCTATAGATCTCTAACAACTAACAATAGTATTCTCAGACATAGTTTGTGTCAGATATTTTATGGAGTAAAATGTTAGTATTCTAAATTAATTATTCTAAATTGCTTCTAAATTACAGATTAGAGTCCAAACTAACCAGCCAGATGCAGAAATGTTTGTATACTTACTGTATTTACCAAACATTATCCACGAATAAATTATTATGAATATTAATAATGCTCAGCCATAAATTAAACTATAATGGCATCTCATGTCCCTGAGTTTGAGCATCCCTTGCTGTAACCTTTGTTTAGTTAAACAGGTGCATGACAAAGTTTGGCAAAAAGTTTTATGTCCAGTCTCAAAACATCCTAGTGTCTCCTAGGGGCTGTGCTGCCCGTCACATTCTATATAATACAAGTGGTCTGAGCCAACTGATTACCCATCAACATAACCCTACACTCACTGAACAGGAAACAAATAGGTACCCAATTACTATATCCTTGGCTCATTGTGTACCTTTGACTTGTTTGCATATTCACAAAGTACAAGAAGTCCCTTTTGTATAAAACATCCATGACTTGACAAATGCTAAAAAAAAAATGTATAGCAATTTATAATAAAAGTCCTCTAATCTAAACAACAAAATAGGTTTCAAAACCGACTCATCTGAGCATTTACTGATCTGGCACCTCTATTGGTATAACATTGATGTTCATAAGTCCCTTTCCTAATGCATATAACTGTTATAACATTGAATCATTTAATTTTTTTTTTAATCTGACATCCCCATGGTCGAAGTTTTGCCAGGTTTAGGAAACTAACACTATTGTAAAAGAAAGCAATGCTTTCTGCCTGTAGAAGGCAGGCTCCAAGTATGATGCTTTTTATTCTGCTGTGACCTTTTCTCTAGAAGGTTGTGAAGTTCTATCACAACTGCACATGCACTTATTCTATGTCTCAGAGACAGCAGTCATGATGTGCATGGCCACAGGAGGTTCTTGTAAAGAGGTATGTAGACATAGTTTGTTTCAAGTGTTCAAACATGTCATGAATGCCATAACTTTTCTGGGGAAAAGAGGCTATTATTCTATTAGATAGGATTTTATGGTATCCATAGTATGCCCCTCGTGCCTCTGTTATCTACCAGAAATTTGAATCTTCACACATTTGACTGACCAGCACAAAAACTTTGTTATTGTTTTTTTTTTTTAACCACAACCTCTCTGTGCCACACAGTTAGCTCATTAAAATGAATGAGGAGCCTGTTTTTTATATGGTTTGTTTTTGTTTCTGACACGGTGCTAATGATGTCCTTATACCTTCTGACTCTTTAATCACTCTGGTGTAAAGCCTCACAGAGTAGCTGGGAAGGTAAACATCACTATGTTGTTTGTAGTTCACTGAAACCCTGTTACAGGATTTCTGGGCCCTGATGTATTTAATATTCCAACACTGCCATTAGGAGATGCCAATGGTGCCACCACTTTCTGTAAGTTCCTGAGGGCATTCACTTCTTTTCCTCACCCTCTAGTATTGATAAAGGGTTAGATCAATGTTGTTTTCCTCCAATCTTTTTCTCTAATTTGAGCTCTCAACTTTCCAGGAAAGCCTTGGTGGCTGAAGGTGAGCACTGAAACAGTAAAGGTCAGAGTGAGACAGACAGAAAGAAGGAAAAAGAAGAGAGCTTCTATCTTTAAAACCAAGAAACCAAAATGTCCCAAGGAGGATGTTGGGTTTTTACCAATCCTTGGAAAAAGGAATTACAATGAATGAGTGGTAGAACAAATACATGGGAGGTGGCTTTAATAAAACATACAGGTGAATGTACTGTTTATGTTCCCTTGTCCAGTTTTTAGTGCTGCTCTCTGTCCTAAGAGTCTAATGAAGATTTTTTAATTTAATTTCTGTGCACTGTTTTCTATTTTTTTTTAATTTTATATATTATTTCCTAGAAAAGAAGTTTATTTCTGAAGTTTTCTCCAAAGTCACTTACACCAGAGAATTGTGTGAAAGTGTGGAGGAAAGTGAATTATGATCTGGGGTCAACAAAAATTTCAAAAATGACATTTAGAAATGTCGCTGCCTTCTTTTTCTCTTGTTTATCATAACGGGATAGTGTCTTACAATTCGATGAACAGTAAGCTCTCTTTCTTTATTTCCTGTCCTCCCCAATCTCGAATCTTTCAGGCCGAAGTGAGCATGAGGGAAGATGGGAGTTTGTGTTGACGACAGTGATGAGTGCAAATGAAGAAATCATGAACAAAAAGTACTTGAGATTGATCGATTCATGTATGGTATGAAATTGAATAGTGAAAGTAATACAGTTATAAAACACCATAAACAAAAAGATGCATGAGATTGAGGTTTCACATTCATATTCAGAGACCTTGTGCACCCTGATTTAAATTTTCTAACAAATCTTTGTATTATTTACTGCATTACTGATAACTTTTGTCCAATGAGTTGAAAATGTCTCAGGGTCCTTGGGAGTTTTCCAAAGGGCATTCATAATGTTGCCAATGATTAAACCTGTGTAGTGGCATTCAGTGTCTCACCTTGACTTCTTGCAGGCTAGAGAGCTGTGAGAGGTCAACATTTGGAGATAAATGATACATGCAGCTGGGCATTAATCAATGCCACTGTGAGATGAACACCTTATATCTCCACATCATGGTTTTTTTTTATTTATTTGTTTTTTTTACTGAAAGCAAATATTAATTTTCACTGTAGCAAAAATGTATGTTTGATTGTCCATGGCCTTTGAATATAATCTGTAATGTTCTGAACAAAATATAATATGAATTACAGATGTGTGGGTATATGAGGCACCAGCTATATACACCTAATATATATATATATATATATATATATATATATATATATATATATATATTCTTATTTTATTTACTTTTCTATTGGCTTCCAGAGGCATTGATTTTTGGTACTGACTGACAGTGTCAGCTCTGAAATTAGAATGGTGTAATATCTCATCACTATAATAGTTTTTATTTCCAAGAGCCTAAGAAGCCTTTTTGAACAGACTATCACTGGGTTTAATCTATTTGTAGGGTTGACATAACCTGTTGCTTAGCCTCATCTGTGATTTCATAATTCATCTCTTTTCTCCGTGGCTCCTTGTAATGAATTATTTCATGGTTTGAATCAAGGAGTAACATTCTTTATGGTGAGGTTACAAGGTGACTTTTCACTCTGTGAGATTTGAACATCTGGTCTTTTCCGAACACCTCAAGTTGACCTATTTAAAAAAGACAGCTAATGCGAGCTAGAGCCCGTCCTTTCGAAAATACAGGAAAAAACCTTCCACAATGTTTCAAAAAGTTGCAAATGACTAAGTGGAGTTTATAGTAACATAACCAAATTTAATCTAGTGATAATGTGATAATCAGTGATAATGTTAGCAAGCTAGTCTAACTACCTCCCACTTCTATTGGGGGTTAAAGGGTTTTTTTGTCCTCTTCAGGTCAGCGAAAACAAGCTGTGAACCAACATCGTCATGTCATCACTTGTTAAACTTGATATGGCAAACTTGATAACAAACAGATGCTTATTTGCACATCAAGCAGTTACGGAGCAACATTAGCATTCATTGGGAGCTGTGTTTCCGGCCACCTGGTGAAAAAGGCTTTTACCTGACAGCCATAGTATTTGGATGTAAAACTGAAACAATATAACCCACAAGGCACTGCTTGTTGTTGCTGGTAGTCGGTAGACTCATGGAGCGGTTGTGTTAGATGTTATCTATTTTCTTCTATTCTCTGTCAAAGGGTAAATCTATGGGAGAGAGTGACTCACCACGGGTGTTGCTGGAGAGACGTTTGCGTTGGCTGGTGGAGGTGTTGTGTGGAAGCAGGGTGTTCTGCTGGTGGTTGCTGTCAATAGGACTCGTGGCGATGATGTTGTCTTTGTATTTGTTCATCAGGGCCAGCTTAGTGTTGTCACTCACTGTGGAGAGGTGGTATATGTTTAAAGGTGGGGAATATATAAATAGGAGTGGTGGAGGCACAAACTGAAAGCTTTCAGTAAAAATTGAGAAAGCAGCCAAAAAAAATGGGTTTTTCTCGGCTGAATGTAGGTGGATTTTTAAACCTCAGTATAGCAAGCATAAAGCAAAGTAATGCTACAAAGACACATCCAGCATGTTGTTTACTAGGGGACTCAAGAAGGCAAATTAAAGAGTGAGAAAAGCTGGCATGAAATTAAAACTCATTAAGGGAATATACAGAAAGCATTTGAGTCTCAGATGATAAAATCTTCAGTTTAGTATATATTAAAAGATGAAGTCCCACAGAAACAATACAAAAATATATCATTTAAGAACATGATCTCTGTTTTAATGTGATAATAAAATGTCTTTTCATCTATTGGATATACTGCTGTGACATTTGGTTCAGATATCCATGGTCCCTAAAGGATGAGTCTTTTTATGTTTTTGGTGATAACCTGCCTTTTCTTCTGGGACCACAACAAGGTCTACATTTATGGTTTTGAGTCAAATTGGATGGATTGACATGTATTTTGATACAGACATTCATGTTTTTTTTCACGATGAAATAAAATCACTTTGGTTTTTCCACAAGGTGATTATAATCATGTAATAAGCCTTAGCTGTATTCTTTATTTAGTACTAATTAGCAAATGTTAGCACGCAAAGTAAGCTATGTTTTATAATTCATCCAAGTCTACTGATTATTTTGGCAGAACAACTATTTTTGATATTGGTGTGATATTTTTTTTTTTTTTTGAGCCTTGTTATTATATTCTTTACTCTCCATATTGGCTGAAAACTGACTGACAATTTTGTAACATTTACATGCAAAAAAGTAGCCTTTCTACCAGCTTTATTGCATGACTACACTATATTGAAGCAATGTTAAGGCAAAATATATATATTAGAGCAGCCAAGTTCCTGAAATCTTTGTTTTTTCAGTTGAAATTCCATTGTCATTATCAGAGTGACCTCTTCAATTGTTCCCGTGCATGGCCTGCTACCTGCATTGATTGTTTCTGTAGTCGATCATTAACCATCTTAAATGCATAAAGCACAGCATTACTCTGCTTCTACAACTTCTGGGGTGGGGCTGTTGAGATTTTATAAAAGCACCATGTGAGAGCGATGTCACAATAACCAATCTCTTGATGATTCTGAGCAATGAATGTGCTGCTAATTGAAATTCAGTATAACTGCATCAAAACTGCTCAACTTCATTGTGTGACCCTCACTGGAGTGATGCTAAACTCCAACCTCGACTGACTGTGAAAAATATATTCTCTAAAACAAATTCTTGGCAGGCTTGGGTACCTTTCCATTATTTCAAGTGTGAGGAATAAACACTTTGAGAGAATATCTGCAGTTTTGATATTCATATTTGAACAAGTACCTAAGTGATATTTTCTGACCTTTAAAAAAAAAAAAAGTTTTACACTAGCAAAGCATTCCCATTTTAGTCCTCTGTCACTGAGTCTATATTCATTTAGGTGATTTTTTCCCATCTGAGAAAATAAAACATGTTAAGGTATTTAATTGAATAAAAATTTGTTTTCTTCAGTGTCATGATGATTATTCCAATTATTGCAATTGTGCCCATGTAATTATACTGTACCCTGGTTGGACAGTATTTTATCTTATATCCTCGTACCCTCCCCAACACTGGAAAATTTAACCTTTTTGAAATACTGGCTTATTACGTTGTTTTTATTAAACATTGTATGGCTGCGAGGGAGGAAAAAATCATATGGCTATAAATTAGATGAGTGAAAGCTTCAGCCAACTCCTATCAAGTTTCTGTGGTGAACATGGTAGGAACGGATATTTTTGAAGCGAACACTAGGTGAGTCTTCATGCACCTGTTTTATGGGTACTTTCAATTTTGTCCATAAAAAACCAAGTGGAAAGTGTTGGCACCTTTACACTTAATTAAAACAGTAGATAGTATAATGGTGCTATAACAACATTTTAAAAAAGGGGTAAGAACATTTTCCGAATGCACTGTACACATTTTGCTCTCTGAACACAAGCGGGATTAATGGAAAAAAAAAAAAAAAAACAGGAATACCCCGATTCTGAAAGAGAAACATAAAAAAAGCCCAACTGCCGTTTCATAAAATGCATGTTGACAAGCTACATTGGTTCTTGGAGAATGTCCTTTGGAAAGATGAACTATAATTCAGGCTTTTTGGTAATTCACATCAGCTCCAAGTTCACAGAAGAAGAAAAAAAGCTTTCAAAGAAAAGAACACCATCTCCTTTGTGAAACATTGAGGGGCTAAGTTACGTCATGGGGCTGCCTCGCAGCATCTGGCACAGGAACCCTGAATCTATCAGGGGCACAATGTTAACATTAGTTCTGTGATGTGCTAATCGCGTTCTATAGACAAGACATGCACTAACAGTATTAAATATAAATCCCAAAAATGTCTGCACAAAAAGTAACAGAGAGATGTAACCAATGCAGCAATGTGTATCAGGTATTATGGTGGCTGGAAATACTAGCAATCATCTTCAACTTTGGCAGGAAACCAGCATTAACTGAATTATTGCGGCCACTTTAACTTAAAGTGACCAAAATAAAGTGGATTTATATGAGCTGTTCTCCCTACTGAATACAGCTGCCTACTGCTGCTGGAAGTTAGGTTATAAAAGGTGAGAATGAACAATGCAGTAAATGTCCAATATAACTAAATGTTAAAATAGGTTAAAATAACCTACATAGAGAGTGAAGAATAATACTGTAAATGTTCTTTAAATTCATCACTACAAGTGACACAATACGCATTACATCACATCACGTTACACTACATCTACACTGATGAGCCAAAATATTAGAACCAATAACAAATGAAACAAAGAATAATCATCTTGCAACGATGGCAAATGTGAACGTCTAGGAAAAAATAAAATTGTAAGTGAATTAGGGCTATTGAGGAAAATTTAGCGATAGATTTGGGAGGAATCTGTCATGACACAGAATGAATCACACCTTGCTGCATATGGGCTGTGTAGCTGCAGAGTCGTCATATTGCTTTGGCTCATCAGTGTAGTCAATTTAATTCACTGTTAATTAAAAAACAAACAAACAAAAAAAAAAAACATTGTTCCACATCAATTACTCTATTTTTCTGACCTTACTGTTCCATGCATCCATACCATGCATCAGTCAGCTTACCGGGTGTGAGGTCCATATTATTCTTGTCATTGCAGCCCTGGAGGGAGTCTAGGGTACGGGTGACTTGGCTGGCAAATTCCTCGCCACCATTCATACATTCCCGCTGCAGGTGGTGACGTAGGTCGGTAATGTCATACTCATACCTAGGGTCGAGGTACATATTAATTAGCACATTATCTCTATTTTCTTATTATCTTATTTTATATATAAATTACATTATGTTACATTATGTTATAATATTACATAAACTGGCTAATATACTTGGTGAAGTCAAAATTTTTAAGTGTGACAGAATGAAAGGGGTTTTATGAGCTTAAGCCTCAAGCCAATGCAGATTATCACTCCTTAATAGTAGTAAACTACTATTACTTTCTGGGTAGTGAATTCAAACAATTTAAAATGTGGATGACGAACCACATACACCGATTATTCATCCCAATTATGTAATCGGGTTGCTTTCATCTACTTCATTTGCTTATTATTTTGGGTTTAATCATTTTTGATTGCATTCATCCACCATCCACCCAGACCCTGCTTGTACCCATCCAGAATCGGAGTCTCTCGGATGCTGAGGGTGCCGCTGGAGTTTGGCCCCTGACCCCGGGAGTTCCTCAAGCTCTCGCGGGCCTGGCCTCCCATCAGGACTGAGGGGATATAGTGGATCTCATTAGCTGCCTCGGCGCTGGCGCTCTTCTGAGGCTGAGGGATGCGGCGGCGCTTACACCAGCGCCTGCGGGTGTAGAGGATCAGGACCAGGCACAGGATGGACAGCAGAAGGGCGATCATCCCGCCCTGAGGGGAAGAGGATGGCATTGGCACAGAGATAGAAAAAAGGGAATAGAGAAAAAAAAATGGGGGGGGGGGTGGCAAAGGCAAGAACAGAGTCAGAGGCTCTTGCCAAGTAGAATTAGTATCAAAGACAGTCATGCTGCCAACAAAACAATTTGAAAAACAGCTGCAATTTAGTGAATTTAACAGGATACCTACACATTTTCCATTTCAAAATTCAAAAATTTTCCAGGCTCAAATTTCAAGACTACGCAGTATATTTTTTAAACCATATTTGAAATCTGATTGCAAAACAGCCAGATGTTTATTATGTAGATACATGGTTTGAAAATCCAACTATATAACATGTAGGTTACATTCTGACTACTTCTGCTATTACGTTGCCAAATATTGCAAGAAGACTTTAGTTTGTTACTGTAGCTCATACAAATCAATGAACAACAAACCCAGACAAATAGACACCCAGTCTACTGACTTTGCTTAATTGGCTGTTTAATGGAGTAAAAAATAAAACATACTTGTAAACCTTGACATATATTACAACAAATGTAATATCATCATTCACAAAAAGTTTAACACCCTCTCATTCACCGTTTTTTTACTCTCTAACCCCACTTTCTCTCTGAAAATACAAAGTGCTCATTTGAGCTCGGTAAAGAGGAATGAACACACACACACACACACACACACACACACACACACACACACACACACACACACACACACACACACACACACACATACATTTTGCTCCCTACATTAGCATTTTTCCTCTAAGAAATTCAGAAGTTTATATTCTAGAAAACAAAATATGGCCAATATTCCGGAAACACATTTTTTTCATACTTTCTTCTCTTTTTCCATACTTCACTAGACTTTTCCATACTGTATAGGAACCCTGATTTAAGGTCGCGTGAAATGTTTGCAAGGGTCAACATCTATAACCAGCTATAATCAACTCTGATTTGTTCTCTTTAAATAAACTGTATCCTCAGTGAAAGTACAAAGATAATGCTAAACCATCAAAGCAGCGGTTACAAACTTTCCATTTCTTGGCAAAGCTCAGTAACTACTCAAACTCCGCTGGTTGCCTGGTAGTCTCAAAATGAGACAAGACGTGATGCATGGAGAGATCAAAGATCCATATATTCCAGGGATTACAAAACCAGCTCACACATATAAAATGCTGGAAATTAACGTCAGTTAATGATAGATACATGTGGCCCTCAAGATTTCAAACCGTATCCATAAAACTACAGGTTAAGTACCTTTGACTGTATAAATTAATATTTTATTTCTTTTGGCTGGCTCAGGTGCATTCACCTCTAACGCAGGCTATCAGCATGTCTATGAGCTCTATTCACAGTAGCAAATATTTGCAATACTGTTTCTGAAATTAGAAACGCAATAACAAAAAACTGCAAAAAACTGTGGTTGTGTCTGGTCGGGATCCCTTGTCACAGTTCAGCTGTAGCAGTTTAAACAAAGAGACATTTCCTCTCTAAATTTCCGAGATGGTTTCATTTAAATACATGTTTTGGACCACTGATTGCTTTTTGTTCCTCATTCTGACTTCTTATTAGTGACATAGCCGAATATACAGACAACAGAAGTCAATTTGGTGAGTACAATGTCATTAGTGCTGATAGTAACGTCAGCAACAACTAATGTTCAAGTTGCAATAAACTGAAATGATCAATTACAAAGCCCCCCCCCAGTGTTATACTCTTCGGAGTCTGTATCTGCAAACAGCAGTGTGATCAACATATTGCATCATAAACAGGAAATATGAAAAGACGTCAAAAGGAAAATTGCTCTGTTATTGGAAATACAGAAGATAGTTGATTGTGACTTTAAAGGTATAGTTTGCAGAAACTGTTGGTTGCTGTTAGTAAACACACCATCCAAAGTTGGTCCCTCCTCCCCGGCTCAACGGGCGAGAGAGAGAGAGCAGCAGTGGCTGAGTGAGCTAGAGAATGAATGAAGAGTGGGAGCAGCATTAGCAAGAACAAAGCAGTGAATCAGGGAAATAAAACGTTAGTTTGTGATCATTTTACACAATTTACATTCTAAGGCACAAGTAAACACATTCACACAACCCTGCAGGAAGGTGCCGCACTGCTGATTTTGTCAGGCGAAGCACATGCTTCTTTCTTTCTATCAGCTGTGGCCTCTCTGCTGTGTGTGTGTGTGTGTGTGTGTGTGTGTGTGTGTGTGTGTGTGTGTGTGTGTGTGTGTGTGTGTGTGTGTGTGTGTGTGTGTGTGTGTGTGCGTAGTTCAGCCCCACCCTCGGACAAAACAGACAAAGAGACCTGCAGCTCTTTATACATCGATGACACAGAATGAGAGCAGAGGAGAGAGATGGAGAAGATGTAGCCCGTCCCGCCCTCATAACCCGCACGCTGTTGATGGCTGTAGGCTACACACTTGCTGCCCGAAGGTCACAGCCCAGAAATGTCACGAACACAGCAAAATGAGAAGAAAATAAGAAAATTCAGGCAGATGGCAGGTTCTCTGCCATGCACTTCTGCTGGGTCATAAGTGATGACTGGGAGAGATTACTTTTGTATGTGTCTAGACACTGTTCAAATGTACTGCAGAAAGCACTGACACCAGATGCCTGAGTGTTTTCACACGACCACTTTCATTTTACTCATTTTCTTTCTGATTTTAATGACTTTTGAGGGTTGAGGGATGCAACAGCATCCATACCACCACCTACGGGTGTAGAAGACTAGACGAGGGCATGAGATGGACAGATGAAGGGCGTTGAGGCTGCCCTGAGGACAGGTTAGCAGGGGGAGAGACATGAAATCGGACAGCAAGCAGAGAGAAAGGGAGACAGCGAGTCAAAGACAGAGCAGAAAAGGCGAGAGAAGATCTAGAGAATATGGCCAAGAAGGAGGATTTGGATCAAAGTCAAGGCAAGTCAAAGCGCACAGCCTGTGGAAACACAGGAGAAAGAAAATGATTGTCAGTTTGAATATCAGATCATATATCCCTCATGAATAAAAAAACAATGAGATCAGATTTCTGGGCAGTTTGATTTTACTCATTCTTTATCCAATTTGTCAGGTTCCAAAAAATGGATAATTTAGAGAAAGTGACACAAAAGACACAACTGCAATTTGGACTTGAACACATAATGTTGCATGTACAATATGTACAATTTACCACATTCTTGTGCCTAATCTAATGCCCCCCAGCTGAGAACTCAAATCAAATCTGATACTGCGTGCAATTTGAATAATGTCACTGTTATGAAAATGTCAAGGTGACAGCACAAAAAGAGAAAGACAGCTGAAATTTTCCACCGCAGATGGATTTAAAAAAAAAGAGTGAATCCATCTCAGTCAGACAATTACTAGCCCATTTAATATTAGATGAAAAAGAACTGGGTAGAGTCTCCCTCCAGCCACATGTATACAGAAGTTTATGTCTTTACTGGCTATAAAATACTTACCCTGACAGAAAGTGATGCAAAAATTCACTTCTGTTTTCCTCTTTTATGTCGTAAAAAGTATTCTTAAAACAAAATTAATAACCTAATGACATTAAGCAGTAGTTGAAACAAAACGGTATAATGATGAGGGCTAAGTGAAAATTTATTTAAAAAGAATGATAGAAAAAAAATATAATTAAAAATATACAGTGTCACTTCAGTCAAACAAGCAGGGTGATTGAAAGATAAGCAAAAATGATTAGATGAAAGCTGGACTTTAATCAGTGATTTACATTTAAAAAGTCCTTTTTCAAACATATGAGTTCCCAGGCCGAATAAAAATGGGGGTTTCAGAGTCTCATACTAATTTAAATTGGTTAATGTAGAGGTCTATTTGCATACATTGTTTGCTTAATCTGCATAGTCAAGGACATTATCAAATGACACCATGATACAGGCCAGTTATGCAGGAAATCTTCATGCACAGTGGTCAGAAAGGAGACCAGTGATGATTCAATTTTCAGCACTTTGAGAGTCACTGATGAAGTCTCTAATTCACACTCCCATAAAACAATGACTGTATGCTGAATACAACTGGATGTTACCCACTTTAAAGGACACTACCACATTTTCTGGATGAAACCTGAGTATGTGAAGTATACATTTGTATGGTCTTCATTCATCTTGTAAAATGAAACAAAATGAAGCTGAGCTTAATTACATATTTGTTAAGGTTTAATAATAAATATTTGATGTGAAAGGGGATGCCTGTACTAACAAATGCACATAAAATTTTGACCAAGCTGTGGTTTGTAGCATTACAAAAAATTTTAGCATATTTTATCCTGTTGCCTTCAACTTTACTGTTTAGGTGCAGCCTCACCAGTCTCACCAGTCTCACCAAGGTAATTTCTGGCTGCAAAAGGAAGCTATTTTTTTTTTTAGCAAAAATGCTCTAATAAACCTACTGTATGCTATTGCTATCTGTTTAACACCAAAAGGCATACAGACAAAGTTAGCAACTACCAAAATTAATACAGCAAAGCAGAACTACACTGGTCTCTACCCTTTTTGGGACTTTTCCTTTAAAATTCCTGAAGAACAAGGTCACATCACATTCACTCTATGCAAGGCCCCTCCTGTGTAGGCATATAAAAAATGACCATATCCGTCTGATTGCTATTTCAATCTTTCTGAGGTCTATTACTATCTCTGGCCGTCATCTAAAATTCATAGAACCATAGCTCCATGTTTAGAGTTGTAATTTGAAAAGAGATTCAAAGCATGCAACCAACAGCAGATGGGTCACAGTGACATTACCGAAATGCAATACCACCTGTGTGGACATCTGTATCGATTAAAAGTGGAATGGACGACTGAGACTCATCCGGCATAGACAGACAGGGGGAAAAGGTACAGGGACATCGGAGAAACGATCTGTCAGAACTGTGAGGTGTGTGGGGTAGTTAACTGTAGTCATACGTCTTAGTGTGGATATGAATGTGATTTAATCATTTGTAAATATGTGTTAAACTGTCTTTAATGTCTCTCAAAAAACACACATGACTTCCCTGCTTTTCTCACAATGACATGGAAGGTTTTTTTGATAAGTTGAAGAGTTGTAAAATACAAAGGTGTGTTAAGGAATTTCCTAATTTGACAACTAAGCATATAACTATGTAACTATTACAGTGTAGATTTAATATCAAAGACCGCAACAGTTTCAGTCAGCATTGAGTAAACTACAACAAGATGTCAAATGTCAAGTACTTGAAACGGCTTGAATCAGATCTACCTCAGTGACAAATGTAATTCAAACCCATCAACCTGCATTAGCGCCCCCACACAAAAGGGCTAATATAGACGATATTGAAAAAAAACTGTTTAATACCAGGCATTACTTGGAATCAAAGTGAGGACTAAGTGGACTGTGTCCTCTTATAAGGCCAATAAAACCAACCCACATATCGAAGCATGCTGGCGCTCCAGGCCCATAATCCACTTACTAACGGATGAGGATGATGTTCTAATGGCTCCAGTGCTCCTTATGACTTACACTCCTGTCATGTAAGTTCTGAATGGAAGAGAAGACATGGCCTTTCTCAACCTGACAGAGCAGGCATGGTATTAGAACTGAGCTATCAATCTGTCACTTAGTCTTTGGATGCAAGGCATTAAGACACAGGAAGGCAGAGAGATCTAGACTATCTGACAATGACAAGATAGTAAAAGGAAGTTTCTTGCTTTTAATATAATAAAACCTTTATCCTAGCCAAGGGCCCCTGATTGAATTTCATATCAGGATACAATATTAATGATGGAAATTGACAGTATTCATACACTGAGCCCTGTCATGCATTTGTTATTATGTTATTATGTTCCTGAATCCAGGGTTAATGTTGTCAAAGTAAAATACTTAATACCTTGAATGAAAAGAAATGGAATAAAGAGAAACTTGAAACTTGTGGGGATTTTTAGAAATAGTCTACATGATCCAGAAATGATTTTGACATTGAACAAATGTGAAAGTCACAACCCCGTTTCAAACACACATCGCACAAGGGTTTCTCCATTGAAAATGAGTATTAATGACAGAAATGGATCCAATTATTTCTTTTCTCTTTTGTCTGATATATGTAGAACCACACCATTAGAACAATCCTGATTCTACAAGGAAACTGTAATACTTTATGTAATTATATGAAATAGCATTTATTATTGTGCAATATTACATAATCCCCTGCAGTACTAAACACTATGCCATCTGGACTCTTCCACGTGTGATTTACATGGATTTTCCAATTATACTTCATTGATACCAATTATGTTTAATAATAGTCTTTCATATTGAATTATACTTCCCTTAAATTTAACTCCCCTTTTATCTTGCTGTATATAATGTATGTCTACCTTACTATATATTTAGCTGCTTTCTACATATTTCAGCTTTCATATTCTGAATCTCAATTGGCACAAATGTTTAACCGTTCAAGCGAATATCATTCCCAAAGTTTCATCTGCACAAATCCAAAACTCATTTTTACGCTTGTTCAGGCATGACTAATTCATTTGGTGGCAGTGAATGAGAGGCAGCAATTCACCGTGTTTCTACAAATACTCTGAAAATTAGAAATATATGGTAGAATGCAAGGAAAATAATAGCTTAGGTGTTCCGCATACAGCCTTACAATATTCAATTACCCTTAGTTGGGGAATTGTGATGATTATGAAGTCCTCTAGTTCAGACAAAATAGAATGTCTTGTCCTCAGGAACAGAGGGTCATACAAACACAGGAGACAAACACAGTTTAAGTAAATCTTTACTCACTTAAAAAAGCATTTTTGTACTTCTATTAGATCTTACTTTTTTATACAATGGTTACCATCTTTTCCAATAGTCAGATCTCAATTTTAGGAAAAAAAAAAAAAAAATTGACTTGGCTATATGCTGATAGGAAAAATATACAGTAATTGAACTTGCTAATTATGCTATCTATACTGTAATTACAGCATAAAATGTGCTCAAGGTCAGTGCTTTTAATGGTTGAATTTATGAATTGAATAAAAGTGGCAGTATAAAGACCCCTCTTTATTCTACAATAGTGAAGCCAGCAATAAGGAAAAATATTATAAGGCAGGTATGGCGGCAGCTTGAGCACTTAAAAATGTGAAAGGGAACACTGGCACTGACATAGCCAAAGCTGCCTCTTCATTTTTTGGTTTGTTTGGTTTTTTGCTTTTTCTGTCCTTTCTATCAGTCAGGGTTTTCTGTTTAGGAAATTGAATTGAAGCTAAAAGGACAAAATTCATTTTCTTTCAGTATAAAGCTGATGTGATGTCCTCTACATTTGCAAAGGGACAATAAACCTGCAAAGCCTCGTGTAACATTTCAGCACCTGTGCATGTCTGATATATTAAAAGCTTGTTGTCTGCTTTATAAGGCATTGGCCCTCTCGCTAAAATCCCAACTCAGAGCGGAAATTATTTGATGCTGACGCCATATCCAGTTAGACTGACTTTTCCTTTGTGCTCACTGAGACACAGCTTGAGGCACAAAACAGACACAAGAGCAGAAAGAAACACAGAAAAAAAACTACACTGTATATCACAGACTTCTTAGTTTGGTAGTTTGGTCCTGTGACCTCCTACTTATCAAACACTGCTCTGTGCTGTATAACAAGTTTTGTTATTTTACAGTAGACTGTCTAATTTGTGCTCCATTAGTGTAGAAAGTACATGTGGAGACAGATGAAAGAACGGTGTGCTGTCAGAACAGTGGTGATCTTAAGTTAGCTCAGCTAACAGGAAAGCTTCTATAGTTCATCATGTGAAAGAAAAGGAAACAGGAGCCTCCAAGCTCAAAATAGTCTGTACATTCACAATTCAGTGAAAGAAGAAGATAAAAAGTTCAAAGCTGAATTAATTGGCTGGCAATCATTCATTCAGCTCCCACTTGTTGTTGATGCAGGTTACTCAAGGATAAGCAGTTTTGTGGTAATGATCTGTGAACATATCCAAAGTGACTCCTGACTGTCAGTTGGCTACATTCTCAGTTCGGACATTATGAAAAATTGAGGGATGAGAGAGTGTGTCATACGCTTTCACAATAAAAAAATAATAATATTGGTTTAGCAGGACTGATAAAAATTGTTGGGGTTTACATTTTGTTTACATATCTAAGAAAAGTTAGATCCAATATTCACTATTCTTTTACTCCTGTTTGGCCTCTACCACTCAAAAGAAGATTATCTAGCTCTTTAGCTGTTAATTGTTCCATTATGTTCACCAGCTCATCACTGATTGTGTCTGTCTGCTGTTTGTTGTCGGGGAAGTTGTGTACAGTGGGTTTATCAGAGCTTTCTCTCTGAAAACAGCTGCCCGCTGCTTCTGGAAACAAGGATGAGCTGCAGATAAAAGAGGCTAATATGCTGAGTAGAGTTGAGAGGAACTGCAGAGTTTAGTAATGATTCTCTGTGGGTTTGGCACTTCAAGCAAGCCCAGTTTTAGACCTCTGAACTGCTGGTCCTGTCTCTTATTTGTTCAGCAATTCAAATATGCTCACTTTAAGCTTTTTCAGCCAGAGGATGAGAGATGACCAATCACAGCTTTGCATGCACATTTAAAAATGCTGACCTACAAACCACCTAGCTTGCAAGCTACATCTTATTGTATTATTACTATATTTTTTGTGATAACCATTTGCTGTGATGTTGTTCAGACTCTGGTAAGCTGACGTGATCTTGCCGCCTGATTTTACATTTATTTAGTGACCCTCCGATTTTTCCTTTATATGATGTAATTGTTTTTGTTTTGTTTTTTTTCAACACAAGAGTTATTCATTGCAAAATGATCCTTTTTTCAATACATTACTAAATATATTTTGGTGGCTATTAAATCTCCACCTAGGTTTCTGCCTATCATTTCAGAAATACAATGTCTCTTGCATTCTTTAATCCTTGTGTAGATCCACAAAAGTTCCAGTAGATACTCTATATTACTCATATGTTTCCTTATTTAGTTTCAATAAGTCTTCTCGGCTCTCTATGAAGTTCTAATATACAATTATATGGGTTTTTTGTTTTGTTTTGTTTTTCTGTGCACCAACTTGAATTTTTTGTGCTCTTTTGACCTTGTTTGTTTTTGATATACACCAATCAGACCTTCAAACTGGTACCTGCTGTTAGTGTTGTGACTGATTGGTGAATGTTTTTGTGATAGTTTTCCTATGTGTGTGTAATCAATTGTTGTAGTGCTTTTTGTATATTATCAATAATGGTGACAAGCTTGAATGAGATAGAGCAGTACAAGGTGCTGTAAGTTGATTTGTGGATATAACAACTCTTAAAAATATAATATCATAATAAAAAGCTGAATTTCCAACCACTAAACAGCTTCAGGTTCAAGAGAAGATTATGAATTACTTAGTGTAATTTGAATCATTGTTAGCCTGTCAAACATTGCTTAGTGCAGCTTTAACGTGAGAAAACTTTTTTTATTAGTTTTCGACTGAAATAGCAATTTTTATTTCATTTTGTTTTCGTGAAAAAAAAAAAAAAAAAAAAAAAGCTATGGTGCTCTGTTGTCTGCATCAGAGATTTACCAGCAATAAAAAACAGGCCAGGCGTTTGGGCTGTGTGCCTCCCTCACAGTCCATAGGGAAGCTATGGATTGGTTTGTCTCGCTCGGCAGGCTTTTCAAAAACATGCCATGCTGTGATGCTCAGAAAGCAGCTCTGGAGGCTGGGATTCAGCCGAGGCTGCTGCTTTACAAGTGGTCAGGGCAGAATTGATTTAAGATTTATATGATCACTGCTATCAGTGCAGGTTTTAGGAGGGTCACCACATGAATGTCAATATCCCATGTGCACAGAGTTGCCACTATGACCATCTCCTCCCATGAACTGATGCCTTATAATGTTGTGTGAGCATCACTGTGTCTCTTAGTAATAATTATTCCATTACAGAATCAATATTTCCCAGAGATTACTGGAAAATATAACATTATTAATAGTAAAATGAATTAAAGTACAACATGGAGTGCTCCCTGTGATTGTTATCACAGTCTTTCAGGAATTAAATTACTATGTTTTCGTGGAAACACATGATGTTAAAATATTATGTTGACATATAGAGAGATCCTGCTGGAATCTTTAAAATGTTGTTTAGAATTTCCAGTTAAATGTCATATTTTTAAGAGAATTTGATTTCTTAAGTGTTGGCTCTTTCTTTCTTTAAAATAGCATGATGTAGGGATATAGAATTGACAGAAAAATAAGTAAAATATTAATTGAAAGAAAAATCTTCTGATCCCTCTGGTCAATTTTCCTCAGGGGACTGGGGCTTCAGTGTGTTCGCTTTCATGGCTACAGCCCAGCAAACTGGTCATAGTTTTGTACACAGAGAGATCAAAAGATCCTGTTGAAATTTTTTAAATTCTGTTTTACCAGCATAAGAGTTTTACTTTAAATAGGTTTCCTCAGGATGTTAAGTGTTTGACCACAAACACAAAAGTACAGAGCTCTGAGACATGTATATGAATCATTTGATAAAATAAAAGGGCATCTGTGTATTTGTTGTTCATTTCCACTCATTTTCAAAGATTTGTTATGCCCACAGGAAGCATGTCATGACATAAAACCTGTTGTTTCCATCATGTTGGAGGTGTCTTTTTTCCCTTTATGTCTGCCTTTCCTTTCTTCCTGCATCTGTCATCAAAGGTTTAGTTGCATTGGTGCTTGAGGAGCAATACCCTCCTCTTCCTCTTTGGTGCTGTAGGGGATTTGAGAATGTTTTAATAAAAATGTAGAAAATTACAGTGTAGTCCTAAAGCTGGAAAGCTTTCAAACTAAACCTTTAAATAAAATCAAATTAAATAATAAAAATACATTTTTCAGCGTACCATTATTTCAAAATTTTCTGTATTTTTTTGTCAACATGAAGGTCTAGATGTTGTCTAAAAATCTTGCAAGAAAAATCTGAATATTTCATTTGTTTATTATAAAAGTAGTCAAAAGCATGGGATGCAACTTCCCCCCGGTTTTCCAAAACAAATTCCAAAGACATGACATCTGCATCCACAAAAGTAAGTAAACCAAAGACTGGAGTTAAATATTTTTTTTGGTGCATTTATTTTTGTGGATTTATTCATTAGAAATGTTACTTCCCTGTATGGGTACAGAATGTAGCCTAACCCTTTTGTAAAGTTTCTTTTAAAATGTATTTGCTCTTGCAAATTTGAAATCATATTTAATTATAATCCCACCAACACCACCACAACCCTCCTCCTGGAGACCCCTGCTCTTTCAGATTGTTGCTCCTGTGTGCCTCTATCTCTCCCCATCTAAGCTGATACGTCTCGACCATTTTCAGATGTTTAATGTAGAGATATAACATCTGACACAGCTATCAAGAATTCACAGAAGTGTAGTTACATATGTACCTCTAATTTTAGCATCTGTGCCAGCTGGTAACGGCTCATTGTTTCACAGACACTACCTTAGCTCAGCAAGGGTGCAGTAAAGGTAACAGAGGCAACTGAGAATGACAGAATAGGGGATGTGAATGAATGACAGAGAAGGTGCCAATTTGCAATATACACAAACAGTATAACACTTAACACTGTAAACTACTGTCTTACAAATATTAGAGGTAGTATTTCTACTGCTATACTATTGTACCACTACTAATCTCAGAATGACTGGATTTTCCCCGGAAAAGGAAAACAACCTTTTCATTGTTTCTTTGACTGCTATAAAGTCGGACCAGAGTCAAGAGATATCAGACTGTACATGTAATTTACTAACCCAAAGAAAATGGATTTATTGTTAAATTACTCTGCAAACCCACAGTATGTCTGTCAAAGTTCTTATTTCAGCCAGCACGAAGCAGACTAAAGGAAAGTAGCAGCCTGGCAGTGTCTGTACTGTTCACATCAGACACCATACGGCTCCCACAGACTCAACTGCACCTCACCTTTTGGGTTGAGTGGGCACAGTGAGGGGCTATTTTCACACTACTAATCCACAGAGAACTCGTACCTCGGGGGCTTCCAGACAGCTGAGGTAAACTAAATCTGGCCATATTTTCAAATTCTGCAACATCCAGCAAAATGGAAAGTGTCAGAAGTTATGTGGGCCAGGCCTACATCCTTTTTGAATTTTGTGCATTTCTTTTTTGCATCATCAGTGTACACTATATCTATTCCCTTGTTAAGTCTTTGATACCAACTTTTGAGTTTGGGTTTTACTATGATGGTCGCACAAATTAAAAAAGTTACTTTATGGCCTCTGAGGAAAAAAACAAAGGAGAAACAATAGAGCTAAAAGAGATCCACAGGGGGAAAAAAAATCTAATCTAACCCCTAAATTTGAAAATCATATTCGTCTTTCATATAATGGAATTGACTCGGTTTGGTCTGGATGTGTCCATACTGTATATGATGATTGGATTGAAGCCCCGTGGCAAAACAGCAGCTGATTAAAATTGGAAATTAAAAAGGGAGAATTGTGTATAGAAATGATAAGCTGCAGCTAAAGACTCCCGACAGATAAACCAATCATGCCGCACTGGAAACTTGATGCTCTTTTAAATACATAGTGTTTTTATTTGTCTTCAATTGGCCATGTTGGGAATGTTGACATTGAATTTTTCGGGATTTAAACTTAAGTGTAGGACTCATGTTTACCAGTGTCTCATCTGGTGTAGGTACAGACATGCACAAGGTTAGTCATCCATTATGGCTGAACAACCACAGCCGGTAGAGGACACCTTGGTCACCTTGTTGGTGAATAAACACAAGGTGAAGCTTTGAACCCTGCGTGAGGATGCGCCACTTTTAGAGCGGTGCTTCAAGAGTACAATGGCAGACAATTACTCTCTTATAAGTGCAAATTTGGATATCATCTTCAGTTCTGTATTTAAAATAAATAAAAACTGAGTGAAAACCTAAGTACTCAGGTAAGATTACAGCTTGGCTGGTCTAACAGACAAAAATCTATTTTCTGGCCTCAGACCCTGAGTTTGGTGCAGTTCACTGAATCTAATTCCCCTTTAGGAACAGATCCATAATAAGGTTTGGCTTGTCTTCAACCCTTAAAACGCTGGAGTCCCAACTCATCCATTAGGCATAAACAGTCTCGTGGTGGGCACAGTGGCCAGGCAATGAACTGTGGCAGATTAGACGTTCTGCTTCCTGGCTGAGCCTACCTGGCCAGGAGGTGTAGACCTGAGACCAGTTAAAGTCCTTCTCAGCAGTGCCATAAACACAGCCCTTGAGACAAATGTTAAAGAAAAGGAAGGATTCCCTTTTAACACTAAAAAATTAGTTGGTTTAAACATTCTGTTAACAGAATGTGAATATTTATATCTAGAGCTGAACCTATTCATCAGTTAATCAATTAGTCGATGAGCAGAAAATTAATTGCCAACATTTTTTTAATAATCAAACAGCCCTGTTTCTGTGTGTAGGTTATTCACTGGCCCTCATGGCGTGGGATGGCGATATGCCCTGTCCCTTTCCCCCAGGAATATTTTTAAATTTTGAAATGTCATTTAGCTCATTGAAATTTGTAGTTACAGAACTGGGTAAAGTAAATGCTCCTTATTTCACTGAATGACAGGAAGAAGTACATCTCTGTTAAAAACTCACCTGTCAAACAGTGAGCATGTTTCTTTCAGCTACCATGATTTTTTGTGTCTCCCTTGTTCCATTGCCAGGTTGTGGTCACCGAGCCTGTACTCAGTCAGGATCCGCCACTGCTTTCTGTCCGACTATTAAGAGATATTCTGCATAATCTCCGTTTCTCTCTCCAGTGCTTCAGATAGGTTTGTTTATGTTGTGGAATGATTTGTTTTACTCGAATTGGTGTTTGGAAGTAAGTGTTGAGAGACTGGTCAGACTGTGTTTGAGAAGGGTCAGTTACTTGCAGCACCAGCTGACATGGGGAAGTGGTCTCTGGGCTCAGCACTTGGGTTTGGAGGGCTTTAGAAGAGGGTGTCTGGGGGGATGGAGTTAAGGTGCTTTAAAAACTGAGTGGTCTCTTTTTGAATGCTAATTATCAGTGGCCATCTGCCTAATAATGCTCATCAGGCATTTGTTGGGTGTTTTTCTTTGTATCTGTAAAATGTATCTGCAGAATTCTGTATGTAAAGATTCTGTTGGGTGTTTATCCCAACAGGTATAACCATGATGACTCAGTAGACCCCATACTTCACTTCTTTCTGTGCTGTCAGAGCACAAGTATGTCATGTGTTGCGATAAAAAAGTGTGTATCCAATGCATTACATTATCCTGGCAAACTATGGTCAGTAACAGATAAAATAAAGTGAGAATATAGCTCTGGGTTTCAGGTAGGGTTCGGGTCTCAAATTTGACAGAAGTAGTCAGGTTCTGTTGGTCAGCCCCTAAAAAAAGCAAGAGGGGACAAGGCTTGGATCTAAGGTGTTTACGAAGCTCTACTGGGACTGTTAATACCTCTCAAGAGGCAGACAGGAAAAATAACACAAACTTGACTTCTCTGTTCCATTTGGACCCACTGTACTGGCCACAGCTGTGCGCACTCAGATTTTCTGTGCAATGAGGAATTATTATTGACATTGTGTGTGCTTACGGTTTTACCTCCAATTAAAGTGCATTAGATTATCCAGCTAAATGGTTTCTTTACGTGATCTAAACTGTGCAATGTTTGGCTGTCTAAAATGAAAGCTGACAATCATGAAAGAAATGTGTTAAAATAGTTGAAACGATGGCCACAGATTAGGATGTGAGACTCGTTCACCTAAAACTGATTTGGAGCTTTGGCAACCAGAGACAACATGCAGCAAAATCCTAAAAGTGTCAGTAACCTAGTACTAAATTATCACAGTTTGCCTGTTGCTACAACCCCTGTCTACAAACCAATCAATCAGAATTTGATATGAAATGACAATGGATGCATAGGCAAGCACAAAATTTTGTTGTCATTTCATTTTTGATAAAGTTGAGGCAAAAAAAAAAAAAACATGACAAAATGAAGTCTTTTTGGACTCTAAGGCATCAACTGAATGTGCCTTTGCTCTTATGTACTGTTGTTTTTCTTTTTTGCTTTTTCTATTTACAGCACTATGATTCACCCTGTATTCATTGCACAATCTGCCAGCTTCAAATTGATAACATACAGTCTGACACAGCAATAAACTTACACAATACATTTTTGTTGTTCAAAATAAACGCACTTTCAGACAAAGTGCCCCATTGGACTAATTTGTAATGTTTCAGTATCTTAGCACATACTGGTGGATACAACATTATCTGGTGAATACAATGTTAACATTTCAGATTTAAATGATTGCCAAAGCCACAAAGACCCGAGCTGAACAAAATCGGAAACATCCCTTCATCCATGTTTCTTCCCCGATATTTATTGCATAATCATATACCAGAAGGGTTTCCTGAGATTTTGTTGAGACCTGACGCACTTCAGACATTCAGTATATAAAACTGTCTCTTTTGCCACATTACTACCTGTGCTGACTGTTACTGTCCTGTAGCCTTCCATGACATGCAATGGAAAGAGGTTCAGTGACAGGTGTGTGCTTTATCTAAAAAAAACATACAGCCGCCTTCACAGGACCCTTTTTGTATCCACAAGGAACTGAACAAATGACATGGCTTTGGATTTATAGGTCAGGGCCTCCAGCCGGGTGGCAAGCTGCGGCAGGGCCTGGGCTTCGCAGTGGCAACACGGCTTCCATCTGTTGTCACGGTCTGCTTATATCTGCATGCTAATCCGTCTCTACCCACACCTTCATGAAAACACCCTGGTGGCAGCGCTACTGCTGCAGCTCTTTCAGGATGAGGAATTGGCAGAGCAGGGAGCACAAAGACTTGGACCTGAGGTTGATGGGATGTGAAATGCAGATAGAGCAAGAAGAAAGATGTTAGATTAGAGGAAAATCAAAGAGCTAAGAAGCAGAACGTCCACACCGTCTCATTTCCACGTAAAAATGTTGTCAACATTCAAACCCGCGCAGCTAGTTGATCGGCTTGATGTTTGCCGATTCAAGCAAAACATGAGGAGGATAGTCAAGGTCAGTTATTTGTTATTATTTCAAGGTCTCAAGGTCGTTGACATTCAACGGGCATCCATGTGAGACTCCCTGCTTCTGTTCAGCAGATGTAGCTCCTGGCACAAGTCTTCTCAAGCTGAGTAATCATTTGTGTATGCAGCTATAATATGCTTTCAATGTCTGAAAATACATATCATCCATCAAAGCACAATTGTAATGTCTTTGGGCTGGAAAAGGGCACTGGGAGTAGGTGTGGCATATCTAAGATCTAATAAATATACATTTCCTCAGGCAAGAGGAGGAAGCTGCGAGATCTAAGGATTCATTTCCTACCCTGCCGACATAGAAGATAAGGTTTGATACAGTGCAGGCATAAAAAAAAAAATCTACATTCTAAAATTGAAATGTGAAACTTTATAAATGTATGTTCCACATAGATATACAGAATTTTCACTGCCTATAGTCTGCACAGTGTACTGATGACTTAAAAAAGGGAATGATCTGTTTTCATGTTTTTAAGCCCACCCTTACTCCCTTAGTGCTCCATGTTAAACATGTCTGTTCCTGGTTGCAGGCTGGAGACCAGCTAGAGTGGATACCATATACAGGGAAACAAAAACACGTGGGTTAGTTATCTTATCCAAGAGTTCATACCTCTGTGGATATTTCAACTTTAGAAAAAAAACAAACAAAAAAAAAACTCACCCACACTGAAATTCTTTAATATATTCGAATCTATATACATCTTAATAAAAGTGTGAGATAGAAAATTTTCTTTTTTTTTTGCCATATCATATTAATTTTCCAAATGAAAGATTTGAGGTAATTAATTAGGCCTCTTGACTCAAAAGAAATGAGAATTATTACACTGGACTTCAAAACAGTTATATTTTTAGCTAGTTCATGAACAGTCAGGCCTATAATAGGGAGTTTTACCATGACAGAGATGTGTAGGATGCGAAGCTCCTCCTTCGTAGAATCGTTGGCAGGGTCTTCGGTTGGTTCTGGGAGGTTCAGGCTGCCGTCCTGATGGTGGATGTGGAAAAGCAGAGTTCCGTTCTCCAGCCACTGTTGCCTCCAACGCACCAGAGGGATGTCCTCTGAGTTCCCAGAGATCTCTGCCAGATACAACAGAAAACAATGCGGGCTGAGTGAGAACCAAAGAACACACATTTTCTTGCAAGCATTGCCAACATAACAACGAAGGTTCACTGGAACTTAAGCAATATATTAGAAAAAAGTGTCATAGTGTGACAGTAAGTTCAATCATCAAGATTTAAAACTTGAGAGATAAACTAGCCAATGAAGGTGATGTTAATTTTAATAATTTCTTTCAGTTTGCAGTTGTATGGACGAGATTTTATTGGGCTTGTCAACTAGTAGAGATGACGTTTCACTTCTAGCAATTCTAGCTGTGGGTCTACCTCTTTAGTCCAGACTGAAATATTTCAACAAATTTTGGATGGATTCCTCGAACACTGTGTGATGGCTCTGCCCTTTCCTGCCTATCTGTCTTTTTGTCCGCCTGTGCTTCAGAAGCCCGGTGGGCGGGACAGGGGTCGTCTGGGCCAACTGGGAACACCTGAGCCCGCTGTTGCCAGTCTACAAAGCTCTGGCTGCTGCTGGTAGTCTCTCTCTCTGTCCTGCCCGGCAGGCAGCCGCTTGGTTATGCTGTTTTAGTTCCTCTTCAGTTCTTTCCTTTTATATTGTTTTCATGCACCCTATAACACTCAGATGCTATTTCCACTCTCATGCACATCATACACTACTGGATCAACTGACTTCCAAACTCCATGTGTGTTTTTATTTGGTTATGCTTCTGTTATGTATATAAGTAATCTCAGATGGCTTTGGTTTGTTTTGGGGTTTTCTTTTTTCTAATACTTTTTAAATACTTAATACTTAATACTAATTACTTTATTGACTGCTCTTAACGATGTGTCTACCACTTTAGTCATGGCTGTACCAGCCAGGCTGTGACAACTGGTACAGACAAGAGATTCCAAATCCGCTATTTCATCTATAGCATCATCATGAGATAAAAATGTATGCATGTTCAACACTTAGTTTATGACCAAATACCTGTAAAAAATAATGACATTCTCAATGGCCTAAAGTGTAGTTTGTGTTTAATGATAATTAGCAATTATTAGCATGCTTTATTGACACTTTAAAGAATGTTAACACATGCACTTTCAGGATTTACATCCATGCTGGGAGAACTAAAATATGCAGAAATGATTAAACTCAAACGATAAAGATGAGTAAACAATGATTTTACGGAAGCAGTGGGACATGAAACACTGCCTTGTCATACCTCAGTTCCTCAAACAATAGATTCCACTCCAAGCTGTTTGAAATATTAGTTATGTATGACAAAACACACACTCAGTGCAGGAATGGAAAACATTATAAATGCATGACAGAGCTTTATGGGTTATTTTTGTGTTATGTAAGTGTGAAGAGTAGCAAAGATGCATCAGGCTCACAAGTCATGAGAAGAGCCCTGACTGGAAGACATAAATTGAAATGAAGATCACAGAAAGTGCAAGTAGGACTCCATACTGAATCCTAGCCCAAACTCCACCATCAAACTGCTCCAGTCTGCTGCTGCTGGAAATTAAAATACTGAATACTGAGTACTGTTCTTAACCAGAGTTTGAAGTTTCACTGCAGTTACAGCAGCACCCTCTGAGTAGTGATTTGCTGATTTTTAGGTCAAAAAATGTCTAGACATCTCTATTAAAAGTGGACAAGCTTTTCAGACTTTAAGGTTACATATATCCATTTCTAACACTTACAGTCAATATAAGTCAATCTTAAGTAGGTCAACACTTTACACTGAAATAAACTAAACTATAGTAATTGATGTACATTTCTATCAGCACTTTTCAACCCAATTCAATCTAGTTTCAGCCAAGACATGTAGATTTGTTTTTGTTTTTGTTTTTTTTATTTTATTTTTTTAAACAAATATTTGCTTACTGCTTACTTAACTGACTTAATGTACATTAAGTACCTCATACATCCAGAGAGACTATTTCTTTCAGTAATCTATTCAGTTACTCACAGTTAGTCTGACTGCCTCCTGTGTCTCTTGGGTATACAGATTACACAAAGAAGAATCAACTTTCTCTGCAAAACTAACAAGCTGCAGGAGTTTGTTTAAACTGGTAACACCGACATGTTCTGATACAGAAGCATTTCAACTAATATAAGTATTCATTTACATGTTGTTGCGTTTAACAAGAATCCAACTTCCTGTCCAGAAGAAGAATCTAACTTCCAAGAATCTAACTTCCTGTCCAGATTACCCCCTTTTAGAATAGATACATTAACACCAATGTGAATTCCCACCAAAACTGTTTACAGTTTTGCAGTATAAGAATGTTGTGCAACGTCACTTTAAGGCTTGGAAATTTCTGATTTGATTTTGAAATATAGATTGCATTTGCCCATGAACATCTACAGCATGAGCCTAAGTCCGCTACACACATCAACCTCTGTGTAGCTCTCCCACATGGATCCCATCACTGAGAACATGTTCAGTAATCTAAGCCTGTCACAAACACTCGTCTTCCTATGTTGACCCTTCTTCCCTCACTTTACCCCGAAGAGGTACATTTATCAAAGTACTGATTTTCTTACATACAGAGACTATAGAGTATACACCACTGCATTTTCCTCCTTGACTGAACAAAAGTTTCAATGTTGAGGACGTTGGTCTAGGTTCACTCAGAAGCATCAAACTGAAGAGAAAGTTATGACAGAACATGATGTTCAACATCATATTTTTTCTATCAAATCTATATAATCAAACTGAAAGGTGAGTGTTAAGGCTACATAAGGTTTTTCACAGCCATGCACATGCTTGCAAAAATAGCTCAATGTGGAAGATTTTGAAAAGGTTACTTCAAAACTGTGCCAAACAATAATCAAGGGAAGCCAGAAATATAAAATACAAATACAAAGTAATTCAATGTACAACATTTATGGACCTACAAGGCATTTAAGTGCTACATTGTGTTTTATTGTCACATAAAGAAAGTATGTGGGCTACATTTCTCACTAGCATATTTTTAGTAATATCTATTCAGCCTATTTGCATTCTGTAAACGCCTTTTTGTATTTTCCATTGTTGTCAGCCAGGGACATTAATCCCTTACAAAATTCTAATTAGGAATTTGCACATCACATCCTGTTTAATGCCACCATTTAAAGCATGGTACACAGTGCACATTTTTATACTCTGTATGGATTACTTTGGACACTCTGCCACTGCAAAAGACTATTACACTAATTGCTAGCATGACCCATTGCAGTACACAAATCTATTATCCAAATATATTATGCTAACCCTACTGGTACACAAGCTATTAAATAATTTAAAGCTCATTTTACACACAGATGTCACAATGAACCTAACAGAGAAGCAAGCCCAAGCACAATGCGGAGCAGAAAGTCATGGTGGGGGTGCACTGAGGGGTAACAGTCCATTAGTGAATATTCCATAAATGATCACAATCTATATTATGTGCTGGTTTATTTGTGTAATGCTGCAATGTGGCAGTGGTTGCGGAAATGAATCACAGTTAAGGCATTTCTGTTAGCATGGGAGACGAGAATCAGGATGGAAGCAAGAGGCCGTGTGAAGCAGGGGGAAGGCCGAAGAGCAGTGCAGAGGTAAAACTTCAAATGCTCACGACTTTCAGCTCTCACACCACAAAACCTATTCATCACTGTAGGTGCAGAGATCTATATATCAACACAGATTAAGCCCAAGCTACACATGACCATTACACTGATTACTGCTTAAGATGTGGTTGCTAGAAAGATATTCCTGCTGATCACAGCTTTTCCACAGTGTGCAGATTTTGAGGAGCAGGTATCGAGTTACAGCACCTTTGTACCCCATACAGTGTTGGTCTCAGGCGATTCAGGGCTTTAACGCCTCTCTGCTTCATTTGCATCTGTAATTCAAACCTTGCCATACTGACAAAAACATTTAAGAATCAAAGGTCAACCCTACCCTTGTAGTTCGAATAGTATTGTAATCAGTTTGTATTGGAGAGGGATCCATTTTACACATTGAGGCCAGTTAACTAGTCACTGGGAGTGCTTAGCCTGCAGTAACAGTTGTATTCTGTGGCTCTTGAGATGTTTTGTCAATTACATGAAAATAGCCCTGACGACACCATCAAGCTTGGCCTTTGAGATGACACGCAAAAGCAGAAAGGCTATGTTACAGACTGGGAATGTGTACTTTGAAAGTAATGGGTGTTGGCCAAGCAGGGAGGGTGTAACGGAAAAATGATTTTCATTGCATCATGGTAAATTCCTTTATTCGTCAGGATATCGTTTTCAACAAAATCATTTTAATTGATCTGATAAGACCCCTAACCGAATGGAAGAGTAATATTGAATAGGAGTAAGCCTTTAATATTTATTTCCACTTCATCTCAAACATTTATCTCATTCGATGTGGGATTAAAAGGCATCATTATCAGTAAAATATCAACATCTCTAAATAAATCATATGCAACATACTAACTCAAAACCTCATTCATAGCATTATATGTCTGAATGCAAAATGTCACATAATATATTCATATAGACAATTAAATGCACTGAATAACACTTTTGTTTATAAGCAAATATTTGCAAAACAGAGGGCAGCCTCAGATGATGCTGTACTTTTTACTACTTGAGTGAGAGCTAAGTAACATAATTTAGCATTCTAACTCACTAAACTAAGGTGATAACCATGATATACATAATACCCGCTACACTCAGCATGTCATCACTTTCATTACGTGCATGTTAGCATGCTAATATTAGTATCCGGATCAAAGCTGTTTTGACTTAGGACAGCTCAAAAGAGCCATTAGTGTAGCTGTCGAATTTTAGCGTAGCTGTCTCCCAATAAAGAGCTTTTTTTCACAGCCCAGGCTTTCTTAAAATACTTAACTAATGCTTCATATGTAAATTTCCAAATCACTGTCTTTGCCCCTTCCATGTTAGCACTTACCTGGCCTTAAGTATTTATGGTAAGAGCAGACATCATTAATATTTGGTGCACACATTGTACATGCAAAACATTACAGCAGCATCCGCTAGCACTTCACTTCACGCTGTGCGAGTGTACGCTGCCTTCTTTGTCAGACAGTCCATTATTCTGATTACTGGCAGAAGAAACACTTGCATGCTGGATAATAGCCATAACCCTTATTTAGATTATAACCTGTTTACAAACCAAAACACTTAATGCTTTTACTGTGGGACAGCAGTGAATGTGTGTGTTTTGTAATTTTAAGAGTGCAACAATAACTGATGCCCTCATGCTGCAGTGAAGAAGGAGTTCCCTCTGCCCATAAACAAGATTTAAGAACCCCGACTGGTTTTAACCTAAATGCAAATGATGTGCCAGAGTGTGACAGGGCACTTTTTAAAAGTGTGTTCTCTCTCCCTCTGGGGACTAGTTTGCTATGAGAACAGGATTAATGAGACCACCGCCTAACTGCACGGCCCCATGTACAGTACCACCCAGCATAGAGGAGGGAGAAGGAAGAAAGAAAGAAAGAAGGAAAGAAAGAAAGAAAGCAGAGGACGACGGAGAAACAAAAATGCAAAAGGGATAAAGGGAGTGGTTGAGAGGGAGAGAGAGAGAAAAGAGAAAGTGGCCACCCACCAGCATTAAAATGGATCAAAGTAATCTGATTACGCTGCGTTATTAGTGTTGCTCCCCTGAATGCAGATTCGCTGAACCATTTAGTTTAAAGGAGTTTCAATTCCTTTATAATTAAATTGACATAGCATCCGTCTTAAGCATTTTGAAATCTTTAATCCAGGCATAAACAAACGGACAGTAACACCACGATCCCAGCACAACACTTTTTTCCTTTCCCTAATTTGTTCACAGAGACTACCACAATGTGATAGATTACCAAGAATTCAGAGCATGTTCTGTGGCTGTCACAGGTTTGCTTACATGTGCATAGGTAAATTGTACTTTGCATTGAAATGAGATGGGAATTTCTGTAAAATCTTGTTCTCCTTCCATAAGTCACGAGTCTCAAAGACCTCTGCTTATCCAACCACAACTGATATAATTAGAAAATCCTCAGAGGGGATTTAAGAATTAAAAAATGAATTTGATTCTTACTGTTGCAAGATTAATCTGTCAGGATGGAAATAAACAAATCACAGTAAAGTGATCTGTCTAATGCAGGTTTAGGGACACACAGGGTATTTTTTTAAGGGATTCAGCAATGTAAGGCTGTCAGATTTCTGCACTCAGCAGAGCCTTTTTTGTTCTTTCCCTGGCAATAAAATCACACTGAAGTTTCAACAGTGGAATAAAATAATTCATCTTATTGGAGAGTGTCTCTTGATGAGATGAGGGGCTCAGTGTTAAACCAGAGCTGCAACAGATTCATACATCCCCTTGGGGACCCTTCAGGCTACAGCTTACTGCTAACAATGTCACTAAGCTGTCTTTATGCCTACTGACACTGTATTAACTGATCAGTTCACCTAAAATACAAAAAAAAAAACAAAAAAGAAAACCCAAAAACATTGGATTAATTACTTCTAGTTGTATCTAACCATGAAGATAGAATGAAGCTGTTGAAGACCATGAAGATTTTATTTGTCCAGGTTATCGAGTTTCTGTCTCTGAAATTGCTGTCCACGCCCCACCCCACAGCAATATAAGCAAATGAACCGGTAACCGTAGTCCTAACGTCATGCTGCTGTTCCACTTACTAAGTGCAATCTATGACAGGGTTTTTTTTTTTGTTTTTTTTTTTACTGGACTATAATAGTACAGGGCCAGCCCTACAAGCATGAATGCCTGTGACTGACTGACTGACTGACTGACTGATAAAGTTCCACCATCGGGGAACCAGCCAAGTGCAGGAGTTTCCCCACTGGCAATTTTCTATTGCATCATCAGGGGGGCGATTACAGGCAGTGTTGCCAATTTAGCAACTAGATTTGCTGACTTTTCAGACCCCTTGAGTGACGTTCCCTCACAAAAGTACCTGGTTACAAATCAAGCAACTTTTTGGATGAACCTTAGTTGCTTTCAATAAAATAGATTTGCCAGTATTGCCCCGCAAGGTCAGACTTTCCCTCCATAGGAACACATCTCTATGCGTCTGATATAACCAGGGTGTTGGCAGCTGTCACAGACATGAATGAGCTTCTAACTTTCTCTCTGTGGGATCATTTTACAGGTAAATCTAGCCTAAATCCAAGCACATACATTGTCTTTAATTTATGTGTATACTTTGTTGGACAACATCATCGGTAAAAAAATCAGGATTTTAGCAGCAGAGCAGCAGCTGGGAAATGGCTTGAAAGTGACTGCTGCTTCACGTCATCTCAATGGGCCACGTTTCAGTCACTATTTCATACTTGTTATGTTGTCTGACAACAGAAATGGAAAAAATGCAAATGAGAACAGCTTTATTGGGAACTCAACTATAAACACATACTATATAGAGAACAGATAACTCGGTTTTGACCTAATCTGTAAATCGATTTCTGTGACAAGGTGAAACTTGTTCCTGGTTTAGAAACCATATTCATAAAACAATGAGTATCTACTACAGTTATCCCTTTTAGGATCTCACACAGCTGTAATTTTATCATAAAAAAAAAATACCGCCTAGCAACCAAGAAATATTTCCAAAGAGGCAGTGCTGCTCTCTTGATTGGGGAAAAGTCATTACTTAATGACACAGATACAATGAGCTTTAAGTATCGACTATGAAGTCTCAAGCTGAAAATTTGTGTTTTGCTTGTCCTAAATAAAGTGGCTTTAGTAAATATCCACTTTTGCAAACATTGTTGTCGTTGAATATATTAATTCCATCAATTTGCATACAATAACCCATAATGATAAAGTGAATTTATTGAAAATCAAAACTCTAATTTAAAAAGGATTCAAACCCTTATTTCTGTACTTAGTAGAAGCCTCTTAGGCAGCAATTACAGCTTCCAGTCTTCTTGGATAGTCTCTACAAGCTTTGCACACCTGGATTTCAGCAGTTTATCCCATTGTTCCTGGCTGATCCCCTCAAGCTCCATCAGATGGGAAGTGCCTGTGCACTGCCATATTCAGGTCTCTCCGCAGATGTTGTAGTGGGGTTCAAGCCTGGGCTTTGGCTGGGCTACTAAAGCAAAGTCAGAGACTTATCCCGAATCTACTCTTAGGATTTTCTTGGCTGTTTGCTCCAGGTCGTTGTCGGGCTAAAAGTGAACCATTGGGCAAGTCTCAGGTCACATCAAGTACTATTGAGCAGGTTTTTTTTCTGTTTTTATCTGAACTCATCTTTTCCTCAATTCCAGCCAGTCTTCCTTGTCCCTGACACTGAGAAGCTTCCCCCATACCATTATGCTGCCACCGCAATGCTACATCATAGGGATGATATTAGGCAGGTAATGAGCAGTGCCTGGTGTCGGTGAGCAGAGTTTGTGTTTGGAGTTCTACCCAGATGGTTCAGTTTTTGTCATATCAGACCAGAGAATCTTTTTTTCCTTGTGCTCTCAGAGTCATTAAATGCTGTTTGGCAAACTCCAGGTAGGCTGTCCAGTGCCTCTTACTCAGAGTGGCTTCTCTCTGGCCACGCTACCGTAAAGGCCTGATTGATGCAGTGCTGCTGAGACGGTCGTCCTGTTGGCAGGTCCTCTCATCTCTGTGGAGGACTTCTAAGGCTCTGTTAGAGTGACCGGTTCTTGGTCACCTCCCTGATCAAGACCCTTCTTGTCTGGTTACTCAGTTTTGCTGAAAATCCAACTGCAACTAAAGTCCTGGTGATTTGAAACTTCTTCCATCTCACAATTATTGAGGCCACTGTGCTCCTGGGAAAACTCAAAGAATTAGAAATGGTTTTAAACATGCACTCTGATCTATGCCTCGCCATGATCTTATCATAGAGGTCTACTGAGAGTTTCTTATATTTCATTACCTGTGTTTTGTTCTGAAATAGAGTGTGAATTACGGGACCTTGAATGCATATGCATGTGCCATTTCTAAACTATGTCCAGTTCAATTAAATTTTTAACTCCAAACAATTCTTAGTACCATCTCAAGGATAATTAAAGAGGACAAGAGTCATAGCTAGTGGGCTGAAAACGAAATAAATAAATCTAATAAATTCTCCTTAAATATAATTAATATCAAGCAAATATAAAGGCGTAGCTCAGTCCTGTAACATACAAACACATTAATTAATATTAATTAGTATAATATAGTAATACAAACATACATTATGTATACATAACATACAGGTCGGAATACTTTCTGAATGTCCTGTAGTTATAAAAAGCATCATGAATAGTAAAGACCATTTGATTTTTTTGTTGGCTTCTGATGTACACCTTTAAATTGAAAAGAAAAAAAAATATATAAATATAAAATATAAATATTAAATCAATCAATATCAAATATTAAATTGCAAATGGTGATGTTAATCACCTTCTGTCTCCCAACACCAAGTAAGGGCACCACTGGTATATTTTTGTCTTCTACCTTCCTGTATGGTGTGAATGCATTTGCCTTGTGTAGGTTGGCATCACTTATGTAGGACCATCTTGTGCTTGCACTTTAGCAAATATTTGACCAATTTTATGATGGCTTGCATATGGACTTCTTTAATGTGCTCTCACAAAAGATGTAGATGTGTGTTCAATACTAGGCAACATGAACTGATCAGGAACCGACTTGTGTTTTTAACTTTGGATACTGACTGGAGCTTAAGATAAACTGAAAATAGAAGAAATGAAAAAAACATATGTGATTTCATAATGTCAATAGCTGGAGGAAGAAAACAAGCAAAAAAAAAAAATCAATATCACGTCTCTTTAAAAATATTCAGTTTTTTCTTTGTAAAGCTCAACTGGCAGAGCCTTCTAAATTTGTCGCTTAACTGATGTCCAACAGAAGATAAATAAAATACTTCATGTTAGTTCAAAGTAGTAAAGTATGGTGATTTCTTGAAAACTGAAAACTCAGCAACTCAGCAAACCTGAAACTCCATGCACTAAAAGAACTTTGCCTTAACAGCTTGAGGAACATTGTGGTATGACTTAAAGATGATTTAAAAGTGACAAAACCATTGTCCAAAGGACACAAAACACATCCAGATATCCAAATATTCAACAAATACATAAAACCTAGCGGTTTTATCATGTCAAAGTTGTCCCTTAACCCTCTCTCATGGCTAAAAAGCTGTGCTTACTATGTTAAGTAGACACTTCACAGCCCCTCAGAAATCAGCCTCACTTGGTGTAGAGGACAGGCTTGAAGGACGACCTCCATCTGTTCACAATGGAATAATGATCTGGAAATTAGGACCCTGCCTCTCCTTCATGCACTTCTTCTCTCAGCTGCCGGGCTCTCAGCTGGAGAATAGTCGTTTATTATTGCTAAGTTTGGGGAATTCAGAATCAACAGCTCCAAAGTAATTTCTGCTTATCGCCATGCCCCCTGGTGATCGTGCAATGTGACGATTGTTATCATCGCCTCACTGGAAGAATTTAAAGAGACAATACACATGAAGCGTTACAACCTCTGGGATAGTCAGCTAAAACTAAAACTAAAGTTTATGATTATATTAGACTTATTTTTTTGGTTTTATGTTTTAAATAATACCGTGGGTGTTTGTGTATTTTTCATTATGTACAGTATTTATACATGTAATCTAATTCTGATTAGTGGGGATATATTAGTTGTTTTTTATTTGTTGGTTAAATATTTCCAAACTAATTGTAAAAACTGTGAAAAACTTTGAATCATCCAAAGTAGCACGGATACATATTCTGGGAATTTTACAGTCAGTTTTTTAAAATATCATTTTCAATGCTGTGGGCACTGCAAATTTGAAACAGGATCGCAATGAAACCAAAACTTCCAGGTCCCTTTCCAGTGGGTAAGAAAATATTCTAATTCACACTCACATTTATAATATTGCAAAATTACTAAAAAACAAGGCTGGGATATAACCTTGCGAAATGGTATGTAATACACTTCATATTCATCTGGCAGGACGGATATAAGACCATACAATGTTATATAATTGAGAAATTTGGGGCATCTAATCCGAATCACATATTTTATGAATGTGCTGCTTCTGATATGCCTCCCTTAGAAATTTGTACACATGTAATGCTTGGAATCAAAAGTTTATTGGCACAGCCACCTATAGATAGTGCCAAATATCCACCCTAGCGAGAATGTACTTTAAATAGAGCTGGGTTTGGACGACAGCCAAATATTGCTGCCACACAAGTACCCAAAATATTTAGTGTGCTTTCTTGTATCTGTGCCTGTGGATTCATCTTGACTATGAAAGCTGTGAAATAGGACGTTAAAGTCTTTTTTTAGAATTTTTTAAAAAGTCCAATCATTTAAGAAAGACTATGACAATTTTTGAGAAGAAATAACTTTATTATACCTACAAATGAATAGCTGAACTGATTAAGAATAAACAGACGACTAGTAAATTCAACTGACTTGGGTTTGAATGCTACCGCCTTATGTTTCTGACCAGTACCTTGTTGCGGCTAATATTAGCTAATAGAGTTTCTCTCACTGTGTAATGGACTTTACAGGGTTAGTTTACTGGCTTTATGATTCTGCTATACTTATACTACTGTTACACTATGTTTTAGCATTTATAATTAATATTTCATTTTCAATTATGCCCACAGTGGCCGCTGTTCAGCAAATTTCTCAGTTTAAAGCTGCAGCACTTTCAATGGTAGTGGATCATAATGTTAGTTTCAAACTTGAAATAGAAAGTTCACATTATTCTATATTTTTCTCATTAGCAGAGTTTCCATATTTTAATGCATATTGAGCTATCGCATTGAAAAATGTTGATGGAATATTGCTCTGAGTTATTACGCTTAATGTCTGATTAGTTTTTTCTGCTTCCGATATAAAAAGATGAAGAAGAAGAACAAGAAGGAGACATTTCTGGCGTCTTCTTGCCCAATTGAAGTAATGTCCTGAAGCCCTCTCCATTTTTGCTCTTGAGGATGGCTTAGGCGACTGGCTTTCGTGTTTTCTTTTTCTCTTGATTTTTTTGGCAAACAATTTTTTTGTTTCCAGATTGCAACCTCCACTTCTACTACTCTGTGTTTTACAGACGTGCATAACATAGCCTATACTGGTTTATTCACACCAAACCAGTTGATGGAAATGTGCCTGATTCACTTTTTCTTTTTTACAAAATTTTAAAAGATTGCTTCAAGTCTGGAGAAATGCATTTATGCATTAGACAGTACTTTTTGACTCCCCTTCTCATCGGTGGCACTCAGCCCAAGCAGATTTGGTTGTGTACGATGGATGTAAATATTTAAAAAATGTGACACAAATATACAGCATAGATGAGTGTTTCAAAAATTCTAGTAATTTCCAGCAGCTGTGCATTGCGATTCTAGCATATACCTCTCAAACCAGACTAAACAGTGTATTTGTTGGGGGCTATTTTCAGCTGTGGATTAACAATTAAATTTGAGTCCTAGCAGCAATTTACAGGGTGATGTGTATGTAGGATCACCTTATATTAAACTAGAGTGATGTTTTAAATAGATTTTGGACATTGAATCTTATTGTAAATAGGGAGAATAAGATATATCATGATTTGGCTACACAAACAGTTCTTATGTGAATTAATCATTTTTTAGTTTCAATTTTGGTCTCAGAAAAATGGGAAATACACACTAACCCCAGTGTTATCATTCAATAGTTTGAAGAATGTGAATGTGATGTTAGTAAAATAGCAAATGCAAATGCTGGTCTGCAATAATAAGGGAAGTAAAAAGCGCAATTATGTTGAGTCCAGCTTTCTCTGGAGAGTTCCTTCACTGCTGTTTTCCCTTTTACATTTCAATTTGTAACTTACTGTTAGTGGATAAGTGCTAATATCAAACCGGATTTGAAATTCAGGCAAATAGACAGACATAGCCAAAACATTAAAACTGGTAACTGATTTTAATGCTGTGCCTGAATGGTTTAAGGTGAATCTATAAAGCATCTGAATTGGAACTAATGGAATTTGTTCTCACACTTTGGGATTTAGCTCAAAAAGACAAGTACATTTTTTCTGTTTTAGGCATAAAGGCACTATGTCTTATTAAAACAGTGTACAACACATGGTGACAGCAAAAACAAGAGGCAAAAAATATATAGGGTACACATCTGTTTTAAATTTTAGCAATGCCCCAAACGCCTGAGAATTTAATGTGAAGATATCGACAGGGGCATTCAGAAGTAATGAGACAGGCGAACAGATCTGTTTAAGGGAGATCAAGAGCTAAACAACGTTCTGAGAGGATTGCTGTTTTCTGAGGCATGTTTGCCCAGTGGGAGAGGGGACAGGGGGAGGAGACCATATGGCCATTGCACTGTTTGCTTGTACTGGGATTTAACAGCAGCAGAGAGGTGTGGGTGTGTGTGTGTGTGTGTGTGTGTGTGTGTGTGTGTGTGTGTGTGTGTGTGTGGGTGTGTGTGAGGGGGTGAAAGCTGAAGCTATTCTGCTCACATCCTCATGCAGTGTCAGGGGAAGCTGCCCTCTCTTACCTCTCCTCTTGCAGTCATAGCTTCTTGTTAAAGTGAGGAGGGAAAGTAGTAAAGAGGTGTGGGGGGCATTAAAATTGAAGGAGTAATGGGGTGACCAGATGGGACAAACGGTGAAGTAGTGGTTGGATGGGATGAAGAGAGGAAGAATAACACGAGAAAGATACAGAGCTAGGTTTTTGATCTGAGGTCTAATCTAAATTCAAACTTCAGGGTACAAATCCACCACCACTGCTACAACCCCCCCAGCCCCCCCCCACATACACACAGTTCCTAAACTGTGAACTACACGGGCATGTATAAGCAGAAGCCCAAATATGTCTAGAATCCTTATCAAAGCCTGCCTTACCACCACCTCCACCACCCACAGCACAGTCAGCAAAGAGGGGCTGCCAATACGAAACACTGCAAGCACATATGGAAAAACAACTACAGCAATATCGTCAGTATGATGACGCTGAATATTTCCCAGAAACCAGGCAGTAAACACCATGATCTGAGAGAAGCCTTGATGTCTGTGCCAAAATGACACTGAGGTTCAGAAAAAAAAGCACTTAAGTGGGTGACACCAGAAAATGATAAGAAAGATTTTAAAAGAGTAAATATTTAGGCATGATCCTCATTGTATTTGTCTAGTCCCGAAAAACAACAATTAGGAGGGGAATAAAATCTGTAAAAGTCATTCACAGACAGAGTTAAACACTTACGTTTGCCCAGAGAATGCTTCTGGGCCTGTTTTAAGGTGTACGTCATCTGGCCTTACCAATTTTCTACATGAATGAGAATAGGAAACAGTGTAATCAATCAAAGTCGGCCCATTTCCTAACAAGCTACCTAACATGGGACGGCACATATTAATCAAGACAGCTGGCAACCGATAATTTGTGCTAGTTTAAGAAGTTCTTCTTTTAAAATTTCATGTCAGATGATTATGTATGGGATACAAAGCATAGAGGACGGGTTGAACAGTCCACTTTAAGGTGAGCCGAGATCACAAGAGATTCTGCCAGGCGCTGCTGCAAAATACATGGTGCGCTCAGTTTGATGAGATTCAACGTGACTGACCTCACTTGGTTGTGATGTAGAAATTCCACTCGTGGAAAGTCACATACCCCGAGAGTTTCTTCGAATGTGATCACACAGAAGAATCCCATTAAAAGCCAGGCAGAGCAGATGGATCGCATTGTTGCCAAGATTGGAAGTTTCAAAAAAGGTTTTGACAGGTTGCTAAGCTGTTTAAATGAAAGGCGTTGAGGCATATGCATCACTGTATGTCAAGATAAATAAAATAAAGATAGGACTGCTCACTGCAGCTATAGCCTAGTTTGGTACATTAAAATGAGAGCTACAGAGTGGAATAAATAGCAACTTACAATTGCAAAGATTCAAAATCCACCTATGTATACAGTTAGCATTAGCCATGTTTTTTTTGAGGAGACTAGCTTATCTCTATTTTATCTTTTTCAATGATATTTCCACCAAATACTGCTTTAGGAAGAATCTTTTCTTTGATTACATGACATCAATAATAATAGTAATATTCCTTCCTCTTGTTTTGTTGCAGGTTGTACTATGCCTTACTGGCAGCAGAAAAAAATTACTTACTTAATGTTGTAACAATATAATTATAGTACAAGTGTGATTAACTTAAGAGTATAATGACAGCGCCATGGCCGTGTGACAGTCAGCCAGCAATCAATAATCGGACCTTGAAAATGAAGCAGTTAAATTGAATAAACGGATCATTTATTTTATAATTTACACCAGTGCTTTTCCTACTGTGACATATCAAAATGTGAAAAACAAATCTGTTCTGAGAAGAAGTGGTATCGGCCAAAATGAGCAGAAAAACCTACATGGGTTTATCGTGGCTGTGTGAACCAAACATACCTCCAGTTTTAGGCAAGTTACTTGGAAAATGTAATCAATTACTCATTACTTGAATCTATTCTTTTTTTTTTTAAATTGAATAAATTCTCAACAGCAAAGAAAAATTACTAAAATTACTTGTTACTGTACATTCTGTTTGTTTGGCCAGTTCCATCAATGGTACCTACTAAGGCCTCCAACCCAACATATCAGTGCTCTCTGGTTAACATGTGCAGGGGCAGAAAACAAGATAACATGGTTTAACAAGCAACTAGGCTATGTTTTAGAAGTAATACTGACAATCAACCGTTGACTGTTAACTGTAAACTGGTCTGGTTACTGCACTCCGCAGCCCCTCAACTCATGTCTTCAGGGAAGCCGCAGGGTTCCTACATCCGCTTACTTCACCACCCAGGGGCTTCATGAATCTAAGCTAAGCAGCGGAGAACATTGGTATTGGGCCCAGGTTGTTTAAGCTAGCCCCCATTTCTGTCTGTGTCTGTGTGTCTGTTTGTCTCCACTTTGGTTTGTTTTTCCCTTTTTGTTTTGGCTTCACAGCAGCTCACCTCCAAACAACATAACATCAACCACTGACCACACATTCATTTATTACCTCAGTTTCAAATGAAATATTTAAAATATGACGGCCGCCCCCAACCACAGATTTTCCTAGTTGACTAGGTGCCATTAGTTCAAGCTATTAGTTGATTACCTGTCGAATGTTAATGTTATTAATGTGATTATTTAAATATGTATTTTTTGGGGGGCATCAGAAAATGGTGGCATTTCAGAGCTGAGAAATAATGTTCTAGTGTAATTGTTAACAGTGTGCTACATTACAGAGAAATCAGAAACCGTAATAATGAGCCATTAAAATAAATATTAGTACAAGACTGAACAGTTTGTTGATATATTTCAAAACATCGCACAACTTATGAACTTCAAACATGGCACATATTTATCTAGAATATCTAAGGTTAGAGCGAGTGGCCCTGCTAAGTGGCTACCACTGGGTTACCTACATGTTTTGAATGATAAGCTATGAGTGACAGGCGAATGTTTACCCGCAGAGTTTTCATGTAACCTTCTTGTGGTCGTGCTTTACCCTCTCAAAATCTTTCCACACTTTGGGTTTCCTGACAAACATATGTAAATACTGCCAAATAACCACAGGGACCAGCCGTGTAAACAATGCATGTCTGTGACTGACTGAGATTCACCTCTTCCTGTGGAGAACTAAGGGCCGGTCGTCTATTCAGGTCCACCCTATAAAATACTTTAAATTCTGTGTAGTCTCCCTAATTGTTTTGCTCGCAGAGTGTGGACTGTGGCATTGATTATCTGCAAATATATTTTAATTAAGTTTTTTAAACTCTCAAATATTGATATTAGCATCAACCTAAAGAATTACCAGTCAGGCTACATAACTGACATTCTTGTTGCTGTAACATGTTACTTGGTAATGCACTACCAGCACTGGTATTTAGCCAGTTAGTTTTTATTAGCCAAGATTGTGAGCTATACCCCTACCTGTTGGCAGTAGAGTTTGTGGACTAAAATGTTTCTGTAGATATATATTATTTATTTTTTTATTTATTCATTTTCCAATTCTGTAAATGAAAGAAAAAAAATGCCACAAACCTTCATTGAACTGGGGTGATGGTGCGAATATAATTTTTGGTGAACCAACCCTTTAAGTCACCATGACAAAATGAAAACACCTTTCATCATTCACACTCTTCAGCTCTCAGTAGGACAATTATGGTACATTCTTTTGCAACAAAATGCTCCCATTCCCACAAATGAAAAATGTATTCCCTTTTTCTATGAACAAAGAAACACTGCATCAACCTGTAGCACACATTCAAGTGTTGCCTCCATGTAGAATGAGATTAACGAAGCAGGCATTCAAACGCGACCACCGCTCTTCAGTAATGCAGTCATCTCATCTGCATGTTGACTTAATTCAACATGCACATCAGCCTTCACAAAGAAGGCACATGAAGTGCAATGGACCAAACAAACACCAAAGCCATTTTCTATCCTGAGACGAATAACAATTACGATTTCTGTTATGTCTCATTGGTTAACCCATTTGTTCTTTCACAGAGCCACAGATATGGAAAACAGCTTAACTTCCATGTGTGGGATATGAGGAAATATATGTTGATGGTAGAATAGATCTTTATTCCCATTTCAGTCACATCCTTGCTCAGTCAGCTCTCATATGTTGTTCATACTTCAGGAATTGTATCATACTGTCTAGCAGATGGAGCATTGTTGAAAGTTTACTTCTTTTTCCACAGGGTTGCTTTAAGAAAAAACTTTGATACACTTTTCCATGTAATATTAAATAGATACAAGTCATTTGCAAGTGAAGTGAAGCAAGTGAAGGCGTAAATGGACAACTTAGGTGTATTTCAAGCCATCCACTTTTTAAAGGATGTTAGCTTACTCTGCAGATTTACCAGTCCCTTTTTCATCAGGCCAAGTTACAAGTACCCTGTAGGCCTATTTGAGGAGAAAAAAGTTTAATGGCTGAGAGAAAACAGTTAAAGTGACCCTGCTACTCAAGTCACCTTGACTCCTTAAGCATGGTGTTCTATTGGGATTGCGTTGTACTCCCTGGGCAATTAGCATGCCTGCCAAGTAGCACGAGTACCTCATCCACTGCTTGAATAACTACTTATTTCTCATCATGTTGCAAAGTACATACAGTATGAGCAAGAATCTCATGCTCCGATGATGCTGGCAGTGTTGCCAATAAACTGCTGAATAAAAAGGTGTGTATAATCTTATTAATAAATGCTTTCCACTGTACATAAATATTTTTTGGTAAATTTCTAATCCTTTTTATTAAGTACTTTGAAGCAGAAGCAAAAAGCATGTCAAATTAGGCCACTTTCATACACATCTAATATGTTTCTAGTTATTTACTTTCAAACTTTTACCAGTTGTTTACTGCAACTCAGGCTTACACATAAGATTTAGGAAATACTGATGCCATGAATCCTGAATGAAGCTATTATAGTTTAGTCTTGTTTAGATTAGTCTTGTTTTGCCTGTTTTGTTTGACTGGGTGAGCATCTTGTTATACATTATGGTCACCAGATATATCTTAAAAAATGCCTGGCTGCCTTGTTTTTAATGTAAATTGTTTTAAGATTTCCAATGGACTTTCCAATATGATCTGAGTCTAGCACCCTGCCTCCTCTTTATGTTGGTGATTCATATCCAAATATCCTTGTGAAAAAATACATCTTATGTGTATGCAGTAGTTACTTGCTGCAGTTGGTTCAGTTAGTGCTGCATGATGTGTAAAATGACCACTTTGTGCAGAACTGAAAACATCTGTCAAGTGCGACTAAACATTTTCTTTGGTCACACCAGTGCATCTGACATTTAGTGGGTCAGTCTGTGTATGTGTGCGTGCAGCACTTTTTTCCCCTTCGCTTATATTCTGCATAGACTAGCCAATACGCTGCCTCTGATAGGCTGTGACCCTGATATTCTTAGCTGAATATAAATGGAGAAAAAAAGTATGCATGTATGTACGTGTGAAAATGCACCATGTGCTCCTCCACAAGCGACATTTATTCATTTTTACAATGATTTATATTGATGTGTATGGGAAATGACAAAAAGATAATGCTTAAAATGTATTATTTTGGTGCCAAAAAGTGCAGTGAAAATTTTTAGTTTACTCTAATTTATGTACTAGTGCACCTAAATTAAATAGTTAGGCAGAACAGTCCAACCAGTGTAAAAAATTACAGTTTTACAATGTGGAAATGTCTCTGCAGTTTAATTTATATTTTACTAGTAACACAATTTTATTGTCAGTAAGACAACGTATTGCTCACTTGTTGAATGTAGAAGAAATTTAAGATTCCAGGATAAATTCTAAGAAGCTCAAGCCCTTTATAGTATTTATCTGACGTATCATTGAGAACTGAATCAAATCTAAATCAAATGAAATCAAAATGAATCGATTCTGAATTTTGTGAAACGAAATTGAATCACATTGAGAGATAAGTGCTGATATCCAACACTTATCTACAATGTGTACAATAAAATCAGTCAGTAAATGCTGTCATATCTAAAATATATGATAGAAATAAGACCCAAACCAGGCAGTCAAGGCTGATAGACACACATGGGCAACCATGAAACCACAGAAATTCAAGCTAATGACAACAGATAGGGCAACAGAGGAAACAGACCTGTTCATCTTGCTTCCAGCAGGGCAGAGAGACAGTCCCTATTAATATTTACTGCACTTGCAGAGGTTAGACACTCAGTCCCGCTGAGTTTGTTACTAGACAGGAATGTCAAATTTACACTGCAGGAGGGCAGTATAGTTGGAATCAGTACCAAAGATGTAATGAGACTCTATTCAGAATCACATGATTATAGTCATTTCACCTAAAGTTGATAAACTCTAATACTGAACTGTAGTCAGACAGAATCTCTACCTCTTGTACTGATGCATTTTTCTAACCATTGAGCTACACAGTCCCTCCACTGCATGTTATCCCACTTCAGTAAAAAGCAAAGATATGAGAAAAGCATTGTGATTTGTATAATCCATGACTCTGGAGTCAGTTGAGCCCCCTTGCTGCAGTTAGGCATGATCATCCACTGGAAGGCTGGCTTTAGACAAAACACCAATGCTGTATGGATTGAATAGCAATGTAAGCTGTTGTGTGTGGCCAGCTCAAAAATAAAGGCCCAACATTTCTAATTCCGATAAAAAAACACCGCAGGCTCCAACACATATTGATTACATTACATAAAAGATGGTGGTTACATTCAGAGTAAAAACTTGTTCCGTTTTCACAGAAGGCGCAAAACTATTTTTCCCTGTCATTCATTCAGGTAAATATAACTGTGTGCTGTGCTCCTTTCCTGTTATATGTTGATTAATGTTCACGAGTATCTGGTTAGAAAAGTTGGTTAAAGGGATACTCTAGTGATTTAGTATTGTACTACCACAAAGTTGGGGGACCTGCAATAGACATGTAAAAATGATAATATTCATTGCAGCTAAGGCCAAAATATCCAGAATTTAGATACAATTTACACCTGACACTGAGAGGTAATTTACATCTGGGTATCATATCTGGATAAGGAAGAAAAGATGTTTATTTAGGTGCAAATACATGCAGAACATTGTTATCAGACCTCAGTGAGGTGTAATCAAATTTTGACAGTGTGACCACTTTTTAAAGAAAAAATCCAACCAGCAAGTTGAAAAGTCACCTAAGTCCTCCTTTACTGGTTAGTTCAAGCTGCTAGGCAAAAACTGCATCAGCAGCAATATCTAGCAAAGTCTTCCTTTGTGAAATGAATTTAAAAATGGATGGTATTCATCAATGACACTGTTCCTGCCAGCCCTGCCTAAATCATTTTTTTTATATTGGTATACACTTTTATATTAATGTACATGCCAATGAAAACGCAGGCAGAAAATACATAATAAGATAATGCTTATTTATACCAGGTCTAAATGCAAAGGCCTATGAATCGATGTCACAGATAATGTATCCAGATACAGATCACATGTTGAAGGTGGCTTGCAGAGTTTAAACAAAGTTTCTGTTTAGTTTCAACACACCCTAAAGGTGTCGCCTGCATCCCTAGTATCTAAAAAGCAAGTTGAGTTTATTTTCTTCTTCACAAAACATTTGTAAAGTTTGAAAGCTGCATTATTTCCATCCATGTTTACTAGCATGCTAGGATCAGTAGAATACTATGAAACCACAACTATTACCTGCTTAATTAATCGATTAGTCCAAAATGAATTGGGAAATATTTTGTTAATCATTTAATTGTTTACAAACAAAAATGCCAAACATTAACTTGTTTTTGCTGTCAGGATTTATTGCATTTATCTCTGTGATGTATTAGTTAATTGAAGACCTTTGGGGTTTGTTGGACAGACAAAGCAAATAATTTTCATACCTTTGGTTTCAGGACATTGTAATCAACATTGTTTTGATGTTTTATTATATCAAATGATTAATGGACGAATTCAGTAAAATAATCAACAGATATTTTCTCAGATTTTCCAAGGCTTCTCTTAAGCCACATCACACATTATGCACTAGCCATGAAGTTCATGTGTAAAAACAGATGGAGTCCCTCTTTAAATGCCCTGCTCGAGAGTACTTCAGCAACAGGTGTTCCTAGAGGGGACGGGATCTCAGCGACTGTCCCTCCTGAGATTTTTCTACCTAGGTTTGTGCTTATATAAAGCTATTTTTGGGGTGTATAAACACAAGTTGTGTGACTTTTATATAGCTGTGTAAATGCAGCGCACAGTGAGCATCTTGTGAGAATTCAAGCGGCGTGTGTTAAATGCGGCAAACTTGTTTGCCTGTGTAATCAGGTCGGTAAATTAGCACTAAACACCCTGAGAGGTGGGAATGACAGTCTGTCAGAAGGGTGCAATCTGAACGGCTGTAACTGGCTTACACTGGGGCCGTCTCTGCCGCTGTTGGGGCTGCCGCGGCAAACTCCCGACATACTGGGGCTTATCTGGGGCACGCAGGAGGCACAACAATGAACTTATCACCGTCCAGCTACTTGGCGGCATGTAGCTGCAACCCCGCCGTGCTGCTCTGACCACAAGCCGACTCTGGTTCATTGATCATACACACCAGCAGAACCTAATCTAGGGACAGTGAGCCTTTCAAACCACAGGCTCCAGCTTTGGATGGAGAAAGGGCAGAAAAAAGAAAGAGAACTTTTGCCAGGTAATACAAAAAGCTGTTGTTAAAAAAAAAAAAAAAATCTAGAGAAAGCAGTTCAATAACTTTGCAGGGACCTCCACACGCTGCATGTCAACTAGCTTCCAGGATTTTGATTGAAGTTCTGCACAAGCTCGCAGCAGGGCTCTTTTACGCCTTCTTTTTTCTTTGTTGGAGAATCAGTTACAGTGCCACAAGAATACATAAAAGTTTGAGTAGGAGGGTTTCATTGAGGGTCAGAAAAAAATCTCTTTTTGGGACAAAGTCTAATACAAACAAAGATGATTCTCAGTCTATTTGCTGGCTGAGACGCTTTGAAAGCAGCAACAAAAATGAGGTGTCAGAGTGAAAATGAAGAGGCACCATCCCATACAGACAATTTCTAAAGTATGCAATGTGATTTTACGTACAGAATAGCAAAACAGGAGGGTTACCTTAATACCCAGACAGGCGCATTAAGCTCTGACACAGTTACTGTCACTAGATATTTCACAGCCACCGCAGACAGTACTGAGAAATTATTCAGGTTGTATATAAGAATTATGAAACCTTTTAAACCTAATATGATGGAATTTTTGTGCACAATATCCTCTCTATCTTCTCTGTCTGTGTTTCTACAATCAAGCTATGGGACCAATCCTAGTTTGATGCATTGCATGTATACTTGCATGGATCCATCCCCAGTCGTCTCCCATTTTCAAAGATAGCCCTATTATCTAACACTTTTGTACTTTCTCGCTGACTGATTCTGTGGATTTTTTCTCCCCATCATGCCTGACTCCCTCTGTCCTGTCTGGAGAAAAGATCGGCGTGATCGCCACATCAAATGAAACACGGCGGCTTGCACCTCGCAATCTCGATATCTGGAGCAAATTGAAGGTGATTTTCAATAACTGTGCTGACGAGCGGAAATAGGCAGATCAGAGTCATTCTCTCCATCTGACAGGCTGCTATAAGAGAGACGATCTGACGTTCTCTGTGTTTCAAGTGGATCATAGCATGGTTTACGCCTCCTGCTTGAAGAGGATTTTTACAGGCCTGGACATGATGTCTGTGGTGCTGTAAGTGTGAAATGTGTCCTGATGGGAGTTTTATGATAGCAGTCTTGTTTGCATTTAAAGTCAGGCTGAATCCAAACCTGGAGAAATTTTGGACTCACATCAAGATAGAAGTAACAATCATTTACATTTCTCCCAAACATATTTTTTTGGACTGAAAAAAAAAATCTCCTTCCTTTTAGGTTCCTAAATCACTGTGGTAATAATTTTAATTAGATTTAGTGGAAAACACTTTGCTCTTTAAGGGAGTTCTCAAAGAAAACAAGCAGCAAGAAGGATTCTGCTTGAAGAGATAATCCTCTGTCACAAACACATACATGAGCATTAAATGTTAACTAAATCAACAACATCACCACTGCAAAAGGAGGAGGTTGGAAAAGCTGCAGCAAAAAAAACGCATTACATGAAGTATAAGCAGAATTTTACCAAGAAGTATCAGCTAATAATGGCTCCCCTCTGCATATGCATGAATATGATTGGAAGCTGCGAGTCAACTGGTAGCAAAACATTAGTTCCTTCTGAAAATATATAGTTTTCAAAACAAGACCTTTCCTTACAATTCCCTAAAACACCTGGACATTGTAGTTTTATGCAAATGTCAATGAAAAGGAAGAAATGGGATTATTTTCAGCTGCACACTAAGACATGTGCTATATATATTGCAGCAGGTCAAAATATACTCTGTGTGTGTGTGTGTGGGGGGGGGTGTTCAAGGTAATTTGGAACATGGCATCATATGCAACAGTGTGACTCATTGATGTGCTCTTAATAGTTTTATTTACAACAAACAACAATTGAGCTCTGTGGCACAAAGGAATAATGTTCATCAGGCTTTGGAAACAGACGCAGTATTTGTTAATGTGATCAAGCACACAATACAAACACTTATGAATCAAATCTTGTGATGTCTTGTGGTTGATATATTAAGCATTAGTGTCTTACATTATCTCAAAGCTGATATTTTATTATTGCACTTCTCAATCATCCATACTTCCTAAAAATCTCTAACCTAATATGATAGAGGATGACTTGTGCTTTACAGATTATAAAAATGCTCTCGGACTAAGCTGCAAATTTTGGACTATATAAATATAATCAACAAGATCACCACTTCTCAGTTCTTTCCTGCATATAAGTACAGATTAACCTCCAAAGACAACTTACTTGTCATTCTTTCAACAAGTTAGACAGTGAAAAAAAAGAAAAATGACTGCAGGAGCCAGCAGAGTCAATGAAGCCTTTGGGAGACTCAGGGTTGTAGTTTTGTCTAGAAAATAGTGTTTCCATGTTCCCCTACAGACCAGCTCACAAGGAGAAAACTGCTTTATGGCAGGGGGCGCAGAAAAGTACCCATAAATCTCCCAAAATGACACCAGGGCTAAACAATCTTGGCTCAGAAACAGTCTTGGCTTGATCAGAGATGGGAAGTCGGGGAACATTTTGGCTCCGACATCATCATCATTATCATCATCTGACTCTCCTTCTCCCTGTGTTCTGCTACCTCTAAAGCTATTCCGCTGCCTAATCTAAATGAAACATATGACTAATTGTGTCAGAACGAATCACCGGGCTCATAATAATCTGTGCCGTGGCTCACATTCAGTATGGACCCACCATGTCTAAACATATTAAGCAAACAACTAAATCATACGCAAAGCTCCATTCCACGACAAATTGCCAACAAGCTTGCATTTGGTGTTTGCCTTCTGCTTTGCTCAATTGGTGTTGGCTAGAAGCATGGTGGTAACAAAGGCCGCATTGCGGGATACCGCTACAATAATACCTTACATACAGATCCCACTGTGTCAAAGTCACACACTTACACACAAAACATGCTTAACAGTGATTAGAATGCAAAGAAATTTTTATTTTCCCAGGAGACCTGTGAAAAACCACGTTTTTAAAAAGAGGCTGTATTAAATGAATTAGTTTCTGTGGCTTGGTTGTATTTTATGTAAATACATGTTATTCAATGTGTTTTAGATCAAACTGCATTGGGACAATAATGCTTTGTTCGTTTTTTTTATGATTCATACCAATGTAACATCACAGGGATTGTTTATGCTTCAAAGTATTGGGATTTAAAAGGGCACTCCCCTGAGGATTAATTTACCACTCAGAAGGATTTGTAATCTATTTTTCTTTATTTTTGTAGTAATATTAAATAATAATGCATAACCTTAGTAACCTCATGAGGGTTCTCCTACAATGGTCTTGAGACTTGTACTGTTTAACAGAAACTCAGTATTTAAAGTAGTGGTGGTGTGGGGTAAGGGTCATGACTCAAATACACTGTTGAGTTGCATTATGGACATTGAAGGATCTGGTCTTTTTAGGTTCCTAGATAGTGACAAAGACGCACATATCATTTCAAGTATCTCGAGACATTTCGTTTACACTTATACTTATAGCCATATACCGAACAGTATGTGTCTCAGTTGGTCAAATCACAGATCTGTCTGTGTTTTCCCTGGCCACATGCAGATCAGATGATTATTAATGATAATTATTAATGAATCCTATTTATGGGACTCTAATGAGACAAATGTTTTATAGGGCTTCATAGGGCTGTAACTCTTGCCACTCCCTCACCCATCCAGATCAATTCTCTCTCACTCATACAGATTATCCATGGGTTGAACTGATCATTGACCAGACAAACACTAAAGTAGAAACGGCCTGAGTCGCTCCATGTTATCATAATGACAGAGATTGACGGTTAACTTCAGTGTTACTTAAAGTGCAGTGATCACACCTCTTGAGGGGGTTTGAGCAATTAGTTTTCAGTCCGTCGTGAATGCTTCTCAGCTGCATTTACATATTTTAGAACAGATATCTATCGTATCAGCCCAAGACAGCTGAAATTACAAACCTTTACTGGGATCAATAACCCTGCAGGTAATAACATGCAATCTGTATTTGGATATGTTATTTGGATAATGACTTCTAATCACAGACCAGTGCATTTACAGTAGGTGTTGGTGTTTGTTGTTTTTATCCTTATTCTGCCCACATTTTAATCAGATTTCCGTATGCAAATTCATATTATGTACTTAATAAACATAGCATGTCGGACTTAAAGGGGCAAATAGTGCTCCAACCTGCAAGGCAATGGTCCATTGACATGTAGAAAACGCTGAAGAGATTAGTATGTAACCATTTGGTATTATTCTTGATAGCTGGATCTGTTCATTAGTCTACATCATTTAATTTAGAATTTCTGTATTACCGTAAAAGAATTTTCAATGAAATTATTCAATAAGTGGTTTGTCCAGTGAAAGATGAACTGGACAACTGGAGATATATCTGAAATTGAAATAAGTACAGCTCTAAGTAGTGTTATTTTTTAAAAGAAAAGAAAAGAAAAAATACACAGTAAACAGTAAATATTTCAACATTATATTTATGAAAATCAGCAAAGGGCCATTTATATAACACTAATAACAGATCCCTTTGCAAGCTTTACTGCATTGCTTGGGCCATGCTTGGGCCTTGTTTTTCAGATCATAGCTGCTGCTTGAGTCTCCAGGTAAGAAAGCCAAAGGAATCTGGTGGCCTTGTCTTTAGATTAACATTACAGTACTTGTAGCTTTTGTGTGTGATCTATTTATCTTTTCTTTACAGAGGAAGACCTTGAGTTTAGCTTTTTGATTAGAAGCTTGAGATAACATAAAGAGGCCCAATTAGTTGAATTTTTGAAATGTGCAGGTATTCTGACCTTCAGATGTTATCTGGCTGATTCTACAGCATTCACGTTGAAATCTGTTCTTCATGCATTGATATGTATTTTTCCTTTTCTATTAAAATAAAGATCAGATTTTTTGCTTAATCTGTCTCTCAAAAGTCCCACAACTTTATAGAAGCTATATCACTGGAGGTTAAAGTCTTGCAATAAAATGCATTGTGCACTGTATATAAATAGGTACACCGGTACTTTATGTAGTAAAATTAATAAATTCAAGAGAATGGGAAGTGGTCTTAGATTGTAGGACCCCGCTGTAAATGCAGTTAATGTGCATACAAATCTGCACTCTGTATGCACAGAGAAATTTCGCTCTTACTCATTGTTTGACAAAGTTGGTTTTAATATGCAAATGTTCTCCCTTTATTGTGTACAGGTAGACAGATTTACTTGTTACCAATGATTACCTTAATCCATCCACAATACAAGCTGCTGATGAATTATGCAAATACTACATCTGTTTCTGCACAAATGAATCTCTGTGGAAAATGGTTCTGTCACCAGAACGTAAGATCCATTCTCAGATGTCCGTGATGGACCAGTGCTGATGAAACCAACTGTGTGCTGCGTTCGGCGAGCTCTAGTAGGAGCTGGGATGGTGAAGGGTAATCAAGAATAAGTTGGGCCCCTTAGCACCTGAGCAAGATTGTGTGTAGCATGCAGTTTGTAAATGTGTTTTTCATACATAGTAGGATTATGTCATGGCAATGAAAAATTAAATTAAAGAACTGTATTTGTATTCATTAAAACATTTGACTTGATTTTTAACCTCCTTCTGTAATGCCCCCAGGTGAATACACAAAGGCTCCTACAGTTTGCTTAAAAAAAGTTGTTCATTAACCATAATTAAGGTCTACATCATACAAATACAGGTCCCAAACTTATTAACAAGTTCCCACCTTTAAAAAATTGATTAAAAATGTATAAGTTCTGTTATCTTTGAATTAATACCTGACTATTTTTATTACATGCAAGTGCACCATGTGTACAAAGGCCATTTAAAGTCAATTAAAAATTTTTTGAACATCTTTCAACTAAAAAATGGTACCATTTTAGCAAAAAGAAAAAAAATGTTCACCCAAAAGTAATGTAATTAAATGCTTAATACGACTGTTAAGTGACTGACGCATTAAGAGATAATGAGTCATTTTCTTGTATCACTAAACAATCTTTCTACTGACCAAACCCTGTTTAAAATATGAAATAGCAGTCATATCAGACCAGAGAATCTTTTTTCCTTGTGCTCTCAGAGTCATTAAATGCTGTTTGGCAAACTCCAGGTAGGCTGTCCAGTGCCTCTTACTCAGAGTGGCTTCTCTCTGGCCACGCTACCGTAAAGGCCTGATTGATGCAGTGCTGCTGAGACGGTCGTCCTGTTGGCAGGTCCTCTCATCTCTGTGGAGGACTTCTAAGGCTCTGTTAGAGTGACCGGTTCTTGGTCACCTCCCTGATCAAGACCCTTCTTGTCTGGTTACTCAGTTTTGCTGAAAATCCAGCTGCAACTAAAGTCCTGGTGATTTGAAACTTCTTCCATCTCACAATTATTGAGGCCACTGTGCTCCTGGGAAAACTCAGAGAATTAGAAATAGTTTTAAATGTCCACCCTGATCTATGCCTCGCCACGATCTTATATTAGAGGTGTGATTTCTTGTGTTGGTTATGGTGCATCAGTGTGACTGAACTTGCTAATGGCTCCTCGGATCATAAGAAGAAGACAACAGCAGGCAAGAGGTACTGTGTCCTGTGCTTTTCCCAAAAGAAGAAAAACTGAAGAAATCTTTAAGTCCAGGTCTGGTGCTGTCCCTCTGTGCATATTACCAGATTGTCTCTTGTTCTCAAAGCAACATCAAGTGCTGAGGGTTAAAGGACTGAATGTTCAATTTCACCAATGCCAGGCATACCATGGAAATAATTGTAAATAGACACCCAAAGAAATATAGTCATATGCTACAAATGCACAGCTTTGCTTATATTGTTGGTTGGGAGACAATTTTGACTCATCGATCCCTTTATCATCTATGCATGTTAAAGAATAGAAAGAAATACAGTTATTTCTTGAAATATTGAACAGCTTATTTTAGCCATTTTGGAGAGGTTTAGGATTGCTAGGGATTCCTAGGTACACTGTAAAATCTCATTACTTTTACATTTCAGCCTAAAGTTTTTTCGCAACTGTGGACAATACATATATATAGAGAGATATAGATATATGTATTTGTGTGTGTGTGCGTGTGTTTTTGTGTGTGTGTGTGTGTGTGTGTCTGTGTGTGTGTGTGTGTGTGTGTGTGTGTGTGTATGTATGATTTAAGTGTGTGCGTGTCTGTTTCTTTTTTTCCAAAAGAATTTTTGTCTTCAACATTCTGCAACAGGGAGCATTTATTGATGACTTAGGACATAACTAAATGTCTCATTGTAGGATATTTACTCAGGTTATCAAAGCTTGTGTGCTGTGGGCTGTTTTATCAATAACAGTTTAGACTATAAAAGGAAATTATAGGGGAAGACATGCCTGCCACTGGAGCCATATCAAGGAATTTTAGAAACACAAGTGGTCGAAACCCGCCAGTGCAACACCAGCCCCCTTGCCACCAGAAAGTTTTAAGTCACACTTTGTCTGTTAAACATTCACCCATATTTAATACATTTTTTTCTTCTTACATATATTGTCTAAATGCTGTTTCAAGGTAACAATCATTCTTGCAGAAAAATACTAAATTTAATTTTTGAATATATATTTTAGTTTATTTATTTTATTGTAAATGTGGCCAGAAACATCCATTTTAATTATGCCGATGCCAAAGACTTATATATTAGAAATGTTAAATAGCAAAAACACTTAAACAGAAATACATTTTTGCCCAATGTGGTTTTCATTAACACAATGATGAGCATTTTTAATGAAGGTGTCTGCAAAGTAACAAATTGTAATATACACTGTAACATATACAGTAACATACACCCTGCCTGGCGACATTTCATTTGTCTTACTGAAGTACCCGTAATACCTAAAGCATAAAAGTGTTCTTTACAGTTATTTTTCGAAATAGAATTTTAAACTTTGTTAAATACCTTTTTAATGAAAAGGTATTGAAAAGTGGCTTGAAGCACAAAACGAGATGTGTTCACTTCTTTAATATTTAACTAAAACTACAAGTTTTTCCTGACCTTGAAAAGTGCTTTCATGGTCTGAACCTAACCCCATGCACAACTCAGGATGTGAAGAGTCTCCGGTTTAGAGTCATATCTTCTATATGCAGATTGTTTTTAAGTCTGACATAGCAGCCATGCTGAAATTTGTTTCTTTAGCGACGTCCATACCTGTTACTCTTCCCCACAAAATGTCATTCTATTTCTATGTCCTCTGCTTCCCAAATGATCTGTGCATGGTCGCACAGTAGAAAAGCTTTTAAAAAGCAGTGAAGAGAAAAAAGATGAAAATCCAAGATGAAAAAAGGTTTCATCTAGGATCCCACAGGGGAATCTAATTTGTCACCTTTTCATCCTCAGTCAGTTTTCCGATCAGCTACATGCATGCTGACATCTGACTCTGTGCTTTATACATCCCTGACATTAATATTCCTTTGAACTGCGTGTCAAGTTCATCTGAGCGGGGCCCAACCCTCGCTGAGGGGCCAAGGTGAATGTTAATTATTATGGGAGCAAATTGACTTTCAAGTTCAGAGGTTGTTTTAATTAAGTAAGCGCCAGATGATGCATACATATAAACTGTCCTAAGAACCACCCTGTGAATCCTGGCACTCACCCACAATTGAGAGCATGACCTTTAAAGGTCCCAAATCATCAGCATAGATATTTCCATGTCTTTATGAGCCGTTCTTGGTGCTATATGAATGCTATGAAAATATAAGATACTCAATCCATAGAGAAATACACACAGCCCGCTTTCAGAAACTCTGCCTTTAAACAAGCTGTCAGGACTTCCATAACAATCTTTTCAACTTGCTTGGATTACTTTTATCTTGCTATTTTTAGTTTTCTGTGTTATCAATCGTATTAATTTTTTCTTAGCACTTGGACTGAAAACAAGCTGTTACTGTGGCTCTGCGTGTGGACTAGAAACTAGTTTACTCACAGTAGGAAATTATATCCATTGCCTAGAATCACAGGTCCAAATGAAGTATAAGCTGCTTGACAGCTTTGTGTATTTGTATGCTTTGCTCTCTCCCGTCTCTGCATTCCTTCTTTCCTGCTGTTCAAACTGCCATTCCCTGATGTTGCAGATGTTGTCAGGTACTGTGGCCACGCACACTTGTCTGGCTGGACTTGACACACATTCACAATGTGCGGATGCAGGTTCCAACACTCCTGCATCAGACATGGACATCTCTACACTGTGGACGGTCATCCCAATGCAACCAGATGAAACAGAGATGTGGTACTGAAAACCAAAAATATATCTTCTCATGGATATCAAAACTTCAAGTAAAACATGGAATGGTCCAAAAGATATATTTAATCCTTGCCACTATTCTACTGGGACATGTGTACAGATGCTGGTGGGATACTATGATTCCAACAAAACCGAGATACCTAGACTTTGATATGTTAAATGAGTGTTCATGTTTATGCAAAATTCTTAACCAAGCTTGAAATAAGACATTTCAAAGGCAGTTCTCTCTGTCAGAGCAAAACTAATAATTGTGTCCATGATAGTGGAATGGCTCTAGGGCCAGCAGTGTCTGCTTGTCGGTCTGACTGCTGGTGACCTGGCCTCCAACTTTTGACCAGATATGAATGTCGCAGAAATAGTTTTAAAAATCTAAATTTTAAATTTTAGTTTGCTTTAGGACCCATTAGCCTCACCTCATCTCACCTTTATGTTAATTAAAGAAGGAAGAAAAATATTGCTCCCCTTATGTCATGTCATGCAGAGCATATTTTTCTGCCTGGAAATTTTCTTAAATTATACATTTTCTTTGCCTATTTTTATCTATGTGCAAATAAAAAGTAAAATAAGCGACGATATCCATGCTCCAAGATATTCTGGGACCCTTTCTACCCTTGACTTGGATACTGACACGGCAAGCCTGGTTTGAAGATGTTGCTGTAGTGCACAAGCAACTGAGTTAACAGATCCATGCAGCCTGTCTTCTGTATCAGACAGTATATCCTCCCAGCTCCCAAATCTTTGCCCCACCAGCATGCTCACACGCTGCTATAGCAGTCATCAAAGAGGAGAGAGCGAGAAAAGTAAAACACCGAAGCACCTTGCTGCAACAGTACACTATAGAGGAAAGCGAAAAATGCAGAACAGTAAAACAATCTTGCTAATCAACGGGCCACTGCAACAGTGGCCACTTAAATGTATGCATTCCCACAGGGCCAGTGTGAATTTCTACCGCCAAGAAAACTAAAATGTATGCAATCGGAACACTGGAACTGAACTATTTAATTTGAAAACACTTATGTCAAAGGATTGCAATAGCTAGGTCTGTCTCAGCACACAGGTATTACACACAGGTTGCACACAGGTTATTGTGTAATAATTCACTTCAATACTAGTTTGAATCCCCAAGCCTGTCTCACTCACACTTGCTTAAAAGCATCACATGTAAAACTTTCAGCCACATTTTTCACAAAGCTATAAAGAACTTCTCAGCTAAAGGTAAAGACTAAGGAGATATGGTATGTAAGAACTCTACCCAAAATCTTATTTAAAAATCACTCAGCTCTGCTAAAAGTGTAATTTCAAAGTTAGTTCGTCACTTGGAAACATGGAGCCAGATTTTAGATTTCAGAAGAATGCTGTTTCTCCGGAGAGAGAAATAGAACGGAATTAAAGTGGTTTCCATTCACCACAAATTGATATTTGGCAAATTTGGGCAGTTGTCTAGCTAGCAAAAAATGTATTGTCAGTAACTCTTAAGTCAAAAACTTATTGGAAAAACCTCTCATAACTCAGCATTTTTTAATTGTTATTCACTTTCTCAGGCTTTCATAGATGCATTTTATTTCTTGATTATTTTGAAAGCTTTTTCTGGCAGAAATAAGAACTAGTGAAAATTGATCTACTGAAGACCAGAATAAACAAACTAAAGGTTTTGAAGCGGGCCTTTGACTACTCTAACTTTTTGAAATAAAATGTTTTGTCAGTAACTCTTACACCAAAAACTTATTGGAAAAAATAACTCAGCATTTTTAGCCTAATTGTGTATTCACTTTGGCACTTGGCTATGCAGGAATTCTTGATTATTTTTACTTTTTCTGTGAGAAATAAGAACTGAACCAAAAGTTTTGTCAGTAACTCTTACACCAAAAACTTATTGGAAAAACCTCTCATAACTCAGCATTTTTAGCCTAATTGTGTATTCACTTTCTCACTCCATCCCCAAGCATGTCTCACTATTGAGCAGAGTGAAAATTGGCACTTGGCTTTTATAGATGCATTTTGGATTTCTTGATTATTTTTTAAATCTTTTTTCTGTGAGAAATAAGAACTGAACCAAAGTGAAGTTTTGCAATTCATCTACTGATGCAGACCAGAATAAACAAACTAAAGGTTTGAAGCGGGCCTTTGACTACCTCTAACTTTTCAGACTTAGGAGCTGAGCAATAAAATGTTTTGTCAGTAACTCTTACACCAAAAACGTTCATAACTCAGCCTTTTTAGCCTTATGTTTTTGAAAACTACCCTAATACACTGAAAAATATACCAGGGTAGTACTCATTGAAAAAAAAAACAAACAACACATTTATTTTCATCTCAAACCACAGCAGCTGGTGCAGAACGGAAAGCCTTCATTTTCATTGCTCAGTCCGTCATAAACAGGACAGGGGTTTTAACTGCATAAACCACGGTCTGCGGCTTGTTTGTCACTCAACACATCTTCAGTCGCAGACTGCCTTGTGGTTAAGTGTTTCAATTTAGATGACCTTCAAACCTCAAATCAAAACAATGCACTGCTTTATTAGTTTTTTGTCAGCAGGTGATTGACAGAACGAAGACCCTCACTGTCTCACCACATCCAAGCAAACCTGCTGATCAGTTGCAATAAACAAAAAAGTAAAAAGAAATGAATTTCAAACTACCTTAGGTAATCAGTTAATGGATGCACCTAAGATTTCTTCCCTGCTATTCGAACTGGATTTTTTTAACAGTAAGGAGCTCTGGGCTATGAAAGCAAAAAACTATATGGTAACGTATGGGTCAGTTATCAATTAGAGTTTGTTGCAAAGAAAGGATGTGTTAGGTTCTTCTGTGTGCTTGTGGGGACATTTATTTGGGACTCGAAGTGTGAGTGAGGGGTGAGGAAAGAGGAGATAAAACACATCTGCTGCAAAATGATGCTTTAATTCAGTCATTTTCGAAACGATTGTGTGTTATGATCTGAGTGTTTGAAGCTGAAGGTATCTCTAAGGTAATTTCATTCCTGTACTATTAGCACCGTGCAGTGTGAGCACACGTTCAATTATGATACATCTGCAAATTCTAATTGCAGATCGGTTAACGGTGCTAATCACCAAAGTCCTTATGATAAACAAAACAGCAGATGAGTGAGATACTAATGAGGGGGGATTATGCAGCACTGGAAAAAGTATAAATTAGGTTTGTTCAATCAGCACAGACTATTGAGACCATTTCGTAACTCACATAGCAACAGATAGTTATCAAATTTTCAAGTTTTACTCCGACTAAATTGTTTAGTATGACCACAATTTTTTCATTGATGGATAAGGATTTTCTATCCTCCCACAAACACAAGAGTTATCACAACAGTCCCTGCTATCAACTGCATCACAGCGCAACAACAATATCTTTGACAAAAACAGCCTGAAACAGTATTTATAAACCTTTTTTGCCGTGTGACTCATTCAAAACTAGCTATGTCTATTTTCAGCCCCTCATCACTTTGCAGGATGTCTGTTTGAGTACTGTAGGTACTCACAGACGCACAACCAAAGGAAAAGTCTCCCTTTTTAGACCAATAGGATTCCCCCTGACCTGACCCACTGGCTGGGAATCACTGGTCGAACAGATGATTTTTAGCTTTTACTGATGTTGAAAAGCTATCTAACAAGTGTATTGTCTCCACAGGTAGATTTTGTTTTAGCTTGCTAAAATGACGGGAAACAAATGACATGCCTTAAAAAAATCTTTTAATGAGGCACCAGATCTGACCATCTATATGAAACGTAGTCAGCATGTGTTGTGTTTAAGATTAACTGAATATTAGACTTCTTGAACAGTCTAACATATGAGACCAGGCACATGAGGAGTTGTAGCTGTTTCCAATGCAAAAGCCTCAGCTAGTCATGGCAAGTCAATTTTTGTTCTAATTGCAATCTTCACCAGAAAGGTCTCAATACATTTTACAAAACAATAAACACATTCAAAGAACATAGAATCAAGACTGGCTCACAAAATAGCAAAGTTAAAAAGCCATCCTTTCAGTCTAGTTAGGCATATTAATATGGTAGCCAGCTGTCAACAGCTGACCGAGAAGGTTGGCCTTGTCAACTGTGACTGTCTCTTTTAAAGACTAAGAAGGGACATTCAAAAGACGATGACACTTTTTTTTCTTGCAAATTCTTGATTTTCCTGGAAGTCTCCTCATAACACTGAAAGAAGGTGCATATAAAAACTTAATCCAGATCTTTGAATTACCGCCAGCATCTCTAATGTGTTCAGTTAGAGAAAAAATGAGCCCATCATAGCTTAGTAGGCAGGAATAAGAATAGGTTATTTTGTGTTTCCTTCTGTCACCTAAAGCCAAAGCACATCATTTTAAATTCTAAATAAGAATTTAACAAGTTTTGTAAATGTTGGCTGTCCGTAGTCCAAGTTTGTTCCAAATATTTCCTTAAAAGAGGTACAATTTAAAGAAGAACAAAGCAGAATAACTGTGTAACAATGTGAAAAGAAAGAGGACTCTACTTTCATGACAACTGGACGCTACTACTATGTTTTCTCTCATTCTGGAAAGGAGAAAATTTGACCAGACTGTCAGTTGATGGTGAAGATTCCTGCTTCATGAGAGGTAGTCCTGGTCTTGGCCAAGGAAGTCCAGACATTACAGTCATTTGATCTTTACATGATACAAATGCATGTATGAAGACATAAAGTCATCTACCTGCTAGTGCTCATTGTGTGTTGTCAGCATATTGCAGTATTCTACTATTTGTTGTTCTGTGGACAAGGATGCAGAGTGAATAGAAATCAAGATTTACCAGAACTCAAGTTCAAGTTTTGAATTCAGCATCATTTACTTTCAAGGAAACTTGATGATGTAAAAAGGAGCAAAGGCCAGCAGGGAATGAAATATTTAGGTAATGGCAGGAGATTGCATGGCTGCAATAGATGACTTGAAAATTGATTTAAGATTAAAACCTTTCCTTATGTGTGAATGTGTGAAATTTCTCATTGTGAAAGAGTCACACAGGTAAAGGACATGACTGGTTTCCCCTGATGTCAAAGCACAGAGCCCTAATCTTCTTTTCTTTTTTCAATAGCAGGCGAAATACAAAATAACAGCCCTAAGGGTGATGAAATGTCATAACCAATTATGCATATGACAAAGGAGCCATGAGTCATCTACTTTAATGAAATTAAACATCTTCCAGACCTTGAAGCAATTTGTGCAAGACCACTTTTTTATTTTACATTTTACATTTTCTTCACTGTTAGAATGTAATTTTCTGATCTCTATTAATAGCTTAATTTGTAAAAGCACAAGACAATCAGCCAGTGGAATTTATTCTTCTCGGGTAGATATATACTGGCTTCCTGAAGAACTATGTGTTATCTCGAAAGTCAACAGTCCTCTGTCCTTCCCAATTATCAGGGGTTTGGAATCTAGTTTGTTGAATGACAGGTTTAAGCAGGATGAAGAAGATATTAGAGTGAATGGTAAATGCCTGATTTAAAATGGTTTTATGTTGAAAGCGGATAATTAAGAGCCCGTCAGAGATGAACTGGTGATTTAACAAGTCATGTCTGACACAAGGCATGTTATTAATTTCCTCTATAAGTCACCCTGGCAATCTGCTTGCTGATAACCCAGCTACACATCTGCAACGGTTCAGTGCTCAAGCCTAAATATAATATTGTCACAATGATATAAAAAGCAGAAAGGCCAATTTTCAGTTTCCATCTAAACTATTGTATGATAATCAAAATAGTCCTTATGAAAACAGGACTGCAGTTAGGATTTATAGAGTCAAATTCCCTCAGGAACACCCAACTTAAACCCTGAGGCCTACCCACCAAAACAAATCTGAATATTTTTCTAATATTATATATTCAGTTAGATTGGAAATTATACTACTACCTTTATTATATTTTGTTTAAAATTACACTCTGAATACTGTTTCAAAGGCTATGCAAAAGTAATTATTTTATTCTGATGGGAAAATACCAAGCTCCTTTATTTTTTTTTTATTTTACTGTCTGAAAAGCAGCAAAAACTAAAAGTAGTGAGTCTATCCATTCATTTGCTCTACTACTTATCCTTTTGTGTGTGTGTGTGTGTGTGTGTGTGTGTGTGTGTGTGTGTGTGTGTGTGTGTGTGTTTGTGTGTGTGTTTGTGTGTGTGTGTGTGTGTGTGTGTATGTGTGTGTTTGTGTGTGTGTGTGTGTGTGTGTGGGCGTGTGTGCGTGTGTATGTGAGTGTGTGCGCATGGGGGGGGGTCCATTTAGAGGTTGGGCTACACAGGATACAACCCGGTCAGGTCACCAGTCTATCAGAGGGCTGACAAAGCAACAAACAACCATTCACGCTCACATTCACACCTACAGGCAATTTAGAGTCACTAGTTAACCTGCCTGTCTGTGGGCTGTGAGAGGACGCTGGAGTTCCTGGAGGAAACTCACGCAGGCCCTTTAAAACTCAGCATATGTAATAATCTGTGCATAATCTCAGCATTTTGTTAATATTAAAAGGATTCCAATGAGAAAAATGTCTGAAGATTTGAGGGCATCTAGCAGGAGAAGTAATTATGACATAAGGAAACGAGGAAGCCAAGTGGCGTTGTTTTAGTCTGTGTAGAGAGCAGGTCTTTAACACTGGAGGCCACTGTTAGTTTCCAGGTTCCAACCAACAGTCAGTTTTGATTTTTTAAAGCATGCCTATACTTGCTCCATAAAATTAAAATGTTTATTAATGTAACCTTTAGGACAACTAAGTTCTTATTTTAACCAAAACCATGATCTTTCCCTAAACATAAAAACTTGGTTATGTTTATCGGAAATAAAAAAAAGTAGATTGTAGCTCATCTGCATGGACCTTCCCATCTCATTACATCCCTCCTACATTTACACTACACTGGACACAAAAGCAATAAATGGGCAGGCAAAAATGTCATTGTCATAAAACCCAACATGTCTTGTGGATTTTTGTAAAGTGCCTCATGGATCCGTGGGACATGTCGCTCCATGATGCACAATATGGAAATATAGCATGCCCTACTGGATGTTATGAAGTCATATTGCTAATCAGTGTTGATGGCTCTGTGACTTCAAAAAACTGTGCGTCCTTGAATATTTTTTTTTTTTCTACCCTCCCGCCTCACTAGTTCACATCTCCTCGCCTCAGCTGAGTGACAGGAAGCCAAACTTGATTCCTCCCAGCAACATAACCCAGTCTTCCTCTGTCTCGTTCAATTAAAGGGAAGCTAATCTTAATTGATGTTAATAGAAGTCAATGACAACCATGAGGAACAAGTGCTAATGTGCTTGAGCAATTAACCTAATATTTACTGGCTGTGACTCTCAGGAGGTGCAAACTTATGTCTATCTTCTCGCCCCCTCTACTCTGACATGATGTGCAATTGCTCTGATTCATGGAAAGAAAAACATAGACTATCAGAGAGTAATTAGAATTAGGCTGCATTAATATTATTCAATCAAAATGATGCTGACAGTAGATTAGCAGAAATTTTCAGGAGGAGCTTTGACAAGTTTAAAAGCGGTTAATTATTCACAACTGAAATAATAACTGAAGTACTGTATTAAATAATAAAACTTGCTTCAAATTTCACATTTACCGCATACATAACATTACCACTATTATATATTCTGGCACATGTATTTGATGTTGCTATCATAACACTTAACTTTAAAACTTTCATAGCTCCTTTTTTATAGTGCAGAGCTTCTTCTGATCAATGAAGATACAATGTGCCTGTTCAGTGAATTTTCCTATTTTTATAGCAGGAATTTATGAAAACTCGGTTTTCACGTCTGATGACAAACCCAAGTCTGGGGCTCATAGATGCTGAGAAACAATGACAGACTTGAAGCAGTGGTGGAGTTAAAAATTTATGTTGCATATAAACAAGAGTGAAAGCAGCAAAATCAAAAAAGTTGTAGCCCTCTTTAATCTTAGTTATAAGCATCTGTGATAAGACAGATGTGGGAGCAAGCACTGCTGACAAGAGTTCAACAATGCTTGATCCTGACTCTGTAATGAAAAATAGAAAATAACAATATGAAACAACACACAACAGACAAAAACCCTGAGAAGAAACATAAATAAATGTATCTCCCTGACAGAGAGAAGAAAACTAAATGAAACATAGTCAAAGCAAAGTCAGACGACGACAGAAGCTAAATAAATAATTTGAGTACAGCAAACTATTAAAATTTGCATTACAAATGAATTTTCCCAATATTTCAAAACTCTTTTGCACTTCATAGTGCTGAATTGATGTATATTAATCCACTGTTTAAAAAAAAACTGCCTTATACACGAAGAAACTTATAATATGTTAAATCATATTCAGCAGAATTTGCAACAGCTCTGACACCAGCCTTGTTTTACTGAGCTGTATGAGTTCTCAAAGCAGTAGGAGGTGACTGAAAAAAAGAAAAAAAAATCCAAGCTGAATATTTTGTTCCTCCATTACAATAGAACTTGTTGCTAAGACTGCACATTGTAAATGTAAAATAGTGGCTGGTACATTTATTTTTCTCAGAGAACGTTTTCTTTAAAACAGGCCTTTATTCATAAATTCCCAACTGCTACAAGATACTGTATCTTATTATTTTAGTCTGATGTCTCTGTTTTCTCATCTGTTTCTAGTTTCATTTGTTGATGATACCATTAATTCAAACTCAAAAATTTTCTCCATGTTTACTTGTCATCCTGATAAATTTACAAATGTAAATGTTAAATGTACATTTCCACATGACGGATTCCATTCAAACAAAAGCCATACTTGCTACTGTGCTGCAATAAATCTCTTTTCAGTAGAATACAAGAGTTACACAGGATTTACAGTTACTTTGCCAATTTTCTGATCCTTGTTAAGCTTTTGTTGATGAAACTCAATAATTCCTGCATAGACATTTAAGATTGAAAGAAATCCAGTGGCTCAAAGGTTATAGTCTCCTCCTTTGCTGTTGCCATTTCTTATAATGTGAATTGTGCATGAAATGTTGAGTTTAATTGAAGGAATTTAACAGTGATTTAAAAAGAACCCCATGGTGTGACTGGAATTTTCAGGCAAATTAAAACAGTATTTCTTTTCAAAAATAAAACTCAGATAATAGCAGTTTTGACTGTTGCTGTACTGACAGAATTACTGCAGTGAAAATGTTATTATACAAAATATACCACTAGTTCTGTTATTAGTCATGCCCCCATCAAACACTGGATTCACTTAAATGTGCCTCTGCTTTGCTGTTAAAAGACAGTGTAATGCTACTGTAAATGTTCTTGCTAATCCAACAGTTCCTCTACAACTGTTTTATATTCAAAGTTCACCAGCCTAGCTCACTGACTTGGTACATCTACAATGAGAAACATCTGCAGGAAGTAATAGAAACGTAACAATGATTTAAAAAATGTCAAAATAGAAGAAAGTGCAGCGTGAAATATTGCAAAAGTATTTCATCAGCAACAGCTTAACAGTGATTGAAAAAAGAGCCAAGTAGAAGCTCCTGACATTAATTGGTAAATGCTGAATGTTACAATAAGGGTAATATAAACAACAAGTCAAACTCTTTTGAGTCATACATGGTTCTGTTCCTCATCAAGCCTCACAGCTGTAACTGCTTTATAACATTGTGTGATTCTTACGGTGACATGTTTATCTTTGATAGACAGAAACAACAGTTAGCATGCTTCTCTGTGTCATGTACATCAAATGTTCATTTTTTTTAGACCTTTTCAATTGAGCCGTCCCCAGCTTTGGCAAATGTACGTTTCCTGACCGAGGGCTTCCTTTTGAGGCTGCCAAAGCTGATCGGAATACTTTCAGCCCAAAGCAGCTACAGCTTCTCAGCCTTTGTCAAATATGATCTATGCAATTGGAAGATTTCAATCTTCCTAAGTAATATAAACTAACAATTTTAACTAATTTACACATATATTGTCAAGGACTTTCAATTGGGTTCATTATTTTGATTATTTCTCCTTTCATTATGAAAATGATAAGCATTGCTAAAATATCATCTAATATTAAATGCTTCCTTACTTATTGCTGTAATGCCTTAACCCTGATCCAGCACTGAATTGTAGTGAATGAAAGTTTAACAGCTTGAGGGTAAATTTTGAAACCAACTCCTCCAGTTCTCAATCACTTCAAGCGTCAAATTTAACTTCAGTCAACTGTGATCAATAGCTTTGGCTCGATATTGGCACTGAGCTCTAAATTTAATTCAATCTCAAATCACAAGGACCAGAATCAGTTCATTTTCATTCAATTTGATTCATTTCCTTGTGTTTGTCAGAATTTATCCTGGGAACTTAAATTTCTTTCACATCCAACAATCAAGCAGCAATGTTGTTTCCTTGAATATAAAATTGCATAAAGTGCATATTGAAAGCTAAATTGTATGACATCCCCTTGTTACTGTGAACCAGATGAGATTTATTCTTCCTTGGCAAAATGACAAAAACATGATACATCTATATTGCTTTAGGCCTATATTTGAAAAAAAGTTGAGCAAGAATAATAAAAAACCTGCACCGCTTGCAAGGGTGTCATCAGAATACATATTTAAAAAATATATATATATTCTGTCCCATTCAATAGGGCCTGGACCTTCAGTAGCAGATGCTTCAATTACAGACATCCACTTTAATGATCACTGTGAGCACAGACAGGGTAGAAACTGGGAGGTTGTTCACTAAATCATCTGCACTGTTTAAGTTGAGAAGACATCAGCCTGATATCTGCAGATACCCGTTAGCTAGTGTTAGCTATGGGCAGGGACAGTCTGAAAGAAGAAGAATCCACACACTGTTCTGTCGACCTCCATGGCCTCGCGTCACAAAGTCAGAGATTATCTCTTCAACAAACAGAAACCGAGGGGTCGGATCAGTACGAAGAGACTTTTTCAAGTATAACCCCCTGGTAGATGCGACCTCTAGATCTGTCACGGGATAGCTAGAGTCACATGACCATCCTGAGCATCAACAGTCCCCTAAATTGGAATTTTTCATATCAAAGTTTACTGACTTTCTGTGTTTGCCATGACTCAAGGCAGCTTGTATAGTTAACCATAATCCACATCAACTATAATCCACATCCCTTTTGAACTTAAAATAACCTCTTTGTGCACATTGTAATGACTCGATTTTCCATACATCATATAGCACTAATTGAATCATTTAAAACAAGTAACCACTGCATATAACATAACATTTAGAGCAAATGTACATGTTTACTGAGAAAACGTGTAATACAAAGATCAATCTCAGGATTTGTAGCATTCAAATAAAAATAATAAATTTTCAAAAGATCAATTTGCTTTCCAGTCCTACTTGACATCCAGCCCAGTCGTGCTCTATATTACAGGGTCTAGGCATCGGGTTTCAGGTTGTGTTCAGGCCACTGTGTCGTGTAATGCTTTAGTCTCCGTTCAGGCTTGTGATTTTTTTTTTTCCTCCACCAAGGACGTTATCTAATCAACCCTTGCTGTTTGTTGGTTTATTTGTCAGAAGGATTGTGCAAAAATGACTGAACCTATCTGCTCCAGCTTGGTGTAGGGATGGAGCATGGGTCTGGGTAGAAGCCATAATATTTTGGTGAAGATTCGGATAATTTACTGTAAATATTTTTCTAGATGTATGTTGTTTCACACTGGCCTTGGCAGAGGTCTGCGGTCTAATGAGCACAATCTCTGGTTTTTAAATTTTCCCTCTATTGCAGTTGACAGTCATCTACAGCCATGTGTACCATGTATTGCAAAATATATACTGTAGCCAGTGAGCTTCATTAGCAATAGATAACTTTAAGCAAAAATATAACCTCTATAATACACACAGAGTGAAACATGAAAAATACAAACACCGGTACAATGTTAGACAATCCAAATGGAGCTACAACAAATACCAGTCCCCATCTTTATAGAGTCCAGTGTTTAACTGATTTGATATGGCATAAATGACAATCACAACATTTCATTAGTTATATAAATATGACACTGCATTGTTTCTTTCCCATGTATTGCTTTAAAAATAGACATAATCATTTTGATAAATCAAATTTCTTTTTACTACTTCATTATTGCAAACTGTGACTTGGGGTGTAAAGGTCAAATGTACTGGGATTTTTATGCCCACTCTCCCCCTGACCTTTATTCAAGTTCTGAACTTAATCACAAGTCTCGGGTACAGACCTTTACTTGAGCACTACTATTTTATGCCACAATATGAAAGTGTAAAGCAATAAACACTGTACTTTTTACTCCACTGCATTTATTTGACAGCTAAAGTTACTCGTAGCAGATAAAGATTTTATGGTGACAAAAACCACACCAGCAGCATACATTGTTGTATATTCAACTGCCTTTTAGGATAAAAGCAAGTAGGTATACTTAATACTTTTACTTTTGGTTTTTAAGAACATATTTTCAATATTATATATATCCATTATCATCTAAGTAAAGTTCTCTAGTTCTAGCTTGTGATTTTGCTTTTTTGCCTAAGGAAACAATCTGAATACCTCTTTGATCACTGTAGATGACAGGAAAATAATCACTTTAGAAGAGGCTAGCATCTGGTTGCATGTCCCTAAATAATCCTGTTACTCTTCCTGGTACTGTATGTACTTGGATTGATTTCCACTGAAACTTTGCCTTCTTGTCCCTACAGCACTGGCCTTAATATTTCACTGACCTCATCAGGCATGCTGCTCTTCCCACTGTGAGGTCCTGCAAGCAAGTGTCATTATTTCAGGCAATTATTGCTGCTCAAAACAGGACCAGTATGATGAATAGGTTGGTAAATACTTTGAATTCCGACAGGCTGCTGGCATCCTCTTTGCTTATTAGGAAGGAATCAGTGACAACCAAGACCAGCAGCTTTATTTTAAAGAAGATGGGTGAATTAGAACAAACCCCCCATCGTTTCTTCATTTTTTGGCTTCATTAAGGCGTCCTTTTGGAAATGTACATATGCATTAAAAAGAAAAAAACAATGTGCAGTATGTACACCTCAAAATGCCCAAATCTCACTGCCAAATATCCAAACCCTCCATTTGTAAATCTTTGAGAACTCAATTGTTGGAAATAAAATCCATAAAAAATTAAACTAAAGATAAAAATATAAATATATCTCATAGTAAACCGTGGTGATCACATTAATGCCATAAACTGCATGAAATCAATCTCTAACCCTGCTCAGTGCACGAAGTGTATGAAGTGTAGTCCCTTAATTGAGATGTTTAATCTCCTGACAGCTGTGTTAAGCACCATGGAAAATTCAACAATTCTGAATAAGTTACTTTGCTTGTGTCACAATGACTAAGCCTCGACATTTGCAGCAATCCTGACATTGCCGTCATTACAGAGCCATACATTCACATGAAGTGACTCACAGTGAGTGTCTGGCAGCGCTGACAGACAAGAGTGGCACAGTGCCTTCAGCAATCAGCCTCATTTACAGTTGTTTTTGTGATTTCTAAAAAACAACATGCACTGCCAGCCAGAGTCTATACTAATGAAAATGTGTATATGCTATTTTCCATTTTTGTTTGTATCATGGTGGAACACGTTATGACTGCTCTCTTAAAGAAGCTAAAAAATATCTTTGTTTTGCTTATTTTCAGACAAAATAATTCATCCTGTCCCCCATCCTGGGGGCCAAAGCACAGCTCCATCCAAAATGATGATTACAATGCTACACATTTATTTTCTCCTGTGTTAGAATGCTGTGTTACTGTGACAGCCCGAGCAAAACTAACGCCACATCAATCTTGATTATGTCCACTCTTTGTCATACTGCACATATAAATTCTCATTTGTCTAAGTCCGAGGCCAGCATTCATTCCTATTCTTCAACCTACACAGCAGCCGATGCGTTGCCATATTCATTCTTAACAAGCCGCACGATATGAATCACAGCACATGATGCTTCATCGCTTGGCTGAAATTTGTTTCAAAAACAGCAGAAAAGGAAAAAATGTGATACTGTCAGAGTGGTACAGGTAAGTTTTATCGTGATCATAATTTTGTCATGTGGTACTGGAGAAAGGTATAGCTGTTAGATCCAAAGAAAATTGTATAGATGAAGTAACATTATCCCTTGTTTGAAGTTTCCCCTGAAAAATCAGCCTTATTGATGAAACAGAAAAATACTTTTAGTGTCTGTTTGGTGCATCTCTCCAAGCTTTAATCGAACAACAATTTCAGAGCGCTTGGCCTTGTTGCTCCCTCACTTTTTGTTTCACAGCTGATTTCTAATTTTACTCCGGTCCTGCTGGATTACCTTCATCTACTTAATGGCTTCCTGATTGCGTGTCGAGTTCTTCTGTTAGCTTTATTAAAATTTCATCTGCAGTAATTAAGCAAAGCGGCACTTCTTTTCTTGAGGGGTGCTTGGGCTGCTGAATTGTAGGCACATTAATTAAACGTGATGGTTGTGTAAATAAAGCAAGCTGTGGTTTATTGCAATGTTGGCAGAGTGTCTGGAAAGAATGCTGGAAGATTGGGACATATTAATAGAGCTCTATAGAGGAGTGCTTTCTTATGTCTGTTGATAATTTGATCCACAAAAATAATTCCGTCATAGCTTCCTGGAGCAATATTCACATTGGCAATGTGTGGCGAGCTTTGCTTTCAGTTCTCCTCAGAAATGAAGCCGTATCTCTTCAATAAAGACCTCCAGCCATCAGTCGGCTTACCTTAAAAAAAAACTAAAATGTTTCTTCTCTCCCTAAAAACAAGCATCCTGATAGAGAGGGAGAGAAAGCTATTGTTATGGTGCAAGCAGCTGGAGTGAAAAGTGTGGCGCAGAATGCAAATGCCAAAAAAACCAAAAAACCTCCCCAAAAAAAACCCACCACAATATCTCAGCTTCAGTTGTGAAGACAGGTCGTCTGTCTTCCTCCTCTGGGCCAAGACGATAACATCTGTTAGCACATATGGCACATCAGAAAAGAGCAGGTTTGTAAATCTAGCAGCAACAATGACAACAAGGATTACGAATGCAGGAAAAAAATCTTATACTGATTTGAACCAGGCCTATACAACTTGTGTAGTGTTACTGCATGTGTGTGGATGTATGTAGATGCATCTTTGTGAATGTAATCACATCTACCTCGATGCTGCTCTGCCCTTCCCCATAATGTCTTCTCTAAAAGCTGCCTGCTAGATATCAGATAATAAGTCCTATTGAATTAAAGATGTCTTTCCCTCCTGTTTGATGTGACTTTCACAAGAGGAATTGATGTGCGTGAATCTTTAAAATTAAAGCGAAATTTAAATCAGGAGGTAGATATAAGGGGCCTCTCAGACCAATCTATATGGAAACAAAGATGCCTTGTCTGTCTGAGAGTTGATTCAATCAGGAATGCCCCTTCTAGCCCTTTTTATTCATTCTGTGGACAGGATATGTTATAAGGTCCTGCCAGATAAGTAGTAATGGCCTCCACCCTCTTCTGCACTGCCATTTACACAGCCTAATGGCCATATGTTTTGAGTCCAGCAGTTGCTCACTTAACCTTCTACCAAAGAGTCACAGTCCCCGCACAGTCCATCACAGCAAAATACCTCATATTGAGGGATGCACCTTAAACTAAACATTTAGTAAATTCATTAGACATGTGTTAATGTCATTTTTTCTCCAGCAGTCATTCTGTTATCTGAATTACATCCACTGAAACATAAGAGCCATCTCTGAATAGAGAACAAGCTCTTAAAGAGAGTGCTTGTGTCTCCCAAAAAACTATTTTACTTTATTCCCTCTGAGGTCAAGAAAAAGTCTAAACCTTCTGATACATTTTCCACAGTCTGAAGCTCCTACTGTCAGTTATACTGACAGGTTTGCTTAAATTTGAGCTATTCTATTGTTTCCATTGTCTCCAGCAGAGAGCTGTTAGAGGTGCCTGGTGCACTGATAACTATAATCCATCACTTCAAAGAAAAGTGTATTGCAGCTTTACCTATTTTTGTAAGAATGAAATGTAAAGTAGCCTGATGAGAGACCATTGTGCATCCAGGATCCTCACTCACTCAGCATCCCTATACACCACTGCGTATGCCCACACCACATATTATACACCGTTGAGTTTTACAACTTCATTATTGTGTTTTTGTAAAGTGATATTAGGAAATAGAATATTATAATCAAGGTTCTTTTTCAAGTTTCTAGAATTGTGAAAATTGGGTATCTCTAGCAGCGACCTGTGCATCCCCTGGCTCCAGATCATTGTCTAACCCTACAAACCCCTTTGACTTTTCAAACCCCAGATAACTATGCATCCCATGAGACCATTGTGCATATCTAGAAAGTACTTTGCATCCCAAAACCCCTGATCACTATGAATTCCCTGTGACTAGTATTCATCTTCTTTCGACTCTTTTGTAGTTTTATAATGTAGTTATATGAGAAAAAAAAAAATGTTTTTAACAATTTCTAGAACCCAGACCTTTGGGTATCCCTTTAAAACCCAGTACATCTACAGACCTCAGATCAATACCTGTCCCTAGAGACTATTGTGCATCCTATTCCACTCTTTAATGATGTGATTGTTTTTTTCCAAAGTTATGTTAAAAAACAAAAACATAAGGGTTATTTAAAATAATGAATTGTATTTGTCAGAGATGCAGTAACCCATAGTGAGTTAATTTTGATGCACTTTGAAAAACAGTGGGAGCCAATGGATTCTGGGAGAACTCCAGCAGGGCAGATAGTAGAGTTGTTTATCGGTGCGTTTACAATTCCTTAAACATTAATGGTGATGGAAATAGAAAATGCAGTGGTATTATCCTTTGGACACAGTTTGGATTACAGGAAGTTCAGCCTGATTTACGCTGGAATCACCCCATGTCTTGATAATAAGAGGAGACAGTGTGAGCGTGTGAGAGAGGGTGTGACAGTGTTCATGTGTGAAGAGAAAGGAAGCTATATATGGGGTAGCTCCTCTGGCAACATCATCTTGATGCATTGTTATTTTCTAATTTTGTTATGTTGGTGTGTTTTGTTTAATTTGTGAAATTCGTAGCATGTTCATGATGCAGTCAAATTTCTGTAATCTCAAACTGACCTTCATTTTTCAACACTAATAGTAGCAAAGTAAGACTCAGGGTTGATTTTATTTCTTTGTATACAGAAATGAACGCAACAGTCTTTTATTAAAAAGGTCCCCTATGTATCACAAGGTTGCATGGATTATCATTCATTTTTTAGCCTTCCTTGACAAAAGATAAAATTTAATTTGTGTCAGCTCAGTGGCAGAGTGACAGAAAGCGGACGAAGGTACAGTGAGTGTACACAAAATGTCTTATTATGGGCTTCAAGCTGCTGTTTGACCAGGGCACTCTGCTTTTCTACCATTATATTATAGTAGCTTGGCACATTAGTTCACTACTGTTAACGATAATCTTCCTTACTGAATGTCTGCTGCATTGTTTGCCTGCGACAAAAAACCTATACAGATTCAGCCATCTTACCATATATTGACTAGAAACAAAACAAAAGCTTGCATATAAGCATCTTGGAAATCAATGAAATCAATTTTCTTTTCCTCATGAGCATCCTTTAAATATTGAATTATACCACACAAAGAGGTGCAGAGCTGTTCTGCATTTGTGTATTATATTACATGTCCAGTTTTATGGCTACATTACATACACCACTTAACACTGCACCCAGCTTTCCCTTTATCTTTATAAAACAGAATGCTAAAAATCTACTTGCCTTCTACTATTTATATATATATATATATATATATTTATTGATCATTATACTTAAATACATTGTTATACTTGACAATCAATATAACCAAGAGTATATCAACTTAAAGTGTACTATGGAGGACAGTGGAGAGATTGGCTCCACAAATAGGTTCATGTTTCCCCTAGACTCATTTACGATCCATTTTATAATTACAACAGCTTTAACTAAATACAATATGTAGGCCCATGAAGAAGAATATGATTGTATTTTTTTTTTTTTAATTTGGATACTGGTCATAACAGGAAAAAGTAGATGACTGCTTCTTGAAATTATTTTTTTTTTTAAACATAGTAGAAAAGCATTTTGGGGAATGTGCTGATACACTTTTTGACACAGTAGCACAGTAGAAATACAAATGAAAATATTATAGAGACTGAATAGGATTATGCTCCTTTGACCAATAAACATTAATTTTCCTCTATATTTCCTTTTAAGTAGCTTAAGGTTTGGAAAATCCCCATATTCCTCACTGTCTGATACAAACAGCATATTTCATACTGTTTGTTGTTTTGGTTGTATATTGAAGCTAATTGTTGATTTCTATTGCTGCACCACTCTATTAAATGTAAATTTTCTTTATGTCTTGTGCCAAATTTTACTCAAAATGAAACCTGACATATTTTGCATGTTTGGAAATGTTTGAACCTCCACAAGGATTTAAAATGAAATTCTGCAGTTTTAATCAAAGCTTGGATGCACAGCATGAAGCTGCAACAGTGAGGTTAAAGAAGCTAAACAAAGTTTCTCAGTTGGACCTAACACCTCATATCCTCTAAACAATTTTGCCCTGATTTTCTTAATAACGTGGATGAATGTAGATCCATTCTGAGATCCTTCCAGCACACACGCAGCCCCTCATGCTCCTAATGTATTAAATATGCCATCAAGTTCATTTATTAGATTAATAGCCACAGTAATATATTTGTGTGGTCTTCATGTACCAATATGTGCAAGATAAAAACAATTTACAGTGGCACAGTGAATTAGAGTATTATGTGGATAATATAAAAAATAAACAATATAAACACAGTGTGTGAGGGTGACATACACACTGGATCAGGTTCAATGCAATGTGTTCATTGATGCTGAACTGTAGATGGTAGAACTCAAAACTAGAATTACCACCTCTGCCTACCAGTGAAGTTGCAGTTGACATCTATGTCTGCCCAGACTCATATAATGTATGTAGAGAAGACTTAAATTAGGTAATAAATTATGATTTGTGAGGTCACAGTGATCTTGACCTTTGACCTTAAACTACCAAAATCTAACCTCTTCCTCCTTGAGTCAAAGTGAACGTTTGTGCCAAATTTGAAGAAATTCACATTGATGAGAATGGGGCAGATGGGCAGACAACCTGAAAAAATAATGCCTCCAGCCACAACTGTTACTGGTGTTGAAGCATAAAAAGGTAAAAGTCAGACAAAGATCTGCACACTGCACTGACAGCTCCCAGAGCAACATTTCCATCTAACAGATCATCAGGCATGCAATTCAGATTCAGACTGCTGTATTTGCTTTGGTTGTTTGAACCCTTTTGGGAACCCACCATATTATCATTTTCTACTCTTCTACTTTTTGTATATTTTTTTTTTAAATAGTAATTTCTATGATAATTTCTTCTGGATGATTTATGTGATTCTTTCCTTTCATTTGATTAAATTTCTGACGTATTACATTAAATGTGTTTTTGTATTGTATATTTAATGTATTTAATGTGTTTTCTATTTCCGTCTTTTCCAAAGAGGCAGGCTTTGCCCCCTATAGGGGAGTATCTGACAGTGTTGTCCAGCTCGTTCTGACTGGTCCATTTCAAGAACAGATTGACTCTCGATCATGCAGATACACAGTGATGAATCTGTTTGTTTGTATAATGTCTGTTCCTCTGTGTGATGTCTACTTGACAGAGCCTGACAAAGATCTCGCTGAAATTGGAGCGTTGCTCTGTTAAATTTAATTTGCTGGGAGCTATCAGTGCAGCTTGTGGATCTTTATCTGACTTTTGCCTGAAGTTTGTTTTTTTTGATCCAGTACCTGTATAAATTCCTCGGATGTGCCTGCTCTCCACCCTGTTTGTCTTTAGCGCTCAACAAAAACACATCTGAGCATCATGACGTCTAAGAACAAGCTATGTATCCAAACCGTTTTCATTGAACATATGTCTACCTTTGATTCATGGAGCCATGAGGGAGATCATTAACAATCTAAAGATGTTTTCTCACTGGTTGTTGTCAGAGGAGATGGAGAAAATCAGGTTTGAACTGGTAAAATCAAAATTCCAGGCACTGCCGAGATGTAGATGCCTACTTTTGGTCATCCAGCTAAGACCTACATAGAACAAATCAAAACACAAAGAACCTTTAAGAGACTTGAAGACCCTTTAGAGGAGGATTCTGCTTAACAAAGAAGGAAATAGAAACATGCCCAGGTTCAACACAAAGCTCTGACGCAACCAAGCCTCTGATAGCTAGAGAAATATATCATGCTTTTGACTTGGTAGGCCTTTTTTTTAGGATACAATAATTCACTTTTTTCAAAGGTCAGCAGATTCTTGCAGTACAAAGTAGTGTCTGAAGCGTGGCTAAGATGTTGATGGAATGCTTCAAATGGTCTCTTACAGAGTGTAAGTGGCCTCATTGTACAAATTTCACCACTAGACAGCTGCATAATGCTTTAGTTTGATGTTTCTGCTCATGGACACAGCTGCAGGAAATAAATGCTTCGGCAATGGACATTGAGAATGACCGTATCTTATAGCTAATTACATTAATGCAGAGCAAAAAAAGCCCAGCTTCATCGGCAGCAGCTCCTGGGCCTGGACTCACCGACAATTACTGCTGTTTATCAAACAGATAGCACGGCTCATCTCTCTATCAGTCTGTCTTTGAGTCCCCTCCCAACTCAAATCATTCCTCCTCTCCTAACTCGTCGGTGTCTCTCACAGGGACCTTGTCTTTCTTTCTGACATCTTTTTTGACCTCAGTTCCCTGTTACTCTTTCTCTGTCATCTTTTTCCTTCCTCCCTCATCCGCTGTCTTTTGCCACCTTGCTTGGTTGCCTCTTGCTTCCCTCACCTGCCAGCCTTGAGGGCTTTAATCATCAGTTTAATGTCACACTCTATTTAAGGAACGCCTGAAAACGCACACACACACACACATACAGAAACACCACCTTCCTGCAGGTTGGTAATCTTACCATACCAGCTACTTTAGCTTTGTTTTGCAAAGTAGTAAGCACGTTGAAAGGCACGCTCGAAGAGACGGAGCCCTCCCACACATAGACTGCTGAGCTCTCTTTGCACATGTTAGCTCGCTTTGCTTACATCCTTGATAAAGTATGTGATAAACATTTCGTTGAGTACATAGCCACTTGGGATGCCGTGATCATTTGGTGGAGGATGAGTCACAGATAGACGCAAAGCTGATGCCTGACTTGTATTTTGAGACATCAGAGGAAGGCAGGTCTGTGACTGGTTAGCAGAGACTGACAGAAGAACAGAGATAACAAGGGAGTTCGAACGGGGATACAGCATTAGTTGTAGCTAGGGAGAAAAAAAAAACAACGTCCGAACCGATAACTCTTAATTGGAGGAGCAAAAAAAAAAATGGATTTCAGAGAGCAAATTAGGTAAACAGAATATTTATTATTTGTAAAAAAATAGATAAGGTATAAATAGAAAAAATCATTAGTTTTTTCATGATGGCAACATCAGTAGACTAACCGCACATAACCCACTGGAGAAGACATAACTTCTTAGTTTCTGAATAAACATTTTGTAGCTATGAATTTACCACTCGCTGCCATCTTGGCAGCTACTGGAATGCAATATCTATCTGAAGTTTCTACCTGATATTACCCACCATAAGATATTGGTTATGCATGGCGTCGCAGCAAAAGCACTCAATGTATTGAATTGTGTGTTTAATTCCTAGTGAGTTTAAAAACTTAATTTGTAAGAGAAGGAACAATTTCTTCTGCCAAAAGTTGCTATGCTTTGCAAAATGTATGCAAGGCACTTGAACAAGTGAGATTAATTACAGTGGCTGTGCCTTCTTGTGGAAAAGAAATATTTGTTGAAATTGTTCATATTGTTAAGTAGAAAATTTAGAACTGTTTGAACAGTAGCCTATGCAGTCAGAGCTCTATGTGATATCAAATATTAAAGGTATCGTGTGGAGTCTTATCACTAGTGCAAGGAGCAATTTGTTTATTTTGTTTTTAGCACACTACTCCAGTGAAGGGCTGTGCAATATGACAATATATACTGTGTGACAATAGAAACATTTACATCATTTATTATTTTGCTCTATTATTTATTTCATTGTGTCACAAAACATGCAACGCAGGAAAAAACTCCAACCAGACAAAAGAAGGAATTCTGACATGAAAAACAGTACTTGGTAAATTATGCCGCAAAAACAACAACTAACCTCTTTTACTGCCTACACAAGAACAAGGCCCAAAAGTACACAGAGCCACTAAAGTACATTTGAGTGCTAAAAACATACCCTAGATGTTGCAAGACACTTTTGCCCTCGGCACACCATGGGACAAATAATCCCAAAGATGGAAGGAGATGACGGCCACTGTTGCAACTTACATCTGCAAAGGCATGGCCGCAATTTGTACAGTTGATAGACAGGGGTTTCATGAGCTGGTGCTAACCCTTAACCCAAGGTACACAACGCCAAACTGCAAACCCTTCTCTCTTTGATCTTGGATAAGTGATAGCAGTACAAATCTATGTGCACCAGCATCAGCTTTGCAGACGTCCTGTTAAATGTTCTGGAATTCAACAGCTAGATTTTTTAAGCATAATTGAAGAAGAATGAAAAACCCCAATCATTATAAAATAAAACTTGGCCACAGTAAGATCTGATAAAATGTGTATCAACTGTATTCAGCTCATAATAACTTACATAATAAAGCACTGATATGCAGTGAAATATTGCAGAAATTCTCCGCAAAGTGGTTAAAAGTTTAGCCCATGGTTGGGCATAACCTGTCCTCAACGAGCTCCTGTTAAACTTTTGCTCTCCTTTATCCTCAAACCCCTGTGCCATTGTCTGCTCAACATTTACCAGTTGCCTGTATGTTTTATAGAGGATAAGCTCCCAAAGGGAGCAATATCTGATAAATTGAAAATTCATGACCATGTAAATATTTCACTAACATGGCATGGCTGTCATACACTCGACATTTACAGCTGTCTGGCACACCCGTAGCACCAGCCTCAGGCCAGTCTTGACATTGTGTAAAACAAATAAAGTCCCCATTAATCTACTTGGTTTAAACCTCCAGATGCTATATCTGCCTTTGACACAGTCGAAGAGACATCTCACTGGAAATGCACTTGTGCTGTGCTTGGCAAAGAAAAAAAAAAAGTGGAGATGTGAGGCATTCCCCTACTGCACATTTCTTTTCTTTGCACCTTGCAGTAGCTTAAGTGGATAGAAATGGGAGAAAGGAGGCTTCCTGTGAAAGGCGTACAGCTCTGTCTGTCTAATACCTTGTGCAGTGTCAGAGTGGGAGGAAGGATGGTAGGAGAAATGAAGTCACCTCATTGGTTTTGCCTGACTCAAATTAAAGTTTAGCCCATGGTTGGGCATAACCTGTCCTCAACGAGCTCCTGTTAAACTTTTGCTCTCCTTTATCCTCAAACCCCTGTGTCATTGTCTGCTCAACATTTACCAGTTGCCTGTATGTTTTATAGAGGATAAGCTCCCAAAGGGAGCAATATCTGATAAATTGAAAATTCATGACCATGTAAATATTTCACTAACATGGCATGGCTGTCATACACTCGACATTTACAGCTGTCTGGCACACCCGTAGCACCAGCCTCAGGCCAGTCTTGACATTGTGTAAAACAAATAAAGTCCCCATTAATCTACTTGGTTTAAACCTCCAGATGCTATATCTGCCTTTGACACAGTCGAAGAGACATCTCACTGGAAATGCACTTGTGCTGTGCTTGGCAAAGAAAAAAAAAAAGTGGAGATGTGAGGCATTCCCCTACTGCACATTTCTTTTCTTTGCACCTTGCAGTAGCTTAAGTGGATAGAAATGGGAGAAAGGAGGCTTCCTGTGAAAGGCGTACAGCTCTGTCTGTCTAATACCTTGTGCAGTGTCAGAGTGGGAGGAAGGATGGTAGGAGAAATGAAGTCACCTCATTGGTTTTGCCTGACTCAAATTAAAGTTTAGCCCATGGTTGGGCATAACCTGTCCTCAACGAGCTCCTGTTAAACTTTTGCTCTCCTTTATCCTCAAACCCCTGTGTCATTGTCTGCTCAACATTTACCAGTTGCCTGTATGTTTTATAGAGGATAAGCTCCCAAAGGGAGCAATATCTGATAAATTGAAAATTCATGACCATGTAAATATTTCACTAACATGGCATGGCTGTCATACACTCGACATTTACAGCTGTCTGGCACACCCGTAGCACCAGCCTCAGGCCAGTCTTGACATTGTGTAAAACAAATAAAGTCCCCATTAATCTACTTGGTTTAAACCTCCAGATGCTATATCTGCCTTTGACACAGTCGAAGAGACATCTCACTGGAAATGCACTTGTGCTGTGCTTGGCAAAGAAAAAAAAAAAGTGGAGATGTGAGGCATTCCCCTACTGCACATTTCTTTTCTTTGCACCTTGCAGTAGCTTAAGTGGATAGAAATGGGAGAAAGGAGGCTTCCTGTGAAAGGCGTACAGCTCTGTCTGTCTAATACCTTGTGCAGTGTCAGAGTGGGAGGAAGGATGGTAGGAGAAATGAAGTCACCTCATTGGTTTTGCCTGACTCAAATTAAAGTTTAGCCCTCCGAAAATATTTTCCAAAACTTTTTCCCTCTCTGTTGCCAACTTTTCCATCAGCTGTTATGAGGTAATACATTTACTCTTCAGCTTTAAGGGCTTAATTATAATTCCTTAACTACAAGCCAATTTAAAATGGATAAAGTTATATGAAGTCACTGTGCTAATAAAGTATCCAAATACTGGATATTAAAAACAACATGTCATGAGCTTGGGCATATTTTACTATTTTATGAACCAACTACAGCCTTTGCATCAAGGTTTTAATCTATTATCTGGGAGCAGAAGGGAGACAGCTCTTTAGCAGAACATTTCTGCATGACCGATAATGTGGTAATTTTTTTAGCCCCGCATGTGTACGATAATGTGATGCCCTTCATAATATGTGTCATTAAGTTGACAATTAGGCCAGAGTCCTAATCAATATTACATAAAAGGGATAATGTAATGTGCAGTAATGTACAGTATATCAATCCAATGATTTCTTGGCAGTGGCAGAATGCAGAGAAGCCCTGCCACAAAGCTTAATAAAAAAAAAAACTGATACATGTCTAATAGTAAGTAGAATCAATCCAAAATGACACGCTACCGTTAATGTGTCAGTTCTCATAGTGAGAGATAATTGCCTTTTTTGGTTTTGTTTGGTTTTGCTTTTCTCTTTTTCAACATGATCTAGCTGCTGTAACGCACCCCTACACCCTGTGCAGTATTACAGTATTTTAAAACTACAACTGCAAATATAAAACTTAGATTAAAATTAATCAGATATCTCAACTAAGCTTCAGTCAAAGAACATGCCAGGCTTGACATATCAGGGCCACAGTGAAACGGAACCAATGCAAATTTTCATATTTCACCTTTGACCGGATAAACATATCTTTACTTTTTCTTTTTTTTTTTTAACCCTGTTGCAAACTATCAGAAGGAAATGTGTGCTCTATTTTGGGTTCTGGCTGATAGATTTTTCCCAGTTATCATGCTTTTACAGGACAGTGAAAGACCTGACATAACAAAGATCCAGGGAGATGCCAAAAGGATACAGAGATGTGCCAGTATAAAATATCACAGTAGTGGCTGCACAAGAACTTTAGCCACTCAGACTACTTGCTGAACCTGTAATGCCAACTGAAATGATCAACAGTTTCACACTGCTCACTTACTAACTTAACATTCATGGATTATACTGACATACTTGTATTATATGGGTAAATGTATTATGTATGTAAAATGTATCTATAATGTATTTCCATCTGTGGTCCTTGATGAAGAGACATGGTCTTGCACAAACTTGAAGATAATCATAATGTTATGAAGAGAAATGTGGTGTCTTTTAACCTGTGAGTAGCATCACCTAGCTAACTGTGTTACTTAGCTTTTCTAAAATGCTTTAGCTACTGTTGCAAAAGTTCACACGATGAGGCTAATGCAATTAAAAGGCTCAGCTTGCACACGAACCAGAAAAAGTTTCGTGGTTTAGTTCAACTTTGTGCGGCCTGCTGAACATTCATATTAGTGTTTCTCTCGTTGGCCTACGCTCATGCATTCCCATGTGTCGCTTATTGTTATCTCACTTGGATGTTTGAGCTTGAATGTGCAGAATGATGTTCTGTATGTGAAGAGTTTGTTACCATAGGTGTTTGCTTTGTTTTGTTTTTTTTTTTTAATTCCCCTGCTGAAGGAGGAAAGTCTCCCCTTAAAAGCTCTGTTTAACAGCTGGATGTTCTGTGACATAACAAGGTCAGGAGATGCCAAAGGGATACAGAGATGTGCCAGTATAAATATCAAGCAAGTAAACTACACACAAAAAAGAACTTGAAAATGTCAGACTACTTGCTGAACCTGTAATATATAACTGAAATGATCAACAGTTTCACACTGTCAACACTAACTGACATTCATAGTTATACTGACATAGCATGACTATATGGGTAAATGTATTATGTATGTAAAATGTATCTATAATGTATTTCCATCTGTGGTCCTTGATGAAGAGACATGGTCTTGCACAAACTTGAAGATAATCATAATGTTATGAAGAGAGAAATGTGGTGTCTTTTAACCTGTGAGTAGCATCACCTAGCTAACTGTGTTACTTAGCTTTTCTAAAATGCTTTAGCTACTGTTGCAAAAGTTCACACGATGAGGCTAATGCAATTAAAAGGCTCAGCTTGCACACGAACCAGAAAAAGTTTCGTGGTTTAGTTCAACTTTGTGCGGCCTGCTGAACATTCATATTAGTGTTTCTCTCGTTGGCCTACGCTCATGCATTCCCATGTGTCGCTTATTGTTATCTCACTTGGATGTTTGAGCTTGAATGTGCAGAATGATGTTCTGTATGTGAAGAGTTTGTTACCATAGGTGTTTGCTTTGTTTTGTTTTTTTTTTTTAATTCCCCTGCTGAAGGAGGAAAGTCTCCCCTTAAAAGCTCTGTTTAACAGCTGGATGTTCTGTGACATCACAGCTAGTCGTGAAGCTAAACACGGTCCAGGATGCAGCTTACAAAGGTGAGATGTGGCTACCTGAACTCTCCAGTGTAGATACATTTACAATGGCCAAAAACACCTTGTGTTGATCAGTTAAACTTTTGATATGAACAATATCTGTAGAGGTGTTTGGATTTTCATAGATTCTGGATTTTTAGTTTTAGGGTAGCATTATATTTACCTTGTTTGTATAAAAAATGTAATCAAGTGGAATTTAGATAAATTATCTTTCATGGTAAATCAAGTAAACCAATGTGAAATAAGCCAATACTGATATTGGATTTCAGGCAGATATCACATACAAGCATATTACATGCGTCTTGTGGAAAAAAATGGATTATATATTGATTTTTTTGTATGTTCAAGATTTTGTTGACAGAACTGAAGATCAAAGTCAGCTTGGGTATAGAAATGAATTAACGTTCAGTTTGCCAGAACACTTCTGAGTTTTTACATCATTCCACATCAGGAGAATCAAATCTTGCTGTATGGAGTTCAATCAACTGACAACTAACCAGGCCTCTACAAAAATGACAGGTAAAATGTTGTATTGCCTTTGAACCGATGTCCTTTTTGTGTGTAACACCTCTCCCCGAGGTTGAGAAACTGACAGATCGAGGCCAGCCTGTGATGACAGTAGCAAATTAAGATGTATTGCTTTTACCGGAATGATGAAATCAGGACATCAGAGGGGGAAACCCAGAAACTGGTCTGCTGCTCTCAAAATGAGAAGTTCTCCATGTGCTTCCTTTAATGGAAGCTAATCTCTGATTCTCTGGGGAATTTGTTTTCCATTTTTTTATGTGGGTGAATTTCCACATGTGTGTGCACATAATAACAAGATTCCTCAATCTTTGATTTTATTTGCTTTAAGAACTCTCAAGGTAGCTTGTTCATGGGGTGCCATAAATTACTACGCCCTAATCTTAAAACAAGGATGAAAAATATTTCGAACCAGTGTCTGACTGTTTGCCCAGCTCCTAACCCTCTCCCACTGGTCTCTGTGAGTCTGCATACAGATTACGGTTTCTTTCTCCCTTGATCTCTCCTAGCCTGACAGCCTAATAAAATACATGTGGGCAGCAGCACCATTTTTGAAAACTATATCAACAAGCTGCAAGGGAGCTGGCAAATCTGGCTTTATATTCAAGTGTGCCTTTATGTTGTTGCCATCCGTTGATTTATTTGTTTACATCTGCAAAACTGACTTTCATGGGAAAGAGATTAATATTGGAAATGCTTTCCTTTTTCATTGCAGTAGCAGTGCTATGATCTAAAGAAATCTATAGTATCAGATATAAAATATATTTAATTGCACTTAGCTTTTGAGAACTAACAAGTATGGAAAATTGGCTTTGTTCACACAATTTAAAACTATTTTTAAGTTCCAGTATGACAGATTGTCTTTAGGCACCATTTAACACTTCAGAACTTTTAGTAGGGTAGCTGCACCAAAGTAAGGCTAAAAAGATTGAATTGGTATTGGTATCGTATAAAAAATTTCAAATACTCGGCCACTTGTATGGGTGCTAAGTAAGTGGGACACATCATAAGACTCTTTATTGTTGGAATTCTTCTTTTTCTTTATCTTGGTGTGAATATGAAGCCAAAGTTTTTGTATTAATATCCCGAACAGCCCATTCCAGTTTTAATCTGACTTCATTGCTCAAAGATCTCTTATCAAAGATTTTACCAGCACTTGTTCTTCTTTATTTTCTTCTTTTCTTCTTAATGAACAAAAACCAATGTGGAAAACACTTGACTGGCAGTCCTCTCTTTTTAGATGGTGTTGGTCTTTGCTTTTGCTAAATGACAAATGTCACTAGTTGCAGATTACAGCAGATGCAAAGTCTCTTATTAATTCCATAACAGTAAAATTTAAACTTTTGTTTGTTGTCTCATTAACATTAGACAACAATCTTTAGATAGTGTCTGTGAGATAAAAGAAGTGCCAGTTGTAACATCACTTTCCATTTACCAGTGAACTGTATCTTTTTAGTACAAGAAGACCAACATAGCGTTGAGTCTTCTCTAGAGAAAATATGGAGCAGATTGCATCAATATTTTCAGATGTCAGTGTAGCAGATCTCCATTGGCACCTTCAGTATTTCAAGCAAGTAGCTTGTGCAAAATAAGATGTAAAATTAGGTAAGCAACACCTGTTATTTCAATGTGTCTGAAACATTTAATCAGCATTTCATATCTTGTGCTGTTTACATCATCTTCAAGTTATAGCTAGGATCTGTGGAAATTAATTAGGATGCCACTCAAAACTGTTTCTGCCTTCTCAGCCACCAAACGGTGACGTCAGAACTTTGAGCATTCGCTATTTATAACTTCAAATGATTTCTGTTGACAGTAAAACATAAAGGGATTCAGATTTGTATACCTTTCGTTCAGAATGTAATAATGTTGCCTTAACCAAACATTTATTTTCATTTAGCAAAGGAGCTTGGTCTAAATAAAACATAGTTTATAATTGGAAAACTTATGATGTAAATAGGAATCTGATCAGAATATAAGTAAGTATAGAAAGACCACCAAACAAATTCAGTGCAATTTTTAGCACTTGACAGTGTTATATAGACATTGTGGTTGGTGCCAAAAGAGGTTTAGGTTAAAAACCGAACCCTAAGATAATAATTGATAATAGAGATAATTTAGAGATAGATAATAACAAAAATAATAATAATAAATATAATAAAAATTAATGAAAGAATGAAAAAAAAATTGATTTAAATCAATTAATTAAATTTAATTTAAAACCAATGCTGACAGTGTTTCAGAAAGAATAATAGTCAAAATGTGGATATTATGCCCCAATCTTTTTTTTTTTTTTAATGTATACAAACTAACCAGAAGCATTTCAACATAACTCTTAGCTAAACAGAAATTTTATTAACAATCAAAAGGCTTAAACAAAATGGCAGAATCAGTTTTACTTTCCTGTAACAGCATGGGTCCCTCTATTCCCCTCTGCCTCTCCATGTCTGGGGCACTGTTGGCTTGATTCTAGCATTATGGAGAGAAACACTATAACGGGAAAGAAGACTAAAGGCTGTAACTGAAACTAAGTTGCCCCTGAACTGAACAATATTTGATGATTTAATGTTTGATAGCTGAATTCCTGCCATGCTAATCACTATTCAGATAGATAGCGTGGAATTAAAGGTGCCACCTCAGATATCTCCTTCCTCCTCGTCTTTTCCTGCTGCAGCGATAAAAACGCCAGTTTCCTTTAGAGCTCCTGTCTAAGCACCCAATCATGTTGCCATGGAAACCATTCACTAGCAGCCACATATGCTCTACAGTCTCTTTCTCTCTGTCTATATCCTTTTGCTCCTCTTCTGTCTAATTCTTCCTGTTGTGCTCTCCCCAACACTTCTCAGTCCTCCGCTTGCCTTGATCTCTGCTTGATATTAATCACTGATTTATCCTCCACAAAGGAAGCACAGGGGCAATAAAGGAAGTATGGATTGTGTTGTGGTGAATCCAGGCACATAGTTTACACAGAGGTGCAGGAATCCCCCTGAGCCAGACCAGCAGATTTCTGGTATATTTTAGACAAGATAAAATTCTGTAGAGGATCACAGAGGAGGCAAAGTCCTAAAGGGGAAGGAAAAAGCAAGTCCTGGTATCAGTTGTGACCAAGAAAATTGTCTCAAGTCCACCATGTTATCTTGTTCACTGAACTATTAGAACAGGTTGTATCTATGGTAATATGTGACCACAAACATATTTTACTTTATCGTTATGATAAACATTGACAGAGTATTCAGATTCCTTCACTTTTCTTCAAATTTTCCCTCATTGTCCTACGCTAATTACCCCATAATGACAAAAGAAATGTTTCTACACCTTGACTGGAGTCGACCTGAAGCAAATTCAATCGTTTGGACAAGATCTGGAAAGACATACTTGTCCATATAAGAGCTGACAATGAGCAATAACAAAGTCATGAGGTCAAAGGAACTTCCTGCAGATCTCAGACACAGAAATGGATCTGGGGTAGGACACAAACTAATTATTGCCGTGTTGGAGCTTTCTAAGAGCACAGTCAGTGGCCTCCATATTTCTTCAATGGGAGAAATTTGGAACAACCAGGACCTGTAGAAATAGGAGGAGAAGGGCCTTGGTAAAAGTATTGACCAATAACCTGATGGTCACTCTAGCTGAGCTCTCCTGTGTGGAGAAGGGAGAATGGAGAAGTTCTGCCATCACGGCAACACTGATCCGGGCCTTATGGCAGAGTGGCCAAAAAGAAGCTTCATGAAGTGTCATGTCTGGAGGAAACCAGGCACCACTCATCACCTGCCCAATACCATCCCACCAGCGGAGCGTGGAGGCGGCAGCATCAAGCTGTGGGGGTGTTTTTCGGCAGCAGGGACAGGGAGACTGGTCAGGGTTGAGGGAAAGCTGAATGGAACAAAGTACAGAGAGATCCTCAATGAAAACCTGCACCCGACTGCTCAGGACCTCGGTCTGGCCCTAAGGTTAGCACACAGCAGGAGAGTTTTAGGGACGACTCTGCCAACGTCTCCGGCCAGAGCCCTGACGTGAACCCGACTGAACACCTCTGGAGAGACCTGAAAATGGCTGTCCACTGACGGTCCCCATCTGACTGTCCAACCCATCAGCTCAGAGGACCTGCAGAAAAGAATGACCTAAACTCCTAATATCCAGGTGTACAAAGTTTGTCACATTATACCCAAGACTTCACTGCAAAAGGTGCTTCAACTAAGCCCCAGATAAAAAGTCTGAATATTTATGTCAATTTTGATATTTTAGTTTTTCCTTGATCTGTTTGCAAAAATTGCTAAAATTTTCCTTTCACTTTGTAATTATGAGGTACCAAGTGTGGACTGATGAGGGAAAAAAATTATTAAAATGATTATAGTATAGAGCAATATATCAAAATGTGAAAAAAGCAAATGGGCCTGAATATTTTCTGAATATACTTTTGAAATACAAATATAAGCTTTAGTAAAAATCTAATTAGTTGACTCCTCTTGTACTTCATGTACAGACATATTCACCTTTGTATACATCAGATTTACCTCAATGCATAGAGTCCTTGGACTAGGACAATGACACACTCAACAGCACTACATAATAGTGCATGAGAGACATATCTGCATAGGAGAAAGAAAAAAGTAGTGTAGGGCCAAACTCAAGCTGAACTGCTACTATGTTTATGTATGTTTTTAATGTTCTAGAATTGAACAAACATTTTTGTTATAGCAGGGAAGAACTTTCTGAATTCTCACACATAAATTCCAGTTAAGGTTTTCATGAATATACCTGGAAAGTTTTATAATCCTACCAGAATTTCTGAATGAGGATATAGGCTGGGAATAGGGATCTGGAAGTCATGAGGGAGTTCATGGATGAAGGGGGAAGAGAATGCAGAATGCTGTAAAGATCCCACATGGTGTTTTGTATTCCAACTCACCAGTGTATCTACAGGAAGTTACCGTCTTTATATACATGTATCTGTGACTGTAAGAACTTGGAAACTGAGTTGAACACCTTACCAAATTTCAGCTAAAATGAATTGGCCTACTTTGGGAGACAGGATTCTCCCGGATGTACAGCACCGTCCACCACCAATGGAAATGACAAAGCAAAATATCTCCTTATTGTGTTTTGACTTCAGTGTTGATGGACAGTACAATGTAAAACAGGACAAAAGAGATGAAAGAGTTACTCTGAGCTGGAAAAAAGATATACATTTGTTATCTGAGAAAAGCATAACATTTTGTATATACTGACTAGAATTGTTATATCTCATTACAACTAAGTGTATGTTTATAGAATAGAATTTGGTTAGATACACAAGTGCATGACATGGTGATTAAGAATCTGAGCAGAATCTCATAATATTGCCTTGATTACATTAACGACATAGTTTTTATGTGCATATAAAAGTGACTCCCATTTGAGGAATTTATGTCAACATGAAAGAAGCAATAGTAACAAACATAAAGGTTTTTGTGTAGACTTTGGATATAGCTGCACCAACAGCCAAGAAAATGTTCTAAAACACAACACAACTGAACTGTTCCAAGCAGACAGGTGGTACTACTGCCGTCGCTTCAAGCATGTTTCAATATTCATCTTACAAGACAACTACAAATCACCTGTTATTTGCACTGTCAAAACCACTATTTATAGCAGCTTCAAACAAATGGAGTCTGTATACTACAGTTCTACTTCATTAGTTACAGAAAGTGGTATAAAGGCCGAAAAAACCTGAAACAGCAGTTTCTTTGTGAGCCAGCTAATTAGCACCTCTAATGACCAGGTTAAAAGCCTCCACATTTCAACTACCAACTGTTGAAATGCTCAACATTTACTCCTTGGTGACAGAACATTACAGAATATGCTGACCTGTAAATGAGATGCTGTAATCATCTTTTAAGTGATAGAAGAGAGCAATTTCAAGTCTCATCTCCCCTTTGCATAGTAAGATCTTGTCATTATAATAGGAGTTTAGATCAGATTAGCTTTTTGCAATAATTCAGAAAAGGAGATACATTTAAAAATAATCCTTAACAAATTAAAATCACAGACTTAATCCTCTATGTTCCCTCGTTGTGAACAAAGTCTAGACAAGGGCTGAAGTTATGAAAATGAGAGTAATAACAGTGCTGCACTTGTCAATGACTAGTACAACAATTTAAAAAGTCAACACATGAAGTTAAAATGACTTGCTACAATAGCTCCATAGCCAAATGTGTTACATTTAGCATTAATCTTTATTAAATTAATGTCATATTAATGTTGAGACATTAATATAAAAAAAAAAAAAACTTAGTTGCTGACTTTTTGAACCCACTGTAAATGCCTCTACAACAGGGGTTTTCAACCTATTTGGCTTGTGACTTGTCTCATTTTAACTTAAAATTTGTTTCAAACAGAAATCTTTAATTTTAGAGAACTGAAAAAGTTAATTACCCAGTAATCCACAAGAAAAACAGTAAACTTCAGAGGTAAGTCTAAAAACAAAACAAAGATAATTAGTAGATTTTTTATTTCCTCTGATACCTATCCTGCTATGCTCATGCCCCATCAAGTTTATTTTGCAACTGCTTGTCACACCGATTTGGTTTGACACCACTATGACGATATAGTGAAAGTATAACCTAATTTACTATGATGCATCATGGCATGACATGTAGGTAAAAGGCCACTGGTAAACAGTAACACTCTAGACCAGAGTTTCATGAGGGCTGCAGAAGGAGAGCCATGAGGTGAAGGTACTACATGAGGTGAAAGGGACAGATGCTGCGTTCCGAATACAATGGGAAAGTTATTTTAGTTGGTTAGTTATTATAGTTTGGCCTCGTGTTTGGCCCACGTACCAACACAGTCAGCAGGTGGAGCAACAGAAGTGGCTGTGACACACAGCTCATCGAGGCAATAAAGATACATAAAAACCCTCCATTGAAAGACTGCAACAATCTGCATTGAATACTGTAACGTTACTTCTTCTCCATGCAATAACTCAGTCAAATCTGAACACAGAGACATGATGCATATTTTAAGATTTAGCATGACTGACAATTTCCAAGGATATCACTTTCACCGATGTCCATGGTGAATAAAAGGTCCATAATTCAGCCCAGAAATCTTTGAAAAAAGAAGCCCCTTACTACTCCAGAACTTGCTTGAGAATCACCGTGTCTTGAAGTTTTCAAAGTAATCCGGTGATGCATCCATGGGTACACTGCAAACTGGAACTGTGGCAGAGAGAGCCTGAACGATGACCCCTGTCATGGAGGGCAAGTCATACCATACAGGAGACCGCTGACAAGAATCATGACGTGATCTTGATGGGACCTACATGCTTCAAGACCACTGGACTAAATAAAGAGGGGGGGGGGCTACATCAACAAAATAAATATGCTAGGTTTTCTAAAACTGATTCCTTCTACCTTAGACCTCAAACTTACAAATCAGCCCCATGTAGATTGAAACTGTTCCCTGGGGGCCTGTGACAGGAATCTTTACTAATCATTTTTTTTTTAAAGCTGACTATGAAACAATAATGACCAGAGGCTTGAAATACATCCAAATTTATTCTGTTATTTTTCAATAAATGGATTTATTATTTAATTTATGAAACATCAGAAAATAGTGACAAATGCCACTCACAATTTCCCTGTTTCCCAGGTGTTGTTACCAGATGCCTTTGTCTGACCCACATTCTAAATACTAAAGACATTCTGTTTACAATGATCATTTGAAACTGAAACAAGGACCAAAAGTGAACGTTTGGTATTTTTGCTTGATAAACAAAAATTGGACTTTTATCAAAATAGTGGGTGATTAAATTTCTGGTTATTTGCACAAAAGAATGTATTGACTAATTATCTCACCACTAACTCAATGTCTACAACATTAAAGGTGTTTTTTTTTTTCAACTACAGCCATTTTAGTTATTGTTTTAGCAATCACTGATTATTATACTTTTTTTTGTTTTAACTCATGTTCATGGAATTTGATTGTTGTCGTGATGCTGCTGCAGACATTGATCTCACCAAGAAATCTTTTAAAATGTTATCAAAACTAATAGGAATGATGGGCATGAATAAAACCCTGGTTATAAACCAAATCTCCCCTCTCAGCAAGACATGCTGATCATTTTCACTTTTAACTGTTTGTACGTTAGCAATGATAATGTAACTCAACTATTCTGAGAAAAAAACACTTTGGTCAGCTTGAAAATCCAATTAATAAATTAGTTGTGTGCTGAAAAATTGTCTCTGATGCCCTAAATGTAGAGTATTGAGATGTGTCTGTAACATATTCACAAGCCAGTTTTAATTGTTCAGGAGGCTGCACCTCAACCCAATGGTTAAATTTCTTTTCAAAAGTAAAAGTTTGTGAGTTGTGGAATTCCTCTCACCAATGATCTGCAATGATTTTCTAACGAATTCCACATGTAACAGTAAAGCTGCAGAATAAAGACTGTCTTAAGAATGAGAATAAAAGTGGTGACAAAAATACGGGTTAAGGCGATTGTGAGAAATAAACCCGGTTGGGATTACAGCTACTGCACTGGCGTTATATGGAAGAAAAGCTTGTATTAACTTTGTGTAATTCAAAGTGATTCACATAACTGGACAAGGATTTTATAGCAATACTGAAATGGAAGTCCACACAGCAGCTTTGCGCCAACTTTTTTTCTTGAAATGATGAAATTTGGATGAATGATGAATTTTATGAAGTGAGTGGCCAGAGAGAAAACCTGGGTACTTTCCATTTAAAAACGAAAGGCACTGCGTGAAGGAGTTATCATAATGATGTTGTGGGATTTCACTTTCATTCAAACTGAAACTTAATGAAAATTATTTTTGAATACTGACTTGTGTCTAGATCCATCTACAGTATATGCTTAAGTGTGGTGAAACCTTTACTGTGGTTGGAATTGCTGACCTTAAACTGCTATCAATAAGTGATGCTTATGTTTAAAGCAGAAATGATTAGTTGATCAATCAATTAATTAAACAACAGAGAAACAATGACTCCAGCTTCATGAAATAAGGGATTTTATGTTAGTCTCTGTTTTTATATGTTAGTAAAATGAAATGCTCTGGGTTCTGGATGTTGGTCAGACAAAACCAGGATGACAACTTGGGCTCTAGAATAGTTTGATTGTTCTTACTCCTGGAGAAGGCCTTGCAAACAAACCAAAGAAGGTTGAATCTTCACTTGATTTTAAACAGAGTTCATTTCTAGATTGAAATCCCAGACTACAAAGACAAGTGTCATCTGCAACCATAGTCAGCTGAAGATGCTATAGTTGAAGATAATATACTGAAATGTTCAAACAAAAAAAAACTCTTTCATGGTATGTAGTCATGATGCTTTTGACATACCAGAGTTTGTATAATCTATATTCCGCTAATGATTGTTTCCTAGGGAAAGAAGCACCTTTATGTATCATTTTGTTATTTTAATGGATAGAGTGTACTGTCTTTATGATTAAAAAAAAATCCTGGTTAGTGTTTTTTTTTTTTTTAGAAAAATAATGACGGTGATCTTCTTATGTAATTTTCCAACAAGCAGCTAGAAATGAATGAGTGAAGTAGTCACATATAGATTAACTAGCTGTGTGAAAGATTAGTTGGGATTGCCCAGTTAAACTTTTAGCATATCATATCTTGGATTCTGAGAAATGAAGATTATGGCATTTTCAGTAGTTTCTGACATTTCATTGGCTGAATGATTAATTGATTGGTAACATAATCTGAAAATTAATCAGTAAAAAAATTGGGTTTGTCAGGTTGCATCCTTTTAGCTAAGAACATCAATACAGTCCAGTTTAATTACATGAGGGATTAATATATCCCTATTCACATTATAGGATTGGTCAATTACATTTTCACTACATACCAACAACAAGGTGAAAAAACTTGCAGCACTTTGTTTTGAAAATCTTAGAAAGAAATTACAAAGAGCACCCTGCACTCAGGCCTCATGTAAAGTACAATCACCACTAGAGTTTAATGGCCATTTCACTGGCTTTACCTGGATTGTACCAGCCAAATCATTGCTCCAGAGGGCTGAGAAAAATTGAATGGTGGGCTGTTAGGAGCTGACTTCCCTCCAAGCCTCTGGCTTATATGTGCAGATCGCTGCCAGAGCAAATACAGCTTGAGTCTCTCCCAAAGCACAACTTTATTACCTTACCTCCCACACAATTTATAACACAACAGCAAAAGGTTAAATTTCTGGTAACATATCCCGGCTTGTCTGACACTAACAAGGGGCTGCAGTCCTGCAGCCGAACTGTATTGTCAGTCACAAAATCCCCTCTTTTCAAATTGCTTCTTAGATGTTTCACAGAGAGGCAATTTGGCAAGAAAAATATGAGCCATTGTAAATGGTGGAAAAATTTTGAATTCAAATTACACCCAACCAACCACAGTCACACTATACAAAAGGGTAGTGGTCAACTGATTAGTCAGTTGGCTGATTAATCAGGCTGGTCTCTGGCATTTTGATATAATCGGCATTGACTGATGTCTGCAGACACATCTGCAGGCAGCCTTATCAGTGTGGCTGCTGTGGAACAATGTTAGCATCCCTCTTCTGTCAATTTTGCCATTCAAAAATATGGATACTTTGAACTTTGAACAGGCAGACATCTGGGTGCTGTGGAACAGTGGGAAATGTGCCATTGCTGGATGCAATGTTGCCTGAGAAAAAAACAGACTTAAATTCTTAGCTTTCAAAGCTCAATATATTTATTTGGTCACTCTTAATAAGATATACAATTTTTCCTGTCTCTATAATTAGATTGATTCTAGTCTTTTATTGGGAAAATGGGCCGGAATTGTAATGGTAGCAAGTCTCTTACCAGCTAAACTAGTTTGCAGTAACTATTGTATGGGAATCCCCAGCGCCCACTCCTATTCTTGACGAGGTGGGGTCATAAAACATTTATCAGATTTGGCATTTGTGATGGTCATGGGAATTTGTACAAGTCTCCCTGTGGAGCCTTTAACTGTTACTGAGCCTGTGGTCGGCCCTTGATTAGCTCTTTACATAACATAAACATATTTTCTTCAGCGGCACTCATATAAATGATCATGCCAGGACAAAGCTGGATGGCAGTAGAGCAACACAGATAGCCAGCTAGCAGAACCATTCTCAAGTGGGCAAATCGATAAAGACAGTACTGATGAACCTCTCCTCCAATCTCAAATCAACAACCTGCTATCATAAGTGATTGAGTTGATAGTCATAAGGTAGCAAACGTTAGTTACACTTGGTTGCCTCTGCTAATGGGCTATCACACACACAGTTGCTCTGCTTTAATAAAGCTAACTTGGCACACTGAGAAATAGTCGTGGATTCATGGGACACAATCTCCACTCAATCACATGTCACCTCCAGTTGCTTGATAGATGATATGAGCAGGCTGCGCAATGCAAGTGAACAAAGTTATTATTACCTGCACCAAAGAGGTGATGCTTTCAACCATGTCTGTTTATTTGTCAGCATAATCACACAAAGAGCACTGAACTATATTGCCCCAAACTTGGTGGAAGGATAGGGCATGGGTCAGGGAACAACCTTTTAAAATTTGGGGCAGATCCAGATCATGCACCATGAATTTGTTTTTTTTTCTCTGAAATGTTATGTATGTTGTTTGACATTGGCCTTGCGGAAGTAAAAACTTAGTTTCAAGTGTTGTGCTATAACTCTGCTGCACCCTGCAAACATTTGCCTGAATTTCCTCGGTCACCATCGTCTTTTCTAGAAGCTAAGACTTTCTAACCATCCTAAGTGACAGCAAATCTAATCTAAACCAGCACTGGCTTGTGTTAAATATCAATTATTATTTAGTTATAATATACAAAATTAAGCAGTTTAATGACATTTCTCACATACTGTAACCTGCTCTCCCTTAAATACCAGTCAAGTTCTAAAATCTACAACATAACTAAATGTACTTTTCTATTTGTTTACTAATGAATATTCTCAAAAAGCATGTTACTGACTAAATTAACCATGTACTGTATAATAGATTGTTATGTACATGGATTGATGGAATACATTACTTTTCTAGTTTTGTTTCTCTCCTAGTTTCTTTGTTTGTTTTTTGTTTGTTTGAACAACATGACATCTACATTATCTATCATAGGACATCCCAAACTGAAAGAAGCCAAAAACCCCTCTGAATGATCTGTGCCACACAAATGTCCATCTACAATTTTGCCCCTACTTAACTTTGATGATGAAATTACCAGTATGGGTGGAGCATCAGTTCAACTCAACATTAATTTTTTTTTGCCAGAGACATGGTAAATATTCAGTAAGTTCCTTAAAATTAAGGAATGTCACTTCTGTCACCCCATGAGACTGCAAGCGGAAACAAGAAGGAGCTACTGCTATATTCTGTCATAACAGTTGTTGTGCTGACCTACAAAATATGTTTTCACACAGAAGCAGAGATTCCAGCACCTGGTATAATGTCCTGCACACTATGCATTATGGTGAAGGGACATAAAATGTGCTGAGAAGAGCCATGTTCCTCATTAATCATAATTATGCTGTGGCACCATCAAACATCCATGGAGTGATTTAGTGTGAGACGACGACACCTGGATCGTTATCACCAAACCTAGAAAGAGATTAGCGCTTACACTACAACATTCAGGAGGCATCTTGGCCTTTTTATTGCTTACTGAAAAGACGTCCAGGGAACTTATATATATATATATATGTATAGATATTCATGATATGATGGTGGTGGAGAGTGCTGTCATATACATTGACCGAAAATCTCCCACAATTGTTGAGCTGGGTTTGAGATCTGGTGAATTCGAAGGCCAGAGCACATGATTCACAATATTTTGACACTCAGCAAACCATTCAGTGACCCTCAGCCCTATGGATACTTTTTCGTTATAGGATAAATGTGATCACTCAAAACAACTGTGTAATGATTTGCAGTGACCCCTCCCCCTAAGGGGCCAACCCTGCCAACAAAACAGCCCCCACAGCAGAACAGAGTCAGGATCCCCTCGCTGTGGGGTCAAGTATTCAGGACTGTACCGCGCTCTTGGTGTACGCCAAGCATGTACCCGTCAACTTTTTGAGAATGGCTAATCTGTCAATATCACTTCACCACTGAACTTTCAAATGTGCAGTTATCTTTGTAATGAGGCGTTTATGTGCTGCAACCCTTCTAATAATATCCCTCTCTAGGTAGTTTTTTAGACTGACTTTTCTCACTGACACGGTCTGATCAGGTCCTGCACTGACGTTCTCATTCATTGGAGGAAGAGTTGTTCTGCTGTTATTCCTGATATTTCGTACTAATGAAGGAGCATCACGGTCATCATATGTGTGCTGACCACAGCTCACAATCCTCTTTACTTATGTCTTTCCCATTGGCCTAAATGCAAATGTCACTTTAGTCACTGTTCTTATTGAAACACTGGCCAGTTAAGTAGTCTGTGTTAGTGAATCTTCTGCCACCTGTGCCCCGACACCAAAGCCTCTTTCAAAGTCACTTTGACAGTTTCCTCTTTGCATCTTGATAAAAAAAAATCAGAACTGACTGAGCCTGTTCACCATATTTATACCTGCCACTGAGTATGATTGGATGCTAATTACTTGATTGTACCATGCAGTGCACCTGTGTCAAAGCATCTGCATCCGTTATGTTTCTCCTCATTACTTTTACTTTAATTTGTTGCCTGTCTGTATATACAACATGAAAAAGTGCTGGTTTGTAATTCAACGCTGCTCCCCTTTATTATCACAAAGGAGGTTTTGTTAAACACCAAAGGAAATCAAGTAACAAACAAAAGAAAGAAATAAACAAATAAAAATTAAAAGGCTTCAGCTGCTCCATTGTTTATGTTTTGGTGGTAGGGATGCTACTTGCACCACCAACGTGAATTTGTGTTGATCTCCCCAGTGTAAATTTTCATTAAAAGTTTTCCAGAGGAGAATGCTACATAAGGAAATGTCAGACACAAATTCAGACTCATTAATATGCAGAACCAGTCCTGAGGGATCTATTGTGCATTGCATTTGCCTTAACTTATTTCCCTCCACCCCATAATGAATTAGCTTTTGTCTAAATTAGGCATTTAAATAAACTATTCTAACTATTCAAAGTGTCACCATGGTCTCGTGGTGTAAACACTCTGTAATACTGCAAACACCATCAGGGAACTTTAAAGGGCTATTCCCAATATCCATATGTTTGTTAATTAAATCAGACATAGAAATGGTACTGTATGTATTGCGGTGCCTTCTCAGGTACTGAACAATACAGCTGAATCACTCTGTTGTGAGGCTGATTCTCCAAAGTCTCACCTTTCTTCTGAATTAAAGGTGAAGGTAAGGAAGGTACATATTTCCAAAACATGTAATAATTTTAACTTAATACTTATAATGATTTTAATAAAAAAGGAGCACTGACATCAAATTCTGCCAGGATATTCTCTGTTGCAGCTGCCCTGCTTGCTTTTAAGTTTTCTCTGGATAAGACTTGCTTTGTGGCATCTATACTTTTGAAACTAAATGAAATGAATCAAGTATGAAAACATTTCAGATATTGAAAGCTGGCATTGTATTAGCACAGAGGCAATTGGATCCTCAGCTATTTAGTTGGTTGATGAATTGTTTAAGTCACTTATCTATTTATCTAATTGATTAGTCCAGTAATTGTTTAGTCAATCAGCAAGAATGTAATCGGCAAATATTTCAAATCTAAATATTTTTTAAAGCAACAATGCAGAATATTTTCTGTTTCCAACTACTCATTTGTGAGAAATGCTACATTTGTTTGTTTAATAACTCAATAACTGAAAAAAAACAGTAATTTGAAGACGTCACTGCAGGTTTTAGGAATGTCAGATGGGCATTTTCGGTTAATCCAGTTAGCAGCTAATTGATTGATTTATTAACAGTGAATTAAATATCACATTGATAATGCAGTAGTGCAGTCCTACATTTATTGAACAAAAAAGCCAAACTTTTTCTAGTGACAAATCTCAAATGGGTCAGTTTGCGTCAATAGACTGTGAAGGCCATTTTTCACTATTTTCTACTATTCTACTATACTAATACACTGATAGATTGAATTAATGATGACTACATAAGTGGCTGTACATTGAATACTTGTTCAGATTCTTAGGTTTTTTTTTATTCTTTCCATTTTTATTCTTAAATTAGATACATCTTAAGCTAAATCTGGAAGTTATTCTATGTAACAATATATTTAATTGGGGTAATGTACTTTATTTTACACTGATGTACTGAATAGTTTGGAATATTTTATTAAATGAAAAAAAAAAAAAAAAAAAACTGCTGGAAACACATTTATATTTCCCAAAACTAAGGTGTCCAAAAAATATATTACTTTGGTACTGGTACAAATTTGAGTATTAAATTGGCACCAATACAAAAAACTTTCAAATAATACTGATTCCTATTCATTTCTCACAAGGATAAACAAACTGTTCTGGTGTGAAATCTCTCTTAAGTCAGTGTGGCTTTGGCTTTACTTGGATTAGCTGAGTTTTAAGTGATGGGTCATAATAACTTTGCAGTATAAATAGATGCTCTCTGAATTCTCAACTGAAACTCTATACATACTCTGTGTGTGTGTGTGTGTGTGTGTGTGTGTGTGCGTGTGCATATGTATGTACACGCACACACACACACACATATATATATATATGTAGAGAGAGAGAGCATGGTAAAAGTTTCTGAGAACTAAAATCCCTTGGGGTGTCCAAACTTTTGTTGGCTGCTCCTTTTCTTTTTTTTCACTCCAAATAAATGGTATAACTTTTGGTCCTGTGTTGTTGTAGCTGTTGAAGCTGTTGAAGTTGGATAAGGCCCTGGATGCTACGGATTCTAAGCTATGCAAATGATACATGAACTCTTCTGAATACTAATGGTAATACTGTACGCCTACAGCAAAGTCAAATTTCCATGGCCATCCCAGTGGTGTTGGAGTTTAAGATGATTAACATGTAATCAGTTTAAGTCCAGGTAGAGACTTTTTTCCATGTAGCCTCCATTTTTCCCTCCTAACATCCTATCAGGCTTTTAATGTGTGTTATGAAACAAAGGTTAAGAAATTAGCCCAAAAATACTTGGGGAAAAATCTAAATTTCCAAATGAATTAAACAATACTATGAACAGTTTTATTTATGAGAAAGTCAGCAGGGAATCTGTGTCAGCCATGCCACTGTTTAGAGGCAACAGATTCCCCTGAATTGATGCTAACAATGATCTAAATTGTGTTTTCTTATGGGTTTCTTATGTCTGCCTGTATGGTTTTGTACACGGTTCATCTTTTAATAGATAAGTATTAGACAACATTCAATCGGAAGCCTACTGTATGAGCCACTCAGTGCACATCGCGTATGAAGATGTGATCCGACAAAAAGACAAGCAACAGGCAACTGCTTCCACGAATGACAACAAACACACATGGACTGGTTACACAGCTCAGCAGCTCCAACAGCCAGACTCAGTTTTTAACTACTTTTCCTGTTGATTGCTGACTTGGGTCAACAGAGCGCTGAATAATTACCCGACCAGGCCCCAAAGCTGCCGGTAGCAACACTAAATCCTCGCACAAACACAGACACCCAAACACACACAGCTGACTAAACTAGGTGCATTGATGTGACAGCGGGAGCCACAGTTCCCCTCAGCGTGTCTCGGTGCCCACGGTGACCGAGGAGCCCCTTTCCAGCGGCGGCAGCTCCGGACCGGGCGCTTCGGAGGAGGTTCAGCACCACGGACAGCGCAGGGCCAACTTCCACCGGGCAAACTTTTCCGCCAGACTCCGTCGACGAAACGCCGATTTCCGCCCAGCTCACAGTGGATACGTGCACGGAGCGTGGGGCTCGGTTTTTAATGAAGCCTGTCAAAACCTGCGGCCGGTTCATCAGGACGCCGCCGCCGACGTGACAACAGAGAGCGACGCGTGTGAAAGTTTGGCGAAGCGAGAGGAGTTCGGCCGCTGCGGTGACTTGCAGGCGGCTTCCCCCGCGTTTAGCGCCGACTCACGCGTGTGAACCGTGGAGACTCTGCTCGTCGACGGCGGCCGAGGCATGAAGACGACGCTCCTCTCACACGTGTGTTTACTGCAGCCGGGTGGGCGACACCACACTCCCGTTAGCATCAGATGCTACGCGGCCTGTTACTGCCACTAAAGTGTGGCGGAGCGTCCGGTCGGTGACGAGCCTCCGCCTCCCCCCGTGGGCAGCCCGACGACGGACGGCGACTTGTGACAGCAGCGGGCCGAGCTCGGTGTCGGTCCCGGTCGCACAGCCCGCCGTGGTTCAAAACGCTGAAAAGACGGCGTGTGGCCAGGCCTAGGCTAATACACAGATGTTCCCCCGCGATAGCACCGAAGTGAGGCGGCTCTAATCCCACGAACGGCGCGGACCGCCGCGCTCCTCGGAGACTCACCCAAGACGAAGAAGGGGAGCTCGGTGTTCTCCAGGTCGTCCACCACCACCACGTCCCCGGGGAAGTCGTTCCTCACCGAGAACAGCAGCTTGGGCTCGGAGGCCGACGGGCTGTGCATGATGCTCAGGTCGTTCTCCCTCAGAAAGGGCAGCGCCGACACGGTGACGCTCTTCATCTTGCACTCGGTGTCCTGGCTCTGGTCGTCGTCGCCGTTCAGGCACCGGACGTCGGCCGTGTGGACGGCCAGGAGGAGCCACACCAGCCCCGGCAGCAGCAGCAGCAGCGGCGGCGGTGTCGGCACCATGTTGACGCTCGCCATCTCCGTTTCGCCGCGTTTCCTCTCCTCTCCTCGCTGTTTTCTCTCCGAGGCTGCTTCAGACTCTCAGCCCGGCGGACGGGATGAGAGCAGCAGAGTGAGTGAGCGGTGGTGTGGTACACCGGCGGGCTCTCGCAGTGTCGGAAACGAACGCCTCTCGTTCCTCACATACCATCAGTCCCTGGGTTTTGTGGATGAAACACTGAACGCTGGCTTTGTGTCCAGTGGTTTGATGCCGTTGACCCCTTTGCTGTAATTGATTGATAAACTGTCCAAATGGCTCTGTAATGGCTACGCATAGATTATGCCCTGCAGGTCCCATCACCGAAAGCATCCTTGGCAATTTAAGTGTACCTTTGCCCCTCGTACAAATTTGCAAATCATGGAAAACCGTTGAACGTCTTGAGTAGTTTGCCTGACCTGTGTGATTGGGTGCACAGTCACGCAGGTGCATGCATAATTGTGTAATTGTGGGTGTAGATGCACAAGTTGAAGTTATAAATTCACCGTCGGTGTCTTTAGCGTGTCTTTCCAACATCCCAGATATAAAGGGCAGAAAACGGTGTTTGGAACCGGGTGACATTAAAGTGGAGGTTGGAGAAAGAACTTTGGTCAAGAGGCCACGCAGCACAGTTGGAGTTATTCTGCTCAGATACACTCGGTTGAGCTAGACAATACACAGCTTTCCTTTAATACACATAAAACAAAGCATGAATCTGAGGTTCTGCTGCTGATAGTCAAGATTTATCTATGTGCAGACATGCAGACGTGATTTAGCACAATGACATTTACAGCTGAGCAGGTCTACCCTTCCTTCCACATCTTGCCGGTGCTTGACGGCCATTCATTAGAGCACCGAATGATGCACTCCACCGCCAAAGCTATCCCGGACTGAGCCGATAACCTGAATAACAACAACAAAAAGTACCATACCTAGCAACAGTTCAATAACCGTGTGTGATACGAATAAAACTACATAATACAAACAGGTTGAAACTGAAACCCCACAGTGAAACTTCTGAATGGGAAAAATGCTGATGTTGGGGAAACCCCGATATTGGCAAAACAGTTAATTGAAAAATGGTCTAATTGCATTAAGGTCACCTCACACAGCATTATAATAAAAATTATATAGGAGTATGTCCCGCCCTAACAAGACGACAAACCTAACAGGTCAGAGAGGGACATATCAATCAAACTCAGTCTATACCAGCTCACACAGTCCTGAGAAAGGGTCAAATGAAGCACCAAGATGAAAGTCACCTGTGTGGGTTTGCTGTTGTTATCCAAGTGCAATTGTTTTAGCTTACTTTCTGTGTCCATGTAACATGTTTGCTGAATGACCTTTAGTCCCTCGTTACCAACTTTCAGACTGTAATGCTCCTTATTCCTATCTAATCCAGTGAATAGTGTCTATGTTGGTTCTTGGAGCATCACTGTCCTGCCACTTGACTGCATGCGAAAAAATATGTCTCAAGAGACCATCCTAGTTAAATAGATGTCAAACAAAAATAAAGACTAAAAATATGACATTAGGTTCATGTTATATTCAGCATTTAGCCATTTTTGTAATGGTTTGAAAGTTATGCAAGATGAGTTTTTTTGAGATATATTATTTTAAGAATTAAAGGATGTAAATGAACATCACTCTGGACTACACTGTGTACTGGCTGTGTGGATGAGGTACAGTCCCACAAAGGGGTAATACTGCACATCACAATCATGCAGCTTGGTGTTAACAATGATTATGGTAAGTTACTTTCCAGTGACGATAGCAGAGATTTTATAAGTAGTCTAGACTGATGGTAGCTGGATGGAAGATGTAATCTTCAGGGCTGAATTAAAACAAGCTGGAGACAATTGCTGTGGATAAAGGCAAGTTATATACAGATTAATCTGGATATAAAGATGAGCTTTGTAAAGTTGTTAAAGGCCTAATCCAGTGTCTCTCTGTGTGTCTGTCATGGCTTGTGTTCTGATTGGTTTGAGCATTTAAATGTCAGTAACACCCACAGCTGAAATCATTTTACATATGGAAGAGATGGCAACTTCATTTTCCAACTTACTTTTCCATCAGCTTGCAAATGATAATCGTGATCTTGGAGTTTTACGACAATCTCTCAAATGTAATGTCAACAATGGGATGTTTGCTAAAAGTTTGCAGACATGGTAATGAATCCTATGGTCAAATGTAGGTAAAAGCCCTATTTTGGAGTCTGATTATACAATCATAAAATCAAACAATACTAATTTGTTGAGACAATTCTCAATTCTCCCAGTTTGCATCCTCATGTTTGGATTAAAACATATTAGTAGTCCCCAAAGATGAAAACAGATGCATTTAGTCTATCTTTGGAAACTAAATTACACAGTGAATGCATTTCTCTAATTAAACATTAAAGCTAATTGTTGAAAAAGTATGAAATCTACATTCTTAAACAACTATAACTATTTTTGTAGTGAATTTTTTTTTTCTTATTTTGAAGCTGCACTGAGACTGAAATTTCCAGAGGGCTTTCAGACTCTAAATCCCTTGACTTTTTTGTTGACCAGACAATTGTCATTTAGATTTGGACGCAAAGCCGAAGAAAAGAAGATTGCGTTTTCTGTGTCACCACTGTGCATTTAATATTTAAGCAGCTCTGTGGTCTCCTATTAACCACCATTCCTCTCTCTTCCTGATCCATCTGAAACTGTTTCAAAGTCCAAAATAGGGCAATGTTTGGGATCGCAGCTATAAAAAGAGTAGAGAAGTGGGTTGACCCCAGCTTCCTGCAGTGAAATATTAACAAGCTCACAGTGATTGAAGAAAATAAGTGGAATAAACAGGGCCTTGATTTTCATGCATTTATTATTGATGGCTGACTGGTGGTTCCTCAAAACACTGATGAAAGTATATTCATCAGTATTCAAATGAGAATGAGTTTTTTTCAAAGTTTTTGCCTCTGGGTCTGTTTGCCCTTTTTGTCACTTTCTGGCTTCTCTGCTGTTGGACAGTCCAGAAGAAAAACGTGAAAGCAAAGATATGGACAGGTTTGAAATGTCTCTGGTACATTACCTGAAGGCCCTGAAGAAACGTTCAAATGATCATTTGGAAGATTTTCAGACACTGTCTAAGTTTACAATGATATGATATTTCTCTGAGGATAGGGCTGGCAATATTGATATTTTTTTTTCCCTGTCAACAATATCCTTTGAAAAGACTAAAACCAACAATGATTTAATCCTCCTAAGTATGGCACCTGCATTTAAAGCTTCTTTTATCTTATTCCTCTGAACACCTGCACTGTAACTTATTTTGGCTCAACCCTACATACACTTTCTTGCCACTGTAAATATTCACAAGAGTGCCAAATGCATATTAATCCACAATTGAAAATAGTCCCAACTAACCTAGGTGATTCTGTTTCAGAGAATATAGTTTACCTTTTTGTAATTTTATTTGAGTTGGTGTAGAGTATTTGTTTTGGTGCCTTTTATTAATCCCTCTCTCTGAGGTCCACTGTCAGCTGGAGAGTGGAGATCTTTTCATGAAGGGTGCACCTGAGATTGCACCACCAGACCTCTGCTTTCAATCAGCTTTATTGGACAGTACCATCTGGGACTGGAGAGGAGGGCTGACCTAGTTTGGATTTGGTTTTGAATTAGTTTCTTTATTGCTTAGTTTTCAGTTGTTGTTGTTGTTGTTGTTGCTGCTGCAATAGTAATACAATGTATTCTATTCCAGTGTGATATTATGGAGTTTTCAGATTTTGTGAATATTTGTATATATATTTTGGATAGATACGTGTTGAAAGAGAATTTGGAGATACCCCTCATATAGAGATATAGAGAGTACAGGCCATTTGTTTGTTTGGGGCTTGTCTGTGGAATCTTTACCATTCATGTTGCTACTTCCATCCAGTCTGCTTTTGATTTATAAGTTTTGTGCCTTGATTCCAATGTATCATCTATAAGGTTACAGTTAAAACAGAGCTCTGAAAACCTGTTGGGACTAATACCACTCTTCATTCTAATGAGTCCTGTTTAAGTAACATTTGATGAAATTCTTGGATGTAGGAAGAGCAGTTCTGTTCACTGCCCTGCAGGCTTTCACCAGAGTCTTTAACTGGAACTAAGGAAACACTTAGTGCATGCTGGTTGTGCAGTGGTGTTATTCAGTGGGGGTCCTTCTCTCACAAATGGTCTTTGGCTGAGGACAGACAACGGCTGCAGAGAGCACATGAACCCAACAACAGACATGTTTAATTTTAGCCTGCAATCAAGCTCCTTACATAATTAATCTTAATTAGTGAGAGCTGATACAGGCTACCATCACCACCATTTCTCATTTTTACCAGTGAGACCAGTGAGAGCAGTGATTAGCACTGGCTAAGTCAGGTGCTGCTACCTGAGTATTTTGTACACTGCTCTTTGATAATGAGAAAAAGGGGAGGTAAGGGTTGCAGCTTTGTGACTCCATGAGACAACATTTTGGATCAGAATTTGATTGATTTTGTTTCAGGTGATATCAGTCCCTCAGAATGTACCCATAACTGCCTTGATCTGTGCAGATTATCTCCATTTATTTTACCATGAATTCTTGGTAAATTACGACGGTTGGGTGAAAATGAAAATGAGATCTGTTCACTCCAGTAGAAAATGTTGGACTTCTGGAGGAATTTAACAGTTACATGCACATTTTATTGAGAAAATTCAGCAAAGAATGTAAACAATATATGTACAGTAGCATAAAATTTCAATGTAGTGCAGACTTGCAGCTGGGATAGAGTTGAGAAGCTTTGGCTTCTTAATGTGGCAGGGCTCAGTGCTTCTGCTAACTGGTCTCATCCTTTGGTAATGAAAACAACTGACCTACTACAACAGGTTATTTGCTCTCTCTAAGATATTTCCCTTCTCATTAATATTAAGGCTTAAATCCAGCTTTGTTTTGATGAATCTAAGAGCAATATTAAGACTAGCCAAACTCTACTGACCAATATAAAATATCTGTTTGTCCTGTAGTCATGTACTTTCACATATTTCTGATTAACAAATGCCTATATATCAACCCTCCTTATATATGATCCTTTACCATGATCGTTCCCTAACATTGACCTGGCTGCCAAATCCTAATAGCCAAACAGTAGAGTGTTTTTTTCGATAACCAAGATCTATCTCTAACATTAACCATGAAGTGCTTGCCATATAGAGATAAACTCATTGAATGAACATAATTTGGGGTTTGTCAGAATTTTCCACTATCAACATTTTTGTATGGCAATAGGTTTGTTTCTACTAAGGATAGGGTAATACTTCCAGGGTCACAGAAGTGAACCAACGAATGGGTCAAACAATCAGAAAGACCAGAGTGAAGTGAGGGAATGTTGGTTTTGGTCTTTTCCTGAGATTTGACGACAGTGAGGAAAAATGTACAATAAAGCCAGCCTTATCCTTAAATTTATGTATTTATAGATAGCAGAAAGGTGCCTTTACTTTGAACAAACTATCCTTCAATCAAAGAGCTCAGGTTAAAACCCTGGTGTTGCCAAGCCTCCACCTTTCTGCAGTGTCCTTGAATGTTAACCTGCTCTGTTCTGCACCTCTAAACTCTCTTTTAGACTGTGAGATGCTAAGAATTTCCCCAGAAGGAATCCCTAAAATTCAGTTTTCTTTCTCTCCAATTACTTAGAGGCATTTAGCACTTGTCTGGTCTCAAGACTGCATTTAAAAACTCACCTGAAACTTCCATGATTCACTGAGAATGACTGTAACATCAGCTCTTGATGTGGAATTGGAAAAGTATCTCCTCCATGTATTATACAGTGATAAACAGACAAAATGAGTGAGCAGCTTGAGCCTAGTCTGGATTATGCAGAGTTCCAGTATTTTATGATTAAAGGGTAAAGGAAAAGACTCGCAGAGAGAATGACAAAATAGGATTCAGTGAATGTGTGTGAGCAGATAGAGAGAGAGAGATGGAGACCTGAGATTGAATGTACGTGTGAAGAGATTGTGAGACAATGTGCACATGTGAAAGTGATTGCAAGTGAGGCGGAGATGAAATTCCGATAGATTTGCTCGCATGAGTTCTGGGTCGCTGCCGATAATCAAAAGCAGTGAAAAGGGTGGAGGTGGAGGAGGGGAGTAGAAGAAAGACAGTCAGTGAAAGTTGAGAGAGAGAAAATGAGAGGGAGGAGAAGAAGAGCGCACATACATCAGGGCCTGTGACTAGCAGGTGCAGGGATGGCGGGAAGGGTAGACCGAGGGTCTGATCAAGAGAAAGATCTCACTGTTTAATCTTGAGACTCTTCCCATTGCCAAACTAGCAAGGCTTTGGCCCGCTGTATGGCTTGTTCTGTGATCAGGAGCAAACAGATTCATCTTTTCAGCTCGCTTGCCCCTCAGCCTCTGCGTGGGCTGCAAAGTTGATTACAGCCTAGAAAAGGTCTTTGTCATCATGCTGTTGGAGCTCCAACAACTGGTTCAAATCATCCTGCAGCAGTTATAGTTATAGCCTCTTCAAATGCTCAGTGTATGATATAAATGAGCCACTTCAGACGAATCAGTCTGGATTATGCAGAATCTTTTAACCCACTGCTGCAGGACTATAATACTCTGTGCATTTATGTGTATACAGATGTTTGTGTGTTTGTATGTTGTGAGTTCAGGGGTTGGTGGGCGCTGCGATTAGATGAAAGCAGTTGGCTCCTTTCACTGCAAAACCATTGTGCACAACATGTCCTGTTGCCAAGAAAAAACTTGTTTTAATTGAAAAAAATAAAAAGACAACACATACATTCTTACTGGCATATTTTTTACACAATCTGAATTGAAAGTTTACCTGTGGATTAAAAACAATATACTCTAGGCTTGCTTCTGTGTCTTTATAATCCTCTGCACTCATCTTTACTTATTAGCAAAACACTGTCTCAAAGTTGTTTTTATCATCTAAACTAAATGGTACATAGTATGTATATATAGTACATTCATAAAGTAGGAGAAAGTATCTAGACACTTTCAATTTCTTCGAATTTTGTTTCGTTGCAGCCTTATACTAAAATTTAAAAATAAAGTTTTTTAAAACAAACCCCCCCTCAAAATAAATAAATAAATAAATAAAAATAATCCCTCATAAATTGGGAGAGAAGGGCCCTGGTAATAGAGGTGACCATGAACCCGATGTTCACTCTGGGTGAGCTCCAGAGATCCTGTGTGGAGATGGGAGAAACCTCCTGGAGACCAACTATCACAGCAACGCTGATCTGGGCTTTATGACAGAGTGGCCAGACGGAAGCTTCTCCTCACTGAAAGTTTGCAAAAAAAAACCTAGAGAACTCTCCTGATTGCTCTGTTTGCCCTGACAGCCAACTCTAGGAAGAGTCTGAAGTTTTAAACAGAGTTGGCTATTCTGCTAAAAAAAAAAAAATCCCCCCAAAAAATCCAGTATACCAAGCAAATAGGACAAAAAACCCCTCCGTGCTTTTCTTTCCTTGACAGTGAACTAGAGCTTTGTGATGTAGGAATTAGCCTTTAGTCAGCAGATCTTTCAAAATTAGGTTTGAATGTGACACTGTAGATAAACTGTTATTGCTGTGCTCTGCAGTTTTGTAAAAGCACTGAATCAGTTGAGCTGGTTTTACATAAGAAACAAACCTAGATCCGATAAACTGTGAGGCTTTTTGCGTTTGAATAACTGGGTGTCTTTGATCAATAGCATTAACAAGGAAAGGCAAGTTGTTAACCATAAAAACAAAGGGGTTGATAGTCAACTTCGTTCCAATGTGTAATTTACCACTTTAGAAAAAAAATTTCCACTCTTTTCCCTGCCTTGTGTTGCTTTATCACAATAAAACCATTAATCACTTCTCAATACGCACAGACTGTAACTTACATGCAGTGTTCGATGATCATGTTTAGCTCCAGTGCCCCAAAAAATGCCTGCAGAGTGAATGATTGCCATGGTAACCAGGGACTGGTTGACTAGAAAAATTACCATAAGAAACAGATACTTTGTAAACCCCTGGCTAGGGAAATATTTGGAGAGCTTTTCTTCACAATGAGACACTTGAAGTATTCATGCAGAAAAGCACTTGCAACCTCAGCAACACTGCTGCTACCGATCCTTTTACAGTGTCAAAGCGAAACCTCTCTCCCATCAGGAGTCCTTCTTTATAATAGTATCACTTTGCATTGAATGAGGCTGTAGTGAAGATGAGTTTGAAAGGTGAACTGCTGGAACCTGGCAGCAGAGGCTTTATCACTCAGAAGTGTATTTTAGCTGGCCAAGCCGAGCTTGAACTTCTGTATTATAGGATTAAACAAAGTGATTACAGTAAACTGACTGCTCTTTGACTTATTGTATCAGTAACTGCATGTACATTGCCAAGAGGACAACTCAAGACAGTTATTATACTTTATTTTAATTCAGTTCCCTCCTATTACTATTCAGGATGAAAAATCGGGTAATAGACCATTTGCATTAGATTATTAAACTTGTTTTAAAGTAACTGGTCTCGATTTTTCATAGTTAAATATTCAATCTATTTTTAGCTAGGGCTGACAGGAAACTATAAAGTGGATTGCATGGTTACCTCTCTTATATACTGGAAATCTGTTAAAAGAAAACAAGATACCTTAACTGTACGAGAAAAAACAATACTGATATCATAATTTTTCTTTTTAAAATTTGGTTGAAGCGGTTAAAAACATAGTGTGATGCAATGTGGCTCAGACAGATCTATTGCACATTTTTGCCCCCAAGAGTACTGAATACATTTAAAGCTCATTTATGATTAATATGGTTACAAATACTTAAATACTTACTCACTATGTGTCTGTTTTCCCTCTCACTTTCACTGGAAAATGATGTTAATAATAGATAATTGATGCCTGGATTAGATTATTACATTATTATTAAAACAGAACAATAATTTATTGCCTATTTTCCATTAAATATGGGGCATATTCAGCCTGGTGGTTGGGCGATGATACTGTGAATATGTCCCCTGTTTGACTGAACCCATTGCATATTATTTTCCTTCTCTCTGTTCTCTTGTTTTCGGTGACTTATCAGCTGTTCACCTTGCTGTCGACACAGAGGAGGGTGGTGAATTGTCTGGACTGGATGTCACCATATCAAATAAGTATCATGGTATCTTGCGTTTTATCAGAGAATATACGGTGGTTGGACGTATGACAGATTACTGGACTTGACTATATAAATTTCTTGAAACATGTTGAGTAAGTCTTTCCAATCCTGGTGTTTTGCTGAAATTGGCTCTACCGCCTCATTGTTTGGAGTCTCACATACACCACAGCTGTATCTGTAAAAATAACAATATTGTAAAATCAATTGGGTTGTTCCTTTAAATACAGTTTCTTTAAATACTGTTTTCTGACATCATTTGAACCCAATAAATAAGAAAGAATACAAAAGACATGTTTTCCTTTTACCATAAGCCTTATTCCTCGATGGTGACTTTTTGAGTTTTTTTTTTTTTTTTTTTACTAGTTTTGATATCATATAGTGTTTTATGATGGTTTGATTTTTATCAGATGTTCAAGAATTCAAAGAAATTATGCCCTATCACTTAACCCAATGTAAGAGTTTTGTTATGTGTTCGTTTGTTTTTTGTGATTTTTTGAAGGCTTCTCTTGATTATAAAATTATATGTTGATTATATGTTGCTCTTTTGTTGAAAGGGATTTTTGCAGTGTGGTAATCATTCACCAGTTTTGTAAGCTGTAATCTCCATTTCGAACATAGGAAAGCCACCAAGTGAGTCACTAGTGAAATGATATCAGTAATGGTAGATGTCGGCATGACAGTGTATGTGACACAGTTCAATGTAACCGATAATGATCTGACTTACACCAGAAAAGAACATGGAAAAATGGATCCACTACGGCCTGAGCACTAGAAAAATACCATTTGCTCTTTGCTGACACAAGAAAAGGTCACTTGGAGACAACTTTTGTGCAGTGCAGGAGCAAAATTTGGTCATTAGCAATAATTAATAATTATTCTTCTTCTTTTTCTTTCGGCTTTTCCCTTTAGGGGTCGCCACAGCGAATCAGTGTCCTCCATCTAACCCTGTCTTCTGCGTCCTCTTCTCTCACACCAACTACCTTCATGTCCACTTTCACTACATCCATAAACCTCCTCTTTGGTCTTCCTCTAGGCCTCCTACCTGGCAGTTCAAAACTCAGTATCCTTCTACCAATATATTCACTATCTCTTCTCAGGACATGTCCAAACCATCTCAGTCTGGCCTCTCTGACTTTATCTCCAAAACCTCTAACATGTGCTGTCCCTCTGATGTACTCATTCCTGATCCTATCCATCCTGGTCACTCCCAGAGAGAACCTCAACATCTTCATCTCTGCTACCTCCAGCTCTGCCTCCTGTCTTTTCCTCAGTGGCACTGTCTCTAGACCAAACAGCATCGCTGGTCTCACCACAGTTTTGTACACCTTTCCTTTCATTTTAGCTGAAACTCTTCTATCACACATCAGACCTGACACTTTTCTCCACCCGTTCCAGCCTGCCTGCACATGCTTCTTCACCTCTTTTCCACACTCTCCATTGCCCTGGACTGTTGACCCTAAGTACTTAAAATCCTCCACCTTCTTTATCTCTTCTCCCTGTAACCTCACTCTTCCACTTGGGTCCCTCTCGTTCACACACATGTACTCTGTCTTGCTGCGGCTAACCTTCATTCCTCTCCTTTCCAGGGCAAATCTCCACCTCTCAAGCTTCTCCTCCACCTGTTCCCTGCTCTCACTACATATCACAATGTCATCTGCAAACATCATAGTCCATGGAGATTCCTGTCTAACCTCGTCTGTCAGTCTGTCCATCACCATAGCAAACAAGAAGGGGCTTAGAGCTGATCCCTGATGCAGTCCCACCTCCACCTTGAACTCCTCTGTCACACCTACAGCACACCTAACCACTGTCTTACAGTCCACATACATGTCCTGCACCACTCTAACATACTTCTCTGTCACTCCAGACGTCCTCATACAGTACCACAGTTCCTCTCTGGGCACCCTGTCATAGGCTTTCCCCAGATCTACAAAGACACAATGCAGCTCCCTCTGACCTTCCCTGTACTTCTCTATCAACATCCTCAAAGCAAATACTGCATCTGTGGTACTCTTTTTTGGCATGAAGCCATACTGCTGCTCACAAATGCTCACTTTTGCCCTTAGTCTAGCTTCAACTACTCTTTCCCATAGTTTCATTGTATGGCTCATCAGCTTTATTCCTCTGTAGTTGCCACAGTTCTGCACATCTCCCTTGTTCTTAAAAATGGGCACCAGGACACTTCTCCTCCATTCCTCAGGCATCTTCTCACTATCTAAGATCCTGTTAAACAACCCAGTCAGAAACTCTACTGCCGCCTCTCCTAGACACTTCCATACCTCCACAGGTATATCATCAGGACCAAGTGCCCCAAAAAATGCCTGCAGAGTGAATGATTGCCATGGTAACCAGGGACTGGTTGACTAGAAAATTACCATAAGAAACAGATACTTTGTAAACCCTGGCTAGGAAATATTTGGAGAGCTTTTCTTCACAATGAGACACTTGAAGTATTCATGCAGAAAAGCACTTGCAACCTCAGCAACACTGCTGCTACCGATCCTGTTACAGTGTCAAAGCGAAACCTCTCTCCCATCAGGAGTCCTTCTTTATAATAGTATCACTTTGCATTGAATGAGGCTGTAGTGAAGATGAGTTTGAAAGGTGAACTGCTGGAACCTGGCAGCAGAGGCTTTATCACTCAGAAGTGTATTTTAGCTGGCCAAGCCGAGCTTGAACTTCTGTATTATAGGATTAAACAAAGTGATTACAGTAAACTGACTGCTCTTTGACTTATTGTATCAGTAACTGCATGTACATTGCCAAGAGGACAACTCAAGACAGTTATTATACTTTATTTTAATTCAGTTCCCTCCTATTACTATTCAGGATGAAAAATCGGGTAATAGACCATTTGCATTAGATTATTAAACTTGTTTTAAAGTAACTGGTCTCGATTTTTCATAGTTAAATATTCAATCTATTTTTAGCTAGGGCTGACAGGAAACTATAAAGTGGATTGCATGGTTACCTCTCTTATATACTGGAAATCTGTTAAAAGAAAACAAGATACCTTAACTGTACGAGAAAAAACAATACTGATATCATAATTTTTCTTTTTAAAATTTGGTTGAAGCGGTTAAAAAACATAGTGTGATGCAATGTGGCTCAGACAGATCTATTGCACATTTTTGCCCCCAAGAGTACTGAATACATTTAAAGCTCATTTATGATTAATATGGTTACAAATACTTAAATACTTACTCACTATGTGTCTGTTTTCCCTCTCACTTTCACTGGAAAATGATGTTAATAATAGATAATTGATGCCTGGATTAGATTATTACATTATTATTAAAACAGAACAATAATTTATTGCCTATTTTCCACTAAATATGGGGCATACTCAGCCTGGTGGTTGGGCGATGATACTGTGAATATGTCCCCTGTTTGACTGAACCCATTGCATATTATTTTCCTTCTCTCTGTTCTCTTGTTTTCGGTGACTTATCAGCTGTTCACCTTGCTGTCGACACAGAGGAGGGTGGTGAATTGTCTGGACTGGATGTCACCATATCAAATAAGTATCATGGTATCTTGCGTTTTATCAGAGAATATACGGTGGTTGGACGTATGACAGATTACTGGACTTGACTATAGAAATTTCTTGAAACATGTTGAGTAAATCTTTCCAATCCTGGTGTTTTGCTGAAATTGGCTCTACCGCCTCATTGTTTGGAGTCTCACATACACCACAGCTGTATCTGTAAAAATAACAATATTGTAAAATCAATTGGGTTGTTCCTTTAAATACAGTTTCTTTAAATACTGTTTTCTGACATCATTTGAACCCAATAAATAAGAAAGAATACAAAAGACATGTTTTCCTTTTACCATAAGCCTTATTCCGCGATGGGGACTTTTTGAGTTTTTTTTTTTTTTTTTTTACTAGTTTTGATATCATATAGTGTTTTATGATGGTTTGATTTTTATCAGATGTTCAAGAATTCAAAGAAATTATGCCCTATCACTTAACCCAATGTAAGAGTTTTGTTATGTGTTCGTTTGTTTTTTGTGATTTTTTGAAGGCTTCTCTTGATTATAAAATTATATGTTGACTATATGTTGCTCTTTTGTTGAAAGGGATTTTTGCAGTGTGGTAATCATTCACCAGTTTTGCTGTAATCTGTAATCTCCATTTTGAACATAGGAAAGCCACCAAGTGAGTCACTAGTGAAATGATATCAGTAATGGTAGATGTCGGCATGACAGTGTATGTGACACAGTTCAATGTAACCGATAATGATCTGACTTACACCAGAAAAGAACAAGGAAAAATGGATCCACTACAGCCTGAGCACTAGAAAAATACCATTTGCTCTTTGCTGACACAAGAAAAGGTCACTTGGAGACAACTTTTGTGCAGTGCAGGAGCAAAATTTGGTCATTAGCAATAATTAATAATTATTGAAGATAATTATTATTATTAAAAATTAGTTATCTTATTAATTGAAATTAATAATAAACGGGGCACCACTGGGAAAACCCGGACCAATAACCAAATAGTGGATGTAGTCTCAAAGGGGGGTTCACGTAGAAATGCCAATATTTGGGAAATATTGGCAATTCTAGAATGTTCTCCATGTGGGACGGGGTCTAGTCTTAGGAGCGACTATTGTTGCTACTTCTATTGACAAGGAGTTCACTGGTCTTAGTGAAGGACCAGGCCAGAAGCATGAGTTTCAGGAGTTTCTGCATTAATAAAACTTTAGGTGACGTCACGGTTTGGGACTGACAGTGGCAGATTTCACCCAATGGGAACCGTGGATTTTGGGGGAACGCTACCGGTCAGCTGAGTGGAGGTCGGCACTGACTCCGTCAACCAGCTTTGTATCACAATATGCAAACAGAAAAACACCAGGGAGACTTCTCTTTAAAATATAACAGGATTTATTAACATCAGTAACATCAATTTCCAATTAATATCACTTCTGTCTAACAGGTCCTATCATATACTACAACTACTGGCTACCAACTACAACTACTGGCTACCAACTACAGATGACAAACAAGTGTTGGCGGGTGTGTGTGTGTGTGTGTGTGTGTGTGTGCGCCTGAGGGCAGGCGGAGCAAGATGGCGGACGTGACTCGTTACGGTCACGTCGAGTGAGGGTCGGCCTGAAGGAAGTCTGTGGAGTGTAATGGCGGCTCGCCGGTAACACGTGACTTCACAAAGGGAGAACAGCTGAGCGGGAGGTTCAAGCTTCCCTGCACTCAGGTGCTCGTGTGAGAGTGTGTGTGTTAGTACAGAAAGAAAAGAGGTAGAAGGGTTCGGCGGCAACGTTCTGGCGATCGTGATCGAGGGCCAGTGTTTATCTGTGTTACGTAGAAACTCGCTGGTCTCAGCTGATGAGCACCGTGAGTCTGGACCTTTAACTAACAGCAGAAAGTACTGGTCTCGATCGCGAGTGCAGGGCATCCGGGTGAGAGGGTTGATCCATGGTCTCAAACAGGGCTGAACTGTGTTTTCTCGACACAAAGGGGGAGAGCGGAGATCAGCTCAACCAGCGAGGGAAATCCTTAGGCCTGGTCTTTAGTCGTGTACACAGGAACTATGACTAGAGCATTCTCCATGTGGGATGGGTCTAGTCTTAGGAGCGACTATTGTTGCTACTTCTATTGATGAGGAGTTCGCTGTTTGTAGTGAAGGTCCAAGCCAGAAGTGTGAGTTTCAGGAGTTTCTGTGTTAATATAACTTTAGGTCGCTCATCTGGTCGGTTACTCAGCTGAGACCATGTGTTGGGAGGTTGCTCAGCTGAGTTCTTTGTGTTTCTCAGTTAGCAACACGTGGTCTTTAGCTTAGTTCCAGGTTTAGGTTTGCATGTAGGTCTTATTTGTCTAAGGTCTGTTGGTGAGGCACAACATAACTAATTCCATACTTGACAGGAAGATTGTTTACATACAAAGCGTTTACCATTAAGGAGTAAAAACTGAGCAACATGCCCTAAACAGGGAGAACAAAGCTGGTAAAAAGATTGGTGACAATGACATGAGCTCAAGACCAGGGTGGATACCGGAGGAGGAGGATCCACTGTGTCAGAGGCTGCACAAAACGGCAAAGAACAAAGAAGGATGCAGGACCAGAGAAACATTATGAAGGACCTCAAGCTTACAAACCTCAAATCCGCCAAGGCTAAACTTGTTCTCAGGTGTTTAGGTTCAATTCCAAAGCTAAATTAGACCATCAGCTTATCTGTCAAGTAGTGTGAATCTCCTCCCGCCATCCTAACTTATCATCATGCATATCCAATGATGATCCCTGTTTCTATCAGAATCAGAATCAGAACAAGAAAAACTTTAATGGACCCCAAAGGGTAATTGTTTTGTTACACTTGGGAAAGAATAAGTAAAAAGTAAAAGTAAAGTAAAAAATCTAACATAACTAGTGATAATAATAAATACATTGTACGTGAATAAAAAGATTTACAAATGCAAATGTGCAAAAAGTGATATAAGCACAGGCAAGCCAATCCACTGACCATGGAATACTCTTAGGAAATATTGGAATTTGCTGTGTATTGTTTTTGAATGGACCATTATATTGGATTTTCAAGTACTAAGGGAGCCTGAAATGGAGGTCAGGCTCTTTGTTTACTGGTGGATGTACATTCCAACCCTCACCTATGGTCATGATGTTTGAGTATTGATAGAGAGAATGAGAGTGAGGGTATAAGCACATGAAACTATTTTTATAAATGGGAAACTGAAACTGAAAAACTTAAAAACAGCACAGTTACGTTGGTTAGGTCCTGAGGCTTATTTTTTCAGGTCCTACAGATATGAGGAAATGATGTTCTACAAAAGCTAATGACCCTGAGTTCTTTTGCTGGAGTCCTTTGCACCGAGACCCCAGTTGTGTCAACAGGGGTATTGTTACAATGAATGAGGGCTCTGCATTTTTCAACATAATGTTCACTACAATCTGAACAAAGGCTTTTGATATAAGGAAACAGCTGGAGTATGGAGATATTCTTGTTATGTCCAACTGGGGGAACATACTTGGCCAGATCTAGAACTTACCAGAGGGGTTAGGGGAGTGCCGTGGAGGAGTTGGAGTAAGTGACTGGGAAGTGAGACATTTGGGGTATTTTATTTAACCTGGTACCATGACAATGTGGGCCCAGAAGAGCTGCCAATTACACAAAGATGGACATTTTAAGCTACAACCATGGGAATTCCTCCTTTCCGGTGAATAGATTTCTTGCTGTCCGCTGCTTTTTCATGAATTACTTGAGTCCTCAATTGACTCTATGACTATAACAACAAGGCTTCCAGCTTTGTACGCTGCCTTCTATCTATTTATTCATTTTTTTTTTGCAAACAAAAAGTACGACATCCACCGTTCCACTTATTAAAGGAGTTTCAGTTATTAAAGGAGAAAGCCTCTCATCGGAATAAATGAAAAAGACAGATGAAAGGAATGCTTGTTGGCCTTGTACACTGCATGCTCTGTATATAGTGTTAATATGATTCTCAACCCTCAAACCCCTGACTGTTGTGCAAATATACAGTTGGTAATCCTCTTCTCGGGTAAGTAGTATTTGTTAGAAAGCTTTGATGTAACAGGCCAATTGAATGTGTTTTGCATTCTTCATGCAGACATCTATGAAGTACAGTACAGTAGCTCCTACTTATCTGCTGTTGTTCAGCCATCAACAGGTGTGTCTTTGCAAGGACTCACTTTTCACCTGAAATCCCATCTTGTGCTTTCTTGCTCAGGCAGGCTGCGTAATGAGCAGAAAATCATGGTGTGAGTAAGGTGGTCAATAAATTTTTAAACAAATTTGGGGGATGGATAATTTGTTAAGGCCATTAATAATTTATCGACGCGTGTAATGAGGGTCTCTTGCTCAGAACAATATTATATCACCATGGTGTATGAGGAGTTTATGTGTGGCTGTTGTTGGCAATAATGGCTAAGTAGTGGAGGCGCAGCCTGTATCTCTCCCTCTCCCTGTGTAAGGTTTAAGATGCACTTGAGCTCCTGTAAAGTGCAAAGTCTTTTCCATGCCACAGCTTGAAAATACAAAAAGCACCAGAAAGGGAAATGCGGCACAAGGAGACTCAATCTCCTGTGTGTTAGATGGTGATTGCCAGAGAGATGTGAGTGTAATTAGCCTCTTGACAAAACTGCCTCTTAGGATCAAGACTGTGTTCAGGGATATCACGATATTAAACTATAATTAAAAGGATTTTTAATATAGTATCAGCCAGTACTGATACTGATATTTTTCTTTTCCCTGCCATGATGGAGTGTACTTAATGTTATACTGTAACTGTAACGATAGGACAGGTAATGTATCCCAAAACACACAGTGTTTCCAGATAAATACAAATTACTAAGTTTAACAGCAACATTTCACAGCAAAATCAAAAAGTATCATAATGTTTGGCTGAAGGACAAAATAGATTGGTGAAATAGAAACGTTCACCCAGAGAGGGCTTTATGGCCTACAATCAAATTACTCATATTTCGTTTTAATGAAACATCATGTAGCCCTTATTTTGATGCAGCATTTTTTTGTACTTAAGACAAGTATTAATTATGACAATTATTATGCGGTAGACAATCTGCTGGTATTCTAACCAGTGTACCAGTTCACTGAGCATATGAATAGGGTGTCTCATTTGCAGCCCCGCTTTCTTTAATATCTTTAATAGAACAGCACAAGATTTACTTGTGTGTGACTATAAAAAACAGTATATATTTAAAATGGATATGAAATTAATATAAAGCAATGCGTTTACTTTGTTATTGACTGTTTATCTGACCACTTAGCAAAAATTGCTTTCTTTTTTGTTTATATTCCAGCAGAGGCATCAGAAAAGACTCTGTTTTATACACAAAATAAATAGGATGGCATGCTGTGTACAGTAACAGTACGACAAAGTATCTGTTACCACAATGATAATAAATAAGCAGCTAATTTGTTTTTGATATACTTGTGTAACTTCCGGTAGACAGTGGAACCTCAATTGAGTAGTAGCACAATCAGCAAGTGGAACAGTTCTATACGAGGTATGTGAGCGGTAAGAGAGTAACATTTATTTTGAAAATATCAAAAGGCAGAGAACCATTGCTTTCACTCATTACATGAAACACGGAGATTGTCATAACTCTTATCTTATCCATCCAGTATTTAAGTGTCACATTTACCAGAAACCTGTTTTGGATAAAAAATCAAAACTGTACTGGGAATCGATAAATCGTTTATTAATCAAATTTGTGTGGCATACAGGAACACAATGAAGCAATACTGCCTGAAACAGTATCTATCAGCTGACACATTTATTTTAGATCTCGACTGAGTCTAGCAACTCCCACAAATCTCCCTACCTCCTCTCTACTACTTTGTCCTTTGTAAAAACTTGATCACTCCCAGAAGAAACATTTCCCCATCTATTAGAGGTAGGAAGAACAAATAGCTAGGTCCAGCTAATTACTGTAGGAAACCAGCCAAAACATCTCGCTCTCTGTCTCTCTACCTTGCTTTGTGTCTCTGAGTTTCACACACACATAAACTCTACACAAACACTCTTTCCTTGCATTCACTGTCCCTCTCTCTCCTGGGATGTGACCATGGGGAGTGTTTCTATATGTCAGCTTTGCAAGACGGATGGTCGACATCTGCCACAAAGCCTCGCTGGACATATTACCTGAGACTCCAAACAATAACCTCTTCACACACATGGAAAACACACTGAGGCAGAGCCCTGCATGGCCAATACTGGTCTGCCAAGACCTGACCTTCTAGCTACGACCATGATCACCCCCATGGGCACGGGTGGCATCTGGCTAGGTAATGTGCGTGGGTGTATGTGCCTTGTGTGCTCTGCATCGTATGTGCTTGTGTGCCTGCTTCCCTGCATGCCTGTTTGCATGTGTTTTTCTGTGTCCCTATGCCTCCTTGTGTGTGTGTGTGTGTGTGTGTGTGTATACTGTTGGCATGAAGAGCAATGCCGCAAGGAGCCTGGGCAGCATCAGAAGGACCGGTGTGCCCCCAGAGTTTGACCATCTGTGCATTATTGGTTGTCATTAAGGTTTCTAATTCGAAGGTGTCTCGGGGATTAGCCAAACGAGGGCAGAAAATGTCATTACGCTGTTCCTCCCGCTGAGCTGCCATGACCATATTTACATATTTATACACCTTAATTGTCTTTGCCTTGCCGCCGTGACATTGAGACCGACAAAGTTTAGTGTGAGGGGTAGCTAAACAGAGAGTAAGTGAGGAAGGCAGAATGGAAGACAGAGTTACACACAGTCAAATCAACTTTAGCTCTAAACTGGATTTAGATTAACAAGATGAGAAGATTAACCAAAGCAGAAATTTAAAAAAAGATGGTATCAACACAGAAATAAGCGGACAGTTCACGTTTTGGTGCCTGTATTATAAACACAGTACTGACTAATTTGTTTAAAAGTAAAACTGTAATTCATTTTTTATGATTTTGGTGCAACAGTATAGAGACTGTCTCTGTAAAGGACCCTCTTTTGAAGCAAAAAACAGGAAGCAAAAGGGAGAATTTTTCTTAAATAGTTTGACTTATGTCAGCCAATGTTTGAGCTACAAAGAGGTGCCGTTAGTTTAATTCAATGTAAAATACATAGCTCCTTTCAAAAAGAAAAACATGGTGGTATGGAGCAGAGAGAAAAGCACCAGCCAATGTGTACTGAAAAAGCATCTGGAATTATAAATTACACTAAAAATTATTGTGTGAACTCTGTACTGTAAAAGTTTGTTTCCTGATGTGAAATATTTTCATTGTATTAAGGTGCTTTACTGAGGAGCACAGTGTTGCCTGTCATTATCATTGGAAATTAGCTAATGTTAATGTTAAGGAACACCATGTGAAGATTCACATGGAGGCAGGCAGGGTGAGTTAAGTAACTTTTTAATAAATTAAACAGGGTTACAGGCAGGAATAAAGGCAACAGGACAATATGCATGAGGAAAACCAGGGAACACACTCAGGAACCAATCAGTGATGAATCTTATGTAGAAAGTCACAGAGAAACATGATGCAGTGAACACAAAGAAGCCTGGAAAGCAGTGAAGGGAACAAAGAGACTGAAACTTACCAGCGATGGGAAGACCATAGGACACAGGTGAAACTAATTAGGGAGGAGAAAACATTCAGAAAAGGAAGGGACATACAAAGACAGGAAGGAAAACACCAAACAGACGTATAAGGAAATTAATTTCAAAATAAAACAGGAAATATTGAGTTTGGACAAAGAGTCGGGGGGGGGGGCAGATCGTAACAGTTGCTACACGTCAATAGATTATTTTATGTGCTAATCTGAATGTATGTGACACCATAACCATAACTATTCACATATTTACTGTAGTGTCTAATAAGTGACCGAGGTTACCTTTCCCCTAATTCTGAAATGTTTAGGTTAAAAGAGACTCCAAGGTCTGATAAGCAAAGGAATTTATGACCCTCTTTGGCCTTAGGAGAGGGGTCATGTGATTGACAGAACCAGATGTTAAGATAGGCCCTCATACACATTAGCCTATACATCAACCTATATAAGCGAGTTTTGAGCTGTGATTCGGAGAGAGACTCATCCTGGCTCCGAGTCGTTTCCCAGGCAAACCATGGTGCCTGATTGATGCTGGTCTTTTTTGTAATAAACCTGTTCTATGCAATCAAGCCGGTGTCAGCGAAGTTTCCTTCATCATCTGCACATCATCGAAGTCTGAGAAACAACCGCATTACAACATTTCATTAAGATTAAAGTTAAAAAGAAGAAGTCAAGCTAAACTTGACTATCAGTAGCTTTAGCATTAACTATACATATTTTTACCATTACCACCTCATCACTAAGTCACTCACTCATCATTATTCGCAGAGAGGAGACCCAAAGCCATCTTGTCCTACTGTATTTCATATAACACACTGATATTTGATAATGGTTAACACAGTACCACAAGTCACAATGTAGACCACAGTAAAATGATCAGTGTGTAGGAGTGGCATCTAGCAGTGACGTTTCAGATTGCAACCAACTGAATACCTCTCCTCTAACTCCTCCCTTTTCAATCGTATAGGAGAACCTACTGCGGCCGTCAGGTGATGTGAAAACCAAAAAGGCCCTCTCTAGAGCCATTCGGTTTGTCCGCTCTGGGCTACTGTAGAAGCAAGGTGGTACAATATGGTGGGCTCAATGGAAGAGCATCCACTCCCTCTGTAGACATGAAACGCTCATTCTGAGCTGATGAAAACACAACAAATCTGTTTCAGGTGATTATATACTAATGAAAATATATCTATGAATATCATGAGCCCCCTATACCCTTTCTGCTGGTCCTTTAAGAAGAAAATTTCTCTGACAGCATACAATTTAAATATAATGGGCCATACAACACACGGCTGCTTTCTAAAACCTGCCTTTATGATGACTTTGCCTATAGATTTCATTAGTATCCATCTTGGAGTGACTTCTGTATGACAATGGTTTGCTGAGAGCAAATCTATTTCAGTGTGTTTTTTTTTTTCTGCCATGTTTGACGCATATATTGTTGATTCAGCTGAATAACACCACAGTCTAGCTGATCAAAGAGAGGAACAGAGCAGAGGTTTATTGGCAGCTTGGGAATGACATTTTGACATGTTAGCCCTCAGTTAAATCACCAGGCTATTTCCTTGTCATCCAGTAACACCGAAAGATATGAAAATGAGGAAAACTCTCAGTTTGGCTGCACCAAAACATAGTCTAGGTGACCGGAGAGGCCATAAGGAAGGAACAGAGGTTTACCAAGTTGAGGCTTAGGACGTTGCTGGACAGTGTGTAATATGAGCAGTCTGGACATGTGCAAGGCATTTTCATGTATCATGGTTCGAGCTACTTCACTTTGCTGCTTTGTACACCCATGTGAAATCATGTATGGATTCATCAGTTTGCGCTCTGGATTTGCTCTAGATTTGCTGATTCTGGAGCATACCTCTAGCCAGCGCTTTCAGTTTAGCAGTCACTCTCATTACTTCTGTCCTACGTTAAAGCATTCTACAAATTTGTTATGCAACTAGAAATAGGCTTACATTTCTCACTGTGACAAAGTGGTGAGATTTTTATTTTTCATTGTAATATTTGAATTTCAAGGCAGCAATAAAGCTGAAGTCTCCCTCTCTCTGTCCCTCTCTCTCTCTCTCTTCCTTTCTCGCCCCTCCTGAGCCTGTCCTGGGTGCCATTGGTTTTCTATGACAGATGTGTGTGTGGCATCCGAAACACATGGATTAACCCGGGGTGGAGGGTTAATCATATCGCACAATATGTTGCTCATATTGTGCAATATGAGCAACAAAAACTATACATAAGTTTATACCATTTAAATACATTGTTCTCAAATCGGTTGGAAAAACCTTTCCAATATAAAAGTCCAATAAATAAAATGAGTCCCGCTTGTTTTCCCTGTGAGGATTGCACTAATGGGGCATTAGAAAAAAATAGGCTACGTTCTTTCAGTTTAATTGGTTGGATGCTCCTGCTTCCCTGTCCACATACATAAAGAAAAAGCTGCTTTATTGAGTATGTCAAAACACAGTTTTCAGGTGCTGACTGAGAAGCTCGTTCAGTCTCTATTTTATAATCATGAAGTCCTCTGAAACAATAGACAATATATAAAAAAAAGATAGTGCCAACTGCTGTACTGTGCGACAGTAGAGGTTATGATTATGTGCATCATAGTGCATCATGGTGCATCATTCCTAAGGTTTCCCTTACTGGATCTCCACTGTGAAAATAAAGAAAGCACTGGAAAAAAGTGAGGTAAAGGGAAATCATTCCTCCAGCCAACACCAGATCTTCCCTGCAGGCAAGGAGTCACATTTACAAACCAAAAGAGCTGACGGTTGTACATGTGCATCTATTTTTTCATCATCAAAAAACTATGGCAAATATCTCCCTGACTTTGGAATCATATTATGGGAGGACAAGTCTAGGATATACACATTAAAACCTAAATCCATGCACAAACCTGAGAAATGCAACAGCACAGTATATCACAGACAACAGAGTTAAAAACAGTAAAAAGGTATAATTAGTAAAATGTTTGTTATCTGATCTTGCAGTGCAATATCTACTTATATTGACTGCAGCATAATGTTTAGGTGGAGGAACCAATTTGGTTAAGGTCAGAGATAGATTTTGGCCTTGTTTATTACAGTTCACAGTGGCTTGACACACATGTTTATAAATATTTAATTAAAACCACCATCATCCCCAGACCTTACCCAAAGCACTTTTGTTGCCTAAACCGAACCACAGCCCTGGCTACCGGTGCCGCACTGCTGTGCTTCGTACACTTGGCATCTACTCTGGCCACCTCATAGTGAATCTGCTGCTGTTAATAAATGTACCAAGTCAGACATTCAAAAATTACATTATCTGTGAAAATATTTCAGCCAGCAATTACATTTGTCATCACAATCTAATTGGTAAAACAATTTAGAACTATATAGTATAATTTCTAGGAGACAAGGCTGTTTTTCTCACAGAGGCCATTAAACTGAGCAGCTCCTGGGGTGAGAGGCAGCCATCTCTCCCTCCCCTCCTTCATATCTGCTTCAGTTTTTGGCTGGAACATCCCTATAAACACACATTTCTGCTTCTGATGACCTAGTTATACCAGTGGTCGCCAGCTAATGTTGAAGTTTCCCCGCTGACCGTTGCTCTATCAAATGGATTTGGCACCAACAGTTTCTATTATGGCATTGAACTGACCACACAGCAGCTGACAGAGGTGAATGAGCTTCTAACTTTCCCTCTAGTAATGAACTGAATACAGCTGAAATCAAAGCCATTGTCTTTAACGTTTGTGTACATGATTTAGTCAGACAACATCACGATTATACAATCAAGATTATAGCAGCAGAGCAGCAGCTTGGCAATGGCTTGGAAGTTATTTCTGGTTAACATGTTGTCTGAATGAGCTGCATTTCAGTCACTATTTCATACATGTTCTGCTACCTGCGGTGGTCAATGATTTTAATCCCTTCCTCAATGTATATGAAGTCTTCAGCCTCACTGATGTAGTTTTTCTCTGAACTTGCTGCCCCTCCTGATCTCTTGAGTTTTTTTCTACAAGAAGAGCATCTTTTTTTCCTTTTTCTCATCATCTCAGTTTGAAATTTGAACTTTGTGTGAATATATGAGAGAATGTCAAAATTTTTTTTGCTATTCTAAGATAGAAATGAAAGAAAACAGGAGAAAAACAGCCCACAATAGCTCATCAAACGGCCTGTTGTAATGGTACTCTCTTTTGATTAAAGGGTTTTTTTGCCCATCATTTTGTCAAATTGGCACCATTAAAGTATGCAGAATTAGCCAATAGATGTTTATTTGCCTGTTTGCCTCTATTTGATAGCTGATGGTCTAGAGCGTGAGACAGGAGAAACATGCAATGAGGTTTCCCTGGCTAGGAAACAAACCGTAGTTTTGGTCTATGCCTTAACCATTAGGTCACTGAACACCCCCTGTCATAGCTGTACACTGGGTTTTACAAATAAAAAGTCTTCAAAAACTGAGCCTTCTGGGGGGTTCGGGTTGCAGGCACGCCTCCCTGAAAAATTATGATTTACCTCATCTATGTATGTGCATTTTACAACATTTTAGGGTAAAATTAGATAAGAATTGTTGTAATGGGATTTGCTTTGGATTAGATTATAGAAATATATTATGAAACTATAACTATGCTAGGCTCGTGTTATTAAAACAGCTTATATCTACAGTGTTTGAATGTGATCCGGTCGTTCAGTTTTTGTTTGGGTTGAACAGCACAGGGACATAATGCTAATCCTATCCTGGGCACAGTGGTCGATACCCGCTCTTCCTCTCTCGTCTCCATAACCTTCTCTGTCTTCTTCTCTGTCTGTCTCCTCATCTGTGTTTAAATTGCCACCGGAACTGATGATTTAAATTACAGAAGAGGAGAGGGAATAATTCCCCTATCTCCCACTGTAATGTTATTTCTGTTTGAATGGGTCTTCAATCCACCTCTGATTTCAAATCTTTTCATGAACACTGCTGTATAGACTGTGGAGCTGAAGTGTCATGAGAGGACCCTGATATAAGTCTCTCATAACCTCTTGTAAACTCTGTGTATTTTACTATGTGTATTTAAAAAAAAAAATACCACTTTTTTTAATTGTTTCTAGTTTGACTTCAATATGTATTTTTGAAATTAACATTGATATCAGAGATGATTTTAGAGCTCATTTTTCATTTCTTGTTCTGTGGGCCCTCAAGTTCTTTATGGACTGCTGCCTTTGGAGGGGGAGGGGGATACCGAGAGAGAAGCAGGTGCGCCATCGTGTTCTATTTCTGGTGTAATTAGAGAAGAAATGGCTTCAGTGCCTTTACAGGGTATTCACTGTGGTAGAATAACACTTGTAATGCATTGGTTGTGAAAACGAGACATTACAGCCTCTCAGCAGTTTAACACATTCATTACACCACAAATGTGCACTTCACCTTATTTCTTATAACAATAGCTAATTTCTGATACAGATGGGAGACAAATTAAAGGGAAAACCAACATAAAGTGTTTTGGTAAGGTGGTGGACAAACATGTGCTGCCAGAGCAGTTTTAATGCGCCTGGGCATTGATTCTACAAGTCTCCGAACTCTATTGCAGGGTTGGACACCATTCTTCAATGGATATTCACTCTTTTTGTGTTTTAATGATGGTGGTGGAGAGCACTGTCGAACACGTTGCTCTAAAAGCTCCCATAGGTGTTAAGGTGAGTTGAGATCTGTTGACTGCAAAAGCCATAGTATATAGTATAATATTCACATAATTTCCATACTCATTGAATCATTCAGTGCCACCTAATGCCCTATGGATGGCGGCATTGTCGCCCTGTATCTCCACTAATTTTTGAGGTTCTTCCTTTAATTCGTCACCCATCTATAAATGTTCCCTCTGCAGTTCATCTAGCCCGGAGCTAATATCTGTTACTATTTCTGTGTTTTTGCTCCCAGTATTCTGTAGCATCTCCCAGCCAGATTAGTATGTGATGCAAGAGCCTGTAGTCAGCTCCACCAATCTAAATTAATGAAACACTGCCATGTACTTACGCCTACTAATCAGAATTAATAAAATATTAGCCGGCAGACGGTCCAACCAATCAGAGGAAATGTAGCAGGGGCATTAAGTCAGTACCAACAATTAGGATGAATGGAAAACTAGCCCGTAGTTGGCTCCATTAGTTGGAGTTAATGAAACACCGTATTTGTAAAGGTCCAGAGGAGGTACTGTAGTGGAACAGCTAGCGTCTGTTCTGCTAGCTTCTGTAACTCAATGCAATATAAGACGTTCTCTCTTTCTGAAAAAAAAAAAAACTTGTTTTTGGGCTTTACTGTCCATATTGTAATATAAATGGGTATCTACTATGAAATCAGTGCTTGACAATCAAGAAAGTTAAGCTATGATTAATTTGTTAGCATATAGGGACAAAAATGGCCAGCTGATGTACCATTGTCCCCATTGCTGTTGTGACAGAATCGAGCTGAATGCATTCACTGACACTTAAAAGCATGGAGATGTATGTTGATCAGGTTTGCATTTCTTCCCTCAGATGGATTAAATTAGCCCATATGAATGCAGAAGTTACTCAGAGTCAAAAGAGAAGTTTGAGATTGGTTATAACTACAAATGCAATGTCTTTTACCATGAGCTGTTCATTGAATACTTGCAGAATGAGTGGGACCTTTTTAGGCTGAAATACTAAAGTTTTCCTGGACTGTGCTGAGGAAATATTTCATTGTTCCCTTGTTTTCATTGTTCACATTCAGTTACAGCCAGCAAGACAACATCTTTGGTCCAGTATCAAATAATATGTTGACATAATACCACCTTTTCAAAAGAAATTATAAAATTCAAAATTAATTTCTCATGTCTGTTGACTGCTTCAAAGTTGTCAGAGTAGAGATGGAGTGAAAACTTTTCACAGTCTGCAGGCCTAGGCTGTAAAGGTGGCTTCACGGGGTCTGTGATCAGAACATATGGGTGAAAGATGATTTGCCTGAGGCTCAAAGATTCACAGTCACTGACAACTTTCTTTCTTTTTCTTTTAAAGCTGAGTCTCTCACTGTTGACAAATTTAAGCAACACAATTGCTTCTGGTTTCGTCCTCATTCTTTTTTTCATTCATTTTTATGTCTGTGCTTTGTTGTATAGTGTAATTTGTTGAAGGTATCTTGTATTTGTGGATGCATATAATGTTTTGCTACACATTTTTGTGACAGATAACACACAAATGAACAAATATATCACAAGAACCATAGTCTTACTAATACCATGCCGGACAAAACAATTAAAGTTTGCCTCCAGTTTTGTTCTATTTTTTCGGGCTGCAACTAGCAATTACCATCCCTGTCAATTGTTAAGTCTATACAAAGCTTATCACAACCTCCCAGAGTCCAAGGTGACACCAAAAACTCAAAGATATTCAATTAAGAATGATAAAAAGGAGAAAATAGTAGAACACCATCACTTTTGAGAATGTAGCAGTAGCAAATGTTTAGCATTTTATTTGATAAATTACTTAAATGATTAACTTATTAACAGTTGAAGAAGTTTATTTTTGATTGACAAATCAGTTAATCAACTAATCATTTCAGCACTATCTATTAGGAACAAATGACATGTGGACCTGAACAAGTGCTACATCTAGATGCATGCAACCATTTTGGGTTTTTTTGTTTATTGTTTTTTTTTTTTTTTTCAGGGACTGGCCAAAACATGAATCTCTCAAAAAAAGCATCCTGTCACTAAATGGTTAACCAAATCTGCCACAAGTAAAATCAATATCAAAGAAAAAAATCAGTGGAAAAAAAAATCAATATTGTTGACTGCTGTGACTAACAACAACAGATACACACAAGGCTGGATGCTTGACTGGTACATTAAAGCTATTTTTTAAAAAAAGCAACAAGGAATTGCAATCAACTATTAAGCACATTTGATCCAGGCACCAGTGTTTTGCTGGATTTGACAAAAAGTGGCCCAGTCAGAGCCTAGGACTTGCCTATTTGTCATAAAAGTGGACCAGTTTTTAATTTTCAGTTAGGATCTCAATATCATTATAAATATATTGCATTTCTTTCCTACATTGTCTTTTGGATAATGGATAATATTACATTAAATCTTAAAAGTCTTCAGTGGTATGAACAGACGAAAACATTTACAGGTCTTTGATAACAAAGCTATGAAAAACTAACAATTTCAACAGAAAAAAAAAAATCTATCATTCAGTGTATGTCAATCCAGGCTCACTGAACTGAGTCCCCTGTCAATCTCAATCAAACCACTTACAGGAAAGGTGGGGCAGATTTATTGGATTATATGAAACCTGCCCAAATGATAAAAAAAGTAGTATAGATTATAACAACCTACCCAAAACAATTTTTACCTACAGGATAAACATGAGTAGCCAGCTGGGGAGAGAACCCAACATTCTGTCATCAATGTCATAGAGCTACTGTTATATGTTAACTTGCCATGGGTCTTGGCTGTCTGATTCTGCTGGTGTCACTTGACTGGTTTCTGCAAGTTGCTTCAGTTTCCAGCTGTGTTCGTTCTATTGATCTATTTATTTAATCATTTTTTATGTGCGTCACTGGCTAACAGTCTAAGCTTTACAGCCCATTAGATCCATGGCCAGTTCATTATGTTGATACAGTATGACACACTTTATACAACTGGTCAAAACCTATAGGGCTCTGTTGAATGACATCAAGAAAGTTAAATATAGGAATTGGCACAATTTAGTTCAAAGTTACAGTAGAAGTCATTGCTTTGGTTGAAAAAATTCATTATCTCTCAAACATGGTCAAACCCATGGTTTGATTTCCTGTGTGTTCTTGTGGGATTGGCTCATATAAAGGGATATTTATAGGCTCAAAATTAAATATTGTCACACATTACACAATATATCATTTATGACCATAATTTTTAATTATAAATCTCCTTGTATTAATACATGGGGGGGTTTTATCAAAATAAGGCTGTATTTGATTTAATTTCATAATAGCTACACATCTTTCAGTCTCTCTTAATCTTTGGAGAAGAGATATTCACATTAGCCCATTAAAAATGGCACCTACTGTATTTGACCGTGCATCACACTTTGATCTGCATTTTAATTCAGCTTTTGGCATTTTGGTATTCACTTTGATACAGAAAGATCTTCCTAATCATATGTGATAACAGCCACGAGAGATTGCTGTCAGTGCACATATCACCATAAGAAAAGAAGTACATGTACATCTTTCGCCTGTGATTATTATTTAATGAAAAAAAATTTCCTGCTGTCCACTATTTAACAGCACACAGCAATAAAAGGAAAATAATAAAAAAGGGAGATCAAGCTAAGCTACTGAGTGGGTGTTGTACTTTCTAAGCCCCTAAGACAAAAGAAATACATGTTCTGTGGATTCAGTGCGCTGCTATCATCCACTTGCTCCTCTCCCTTCACAGTCTTCTGTGCAAGATGTCTCTGCTTTAATCCCTCATTTGTTTCGGGGGGGGGGGTGTAATGAAGGTATAACAAGAGAAGGAGTGAGCGATCTCAAACTGAATATCCTGATGAGGACACATGAAAAAAAGTACATTTGGCTTTCACAATACAAAATGTTATGGTTTTGAACCAACAATGCTTATTCTGCCAATAAAATGTTCCTCTGTGGCTGATGGTGAAGAGAACTTGGCACTGCTTGATGTCCATAAATTGAGGTAAGAGATGTAGTTTAATAATTCTGTTTGAACTGTCAAATCTATATTTAAAGAAGTGCTTTTGCTCCAGGAAGAACAAAGAAAATAAATAATAAGAGACAAAAAGAAAATATGAACAAATCTGCTTTTGCAGAAATTGCCCTAAAGCTTATGTATGTACACCTATATGAATGCAAACACACATAAAGAAAATACCTGAATAATTAAGGGGGGGGGGGTCAGACAGTGTTCCTTGTTAGATATGATTATTTCAACCAACTTTGGGTCAAACATTTCTCGCACTGTGATCAGTGAAATACATCCCTCAATAAAAACTGGAAACACATTATAAAAGTAGGATTTAAATGTCAAACTCTTTCACACATCACTTGCATGGGGTTAAAGTGAGTTGCCACTTTACTTTATTCTTTCTACTTCATCTCAACTTGATTTCACCTATATTGATCTAAGCTGTTAGTTTCTTCCTAATCCATGATATTGACTCATTCTCTGTTCTAATGTCTTCTTTCCAACTTTGTAGTTATAATTTCTTTTTAGAAGAAAATATCTACACCCTTTGGTCCACACTGTCCGTTCTCATAGCTCACCACTGGAGTCGCCTGAGTCTGTCAGTCTGACAGACTGTCTTGAAATTGACAACTTTTGAGTAATGGTCATTTAAAGGCAGCTAAGAATAGAAATATTAAATTAATACTTAAGAATGCTGACGTTTTTTTCAAACTTGCATTATGACCAATGTCAGTGTGGTTTATATCAGATTTGCTTTCTCTTGTAAAATAAGTCAGATGTTTAAGTTTCACATTGGCTCTCCATAGACAATGGTGCATGTCCATAAACTGAGGTAAGAGATGTAGTTTAATAAATCTGTTTGAACTGTCAAATCTATATCTAAATTATTGCTTTTGCATCAGGAAATACAAAGCACATTAAGAGGTAAAAACAAAACATGAGCGAGTGTATTTGTGCAGAAATGCCCTAAAGCTTTTGTATATTCACTTATATGAATACAAATACTAAATGATGCCTGAATAGTTTTTGGCTGGACAGTAACAGCATGGCCAGTTGAAACAGAGGTGAATGAGCTTCTAACTTTCTTGCTAGTGATCATTTTACAGGTAAACACATCTGAAACCACAGCACAGCTGTTGACTTTATCTTGTGTGTTTAATGAGTTTGTCAGACGACATCATGGTTTTAAAATCAGGATTTTAGCAGCAGAGCAGCAGCTTGGAAATGACCTGAAAGTGACTTCAGGTTAACGTGTTGTCTGAATGAACTGTGTTTCAGTCAGCATTTCATACTCTTTCCCTTGTCCAAAAAAATAAACCAAAAAACATGTAAATGAGAACAGGTTTGGGAAATCAGCTGCATTAACATACTGTATATGTGGGCACAGAGACTAAGGAGAAACAAACAGATAAAAGCCGGTCCAGTCACATACTAGGTTTTGACCTAGTCTTGTTTTTTTTTTTTGGGGGGGGGGCCATGAATATTTTGTTAGGGACAAAATTTAAATTTACATTACTTTCTCTGCTCATCTGATCCGGTTCAAGCATGAGACACTATCCAGTGTCCTACTGATGTCCTCATCCCTCTGAAGCTGCATACCTTTGGGTGCATGCTGCATCTATTTATTTATTTCTCTGCCAAACAGGCCTGGACTGCTTCTCTGATGTCAGTCCATATACTGCTAGTAACTTCCCCTCTGTAGGTCACATGGAAGGAAGTCTTACAGAAAAGTATGGAAACTAGCATTGAAAGTTATAGGGAAATAACAATGAGATGATTTACCATTTCGGGAGAGAACGATGTATCAAAATTACCATAAATTCTCAAAAAAAGCTGTTTTTTAAAAGTTTAAGGCTAGTTGTTAAAGGAGTGAATAAACAATTCTGGATAAAAAGTGTTGATATTCTAACTCAAAAGCAAAACAAATACACCCATCAAATTTATGGATGCCCATTGCCAAGCCAACAACATAGACAATGGGAATCCAGAGCATCTTATAGCCCATAGGGTGGAAGTGGATACTTTTTCTCACAAGTGAAGCAAAACATTATAAGTAACACAATTAAACAAAAATGGCATACAAAACACAATGGAGTAAAATCTAGCAGGAGTTAGTTGTTCAGATTGTTTTTAGAGCACACCATTGACAGATGACCATAGGTTTGTAGCGAAGGGAAAAAGGAAGGTGATGTTAACTGGCATAGCATTTCGAATTATGCATCAATCCAAATGTAGCCACTACTCTCGCCAATTTGTGTTTTTAAGGTCTTTGTGGCTATAAAAACCCCTCACATATTTCCAGACAAATTCCATGATATACAACAAACAGCGAAACAGCAAACTGTGGCGCTGGTGTTAAGTAAACACACAGAGAGAAAGAGATGGTTTCTAAGAGCCAGCACAACAACTGCAGAAAGCAATACTCACAACTCACATGTTACTATAGCTAACATCAGATGACCAACATATGTTGGCAAACTGAACAGATGCTGCAAGTCTGGGCAAGAAATTTATCACTGCAGGACACATAAATGTGACCCAGGTACCTGCCTGCTAATCGGCCACTTGGGATTAGCTATCACAAACATTAGCACACAGGACAAAAGAACACTGACCTATCGGCTCTGTGAAACATAGCAAAACTAATGTTACCCAATGATCAAGGAGAAACAGAGCAACCTCTGCATCGGTCTTCATGCCTTTCAACACTTGTAGGTCTCTCCACCAGTGGAAGCCTCACTGGCGTTAATGTTAATGTTAATTCTCTCTCTTACCTTATCAGAGCACCTATTTTACAGTTGTTGTTCTGACCTACCCCTCTGTTATGTTTCTCAGCCATCTCACCTTTTTGACAATGCCAATATGTTGTGGGGTATTCGTCCTGCCATGGGAGACATTCTTTCCCTGCACTCGTTTTAACGTTGCCACTGGTGTCTCATGTACATGTACCACTCTACCCCACTCAAAACTACATACAGTCCGACGGCAGCAGATGGGTAGACTGCTCCTTCTCCGTCCTCTGGTAATCCCAAAATTGACATTATCCGTTAGCATGTTCCAGATTTACTATCTCCAGCTCCCAATGCCCCCTTTCCATCACCTACCCTCTTGTTTTTTGGCTCAGTCTTAGCAACTTTTTTTGTTTCCTATTTACAGAGCCAGGGTTGTGTACAGACAAGCAATTTTTTTTCAGCACACATACAGAGCGGACCGCTACAGGACCATGAGGAGATATTCACTGATATCTGACAAAAAAAGTGTATTGGATTAAAATCAGCAACTATATCTTTGATAAAGGCCATGTAATAGCACTGGAGGCATCCTTGCAGTGGAGGCTAATAAAGACCATGGCCAGTATTCAGATTTCAAGAGTTTATGGTACCATGATTGATGCAAACTTTTATTAGCGACGGCTATGATATTTCCCCTCTGACAGTGAATTTAGCCACTTTCCTCCATTATGTCTTTCAGGTGAAGCACTCTGGTCACATCTTTGATTCTTGAATCAAGGTTGAATGATGAATCCAAGCAAACACAAGTAACAAGCAGTTACCAAGGGGTAAGTAAGAAACAAATCAAGAGGTGTGTTCAGCTTTTTTTTTAACAAAAAAAGCATTCACAGCTGCCTACAGTTCAAAATTAGCTGGTAAGCTAATGCTTTTTAATGCTTTGAAAAAGTCACCTGGGTGAGAAAGAGTAAAAAAGTAAAAGAAGACTGTAATTGATGGGCAGGTCTGCAGTTTGCCCAACAACAGCTCATCAGTGAAAAGAGCATAAACATCAATATATGTTTACCGGTATAGATCTCTCATTGCTTTCGTATAACATCCATCAATGTATTATAATCCATTCATTTTGAGGTACCTAGCAAAATGACATATGGGTGTAATTATTATATTTACGTGCTGTGAATATAGTATTAAATGTTTTTTGAATTCAAGAGCATTTGTTTTCATAGTGTAGGGCTTTTCAGTATGTACAGCCTGACACCCTCTATCTGCAGACCCTTGAAACTCGAAGTAGCTACAGTTCTAAATTCTTTAATTTGAGGGAGTGTTCGAGATTTTTTTACGTGATCCGTAAAATATCTGCAAATAGGTCGTTGCTGCTCCTGTGAAGATGCTGCTCAAGTGCCTTTCTAAATAAAATGCTGCCTAGCTTGCACTGAGCATCTCATTCTACCATGGCAGCTAGTGATGAATGCTTCATGTGAATCCCAGTTAACCAAGTTCATAGTGAAACACCCCCTGGAGCACTGCCATCAATCAAAGCCTCTCCCAGTAGCTGTCAAGCAATTTTGTCTTCCTTCCTCTCTGCTACCGTGTGTGGTTGCACCACAACAATATCCGGCCCACCTCATTTGCTCCCATTACAGAGGCGGCTCAGGCTGTTACTTATTTCCCTCCCGACGCCCCTGGGCAGTATATTCAACATGCACTTCACTCTCCAGCCTCCCTTCAACCACTTACTTATTCATCACAGACTCAACAAGAAAGCTGCTTAGCTGACAGACACCAGATTTTATAAAGAGAAGAGGACAGAAAGACAGACTGAAGTGTATGGCTCTGCTCAGTAATGGGGGACATTGTCATTCAGAATTCAGTTTTGCCCAGAGTCAGAGCAGATTTGAGGACAAATTTGGCTAAAGCACCGCGAATGATTGAAAAAAAAAGGAGGAAAGCACTTTCACTTTCATTAGCCAGCCTGTCCCTTTGGGCTCAAACACATAGAGCTCAGTGCATGAACTGCCCCCCTACACACCCATCCACACACACACACACACACACTCATACACATCTCACTGTGTCTCAGCCTCCTTCATCCTCCTTTCCTGGCACACTCTCCCTCCTCTTTCACTTCTCTTTCATCCCATTTTTCTCATCTTCCTCTCCATCCTTTCCCCTCTCTCTCTCATCTAGATTTATCTTCCTCCATCCACTCGCTCCATCCTCTCGTCCTCCCTCTATCCCTCTCCCTCATCCTCTCCTCAGTGCGCATCATCGCAGACTCACCTCCTTCCCTCCCCTCCTTCTCTGCGGATTTCAGCCAATCGCTGACGAGAGAGGTGTGGTCTCACACCGGGAGGATGGACGGAGCTTGTCGAGGAGAGGAGAGAGAGCGAGAGAGGAGAGAGAGCGCTGGTGAAAAGAGACGCTTTCCTGAGCTACTTGGAAAAGCAACGCCGGGCTCGACACTGAGAGTGATGACCGTGGCCCGGACGGACTCAGCCGACCGGGAATAAAACCCGCGGAGTAAAAGCGGAGCGGGAAGTGCTCGGTCTGTGAATACCTGCGCGTCCGCGCCCTGGCGGCAGGTGCGCTCCGGCCCCTCTAAAGGCAGAGGGGTTTCTTCTTTTGGTCCGGAGAGAGAAGTAAGACAAGAGCACATCTCCCTGGGATTAATTCTCCTCGCCTCGCCCGGTCGCATCTGTCCCCCGCCACTCTGAATGCAAACTTCCTCCGCGATCGCAGCACCTGCAGCTGCGTTTTTAAACTCGTGGTTTTGACTCAAAATCAGAATTGGGAGCTTTTTAAATACGCGGACTATTAACACAGACTGTTTCTAAACGCGGATTACTTGGGACATCATCCCCAGTCAGAAGGGAGAATTCCACCGAACTGCAAACTTCTGTGCTGTGGCGGAGTCCTTTCCTCGCCATCCGTGTTTTAACGTGTTGAGGAAGAGGACAATGCCTGGATTATTAAAGCCGCTGCTCCGCCTGCCTCGGTGAAGAGGTGGGGAGTGAGCGAAGCAGATAGAAAAGGAGAAGAAGAGGAGGAAGAGGAGAAGAAGGAGAGAAGTCGGTGGCGTATGGCTGCCGTCCACTAGTTCGTTAGCGCCTTTACCGCTCGGTGCTCTCCCACTTCTTTTTACTGGATACTGGGTCACACATCAAGAGACGCACGGGAAGGACCTGCGTTCACACCCTGGGTGAGTTCGCGTGTGCGTCCGCGCCGGGGGTAGTTACAAAAACAGGGGGGGATAAGAGCGTGTTCCGTGCCAGGCGCGTTTTTACGCGCAGCGCACAAGACACCGGAGCGGGTTTGGATGGCCGGTTGCAGGGTGACAGAGTTCAAGTCGTGACGCATGATCGACTGGCCGAAGGTGAGGGAGGGCAGGGATGAGAATTTGAATTCAGATGAATTGGAGGGGACGCTCGTTTAGCCATTTCCACATCAGCAGGGGCGAGCAGCAGGGATTTGCTCCTTGTCATCATTATTTGTTCACAAAATGAATATGTTGCATGGGGGAGCACACCTAAACAAATATTAGAGGTTACACGTGGGCCTCGAGTCGACCCTTTTTTCATACATTGTTGGTTGTTATGTGTATAAATGTGTCTGATTTGAACGTATTAAACCACTGAAGGGATTTGGTGCGGCTCCAGATTTAGACTATGCTGTGGAAATATGTGTGTGCCTGAGCGCTAAATTTTACAATATTTTCACATTATAAATTTACAGTTGTTTCTGCATTTTCTTTTGGGTGCGTGTGTGCCTGTGTGCCTGTTTCTGTATGTGCACCAAGGTCCATTAGTTTCCGTAAAACTGAGGTGGAACCTGACCCGTCCTTCAGCCTCTGCTTTGGTTCATCTCACCAACATGCTTGTTTGTGTATGTGCTCCTGCTCTCCTTCCAAACCAATGAATACCTTCCTGCCCGCCTGCCTCTCTCCTGTCTATGAGTCTCTCTCTGCCCGTGCATGTGTGTGATATTGTAGCTCTATCAGTCACCGAATGCCTGCTACACACTGTGCAATTTCTCAGAAATTCTCTGAACCGTGTAAGCACAACATTTACCTGTCAGTTACTTTGTAGAGAATATTGTATGTGGCCATAAGAATCCTTGGAAAAGAGGCGCTGCTGCCTCAGATTTATATTGTACACCCACTACCACTGCCAGAGACCCAAGGTAGGAAAGAGGTCTTGTCAAACAAATAATGGAGGATAAATAAAGAAAAAAAAATCAAAAATCCAACTTGTCAAGCTTGAAATTCAAGCACTGAAAGAAAAACATCTTTTTTTTTATCTCTAAATGTTGTATCAGTCAAAACCATACATACACCGACATTGATGCTCTCTCAAAAATTCATCGGATAGCTCTTTCACTCTTTGTGTACAATGAGAACTTTATCAGGAACACCTGTTTATGCCCACAATTATCCAATCACCTGATAATGTGGACACAGTGCAGTGCATAAAATCATGCATACACTGGTCAGGAACTTCAGTTAATGTTCACATCAAACATCAGAGTGAGCGAAAAACATGATGTCAGTGACTTTGACTTTGTCATGATTATTGTGGACGGACGGGCTGTTCTGAATATTTCCAAAAGTCCTGATCCGCTGGAATCATTTACACAACATTTTCAAATGTTTACTCAAAATGCAGCCGATACAAAAACTATCCCACGATCGGCAGTTCTGTGGATGGAAACACCTTGTTCATGAGTGAGATCAGAGGAGAATGACCAGACCGGTTGGAGCTGAGAGAAAGGCTGGGGCTAACTCATGCCCCTTTTAAACAGAAATCAGATTATATTACTGCTCGGAAGACCCCCCCTTGCTTGTTACACTGAACCAAGCAAAGCCTACCCAGTGTGTACTTTTAGATAGCATGCTGGCGCTCTGGAATCAGCATGAATCACAACAGCGTCAGCATCTGTCCCGCCATGCTGGTTCTCCCTTTAGTGCATATGTCGATTTTGTTCTCTGACTACCTCCGCTGCCGGCTTAAAGGCAGAACAACAATGCCCCCCATTCTGTGTCCATACCTTTTATACAGAACAGCGAGGAGGAGTAAAAGCACAATACTCCTGCCTTGAACATACTGTATAAAAGGGGCTTCAGATAACCACTCTTGACAACTATTGTGAGCAGAAACACAATAGGTTGAGCCTTGAGGCGATTGTCTACAACAACAGAGGACCATGTGAGGTTCCAGTCCTGTCAGTCAAGAATAAAAATCTAATGTCTACAGTTGGCACAGGCTGAACAAAACTGGAAGAGAACTGGACAGTTGAAGACTGGAAGAACATAGCCTGGTCTGATCTTGATTTCTGCTGAGCCAGCAGATGGTAGGGTCAGAATTTTGCATCAACCTGCACCACCACAACACTCCAGGTTGGTTGTGGTGGTGTAATGATGTGGGGAATGTTTTCTTGGCTCATTTTTGGGGCTCTTAATACCAATCAAACATGGTTTGAATGTCACAGTTTATCTGAGTATTGTTGCTGAACATGTGCAATCGTTTATGGCCACAGTTTACCATCTTCTAATGGCTACTTCTAGCATGAAAATGTAACCAATCAAAATTTATCTTAAACTGGTTTCATGAACATAACAGTGAGATTAATGAACTTCAGTGGCTTCTCATGCACATTTTCAAATAGCACTTAAAAAAAGCTGAGAATGCTGAAAATTCCTAAAAACCTTGAAATATTGCAAAAAAGTTTTTACACTTTGGAGATGTGGAATAGTTAGTATATCAATAAAAGTGGCTAACTGCAACGAGAAACAGGTTCAGCGAATAAATGATGAAGTATAGAAATCACCTCACTTAACTATCATTTCAAGCTCTCTTTGCCACCCGTGGATGGCTTTAATAAGCTTATGTATGCGCACAGGACTGTTGCTAAACTCCTCCAAGAGCATTTAGCTTTATCATTAGTTGTTACAAACTGTCCATTTCCAGTGCTCTCAGTCACCAAGTTTTCCATCACGCAGAGGTATAAAGGCACCATCTACTATCTACTGTTCATCTCGATGTACCAACTCTTAATATGCGCTGTATGGGATGGAAAATGCGCATACATTTGCATTTTCTCTTACCGATTTTCTGAAAATTCTGTTAAAATTTGCGATACATTGGATAGAACCCTGACTAGTGATGACGGGTGATGAGAAGCACACATGGACTGTCCTTTCAAAAACCTGTTAAAAAAAAAAAGGTTTTTGCCACCAAAAGCCTCCAGGACGCTTTCAGTACATCTTGACTCTGGAACTCTACTTTAGGGATGAACTACAGTCTTCCAAAGACATATCCTCGTTTGGTGTTTTGACAGTGGAGGGTGAGAGCAGCACTCTTAATCTCCCATCCTTTACTGGTTCAGTTGGGTTGAGATCGGGTGACTGTAGAATAATGCACCCCACTTTCACCAAACCACTCAGTGAGCCCTTGTTCCTTTACATGGAGACATCTGATTTCATTCAGGTTTTAGCTTTAATTTGTCAGCTGTCCGCATGGATGCATTGTGAAGCAACGGGCCCCTTGGCACAGACATGTAATTGGCCCTCAACACCTGATATATAGGAAAGTACCCAGACTGAAAGGGAAACCAAACGATGCAGCTACATGGTTGTTTGTTTCTCTTTTCAATTGCATGGTATATCTGTGCAGTTGTTTTGTGTCTCTTTGTAATTGTTTTGCATCTCTCTTGCCTCTTATCCTTAGGGACCCTGGAGGACAGTGCAGTAATCCATCCATGTCTGTACATTGAACCCGATCACCATCTTTGGTGAGAGGTCTTGGGAAATCACATGGAATTTTTTTGGGAAGTCAAATATATCCTTGGAATTATAGTCCTACATAGCTAAGAATAAGCAAACTGAGATTTTAAGAGATCGGATGGAAGTTGTCAGCTATGAAATGTGTCTCTTGATTGTACTTTTGCACATCTATATCAACTGTTCAAAAAGTACAGACTGGGGCCCATTGGGGGCCTTTAAATTGGTTCCACAGGGTGCTCATCAAAATAAGAAGTGGTTTAATTTTGCTTGGGTTAGTTTTTGTATGCTGAGAGAAGGCATAATGAGAGAAGGCATAATGATAACTGGTGAATCATAGGTTTCATTCCACCTACAGTGGTTATCATCCTAGAAACTGTTTTATGATTCTGAACCCAACAACAAACAGCACTCATTTCTTCAGGTTTCTCCTTTAATCTGTCTGTAGTGTATCACAATAGGCAAAAATAACATGTGAAAAAATCAGACGTTTAAATTCTAAAAAGATTGTTAAAATTGATCTTGCATGAAATCCCTGATTTGATTACAAATAATTAGTGATGATGTTAAGAATATTTAGCATATTTTTGCAAATACATATTTCTAAAAAGGGTTGTTGCATGATATGATAACATTCTATGTGATTCAACAGACCCCTCTTACAGGAAATCATGGTAAAGGGAGGAACCACCAGAATGGAGAAAGCTGCAGGATGAGCAGCTACATCATAATGCTTGAAACATATTTAATCCATTAAAAATGTCAAGTAAATATTGAACAATTTGTAGAGGAAGTACTTACAAGAAGAGAGGATTTATAAGAATGGCTTAATATCAATATTAAGACTCTTGAGAGACAGTTCATTGAAGGAAAAAATCCAGAAAGTTTCATGCTGAAAAAGCAAGTGCTCATAATTCTCACCTCTTTTTTCCCTATCAACTGCTAGAATACTAATAGATATTACATTATGTATAGCTCGGTTGATCATTTAATGGCCATCCCCACATGAGAAAATAGACAACATTCAACAAGCCCACGGATTATCTGATGTAGTTTATGTTGCTTGTTGTTGTCTTGGTTCAGAATCATAAAGTTTCTCGGTTGATAACTGCTGTAGGTGTAATGAAACCTATGACTCACCAGTTATCTTTATGCATTCCCTGAGTGTAGTAAGATTTTAGCAAAGCAATGAAATGAGAAAAATTACAGCACTTCTCATTTTTCTTGGGACCGTAGGGAATCCTTTTAAGGGCCCCAGTCTGTACTTTTGGTACTGATGTAAACATGCAAAAGTACATTACTCAGTACAGAAATTATTTTATATACTTATAATATCCCCCAGATGGAATAGATAGCCTCAACAGACATATTTCATAGCTAACAACTCCAGATCCAATCTCTTAAAGACATCATTTAATTATACTCTATAGCATCTCTCTATAAATGTTTTCATAGCAGAGTATCTTTGTTGAGGCTATCTTTTCCAAAGAACAGTGCTTCAAGGTTAATGATTTGCCTTTTAACCAAAACCCCAAAGAAAAATTGCACATTTTCTTTAAAACTACTCATAACAGCAGTGAGATGGTATACAGCAGCAAAGTTCTAAAGTGCATTCAGTGACAGAAAAAGATAAGTTCTCTACTCGCCTATTATCCTCCTCTAAATGAAAAATCCATTTGACCTCTCTTATTAGCTGTTATTTCTCCCTCTTATTTTTCTTCAAATTTCTCATTGTTATTTGAGGTTGAATAATTTCAGGGTGCTCTCTGTGTCTCTGAACGTTGCTCTGCTTTATAAGCGATCTAAAATCTGAGCTGGATCTACTGCTGCTCTCACTGTGAGTCACTGCAGAAAAAGTGCAACAGCTAAATGTGTGTATATAACATTTACGTTACATTACATTTACTCATTTGGCAGAAGCTTTTATCCAAAGTGACTTAGTAGTGAGGGGCAACACTCAAGCTTTAGTACAGTAAGAGTTCTTGAATTAAGCGCTAAGTACTAAATCTGTTCAATAAGACAAAGTGCAGAGAGATCAGGTAAAGAAGTGTACTGAAAATGCACATTAAGTACTTGTTAGGCATGCTAGGGTGTTAGAGGTGTTAGGAGAGGAGATGCCCTCAGAAGAGATTAATCTTAAAAAGAAACTCTAAGATAGAGAGGCACACCCTGCTCTGATAACTTTAGGTAGCTCGTTCCAACATCGGGGAACCACAAATGAGAACAGTCTGGGCTGTGATTGCCTTATGTGCAGGAATGGCAGTGCCAGTTCAAGTAGATAGGTGCAGACCCAGAAGTCACTCTGTAGGCGAGTATTAGTGACTTGAATTTGATTCACCCTTTTAGGCTGATCAAAAACCAGACATACTTTCACATTCTGTAAGGGTTTCACTGTGCATGAAGTGAGGCCTACTAGAAAGGGCATTTCAGTAGTCACGGCGAGAGATAACCATAGTTTGTACCAAGAGTGGATGACATTACTATTGTATAGAGTAAGGCGGCATAATCAGGAGAGAAATGCAACATGGTCAGAGTAGGATAGGTGGTCATCAAGTATGACACCCAGGTTTTTCAGGACCTTGGTTATGGTGAAAGATGAAGAGGCAATTTTGATGTTGATATTGTGATTTAGAGACTGGTTGGCCGGGATGAGTACGAGTTTAGTAATAGAGAAGTTTGATTAAATATAAATGTAAATGTTTGTACTCAGAGTTTGTTCTCTAGAGTTTGACTAGCGCATACAATACATTTGTGCCCTTCATACTCCAAGGACATTGTGAGATATTGAAAATGCAGCCCTTTCAACAACTGATACATAATAGTGAGTTTTCAGTTTTTCCACCGGTCACATCTCTTAGAATTGTCTGCTGTCTTTTTCAAGATAAGTGGTATACAGGTTTTCAACTCAGGCATCTCAGTATAATTGAAGTTATTTAAAGATACAAAAACATAGCTTTTTCTTTAGGATGTATCAGTGGCAGTGCCATCCATCTGTCAGCCAGCAGTGCTTAACAAAAGGTGCAAAAATATTCATCTTCTCAATAACTGCAGTGTCACTGTTCTTTGGACACCTTTTTGGACATGATTGAATTGGATTTCAAGTAATGCAGAAAAAATTGTTAAATAATTAAAAATATTTTTTGAACTTACTACTTTCTGACAGACCTGATGATGAATCAGTGAATCGAGAGATAAATCAGCCGATTTATCATTAGTCAAAATAATTGTTAGTTGCAGCCCTCTATTTATTCATGTGATTATTTATTTAGTAATGTCTTTTTTATTTTAACGAATACTGGACACTAGTGCCTTCAAAATCCAGGTACAAGACACAGCAAAGTTTACAATTTAAATCTTACAAATATGGTGTCTCCCAACCTTTGAAGCAGGAGTGCAGCTTTAATTATTTTTTACACTGTAGAGACTTCCGTATGTGACTGAAACTCTTTGCCCTGAACATTATACAACAGCTCTGCAATACATTCTTCATAGAGGTCATAATGTTGAGTTTTAGGTGCAGCTGTTTCAGAGAGGAGGATGGTCTCTATCTACTCCATTGTATGGAACATTTACTTCAAAGAAGCAAATTTCTGTCCTTTTGTGAACTGATCCATGTAGGAAACCAGCCTTCAGATATTGATTGGCACGCATGATGTTTTATGTACAGTATGTATGTGGCAGTGAAAAATCTTTATGCAATTTTCTCAAGCTGCAAAGGAAGGAATTGGTGTGCAATGTGGTCCTGGAGTAATTGATTATTGATTGACAGAGAGGTAATACCTTTGTACATCTGTGTACTAATATGGCTAAGAAGTCTAAACTGATGTGAGTCTTCTCTTGGATGCTGGGTGACTGAACCTGCTGCAGGTTCTGACACACAGTGAGCCCACACTAAGTTAGCTGACTGAATGTCACACAGTGAAGGGTACTCAAGTCTGACAGACTAAGATTTTCAGTTTGCTGCCAACAATTTTAAGCTAAATCTAATTATTTCATAAAATGATTAACCTAGCTTCCCTTAAATGACCAATATCATTTAAATTTAATTATGTTCTTCATATTATAAAGACATTTGTTAAATCACATTTGAAAAAAAAGTGGGTAAAGCAGATATCCATCTCTTAGATTTTTAGCTGACGTCAGTACAGTGGAGGTGAAGGGAACTTAATTAAAAAAAATAAAAAAACCCAAAACAGCTCCAACATCTGCTTTCAGAATCACTGTCCCAGTTTCTCCTGATTATGTACAGCCCTCACTTTCCATTCATCCAGCAGCCTTTCAATTAGGAAATAGTCTGTATGAAACTTGTGGAGCCTTTTTTTTTTCTCCGGGCTAAATAAAATGAAGTCATTCAATTACTCTTCACTTCTCGCTACCTTGAAAATTCTATGTTGATGATTATACTGCTTCCAGGATGGAAAATATAAATAACTTTGGATGCACCTCAGATTATTCTTCTCATCTGGGAACCATTTAAATGTATCTTTTTTTCTCTCTCTGCACAATGCATGATGCTAGAAAATTCTGGTTAGTGACCACTGACTGTGCATTGTATATTTTCTATTGCTTTGTGGGGATAGTTTAAGTGAGGTATATACACTGAACATTATACATCAGCTCTGCAATACTTGAGTATAATAATTCTCACTAGGTGTCTGCAAAACACATTACCTAATGGACTATGATGGTTTTAATGTTGTGACTAATCAGTGTATACATGTTGTCAGAAATAGCCCATTAATAGACCACAATGCATTAAATCTCTTTGCGATTATAGAAGCTCTCTCTTCTTCTGGTTTCAGGTTTTCTCACAGATTTTTGGAATCGGCTGTTAAGCAATAAGGCCTGACTGGCAGTTATTGTTTCACTTTATCCTAAAGGTGTTAAATGGGGTTGAGGTCAAGTTCTTTGCACCAAACTCAAAAAATCCTGATTTTATGGACCTGACTTTTTTTTTTGTACGGGTGCTTTGTCATATTGAAATGGAAAAGAACCAAACAAAAGCTGTTGCCACAAAGTTAGAAGAACGCTATTGACCTTAATACTGTTGTATGCTATAGCAGGAAGAGTTCCCTTGTTTGGAACATAGTGATTGAGCCCAAAGAAAAAAAATCCAACCCCATACGATAAATACACAAAAGTTAGTCTTTGCAAGTTTTTGGCCATATAGTGTAAAACATTTTTAAATATTTTAAGTATAGGGTTTGGTCTCTGGTCAAGCTGGAGACTGTTAAAACTATCCAAATGCCTGGATATAAGCAGTGCAAGTGACAAAATATTTTTTTTCTTCGATGTAAGCTGACCTTTTAAATATTTTTTTTAAATAAATAATATTTATTTTTGTGAAAAGTGTCCATTAGAAGTTCCCAGATCTTTAGATGACATTGCATGATTTGTCTGAAACATACTTAAATATGAGCAACACACTTGTACTCGATTCCTAATCATATCAAAAGGAAGTGCAGCAGCAAATTGTCATACTGAGGCAAATAGAACCAGTTTAAATTACTCATTCTTGCCTGATAAATGACCTAAACAATTAATCCATGATTACAAGTTGTTGTCAGCTGTCTTTATATTGATCGCCTAATCATCTGAGCAAAACCCCAACCCCTGTTGTTGATAGAAAATTAGAAATCACTCAGATCAGATGGTAGGTAGCTGTTGTAAATGTACATTAATTTTAGTTGTGGTGACCAATACATTACTACACCCAGTAGCAATGATACTGAGCAGTGTGAAGGTCTTATCCAAGGTTGAGATTTTCTATATCCTGTCTGTTTTGTGCTGGTCATTAGAAACAATGCCTCTGGGGGAAAAAAAAAAGATTAAACAATAGCCCAAATACAAACACCACCACTCTGCAGCGCTGCCGTGCCTTTTGTGGCAAACCTTGGAGATGTGCCTGGCTTCAGAGGCTTGTTTAAGACAAAACCGGGGAGTGTTGGGAGGGAGGGAAATGAAAGACAGTTAAACTCTCTCTTTCTCTCGCCTCTTTGCCCCCTCTTCTCTTCTCTTTATACATCAAAGTGCTTGTCTCTTCTAAGAAAAAGCCGTATGCATCCTACAGCGGCTGTAGTAGGAGGGGATGAGGAGAACAGGCCTGAGTGCGCAGTGTGAATGCTCCATTGTTTCCCATATGTACATTAATCCTGAGCTGATCTCAACATGGGCTGTACCAGTGCAAAGCTACGCCGACATATTCACGGGGTGGATGAGAGTGATGGGGCATTTGTGTTTGTATTTTGTGCATGTGGGAGAGGTGTATTTAATACTGCATAGTAAAAAAAAACCCACAGCTCTCTTTTTTATTTAATCTATTGAGGGTTTTTTTAAGCCCCCTCTACATATTCTTATGGACCAAGCAGTTGAGATGTGTAGAAAAATGTCTTGTCTCATTAAAAAGTTTTTCTTTGGAAAACCATCGTGGGATTTGTCGGTCATTCCCATGAGGCTTTGGGGAATTGTTTTGCAAACACTCTGAAAAGCTTAACATGTCTCAGAAACATGTCTCAGAAAGCTGTGACATCGAAATGCCAAGAGAAATGATATCCTTTATCCAAAAAGAGGTTTTTACATTACGTGAGTACATTGATATTAATTAAAATAAAGGTGTTCACATTTTCTAAATTTTCCAACTTTCTTTGATCCCATTCACACTCATTGTGAACACACTCATGTCTCATATCTGGATAAAATATAGATGTGATATAATACATTATAATACATTCCCCTTTATCTGCTATCTAAAGTTTCAGTAGGGGGTGCTCTTTTACCCCATCCAATTATTCTATTCATTCTCAACAAATAAACTGCTGTTGCTGCTGATCAGAAAACACATCACATTCTGTGGGCAGGAGGGGTTTTTGCAGAACAGACATACTCCGCCATGCATCTATGATTACTAAACCAACAACCCTCAAGGACCGCATTACTGTTTTTCTCTATCTGTCAGCGATAGAGAAAAATGGACATACATTTGCATAAATATGTAGTGCATTGGTCCTTGAAATTCATGTATAAGTGACGTTGAGTCTAGAACCTGTCATCCGGGTCCCTGTCAATCGCACGGTGAAGAAAAGAACACCAAACTCTCCCAGCGCTGAGCTAGTACATTTTTCATGACTTATCCGGCACTACAATATCTGATGACTGCATATGAATCTCTTTCTCTTACCTTCTTCTCATCCACCTTCCGACAATGATTAGGAAAGACATTTAGTGGTGAGAAATACAACGATTATAAGTCGCAGCATCGATCGATGTATTGAGCTATATCATCCTGAGTCATTGGCTCTGACATCCAAACTCCTCCCATTGATTTTTACTGCTGCTGCTGAAAGGGATTTAACCCCCCCCCACCGACTACCTCTTACAAACACACACACACAACAGGCCTTAAGCTGAACTGGTTATGCTGCAGAAATGTACCAATTGTACTTCCTCAAGCCGCTTTATTGGGCTCAGTGCTTGTGCAAGCATTCGGTCTGGGCTTTTGGTTACAGGACAGATTTTTGATATTAGGAGGAGAATAAAATGGTGAGAGAAAGAGGAAGCAAGAGAGAATAGTGAAATACATAATACTTTATTTTCATGCTGTTTTACCTCATGCTCAGAGGGTGAAGATTTAGGCAACCGTGCAAAGAAAAAAAAAAAAGTCAAACAGCACGACTTCACCTTATCTCTCACATCAGTTGGATACTCGTTTGCCACTGGAATACATTTTACAGCCGAACATGGGCCTTATTCCCTTCAGATTGAGCGGGTTGCTTCAAAGTGGAATGAAGTGGAACGGCATGGTGCACTTATTAAAAACCTATCAGGCAGCTGCATCGGCCCAACGCACTTTGCCAGGAACATCTGGGAGGACGTGATAATAGTCCTCCTGCTCGTTCAGACATGTCACTGCAGTCCCCATGGAAAATGTGTGCCAGTGTGGTTACATATGTGAGGAGGTGGAGAGTGGAGATATGGAACCTGACAAGAGAAATGCAGACGACAGCATAGGACTATTCTCATTGGTTTTATGAATCGGACACATGCCAACAGGTGGCAGTAGAAAGTCAAGGAGGTGCACAAAGAATAAAACTTCTCAAGAGCTCGGACATTAAGCCAAAGGGTCCCTTGCATGATGTAAGATGATGTGACCTAGGATTCAACTTTGCACCTCAATAGAGCTATTTAGTCTCTTTAAACTTTTTGTTTTCTCTTTTACTAGCTCTCTACTGTAGAGCTCAGTCACACAAGAGATTTTTTCTTTCTCTTTCTGGTGACTAGAAACACGACTCCAAATGAATGGTAATGTGACTGCATCTTTGCTAGAGCCTTAAATAAGAGCTCGTTTGAAGACGTGAGCTATAACAACTTAATGCAGAGCCTATGTCCTGCAGTCAAAGTCTGGCTGGCTGCTGTTCCACCAGTTGTAACTCAGAGGATCTGCCAATCATGTTTTCTCTCATCTTTCTCTCCAACAGGGTTTAGTATCTACATTCTAACTTAACGCTTATTGTGGAGTGGTCAAAAAATCAGTTAAGATAACATTTTTTTCTTTCCAAAGACTTCATTACCCAGAGATCATTTAATGTGACATTAACAACTCCCAATTGTCTTGTTGGGTGAAGAACAAAAGCATTGCCATTGTCCTTTGTTAACAAGATCAGCTTGCTCAAGAGACTAAAGACTTGATAAGTCACAAGTTATCAGTGTGCAAATAAATATTCAAATTACTGTATTAAGCTATTGAATTTTTAAAGCTTCAGAGTTTGACTATGGATCACTATGATTCCCCGTAAAAACAGACAGGCCACTAAAGTGCAAGGAGAGTTTTTGCACAACACAGCAGAGATGTTGTATTTATCATAAAGCTGTCATAAAAATGAAAAATCAGCTGTGGTCTATCAGCCTTTATTTTGTTGTTACAGGGAAATGTGATACTTCATGAAAAGAGTCTTCCAAGTAAAAAGAAAAAGAAAAAGAAAATTATTTCCAAATAACTGCCTCTAATAATGCTAATTTATTCGCTGAAGAGCCTTCTTCTTCTTTTATTGGCTTGGTTTCAGCAACGCTAAAACTCTAAATTTGTCTGGCTCAGTTTGCATGCTTGATTACATATTTAATTCATGAGAAGACATTCCAAAATGTGGGCTCTCCCCCCTTCCCCCCTGCGTTTTGGCTGACTAACCCGGCGTGCGCCTTTGAACTTACTCATGCGTGCGTTTGTGTGAAAGCGCTCATGTGAATCTGACTTCACATCTGACAACACCAAAGGCGAACACATGGATTTTCATTCCATGGGATGATTATTATGAAATTAAATGCTTAAGGAGATTTGTATGTGTGTTGTGTGTGCATGTGTATGTGCATGTGTGATAAGTATGGTTGTGTTATCTTTACGGGGTGAAAGAAGTAAGAGGTCTTTTGATCTTAGTCAATATTTATAAATAATAAAGCAGTTAAGGGAAGAAATACAGGCTGATACTTGGGATGAGTTGAGTTGAAAAAGCAGCTCAGAGCAGCTGCAGAACAAGAGAGCAGAGCAGGGTTGAAGGCAGGATGGTGAATTTAACAGAACATGCTGTATCTCTCATCTCAAGTTTAATTAACTGTAATATAGAATACATTAAACAATCTAAACTTCCCAACATATACAGAGTAATATAGCAGCCTGGTTGACATGCAGTATACATTAGCTTCATGTCAAAATTTAAGTACTTTTAATTATTCTTAACATTTGCCTAAAAGTATAATTTACCCTGGAGATGGTATTGACATGTCCCCCTCCAAGCATATATACCCTGGGATTGGTAGAGCATGTTGTGGCTGTAGAATAATGGACGGAGCCAGAGAGAAGGTGTCTTACGCTTGTCATGCAACACGTCTCCCAAGTTCTTCAAGCTAGTCCTAAAGTAATGAAAGGTAAACTGAAGTATTTGAGTTTTTATAAGAGTAGTTAAAACCAAATAATCAATTAATAGGGAGAAACAGGGTGTTATGTTTGTGTTAAAGTAAAAATGCCTTTTTATTTTTGCCTGGTAGACGTTTGTGGGAATTGATCCTGATGTGTCAGAGTCTGTCCTTGAGAAAGACATTGAATTGCTGATGATGTTTTTTTGTTAATTCTTTAAATAAAAGCATTTACCACATTTGTATAGTCAGCAATTTCTCTCTAAATTTTACTTCAAGGTTTTACTGAATTAATTTAATCTAATTTAATTATAAAAAAACAAGGTCTTACAGGGCAAACGCAGGTTAATCACATTATATTCTGCAAGTTATTACTATTTTTAAGATATCATAGTGGACCTAGTGCTAAATAGGATGTCTTTTTTTCTGCACTCGAGGTCATTCCAAGTTTGAAGCATCACTTTCAGCCGGGTGTCTCACTGATCCTGCAGTCAGCCATGATGTGCCAGCTCCACTGAAGAGCTTTAACAGGATTGGACCTTTGTCTTAACAGTGACGCACTAAGCCAGTCAAGGTCACTAACAGCCTCCCATAAAAGAAGACGTCAGTTCTTAATGAAGTCATACATCACATTTAGCATACGGTTCAATTAAAGGCTTCACAGAGATTATTGAGATTATATTATCCCAGTGCATTCATTAGCTAAGCTCCAATAGTTGCCCATCTGATTAAAAGCTGTGAGGGGATTTGCTGCTGTTGACTGGGAGAACATGGAGGGAGATCTGGTGTCACTGGTGATGTAGGGGATGTAACTTACATGTGTCATCGTGTGTTTGATTGTGTATTTACGCTTGCAGGTGTACATGTCTACATCTGTAAGCACCAGGCACATTTAACTCTTAAATACTTGTGTTTATGACTGTTAAGTGCATACATCTGTACCTAGTGACCAAATGTTAAACTTTTAAGTGTGTGTATAAATGCTGTGAATATGTGTATGTGTGTGTGTTGATGGATAAATTCATTGAGATGCAGAGTGAGTTCACGCTTCCCTATTAGTTTAGGTGATGAAAGCAGAGAATTTCAATGCATTTACTAGTTAGACAAGTTCATAGTGACAGAGCTTTTGGTTCGATTTTCTCGTAGAGAAACACAATGAGCTTTTCTATGAGAGTCTCTTTATATTGGAAGCCATTTTTCACCATAGGCCTGATGTGGGATTTCTTTCCAGTTTATAACCTCTGATAGATTTTCTCTTTCTAAATGGTGTTGTTTTCTTCCATTTATAGCCTAAGCTAGTGTTCTTACACCCATCCCTAGATGTTCTATTATTCAAATACAAACATTAAAACACATACAAAGTAAAACTAAACAGTGATAATATTAAAATCTCATAAAAACTAAGAGGCTTCTTATCATCTGTGAGTACTGTCTAATCTCTCTTTAAAATTGTGTCAGCTTGAGTTGATCCCATGCATAATTCTGTGAGTAAGAACGTCCCACAGTTATGCCCAAAGGAAGAATTCTGAAAGGGCACTTAACAATTCCCAAGATATAAACCCAACATTTTTTCCAGAGGTTTCACTATGTCACCAAGCACTGGATGCCTGTAACTGTGGGCAGGGTTTCAGTCTATCATCTTTTTCTTTTTTTTTTATTTGAATTTATAGCTTTGACACCAGGTAAGTGTAGTGAACTACTGTTGATAGTAGTCCACAATGCTCCATCTTCATTCCCATAATTATAGGAATGAGATGAAAGGTAAACCTTCTTTATGTAAAATCTTTATTTACAGGAAAAGAAACAGGAACCTATTCAGGTTAACATTCCGTATAAAGCGAATTCATAGTAAGCCTAATGAGCAGTTCAGTGACTGATGCCCCGTGGTCTAGAGACGCCTGCAATATATAACTGCTTTCACATATGCAGTGCAACCCTGAACTTATCTATACGTTACCTGTAGGAGCTGTAAGTAAGTGTGAACGCCAATGTCCGAATCAGTTCAACCAGACATGTAATAGACTTTACCTGGCCGACTCCCTGGTACAAAGTCCATGTAACGTCCGATTGATCCCATGAGTGAACATAGCAGGTCGCTCTCCGGAGAATTCACAGCGAGCGAGTGGGCGTGTCGATGACGTTCCTATCCGGCTTCCTGCAGCCTCTACCCAGGCTCCACCCCTCGCCTTAGCCAAACCGGGTGTTTCCAGTAGGTGAGGAGACATCTCACACGAACAGCGTCTGGCTGTGGGCTGTCTGTCCAGACCTCATTTTCTGGACGTTGTTTCGAGTTCATGTGTGAAAAGGGCTTATTTCTCCTATACTCCCTGAAAATTCTGTAAAGTGACAACTAATCTTGGTGGCACAGATGCGGTTGGATGTATGAATCTGTTTTCCTCTGTGTGATCGCACTGTGCTGGGGGTCTCTTCCTCTTTCACATACACATACACACACATATATGGAAAATCATATCTGACTGAACTCACCAAGTGGCCCAGTCTATCCCGGGGTCATCTCAAAATCACCATTTAATGTTTAACGGTGAGACTGACTTTGATATCAGCAGCAGATAAAGTGGAATTTCTTGATTACTTCGGTCAAAGAGGCTCCACTCACTGAGAAAATGATTTATTGGACACGGGGAAGTCAGCGGAGATCAGAGGAGATGGCAAACCTCTGACTCACTCTGAGGGTCGGGAGCAGGCTAGGACTTGTCCAATCATTCGCATCTGCGGGGCACCTATCACTACTGTTGCGGCTTTTTAATTGGCTACTGAGAGAGGGAGGTGTGAGGAGGCGGAGGGCAGAGCCGAGGGACGCCACAGGTCACCAGAGAGCTCAGGCTGGAGCCCATTACTCAGGGAGGACATAGTGAGGGTCACTGAAGGGGAAGGGACAGCGAAGGGTCAGCTCGGGTGGTTGGTCGGTGGAACGCTGATTACACCGCAGAAAGTGTCCATCGAAGTGCATGGAGAATACTGCGCTGCCGTGTCTCCTCATTTGGAAATAGGGCGACGAGATGGAGGCGAGGAACTGCAGAGGTTGGGGCAGAGCAAGAGAAAGCGAGGGAATTAAAAGCGTGAAAAAAGGTGAGGTATTGATTTTTTACAAGAGAGAAGATTTGCTCTCGAGATTGAGAGCAATATGATATTAAACCCTGTTGCTGGCCCAGAATGAGAAAATAAAAGCCTGTGAATCACCCCTCCCTCTCCTGTTTTTTTAATAACTTCCAGTCTGAACTGCAGCAGCGGAGAATTACAGCTTGTGAGATAATTGGAAAAACATCAGCACGCGAATGCTCGGTTAGTGGAGGAATACGCATTATTCATGAGGTGTTGTCCAGATATTGTTACAAAACTGACATCTGAGTAACCGCTAATCATAACACAAAATGCCAATTCAATAAAGGTCTGATCAACATTTATCCAAAGGAACTTAAAGAAATCTTCATTTATCTATATGTATATATACTATATATATTTATACATGTATATATTTATGCTTGTGTATATGTGTTTATATGTAATTTATACATTCGCAGTGTAGCTTTTCATCATTCTTAATCTGATTTTTTTTATCTCATTATAGCATGAAAAATAATGAAAACCCATGTTGGGCAGGCCTTCACAGCTCAGAATGGTTCCGGATATTTACTGCAGTGAAACCACACGACACCATTATATCAACACTACTGTGTGTACTGAAACTAATGCACCGAAAGATTTTGTTTGCATATTCTTTACATTCTGGTTTTTATGCAGTGCACTCACTAAAAGGACAGCAGAGAAATGAGGGAAAAATGGAGATTTATGGCTTATGCTTAATTAAAATTTCCGGAAGCTAATGGTGGGAAAATTGAAATGTTTCTTATAGATTAAATTTCCCCACTACAGCCCAGTTTCATAGTACAGTTAAGCAGACTGTGACCATCTCGTGATCTCCTTTATACATAATAGAGTTTCCTACATGTAATTGGAAAGTGGGAGCTATCCAAAAGTTATCAGCTGCCAATTCACATTCTCTCCCCGACTTGGGGAGATGGACTGATCTATTTCTGATGCAGCGTTTCATTTTTTACACACTGGCCTGCGCTTATTTCAAAAACAAACTCATAATTTGTGAAGTGACAGATCCATTCCAAAGTGCTGGTCACGCAAACAGACCCGGGTAGAGACATAACACCGACAGTGGCAGCAACATGGTGGGCCAATCAACAAGAAGAAGCAATTGGTAGTTGTCATTTTTCCTTCACTTCACTCTTCGTGCTCTCTTTCGCGCCTCAACAAACAGATTTTTTCTACAATGATTACGACAGCAAATATTGGGTGCTGAAAGGGACACCACTGAGGTCCAATATCAGAAATACCGACACTCAGAAATGAGACCCTTTCCCGTAGAATGGGACCCTACCGGGACCAAACTGGTCTCAATATTATCGGACCCTGCTTGACCTAGGTTGTTGGTTGGGTCGTGGTCACAAGGTAGTTTCTTGCAATGGTAGATGGTGGAAGGACAAAAATTGTGATGGTTAACAGTCAGTTCAACTATGTTTCACTTATTTGTCATTTATCTTTTTCTGGTAATGACCCAGAGGTACCGTTACAGTCCATCCAATAATGATGCACTGATCGATTAAAATACAATACATGACCATCACAATTGCAATCCTACACTGACACATTCTGGGAAACACTGTGAAGAGAAAGGAAAATACTCAAAACCTGATCTGCCAGGCAAACACCAGCTGGGATGGATTTCTGAGGAAGTAATAAGAATTGGAGTGGCAGTTTATAACGCACAACACATCACAACACATCATAGACCACAGTGCTTTTCCTGTCCCCTCATATGCCTCCTGTACGTCAAGATGGATGTTTGTCATTATCTGCCCTCCCCTGGTGTCTAGCTGGGGTCCACTGACCTTTTCTGGGGCCACTGCAATCGGGGATTACCTATCGAGCACACGGTCCAACAAAGGGAGCTTGTGGAAAAATGTGTAGATGTGTGTACAGTAAGTGTGTGTTTCCTACAGTCATGAAGACTATTACCAATAAAATGAGATTGTGTGATCAGGTGAGATAGGTGCATGCATGTGGTGAAGGTGTGTGCATCTCCTCGACCGAAAGAATGACCATATCAGATATGAGTGTGTGTGTGTGTGTGTGTGTGTGTGTGTGTGTGTGTGTGTGTGTGTGTGTGTGTGTGTTTGTGTGTGTCTCCTTGACCTTGGTGATGGGTGTATCAACTCCCAGAAGGTATTAAAGTTGATGAGGTGGTTTAAAGTGAGCAATATGACCAATGAACCGAACAAAGGGCATCTGAGGACACAAAGACATGCCCCCACCCACATTCTCTCACACACACACACAAACAGGTAGGTTTTTAATGAGGACACACAACTTTTAACATGTGTCCCATCTCTGATTCATGTGCTACGTCAGGTTGTTACTCTTTTATTTATATCGAGCTGCATTTTTATCTCTTTGGTGTCAATCTCAGGTTACTCTACAGCAGGATCGTTAGAACTCAGTCTCGTTAATAATGAATGAGGAGCTCGGTGTGCTGATTGTGAAGGAGTTAAGCAGCAGTGCTGAAAGTACGGAGGAAATGGCGCTTTTACGAGTGGTACCAACGACACACCAATCCTCCCTCCGCAACCCTTGTAATGAAACATGGACTTATGTATTTGCCATAGCTATTAATAATATGGTGTCATCCATGTCACACAGAGATGTCTGGCCCAGCATGTGCTCAGCTGTTGAAGTAGGTATCTACGGCACTTTCCTCGACGTTATTCTCTCTTTATTGATATCGATAAAACAATAGGGATTCAACCTCTAGCTTGTGAAAGATTTTAAACACTCTGTTAGAACTTTGGTGCACTGAAGGCATGCAGTTCATTTTTTGTTCACTTCGGGTTACCTGCTGCCGCCAATTGAAATTTAACAGAGGTTTGGGAAATTCGGCAAAAGAAAATACGTATTTGCGCATGTTTCCATCCACTGCTTTTATGCACATATTATTTGTTGTCAAGATAAACAGCTGGTGCTACTAAAACTAATTAATAGAGTGGCAGTCAAACTTCAAACGTTGAAAACCCATTGGAAAACATGATGGACTTATGGCATTTATGTACATGTTTTTTTTCATGTATTAATTTAAGGAACATAGTCTCAGTTATTATTACTCCACAAAAATCTCATGTTTTGTCTGCTGCCTTTCAGTCTCTTCCGTGGAGCAGAAGCCTCAGTGAACATTCAGGTTGCATGCTTCATCTACGCCATCATTTATTCATTAAGTCTCATTCTACTGCACTTTAATGCATTTTGCTTTTGTAAATACACCTACTCCTCCACATTTTTTAATCGATATTTCAAGATTTTTTTTTTTTTAATTTCTGTCATTTCCACTCACATGCTAAAGGCACATGAACACACAGAGAATGAATGTAGCTGGATTTCTCACTCTTGCGTTGTTTATGTATCAGTTGACCTTGACGTCCGTATTACATACATTAAAACGACCATATACATAACATATCACAGGTTTTCAAAATACATAATGTAACTTCTTGTGTATTTTCTTAATAGCACTGTGTAGGATTCTATTAGTATTGATGCCAAAAAGTATTTCTGATACAGAACAGTAAGGTTTTACTAAAATTAAAGTGGTATCCAGTCACATAATTTATTTATAACCTAAAATATCACCTGAATATGAATTGTGAATCTTCTTTCAAGATGTTAACAGTATAATAGTGGAGCTGTTCAGCTGCTGGATCCTGAGTCTCTCAGTTTACTCTTCATCCATGTGGTTACAGTCTAATTGATTTTTGCATTGCTTGAATCTGGCAGCATATGAGGCCAATTTCATACATCCCACTGTTGTTCCTGCTGAAGGCTGAACTGACTTCAAATGTAACCAATTTAAGAAGCCGACTTGGTTGAAGATTCTAACATTTGAGACTAGCTGAGTAGCTTATCTCACCCAACTCGCTTGAAATGTACAGGAGGACTTGAATCAGTACAGCCTGCAACCTTATCATGTCCTGCTCAGCATTCTCACCCCTGTGCCTGATTTACATGATTTTGTTCGCCTCAGCAAGAACAGCATTTGCTTATTGTGACATCTAATTACTTTTTGATAACTTAACACGTCTTTCAGTTTTGGTGCAATCATTCAATATTTGTTACCACTGACCTGAATTCCATAATTTCTCTCCTGTGTCCTGGTTTGCTCATCAGCACTTCAGTTGCAGTTTCCTGCAGATGATTAATGAACAACAGTGGGCAGTTTTGTCACACGCCGGCTTGGAACAGTGGCAGAGCAATGCGTCTTTACTCAGCAGCTGCTTTTCCATTTTGAAAGCTTTGATCTGATGGAGAAATATGCATCAACTGTTAACATCCTCACTTTTGCCACTGACTGATGATGACGTGTGTATTGATTAATAGCTCAGTGAGTGCATCCTCCAGTGTAAAGGCCTTGACATGCGGATGAGCTTAATCTTATTGCTATAACTGTTAGATATTCATCTCCCATCTACATCATCGACATGAGCAGCAAACATGACTCTTGGGTTGATCAAAAGAAAAATCCTAGATCTAAAGTTTTGTAACAGTACAATTACTACACTGTGCTAATTTTGCTTATTTCCCTAGTTGTGTCTAACCTGCCTTTTGAGGTTAATGTAGGTAAAGCTTTACACATAGACCTTGCCATAGGTCTATCAGGCAGCTACTACTTTCAGGCTATGAACATTATGCCTGAACAGTAAAAATCCTGGGACAGAACCCTGTGGACTATTAGAGACACCTGCTACAAACCTACCCAACAATGCCATAGAATGGAGATAGAAAACAACAAAGGTGAACGTTAGGTATCTGATCATGGAATAAAAACCTTTTAGATAGATTACATTAGTGCTGAACCTTCACTGATCTTCACTGTCCCCCTTCCTGATGGGGCATAGGCCTTTATGTATCTATTTCATTATTTACTCGAACAAAGCGGCAGAAAACTAATGTTAGATGGATCGGGTGTGGGATAGTCTGATGTTGAGTCTTACCTTAGGATGGAGTTCTCGTGATTTTGAATAAGGTTAAGAGGGAGTCATATATAATCGTAATTTTATTCTAATAAGCTGAGGGAATTGGTATAATTTAGTATAATGCCACATAACATAAAAAAACCAAATATTTCCTCTTCCTCTCCAAGGGACAAAAGTTTACAAATGTCCTTGTCCTCCACCATCTTTCACAGGAAACTCAGATAGAAGCCGTTTCCATTGTCCCTCTCTTTATTCAGACAGCTTCACACTTCTCACCACATTTCCTTAGCCCTCTCACCTCTGTCTCTTCCTGTCTCTCCACATGGGACTTGTCTCACAGACGGTGGGTCTGTTTTGATGGCTTTGCATTCTGCCAGTGAGACGTCAACTTCAACTTTCCCTTCTGTCCATCACTGCCTGCTGCCGCACCTATGCATTAAATATCAAGCCTTGTGGAAGAGTCGCAGAAAACCATGCTGGGATTTGTCTTCACTTGGCAGGTCTGAAGGGAATCTCTCCCCGTCTGATGATTAAGGCCCAGTTCTCAGTCTATGTAAGCCAGAACAGTTGGTGGAGCAGGGAGAAGTGGTTATGGAGTAGCTTTTAATATTTCCCTGATGTGAAAGCACCACAGGAGCGTTTGAATATTGTATTAAAGCACACTGACTTTGGCACCCACATACACACACACAGGGAAAAAGGCATCCTTCTGTGCTTGCATGCACACACACAAACAGATGTTCTCAAAAATGCAGTGACATGCACTAACCCGAACACATTTTACACACACACACACATACAGCACATACCCACAAGCTAACGTGATTAGCATTCTGATGTTTTGGGAAAATTGGAGGATTGAGAGAGTAGGGGGAAAAAAGGAAAAAGCAGAGACTCCTGATGGAATTGAGCTGATGCAGCAGTGATGACACACTTTTCAGGCAGAAGGGGACTGCTCAACATCATCATGCTCAAGCTTCTTTAAATTAATTGCTTTTTTTTTTCTATGGTGAACAAAAAAAGGTAAAAAGGTTGGATTTCAATTTCTTGACACATGTCAAAAATAATACTCCATTTTTTTTCTCTCTTGTGAATTTCCAAAATTGGATGACGCTGATAGAGAGGTAGCTGGAAGTGAGCTCGTGAGCACGATAATTGAGCTATCAAGTTGTGTTTTGATGTGTGTACTTAGAGGCTTATGCAATAGGCAGCTTAGCTGTTGACACCCCTGTAAATCTCCCCCTTCATTGTGCTTTCACCCATAAATATTACATGAATATCCTGCCAATTCCTTGTATCTCCAAAAAAGTCGAGTTTTCAGCCATTTGGAAAAAGACTGGGTGGCATTTTGGACGTTTATAATGTCTATTTAGTAGTTTGGCGTGGTCCCAGGGTCATAAAGTGATACTCTGGGGGGGGGGGTGTCAACAGTAAAGTTGGGTGAGGGAGGAAAAAATGTAAATACAAGGATTTTACAAGGCAAGGGCAGTATCATGGCAGCTGTGGAGGAATTACGTGTTCATATAAAATGAAAAGTCTTTTAGATTTCCATTTTATGATTTATTACTTTTATACGCCCCCTTTTTGCTACTTTAAACACAGTGTTACTTCTACACTGTATCGCCAAACTTTAGAATAATGAAATAATTTTATTCATTTTAGACAATCATGATGTGCCTGTGAGTTGATAGAGAGATATAAGTTTACTGCGACAGTGTCACTTATTTCTCTCTGAGTTTAAGGAGGGATAGATTTACTGCAGCTCTAAAGTGGGATGGATGCTGTATTGATGCATTTTTTGTAAGAACTCAATGACTTCCACCAGACTTTAATATTCCCATCCTAACCCATACTCCATCATTATTCCATAAGTCATTCAATCCTATTTAAAAAATTAGTTGTGATGTATGCAGTAAGGTGATATTGATAAGGTGTCATCATTAATGGGTGTTCACTGATATATTCTTCATATAAGTAATACTGAAGAAAGTATACAGACAGAAGGCACAGACTTTAATGTTCCATTGTTAGCTATATGGTGGGTTTTCCCACCATATAGGTTTTTAGTATTGAGTCACTGGCCTGATGTCTTTTTTGTGGTGCACCCTGGTGGGCCATGAATCACAATGTTCTCTTCTCATTTTCTGTCATCTCTCCTCTGTCAGTTCTAAGGGCATAACATCAAACAAAAACAAAGAGCCACTCGTTCTTTGTTTGAAGTTTAAAGTCAAATTTGTACTAGCATAGACGGCCTGATAAATTCAGCGGTCTGATGTAATCAGCTGGGATTAGCTAATTAGCTAATAGGAAACATGATACAAAGTCACACACAATAGTTTATCACACATATCTACCATTTCAGCAACTAGTGTATCTTGGACAAATTAAAAGCAAGGTTATTTCTATGAAAACAAACCCAATTAAATGCAGAGTCAGAGGTTACGGAGCTGAGTAGCTTTTAGCAGATTTTTCATTTCAGATCATACTAACTGCTCCAGTATCAGTCGGGCTCTAATTTTAGTGGTGGCAAAAGTCTTCTGAATACAGTTTTGGTGTAAATGTTGACTGCGGGTCTGCTCGTCCATGACAGAAACTTAAGGAGAAGGAGATAAAAGCAAAGGGAAACTGATGGTGAACTCAGAAGCAATGGCAGCAAAGTCATGGTTGCTGCTTTTGCAAAATTCCATTTAACTATGTGTATTTAACGTACCGCGACACAGAAACTGTTTTGATTACTGAACAATTCCGATTCAAATATTTCCAAGTCATTTCCAAATCACAGCACGACAGCAGACACAAAGCCTGAACACAGAGCTTGATTTCTATTATCTTTTCTGCCACGGTGTCATGTTCACTTTTGAGACTGTCTGGTACGATAGATCAAGAGCACGTCAGGGGGTTCGAGGAGTTCAAATATTTGACACTTTAGTCAAACATTTTATTCAGGTCTGTCACAAAGATGTTGCCCTGAAGAGATTTGTCATTTCTTGTCCTTGTCATCACAGCCAGACAAAGACTGCGAATGGTGCTGCAGACACAATATGGCATGTGAGGAAGAAAACAATGTTGCTATAATACGGTCAACTACTGAAAGATGTTTTCTATATCATTTAGCAGCCCCCATCCCCACCCTCCCCCAACCCTTATGGACAAAATTCTTATAATAATTCCTGGTTATCTGTGATGTTCTCTTAATTGGAAATTAAAATGTTCTCGTGTAACATTAAGTTGCATTAAGGTCCAAGTTCATTGTATTATCATACCACGCTTTGCAGTAATATTAAAGTATAACTGGTAAATCAGTCCTGTTATAATTGTGCTTTTAATTAATGTAACATTGTTTTCCTTTAAATCTTTGCATATTATCATCTCATGCAAAACGTATCCTATGTATTATTATTATGGTTTGTTATATTCACTGCTTTTGTGTTGTCAGCTATGGGGAAGACCATTGTCGTTCTGCTATGATATTGCCTAAATAGATAAAGTCAGTCAAAATCAGTAACCTAGATGGTCCACCAGGAAAATGAGAACACTGGATGTTCAAATGCCTAAAACCGCCTATGTTCACCTTCACCTGACAAGCGTTTCTTGTAGCAAATGGCCACAACAAATGGCCGCTCAAGCCAAGGCTGAAAAGAGGAATGTCTTGATGCCACAAATCCTAGCATGGAGGTCAGCGTCGGTCAGTAACCGGGTCAACTAAGCATGAAATATTGACATGGAAGACCCCTGTTCTCATCAAGTTTCCTACCAACAGACAATGACCACAATCTTTCCCTAATGTCAAAGCCACACTGATCAATGTGTCTATATCAACAGTGGCTTAGATGACAAGGAGCAGCTTGTAGTGATTAAGCCACAGAAAATTATCACCTGATTGGGTTTGGAATCCACTGAAAACTGCCTGGCCAGCCCCCAATGAAGGACAAAATTAGAGTCCTATATTCTCTGGTGAAGATCAAAACAGAGCTAAAAAGGAGACTATCCTCTCGTATAAAATAAAACTGTATCATCTGTGCAAGCAGGTCATTATGAACCATAGTTTTATTTTCTGTTTGAGGCCTCCAGTGGCGTCAGTAATTAATGTTGTAATGTTGGAAATGCTGCTCCATGTTTGCTGGCTGTGTAAATAGGCAACTATTTGCTAACATGTCAGAAAATGAAAATATTATGAGATGTTTATATGTATTATTACTAGATTGTTTTGGACAAAAAATGGTTTTAACCAAGTAGTTTGTTTTTTCTTTAACAAGACCATGATCTGTCTAATGACAATCAAATAGATCTTGCCCAGACCTAGTCAAAACTTAACTGTGCATTGTTATATTCTTATGCATTTTGAATGGCATTTACAAAAAATCTTGTACTGTCAGTCAGGATCCAGGACCTGAAAATTTCCAGAAGCAGTTTTTCTAAGGCAATGACAAACTACCAGTCGGGAGGGCAGGTTGCAATAACCTGTATTATAGCAGCTGGCAGTTAAACAGACACCGGGAGGAAGTGTGGAATGTCCATGGTGAGCAGTCTTGCTGGCAGCACAGTATATTATATGACTGTAATAATACAGCACACATACCTCCAGTGGACTTGCCCACAGACTTACAGTTCTCTTCGACACATTTATCTCTTCTTGTCCTCATCCTCCCTCTCCTCCACTTTTCTCGCACCCCCTCTCTATATCTTTTTCTCCTTCTCTTCCCTTTTCTCTCATTCTGTGTTCTCATCTATCATCTCTCTGCCTTCTCTCTTAGCCTCTCCTCCTCTTATCTCCCTCGTCCCTCCCTTCTCTATTTCCTCTTTTCTTTCCGTCTTTTTCAGTACGGCTTTGCTGTGGCCCCCGGGCCCTTCATTACTTTGTCACTGTGCAGTAGCCACTCCTTTCAACCTGATGCTGTCTGGGATTAGCGTTATCTCCATCTATCTCACTTGCTTATCTATTTTCTAGACTCTTGAAATAAAGCTCAGCCAGACGTGTGATGTACTTCAGATTACTGGGGGCGGGAGGCAGGTATGGAAATCCTCCACCGATAGATGCCCTTACTCAGTCTCAGGGAGATGTGCACAGACTGCTACCAAACTTCCTAGAGACACTCATATACTCTAAATCCAAAGTCCTGAAAGGGTGAGTTGAAGTTTATTTATTTTTAAACATTTTCCTGCTGCTCCTGAAAAGGGCAACAATAGTTTATATTTCTGGCATTTAAAAAAAAAAAATTCATAGTGATTGTTTACAATAAAATCAATATCTGAGTGTCAACTTTATTTTAGTCATGATGCCAGAGACATTAACACATATAATGCTATTTTAAAACTCAAATAAAAAATGCCAAAGACCCATGAAATGGTAAATAATTTTTATTTTGGCAGATACAGTCAAATCAGTCATTCAAATACATCTTCAAGCAGCTAATTTGCAGCATCAGGATTCAGACAGAAGTACATGAGGCGGAGGGAGCATTGCGTATAATAATACCCTGCTCATCTATGGGCTTAATGAAAAATATATATCACATTAATATAAATGTATATATTTTTCTTTTAATTTGTTTGTAATTGAATCTTGGAGGGTGAAATGCATTATGAAAGTCTTCTGATGGGCACCAGCAGTGTATCTATTTCCCCAGGCAATGATTAGATTAACTTTGTAGAGGAAGGAGAAATATATAAAATGTTACTTTTTGAAGATTTTCTGATTATTTGTTCATTTTTTGTAATATATAAAAATCTTCTTGGCATTTAAAAAAAAAAGAAACAAGGAAAATCCATTTTTTGGTATCATTCACCTAACAATAGTGTTCCCATGACCATTTAGTAATGGTTTCAATATACAACAGAACATTTGCTGGACTCATCCTGAGCCAAGAAATGTAGAAATGAGATGAAAATGACAGACTTTAAGATTCAAAAGTTCTAGGTCAAAATACAAGATGAACTTTGGACTACAGAAAATTTTGTATTGACCTCTAGATGTGTAGCTACATTCCATGACTGACCTCTGTTGCTTTGCCCAACATTTTAGACTAGATACTTGCTAATGGTGAAAGACCAGGACACCACTCCAGTGAACTAGTGAGAGGGTCAGAAGGTTTCAGGCATTAGTCTGGAATCTAAATTCTTTTTCAAAACTGGCTCCACTGCATTGATACTTCATTGAATCTGCCCTCATGTCATGATGGAATGGTAGTTTTACATAAAATTATTTTTTCTTTGGCACCACAGCTTTTCATCCAGATCTCTATGTATCTTTGAAGCTGGATTTTGTATGAATTTATAGATGAGAAAAAATATCAAAGGCAAACTTGCTGACAGAGGAGTGTGCACAAAAGCGGCTGTCAAATCTAATCACACACTATGAGTGAGGTAACAAAAGCCACGTGAAGTAAACCTTATATATGTAACGGGAACATTCACTGAAAAATAAAGAAAATATCATGGTTAGATAAATCAAAAACATCAAACAAATGTGAATAACTCAGGAAGAATAGTCTGAGTCATTTTGGTGTAATTTATTTTTGTAATCGATTCTATCTCCATGTTTCCATTTATTCTCAAAGTTTTTTTTCTTATTCCCAACAGGTCACACAGTTCCCTACATTATGAATTCCACACACTCTGACATAAAGACACCCAGTTGTTGAAATGGAGAACAATCTCCTTTCCATGTAAATGTCACAAATAGCTTGGTCTGGGTTTTTAGACCCCTGAGGGTAATGTTTCCCTACCAGCATTCTAAACTGAATAGAAATTTGTTGAAACTCAATGTCTTATAATCACTGTATTTAACAGTACTGCACTTTAAAATGCAGAGGGCTTGTTTGCTTTGCACTATTTATACTCATTAAAGAAAAATCACATCTTCAGATTATCTTAAAGCTGCATTTGTCACGTTTTTTGTTGCTGGTGTTTATGTCCTTTAGGGGTCATATCTCAAAAAAGGAGTTTGAACATCACATACAACTTTAACATATGACGTTGATATTGTTAATGTCCTAACAATTACACATCCAGCATACATAGAGAAAAATTATAATTTGTTTGAAGTCGTGATTCTAGCCCTTGTCCAATAGACAATCTGCTTTTATTTCTTTGGATTCCACTAAATTCTGAGAAAAAATATCCAGCTCTTTAGCTCCTAGATGCTTCACTGCATTGATAAGCTTGTCACTAAATTTGTAAGTGTGTTATTTAGCATTGAACAGTTAAAGTATGGTGCATTTACCAGAGCTTTGTCACCAAAAACAGCTACGTGTTGCAGCCAGAAACCTGGGTCAATGACAGCCCTTGGACTAAATCAAAACAATCATGCTGAGCTGCAGACCAAATCAATGAATTGAAAGATTCTGAAAACTGCCGTAGAGCTGGCAATGATCTATGGGTTCAACACTATGCGACACCTTTCACATTATATATTGTCATTTTTTCCACTGTTCATGTAGAATTATTAAGTGCAGATTTAAGCAGTAGTTTCACCACTTCAGTAATCATTTTGACTCATAATATCTGTATAGCCTGACTTGCTGTTTGATTTTATGTTAGAACCTGAGTTAGTTGTTCTCTGTTTGCTCTGTTGGCTAAGAGAGACACTTTCCAAATTTTACATGATCATTTGACTTATTGTTCATATAAACGATGTTGATTAGTACAGCTCTAAGGCAAATACACCAGTTGTGTCATGTTTTGTCATGTCATTCTCCCTTAGCATACAGTAGATGCACCATACAGATTAAGTAAGATGTGACAAAAGAAGAAAATGTCATAAGAGTGAACGTGATCGAATCACAACTTTTCTAGAACTGCTGAAATGTGTTGACAGTGGTGGGATGGATATGGCGTATCTTGATTTGCTGCTGTGCGTCAACCTTTAATGAAGACTGTACTGGCTGGTGTTTGTTGGCTTACACACAAAAAAAGCTGTGGGTTATTTTATATGTGCATCATAGTTGTGTGTATTATTATTTTCTGTGTGATATCACAAATTTCTGAAAACATTCCAAGACTGAATTTGCATTGTGCTCTAAACAACTTTTTGGTGGCAACGCTTTATCTAAATTCACTTCAGTTAATTATTTCCTACATTTCCCAGAATAACCTTCACTAATACACAGGCTCGAACATGGTGTGATGATGATGATGATGATGATGATAATAATGATGATTGAAGGGAGAAATACACCAGCAAACAACAAAATTAATGGATATTGAAATAAAAGGCTTATAACCAGTAGCTGGTTTAATATAGCTTTTTAATTCAGACTTGTCCTTTATCGAACCATTTACCTCAGCCCCCTGCTTACTTATTTATAAAACCGGTGGCTGGTTATTATGTATTAATAACAGCTGCTTATTGACAGTGACAATGACACACCCATGCTGTTCTGTCTGCCTCAGAGTATTTAACAGTAGACTGGCTAAGCACAACTGAGCCATAGTTTCAGCAATCATTTCCCCTCCATGTGTCAAACACTCAGTCAGCCTGTCTACTGTAGTCTGATGTCAGGAATTATCATGTGAAAGAAAGCCAGGACACAGTGTATTGCCTATTCCTATAGAACAGAAATGCTATTATTGTTTAAGAATTGATTTAATTTTTTTTTATTCCTGATACAATTTGTAGATCAACTATTGTGTCAGTCGACAGGAGAAAAAACAACATCCAATCCCATAATCGGAAGAGCCATTCAAGTCATTTAGAAAGCAAAGATACAAGAAAGAGCTCCACTACTTCTTTGAAATGACCCTGACCTCAAAGAAACCAAAGTATTGTGAACACTAACGGCAACCCTCATTGGCTGTTTTTAGATATATTTAATTCCTGTGCTGTTTTTCTCTATACATGCACACAGTACTGCACACTTTTGTGTGTAGCATAATGTAAATGGAGCGTAACCAGTGGGGACTTTATTACAAAAAAGGCAGATACTGATACTTTGCAGTGTGAATAGATGCACCGTAACCAGGTCTGGCACCGGTAATTTGGGAATTTTGTCAAGAACTTTATCCAAAGCTGTCCAGCCTCTCCTGTACTCCTTTTGTCCCTTGCCCATCATGCTAATTTATGACTATATGAGTTGCTTCACGTAAAAGTCCATTGCACGATTTATGCTCAGTTTTATGTTGCCGATGATAGCAGGAGGAAGGCAAAGAAGATAAATAAAAAGAGAGACACCTCTCTGTCACCTCTCTCTCACACACTCTCATAGAGTGAGACAGAAGGGTTCAGCATCTAAATTCAGGGTCTACCATATCTAATGCCCACTCATGAAAGCTTTGTGTCTGCGCAGATATTTCACACCAACAAAGGTAAAGAAAAGAAACTTGTGTTTTTGACCCATGGAAATTGACTCAATCTCTTGTCCCCTGAGTTATAGTTTTTCATCTGCAGGGGAGGGATATGTGTCCCTTTGTTTTTTTTTGTTTTTTTTTCTGGCTGGCTACATGACTCAACATCTCCTTATCCTGCCTCACCTACAGACACACATCTTCCGTGCTAGGATTAGGCAGAATGGGAGCGCGATTAAATGGCTCTGGCAACGGTCTTCTCATACATCTTAATAGAATTCAGAAGTCTCTCTCTGTTTAGGGTGAAATCCAGCTCCAGTCTTGGAATTTTTTTTCTTTCATTTATCTGAAGCGAGGGGCCTCTTTGAGTCGACAACTGGCTTACTGCGCTCATGGGCAGGGCAGAGCAGATTAGTCAATTAAATGAAGCCATGGAGGAAAGAGGGCTCAGTTTATGCTCATCCTTAAGCCTGTATTCTGTTGCTCTAAAGAAGCTGCTGAGGAAAACCAAATGACCAGATTGTTGGAGAAAGTGAGGAAGAACAAATGTGGCAGTGTGCAGACATGCTTGAACAAACTCCCTGTAATTCCACGAATTGAAAGATTAGAAGTTTTTTCATTTGGCAGACAGCGGTTCACAAACACACGGTATAATAAAGGAAGTGCTCAACAATTTTGAGGTACTCCACTATATCTAACTGACTTTATGCTAAGCCAAGCTAACTAGCTGCTGGCTTTAGCCTTATAAGGTATTTACCTTACAGTAATGAAGGAGGTATCGATCTTCTCTCGAGTCTCAGTTAGACTGAGAATATGTGCCGTACTGAACAAAATGTTGAACTATTCCTTTAATTGTCTAGTAATGTAATAAATGATAACATTTTAGTCACAGGGGGTGTTTTTCTGCCATTGATGTACTTAAGATACTTTAGGTATATTTAGCAGATAATATCAGTTCTTTTACTTAAGTAGAACTTTGAATGCAGGACTCTTGCATGTAACTGCATATTTTTACATTGCTGTGTTGATATTTTTACTCAAGTAAAATATCTTTTAGAGTATTTTTTCAGTCACTGAAGAATAGACACACAAATGCACAGTAAAGAATGTTGTAAGCCTTTGATAATAATCATAAATGCTACACTACAGTACAGCTGAAATTGAGTTTGAAGCATGAAATTTCATCAGCAGAGAGCTCAATATAGATTATTTACAAATGGGCATGAATTTTGAATCACAATAAGTGGAAAATGAATCATTTTAATACTAACTTTTCGCAACCAGAGAATAGAAAAACTGAGAGGCTCGGTAATAATAGAGGAGATAATTACAGTCCTCTCTATCGTCTGCAGGCAGGATAAAGCGGCATTGTTGCGGCAAAGATCCTTAACTAGCCGCATGTCTGCGACAGTCTTGTTTAAAGGTCAGGCCGTTGTGTTAAATTAGCAAAGACAGAAAGGTCATTGAGATTGTTCCCGGCTAATAGATAAGCCCCGAGGCCTTAATGGGTTCATGTTTTCCCTTTTTATCAAGGGAGGATAATGCACATGAGCTGGCCCTTCTGAATCCTTTGGACTCGCAGACACACACACACGCACACACACATGTGCACACACATACACACACAGACATACACAAACACATGGAGAGGAACACATAGCGACAAATGCTGCAGACAGAAATAAAAACAGTCACAAATAAAGCATGTAAAACTGGGGTCATGAGGTTTGAAGTCTTAGACTGAGTAAGTTAGTGAGTAAGAGATGAAATATAAATTACTGTACAATGGTTTGTGCCTCTGCTTTTACCACTGTGGGAGTTTCTGTGTTTGTGTATCTCTGATTGCAATTTCAGGGCTTTAAGCAGGGAAAGATAAAAAAGGTGTGTTCAGGAAGCTGTACTAAATTGAAACAGCCAGAGTGCATGTCAGGCTCTAAATCATGTCTTTGTAACCTCACAAAGAAAGACAGTAAAAGTAGAATCATTTTGAAATCGAGACAAAAAAATGAAAGAGGAATGGATGACTCTATCAGGATCACATCAACCTGTGAGTGAAAATGCTCCCAGATTAGGAAAGATTTGTCGACTTGGCTTCTCTTTAGATGTTTTGAGCTGCTCCTTTAAAAAAGTCCAAAATTTGAATTGTGTTCTGCTCACAGTCTGACAAATTCTCTTCTCTTGCTGACTATACTAATGGTCATTTTATCGATGAATAAAAGCTATTTTAATGACTGAATGAAAAAGTAGATGAGTTGTCAAACGTGAAATTTAATACCAGAAAAATTGATTTTTCGGACATGAAATTGTTAAACAGTGACATATGAGCTACTGAGCAAGAAATACAAGACACATAAACAATACAAAAACATAAAAACAGTGAAAAAAGTAAAATTGTATAATAGTATGCAAGACATCTAACAGGGCGTCATACTGAGGAGAATAGTCCAATTAACTACCCAAGGCCTTTGTCTGTTATTTCTAAATTTTTTTTTTATATCTTCAGAAATCAATTATTTCAAGTGATGAATTAGAGAGATATGAGTTTGACAGATTATTTCCTGTATCTAAAATAAAACTTGAACCTCTCTGGGGCTAAAATGTTCCCTTTTTTTCCACTCGCTAAATAAGGTAGGAAACTACTTTGTCTCTGAATGTCATAATTGCGCTGATGCATAAACAAGGGAAACAGAGAAGAACATCTTACATATCTTCATATGATTAATTCAGACTTTCAAAAGAGAAAATGGAGAGGAGCCACACAGAATGTGAGGAAAAACAGCAGGCAACAAAATTCTTTTAAAAGACGGATGAGTACATAACTTGCTAGCACTTTTTTACAGTAGTTTTGTATTTGTATGTAGATTAAACCAGCCACACAACTTCACAATAGTTAACTTGCTTGCAGGATTTCCCTCTCTCCATGTTGTCATGTTGTGAGGCTGTGAAACAAGGTGAGGTCATGAAGGTACAAGTAAAAAATATATTAAACAATCATTTTACGCTGTGAGGAAATTTGCATTTAAAGGTCACCAGCAGTAGTTTGGTGTTTGACCAATAGAAAGCACTATAGAGAAATCTGTATGTGATTAGGTTCCTGTTAAATTTGCATAGTACAAGCATATGTCTGAAGTGATACACATTCGTGCCATGAGTTTCAAGCTACTTCACTGATGTACAATAGAGGGTGTATAAGTGCATAGTAGTTTTCCAACATGTCTGCAAAGGCAGTGAAGAATAAAAAAGGTTAGCAAATAAACACAAATCTAAACAATAGAGGAAGTACAATATCCAGAAAAATGAATTTTATACTAAAGTGGAAGGAAATGCGTGTGTTAGATCTTCAAGGATACATAGTGTTTTTTGGTAAGAAACGCTGAATGTGAACAGCTCTTGTTAGTTTACAAACTTTATTAAATAATAAAGTCATCACAGTTAATCGGATCCCACTTTATAAACCTCCTTTGCAGCACTATCCAGCTTTTCTAAGCCTCTAATAAAGAGGAAAGACTTCGATGCTGTCAGTGAAATGGATCTATGGCAGTTGTTCCAGGAGTTTCCAAAGCAGGCTCTGGCTTTCTGCAGCTTTTTGGAAAGAGAGAACAATCTGTTACACAGTGGAAATAACTTTTACCTGCCGTTGTAATAGCAGAGAAATTGCCTCTTCCTGAACCACTGTGGTGCAGCAAACTAAGTTTTGTGTCATGCTTTTTTCAATATAAAGTGGCTATAATAAAAAAAGTTTCATTAGTGATTTAAGTAAAGCACAAGAGAAAATCTAACTGGCCTTTTGTGTGTCTCACCTACTGTGTTAAGAAATTTTACTAATAGTAAGTGCCTCTGCTATGAAGTGAGTATAATAGAGCTGCAAGCTCAAACCAGGAGATAATGATACTAAAAGGCCAAAATGTGACTTTCTAGGCATGTGGGGTAAATTTGCATGTGTAACTCAAGATTTTGAATCAAATTTTGTGTTTCTGGGCTAATTACAATTGAAAATATACATATATATTGCCAACCTATATTACTCGACAAACCTTCAACAGTTTAAAAATAATAGTGACATGAATAAATATGATTTTATTTTTAGGTTGAGATAGCCTTTGGCTCAAAAGATGTACAGTATAATATTTTACAGCTGAGGTGTCATTTAAGAATTTGTAACAGTTTCTCAATAATCTTCTCTTCCTATAGTGTGATGTCAGCCACAGATGAAATCTGGCATTTCTCCCCAGACAGTGAATAATGCTACTGCTCCTGGGAGACAATGACAGCTACCGTGGTGATATGACTGGGATGAGGGACAATTTTTGACTCACAGCTGGAAGCCTTACAATTAACTACAACTCATTTACATCTAATGCAAAAATGTTTTCCTTAAAGCATCACCTCAAAAGGGGAAAAGTGATATTTTTCTTATGTGTGTATGTGGGCAAGATTTAGGGAGGTTGTTGTTCTCCATCTAAGATTAAATGAGAGCTGTATATGTGCAGATCAGTTTTCCCCTGATCAAATTCCTAATGATTGTCATTACTGATCAATAAAGGCAATTTAATATATATAATATATTATATAATTATATAATTTAATATAGAATTTAGTGCAAAATAGGACAAAATGGAAGCCAATTTGCGGCAAATGTCATCAATAATACTGAGCTTAACATCAAATGAGCTTGATACAGTTCTTAGCTCATTGCACCACCAGTGTCCCAGCGTCAATGTTTTTAATAGCAGGCAGGGAACAGCTGAGCATCTCCTCAGGGTGCCTTTGCCCACTGCTTTTCATAGAAGACTCACAGCAGGATGGCTCCAGAAACTTCCAAGAAAATAAAAGCAATGTAGTCAGTCTGCAGGGAATTACATAATGTCTGGGTTAAATTAGAAAAATGCATGAACACAAAGGGAGACACACACACACTCAACTTTGATTCAAGTGCATGCTATAGAAATAGTGGAAAACTGGATTCCAGCAAGAAAAACATATACAATGAAAATATATCCTGAGTTTTGGAGGTTTTCAATTTAGAACAATCTATCGAGAGCAATCAGGGATGCAATTCAAGTCTTCAACGGTGCTTCGATGTTACTATAGACTTCCGTAAAAGTTTTAGTTTTTAAAAGCATTAAGATACTTCTGACCACTAGGGGGCAGAAAAATGCTAAACCAAACACAGCCCTTTTTTACCTTTAGAGTTATGCTTCTGTTACCTTTGTTTTGTGCTAATGTCAGTTTTACTCTGCGTTCTTCAGGCTGCTTTTTAGTTTAGATATATTTGATTTCAGAGGGCATTTCATTTTCCATGTGGTCCAAAGTTTTGAAAAAAAAATCAGGCATTTTATCCCTTGAATCTTTATGCAGAGGCATAAAATATATAAAGGAATGACGATAAAACTTCAAAGCCTGAAGGAAGTGTGAAGGTGGGTTGAGCTATTGCATTAATCGCATAGCTTCTACAAGTATAGTTTGGTTGCTAGGTCCGGCTAAATTAGCTAAAGTAGAATTAGCTACATGTTCCCAGTAAGCAAACAGTTATAAACAGGAAGAGTCTTTGGCAGATAATACCTTAAGATGTTTTTCTATTTCAATAGTTCTGGCTGTGGTTAGAAGACGGCAACATTCTTAACACAAAATCTGAAGGGGAGAGAGCGAAGCAGTCAGACAAAGGAAATGTTTTAAACCGGCTGACAGTTTGATACTGTGAAGTGTTCAAAGATGATGATGATGATGATGATGATGATGATAATAATGGTGATGTCCAAAGACTAAAAAGGTTATTATAAACTAGAACGATCTTTTAGGCCTTGCAGTTTGAACATGGCTTTAATGTTCAATTTCTCAAGCGGCGGCTCAGTAGAGGACTGTGGTGTCTGGCAAGCTCCCAGGAGGGAATGGGTGGTGCCCTATACCTGGGATAAAGGTGTGTTGGAAAAAGGAGGAAGGTGCTCAGTACAGGTTCCTTGAATAAATAATGGCAAACGCATGTAAACACACATATATCTACTCCTCGTCAGTCCCCCTTCACACTCCGCTCTCCACATGTACACATCTGCACTCTGGATTCTGCTCTTCTGCTCTTTTAGCTCCCTTAATTAAACCGAGCATCGCTCTTCCAATTTTGCCCCATTAAGGAGCTGTAAATCTTGCAGGCAGTTCCAACTAACAATTTATCCTTACAATGATGCACCCATCTTATATTGGCCTCACAGCCTAATCAGCCCCCATGAATAAATCATATGGTGGGAAGTAGAAGGAGGGATGGTAGTGATGTGTAAGCATGTATGGGATTATGTGTGTTGGGATGTGAGTGAGATTTACTTTTATGGTTTGTTTTCAGGGCTGTGTATTGGATGAGGGTGTACATTCGAGGTAACATCGACGTGGGAGTGTGTTCACTGAGTCAGCGTTGGCTGAACAGATGGGGAAGGAGTGAGTGTAAACAGAAAGTGTCAAACATGGAAGAACTTATTGTTTTTTTCATTGTTTCCTTGCATTTTTTTTTTTTTTTTTTTTTTTAATAGGCCTATCTGTCAGTTTTAGCCGGGAGCAAACTCTGCCATGTGTATTATACAAAATGGCCTTTTTACAAAAGACCAGACAGAATGGATGAGAGTCTGCTTCAGGAGGGGAGACAGGCAGCCGAGAGTGCGCTCACTGTACTCAAGATGCACAACACTCTAGTGGTGTTTTGCTTTGCAGAAAATTCCTCTCCCCTGTGCTCTCCCTTTCCCTTTTTGCGAATGATGTACATTTTTTTCTGAAATGTTCCTCTTGAACTGCAACAAAATTGATTATACCTGTGATTTCCAAACGGGGCTAATTGCATGAACAAGGTTATACAAGACCCTATGAAACCACAGCTTTCTCAGGTTTGACCTGAGTTGTGTCTAATGCAACATATGGTCCACATGGTTAAGAACTGCCAGAACAGGTAAGAAACCAGATTGTGAGACTTTGAGAAGGTACAAGGGTATTAGTAGGGTACTCATAAGCCAACCATATTAAAAAAAAATAAATCCAATAAAATACCAAAAAAATTTGACCAGTTTTAATATAGCTGCCTGCCTGTCTATAATACTGATGTGGAATTTTTATAAGTTGAGTCCAAGTTTAGATAATCAAACAAAGAAGCTGCCACTGTCAGAAGAGGAACAAGTTTTATTCACTTCTATCATCTCTGACAATTTTTAGGTCACATCATCCCCTTTGAGAAAATGTGTAGTGAATTAGTTTGTGTCTAAATTTTGGGACAAAGAGATGATGCCCGCCCGTAATTTGGGACACTTCCAGTCAAAACCGAAGCCTGTGATTCCTGTATCCAAGCAAGTATGAAAGGTGTTTTTTTTAAGGTTATGGTTTGAAAATAATATTGTATAGATAAAGGCAACTCTTTTTTTTCTTCCTTTTCCATGAATATGACTCCTGATCCTAAGAATAAGTTCCTGATAACACTGTAAAAATTGAAAGATTGAGATTCCATGAGAATTCATTTTATCTTGATTATCTCGACATTTTACCAAGCAGAAAACCCGCCAATAACAAAGCAAGTATTCGTTTTCTTTCCTGTGTGCTAAAATGGCAAGAGACGTTCTGTAAATTAGCTTCAGATCAGTAATTGTTATAGACACCGTGGAATGACTGTAAGGTTTTTTTCTGCTTAACATTTTTTACACATCACATTTCATAAAGTAAAATCATTCATCATTCTTCTTTTTGTGCCATTTTTGGGCAAAAAACCAAAAGGTGTGGTCGTTGTCATTGCAGTCATCTATCATATTTCTCATCACACATTCTGACTGCCGCCATCAATCATATTTCCCATTATGCACTCTTGAGAGTCCAAATGTTCAGAGATGTCATGGTTTATGTATCCTCTCTCTGTCAGGCAGAAGATGTGTATATGTCCACTGTTTTAACATGAGATTTATTCACAAGGATGTGTGATAGTGTGTATGAATAAATCTGTGGGCATATCTGCCTATAAGATGAGACAGAGATATGTAAGATAACAGCTGGAGGCTAAATGTAAAAAGCACCTTTCAGAACTGTATTTAAGATAAGGAAAGGATGAGACAGCTTTATAATGCACCTACACACACCCACACTTCTTTGAATCTGCAGCTGGGCATATTCTGCATACCACTGCATTATTTGTGGCGAAGAAAGACTGCCTGAAACCTTGTAAGCAAAGATGAGAGAAAGGATAGTTTGATATCTTCCCCAACATATTCTGTAGTTTCCCAGTGTTACTATAAAGACCAAAACAGACCTCTAGTATATTATCTTTTATTAAAACAATGCTAGGCCTGGCTATATTTACGGATAATTTATTGTTCTTGACAAAGCTGGAGCAGAAAATGTACTGCACAAAACTGAGATAACGCATAAAAAATGTGAGGTTACGTGACAGTCCAATTTGTTGTGTCATGCTGGCCACCCTCACACTATATATAAGAGGAGTGGTAATAAACCTACCTCTTACAATAAGTCAGCAAACATTACTCACAGTATGAAGGCAAAGCCTTTAATAATCTGTAGCTGGATCTATCTTCTGCCATTTAAGTCACTTGTAAGAGAGCTACAGCAGTAGCCTCATTAAAATCAAATAACCATCCAGCCACAAAGCTGATGAAAAATCACGTATACGATCTCTTGATATCATGTATGCTAACAAAAACACAAGCATGATTGACTTCACAGTCTCATCTGTGACATGGAGCACCATTCATTTACTTCCCTGTGAAGCACACATATAAACACATATAAAATACATTTGCCATGTTCCCATTTCACATGTAGGAACACATATCCAGAGTATGTGATTTTAAGACATTTATGAATAGAATAGAGTAACATTTTGTGGGCCTTCATTTCATTTCTTTTTCTTACTGTTACTTATGTTTTCACCATTTAGTTACTGGTTTTAATGTAAAACAGTGTATAAACCCAAAGCTACAGGAACCTAGTTTTTTGTATAATGATCAATATGTCTTATGTTACATAGCTACTTTCCTCCACAACTATATGCTAATGTCAATACTTGACATTAAAATAGCAGATATAATCAATGGATTCAATTGCTGTCATGATATTATTTGTCCTCATGATATCTTGACTTGTACTGTCTTTTTCTTATGGTATTTAATCAAATGTCTTTGATCAATTTTAGTCTTGTTTACAAGCAAGTAGCAGGAGTAAACTCTATCTTTTGCTTGGAGTCAAAGGTTGTAAAAAATTTGCACAAAGGTAAAGTTAGCTGATAGAACTGGTAGTTCTGAGTTACAACATGAACAATGAAAATCCATGAGACAAGACGGCTTCGAGGTCGAAGGGTTTGTCTAGTTTAGCTATTTATATGTAAAATTCCATATAAGTAAAGCTATAACAGAAGGACCACATTAAATGTTTTCCTTTTACTGAGAAAAATTATTAGTTATTTATTGAAGAATAAATTCATGGTGTGTTTTCCCCATCTGTACAGTTCAGAGAAAAGATCTTTTTACACTTTGAATGAAGTTTGGTCCGACCTGACACCTCATAACTCCAGACGAGTACACCCTGTGTCAGAGCTGTGTTTCCTGAAGGAGAAGAAATCAAAATAGTGGAGAGTTAGCTGTCACAGGGGACACTTGGGAAGGATAGGCTACAGTGGCAGCTGCATCTGTAGTGTAGGATGGATGGATAACAGGGGACCTATCAACCCTACAGTTTTGAGCATCACCCTGAGCACATGCAAAAGTGTAAATAAACACCCTCTGAATCTTTTTTTTTTAATGTGTTTATTTCACCTTGACTTACAATCTGGCTACACCTTCCTGATGGACATAGTAATCTGCAAAATGGGAATGAAAAGCAAACACAGTGGCTGGTATTATCAATTTAGAAATCGCTCCCTGTCGATTCCTCTTTTATTTGAGATACGTTTCCACAGCAGCTCTGTCTCCATGTCATAAATTTGGAAAATGGTTTTCTGTCAATAAATGAATTAATATTCTTGAGGATGGTGCACAGGCATGACTGGAATAGAGATAATATGAAAATATACCAAACAGTTTAATTTCTATGCCTCAACACTGTAACAGACAATTGATAAGATATGACATCGGTGGCACACTCAGCTTAATACTAGACACAATGACAAATTAATAGATCCTGCCACAGTGTGTTGTTAATAATAATATCAGTATAACCATTTTTAACACTCATCTGTGTTGTACGTGCTGATATAGCCTTTTCCCTAATTTACCGTCCCCCTCAAAGGATCCCCCATCTACCTGACATGTTTCATATGTCACATGTTAGTAAATAAAACCAAAAAGTAAGGTTACATAATCACATCTACATACTGCAAGATTATTTGCACAGCCTATTATATCACATACAGTGTCTTGTCAGGCTTTACCGACCCAAATCTCTTCAGAAATTGGAGCTACATTGTGTTAATTTTAAGATGAACTGTGCTCTTGTCCAATCCAAATTGCAAGTCATGTGCTATTTCTGGCAGAAGCTTTGTCAGCAGTCCTGCCGTGAAAACGCTCCCTGATGAGCCAGGTTATACTGCTGAGTCCCATCTTCACTGGAAATGACTTGCCAGTGTAATCATTACGCTGCCTTGCTAAGGGCCATGTAAAATATTCAACATCCTTTTCGAAACTTATTTGCCTATCCACTTAAACAGCATGGAAATGTAATGTAGTGTGGTTATATGGCCATTCAGATGCAGCTGTCTGAAACTGACAGCTGGTCTGTGACTAGCTCGGACACGGATGTATTATGGGTACAGTGTGTATTGTGTCTTTTTTTTTATGTATTGCATACGTACATTATAGTCTTTCTCTAGCTGAGATGAGATGGCTGACTCTACACATGAATTAAACAAAACTGATATTTTCAGGATAATTTTTGAATATGTGAGATGCTCAACAGCACTACTGGAATATTGATTTATTGATGTCTTCATAGACCTGATGAAAAACATTGCAGATAAAAATCTTATCCTCAATATCAGGGTGTACTAAATCAACCATGGGATTTTCTTACTGATGTTTCTTTGATATAGTCAATGTTACTTTTTTAGGCTCGGCATCACTTCAGGTTAGGAAGAGTCTTTCAGTGGTTTTCCCTCAGTAGTGTTGTATTTTAAAATATTATCACCGGTTAACTTAAACTTGTGTATTTGAGAAAGTTGAGATAAATGATAAATGATAAATGATGTATCATTTACGGTCTTTATCTGAAATGGTCAAGAAAAACTATGAAATTGTAATTTCAGTATTGTATAAGGAAACAAAATGAAACCATAAAAATCAGAAAGTGCATTCCATTTTGTGTTATCTTCAATTTCTGTTTCTGCTCACCAAATACACAATTGCTGTGTTTTGGAAAAACCCCTCTAAAACCATCCTCTAGGTTTGGTTAAAAGGTCTTTGAAGTTCACTATCTAGGGAAAATTTGCAAAAAAGGGAAAATCCAAGGACTTTGAGCAAATGATAGGACCATTTATCAGTTTCCTGAAAAATAATCCCAAAGGCATTCTTCAATAGAAGGGATTATGTGTACATTTCAAAGTATAAAGTAATGACCACCTTTATTTTGGTTAAGTTTAATACACACACACAAACACACACACACACACACTCACACACACATACAAATATGAATAGAGCATGAGAAAGGGGGTGTTTATCTTGTTTTTCCTTGTTTTATTTACATAGAAATACACATATATTGTATAACAGAAGACTCAATGACAGTAAACATCGCTGTTCGACTTCAAAACTGACTGTCAGTGGTAAAATGAAGCAACAGCTTATGAATAGATGAAAACGCTTTAAGTTACATGTAAAACAATAATTCAGAGGAAACATGGCTTTTATCTTAAAATTGAGTTGTCCTCATCCACTGCTCTGTGCCGTACCTGTTCAACTTTATTTATGAGCAAACCTGTTACAAACTAAAGAACTATAGTACCTGGACTGTTAATTGGTTTTCTGGTAATTTTTTTATCCTCCAGAATCATTTCATCACTGATGAACCCCTGCAGCCAGATGGCCCAGATTTCCAAACTGTAACACCAACATACTTTATGTTGAAGCAGCCACAACTAGACAGGCAACAACACAGAACAAATGCATGAGAACTGCAGGGAGAGGAAGAAGGAATGAGGCATTGTATGGATGTGGGTGGGAGATCTGACCAATAATCAGGTTAATTGCATATTCAGCCTTTCGACATCAGAGCAAGTGCAGAAATGACACATTGGAGAGGACTGAGATAAGGAGAGAAAACGGAGAAAGAGCAGATGGAGTGCCAGACTACAACAACCTGGTTCAATCCAAGTGACAGATACGGCAACTGCTAACAAATGCTAAACAGGTTACGCCACTAAACTAGGTTACAGACATTAAAGACTTCAAGATATGTGTATACAATCCTACTCTGCAAACCCATCTGCTGTTATTAAAATTCTGTCAAAAATCTTAACCATGGAGACTAAACAGTAAACAAACATACTGCAAGGCAGCAGGAGTAACCAATAAATGATAATTATAATATCATCCTTGATATTGCTTTTTTCCTCACACATCACCTTGTTAGACACAACCCAAGGATGTCGTACATGATAAACTTCATCATCAAAAATAGACTGGTACAAGTTTGTGTGGTTTGCTGATGTGATGATTATGGCGACGCTCTGCACAAAGTTGCTTATATCTGCTACAAGATGCACACCCCGTGCTAGCTGTCAAAGCTGTAGACTCAGAGCATGGGTGCCAGACTACAACAAAATAATGAATCAAGGCAAACCTCCTGAAGTGTAGTCTGTGCCCCAGAGAAGTGACTTGAGATGTTCCTGATACCGCTGAAACAGTATCCCTGTGGTTTCTCCAAAGAAAGGATCAGTCAAGATGTCCTTGATGCAGTGAAAGAGGGTTTCTGATGTTGTGTCAGGGGCATCAAAAATCACAAAAATATACTTTGCTGGGAGTGTTTGAATCGATATACTGTAAATGGGAAGACAACTCAGATGACTGATGTCTGTTGTTCCATCAGCGGTCAGCCCATAGTAAAGAGAGGTATATGCCCCAGCGACTACTGTATTTCCAATTTTTCATCCTGAGTAGCCACTTGCAAGCTGCCAATAGTGAATATGTGTTTTCAAGAAGAAGTTACCATAATACTCCATCCAAATGACACCGGCCTATCAGAGGTAGCCCTGTTCTAAAAAAGTTGATTGACCTGAAATTGGGCTCAAGAATCTAGCAGTGCTTTGTTCCTTTTCCACAAAATTAACTTGGCTGTTGTTCAGAGCCTCTTGTGGTTTTGGCTCTTGTCTGGTTCCAATTGATTAGCTTCTTTGCCACAGCATCAAATAGTTGTTGAGATATTTCACTCAAAATCACAAACAGCAATGTTGTGGCACTAGGGGAAGAGCAAGAGGATCATCAAAGTCATTAGGATTGCCAGTTATTGTGATATTTTCCTGGTGACCAACCGACCAACACACAAACCAACTGAGGGACTGCCCTTGTCACTGAGCCATGCTGCTACCGCTTCTAACCATTAACGGTTTTTTTTTATCTTGGGGCTGAGCACCGCTACCGTTCCAGTACAAAACAATGGTAATTTATCTCATCTTTTGACCTCTTTTGACCTTCCTCATAGACAAAACAAATTAATGGCTGCTAAAAAAAAAAAAAAAAATGAGCATTTGAAACACATTATACGGGCCAACATTTTTTAAAGTGCTGTAATAGTATTATACCACTATAGTGCTTTGTCCAGTGTATAGTGACTCATCTAAAATTGACTCATATGAACATTATCTGATCTGCCACCTCCATAAATAAAGTCTAGCTAGGTTTAGGTAACAAAAACTACTAATGCTCAGCAACAGTCATGGTCACAGTTCAGAGAAGAGAGATGACTGTTGGTAGGAGACTCGACTCAAACTGAGGTTCAACATGTGGGTTTTAAAATGTTTGAACAACCTTTAAGCACCTGCACAACCACCACTACAACACTGGTCATGATGGGTCTAGCTCATGTTCCTATTTGTCAAAAAACATTCCTGTGAAATATGGATGACACTGACAGAAGAGACTGTTGTTGCCTTTTAGAGGCACTAAAATTTATAATCATTTAATCCCACACATTTTCACGCAGAACCTTTGTGCTGCCCTCAACATATAACCCACAAGATAGTTTACTGCAGTTGAAGTGAAACTGATGTTTTATCCTCTAATACTGGCAGAGCTAAACACTCACATTCCAATCGGTAAGGTGGGAAGGTTAAGACTGTTTTTTAGCAAACTAGTCATTACATTAAGCTGCATAAATACTCGAGCCATACACTAATGTTTAGCCCACTTGGACATGTAGACTGCATAATAAATGTCCTCGGCAGAGCTTTTCCCTTACTCTTCCTTTTTTTTTTCTCTTTTTAAATTCATGGTGATAAGAGAGGCAGGCAGATGAAGCTTGGAGCCTGAAAATAATGCTGCTTCTCATCACTGTGAAGCTGAAAGAAGATTCTTAAAATGCCCGTGGATATAGATTCAGAGGGACGAGAGGGAAGGGAGTTATGTGAAAAAAGGGAAAGAGACAGAACAGAGAGATGAACAGGAAAAGAGGAATACAAAGAGAGTGAGTGAGAGCAAGGCAACTGACAGATACAGCAAAGACTGCATGCAGCTGCGGCCTCCATTATCTCCTGATACATTTTTTATAAACTTTTGGAATTTAGTAAATTAATTTCAAACTTTTACCCTGTGGGGCCACACTAAACGGTGTCTGGCCACAGAAGAAGGAGCGAGGTGATACGTCTTCCCTAACATCCACATCTATCTGTGGAAGAAAGCAATCGTGGTATCTGTACTGCTGAGCAGAGCCGGAGAATAACAGCTTTCATTAAAGGGCACTTCAGTAATCACTGCAGCCATTAATGCTCAGTTAGCCAAGCCTTTTATTTGTAAAGTAAAGTTCTCTACCTTTTAAAGTGGTGAGTCTTTCTAATATATTTATACATCACGGAAATCTGTAACAAACCAGTAAAACATTTTTATGCAGCACAGAGAAAGAGTGCTAACGTAAAAATATAGGAAAGCTTTTCAAAAGCCTTTCCTGCACACTGTTATAGAAATTGTTTGATAATTTATTTGATAATCTTTTAGTCCAAAGCTAAGCACTAATTACTGTGGTTATTCAGCAGAGCACTCATATAAGCTATTTATGATGTATGGATTCCGCGATGTTGCTCATTCATCACAGTATATTAGCGTCTTCCTCCAAGGCCTATTCTGTCGAAAATATGTTTCTTAGATGAAAAATATTAAACCTCATGATTATAAAAATTTAGAATATGAATAATAAATAGTTATACTGACCTTGTTTGCAGATTGTGGCGTACTGTTAACATTTATAGATATTTGTTTGTTACAATGATAACCAAAAAGGTTTTTCTGGCTTCCAGGTTTGCCTAAGCAATCCCACCCATAAGCTATATAATGGGGTGTCATACACATGAAAATCACTTTTCTAGGCTCTGGGAATATTTACAATATACATAGTTATTCTGGATTAGAAATTGATAATGCAAAGAATAATAATATTGTTTGAAATTGGTGGTGTATCACAGTTACAGTGTTATAGACATCTCTTTTGTAATGGCAGTCTGGGAAAAAAATGATTTTTGGGTGCAATTTGGAGTTGAAGGACAGTAATTGGCCACTGGGGTAGGGCTGAGTGGTGGCACCATATCAGGCCCTCTAAATAAATCCTGCTTGCAGGCACATGTACACATCCAAAGGACCAAAGGCCATATTACCATTCATGGTGAGTTGTGCTTCTGGCCATCTGATGAGTACAGATCCAATGCTCGCTCTCCATTCAGCTCTGGCTTGGTGTCCACCTATGTTAGAGAAAAGCATCTGCATTAGCTGCTGCTGGAAACAAGGTTCATGAGAACAGAGCATCAGCCCAGAAAAAAAAAAAAAAAAAAAACGCTGAAAAAGAGTTTTAAAGGTTTCATAGATATGGTTGGTTATTTGTGGTGCATTTGTCACAATGACTGACTTGTTTCACATTAATTACACATCCATCATCCACTGTTATTAGAAAAAGAAAATATTGATTAGAGCACCTTAAGACAAAGGAATAACAGATTATTAATTGCTTTATTTTTAGTTTAATACCAGTTACTAACCCGGTGACTTTTGTCATCTGACAAGAACGTCTTTATTTCTGGGACAAATCTTTTATCAATCTTTATATCAGTAGCTTCCTAAACCACCTCTCTTACTTTTAAAGACACCCTGTGGAGAAGTAGCTTATTAACAGTCTAGTTCACACACAGTCATCTCTCACACACAGCACACCAGACACTTTTATCTTTGCCAAAAGAAATTACAATTGCAGCTAACAACTATAGCTATTGTGGACCAGCTGTTTCTTTGGCTTCCTGCTTTTCAAGGGCAGCAGCCAGGAGATTAAACTCTCCATTTCTGTTTGCTCTCTTCATTCCCCTGCCTTCATCTCAGTCATCTTTCTCTCTATCTCTCTAACCATCTCTCGCTCTTCAAGGCAGTCTCTCATTGAGCATCAAGAACAGAGAGGTGTTTGTTTCTCGTTAGCTGTTGGCTGCAACCCCCCCACGGGACTTGGCTGTTTTGTACTGATGCAGGACACATGATTGGAGTTGGCATGACAGTGTTGCCAGGGGCACTCTGCCTCCAGCATCACAGGCCCATGCCTACACTGAAAAAAGTGACAGTGGCCAAAAAAGCTCAGCATTTTCAACTTAAGTCCCTGTGGCAGTAATTTAAATAATCAGTTCTTCACAGGTCTGCCTGCTATTTTGAATGTTTTTATGTTGTGTAAACAGCAAACAAGGCATGTCGGTTTTCACTGCCAAGCTCATTAAGTTGACTGACCTTTCCTCTTTGCCTGTGTCCTCCTTTATTGCCTCTTCTCTACTCTCTTAACCTGAGGGCCAGGAGTTAGCCAGAAATGCTGCTCTGCACCCAATGTGCTCCAAGCTTCAGCACCCAACTCACCTGCTCATAATTTTTTAACGCCACAATTTGACAAAGCTGGAAATGGCGCACACCGAAGCCCTAGAAACATCTAAAATGCATTTGTGCTTGTGTGACCCAAAATAAGTTACGAAGCTAAGCTTTATGTTACAGTGGAAACTACTCTCCTCTTTCTTTTCTTTTTTTTCAAAACAGGTAAAATTCTCATCTGGGACTGAACCTTTTCTCAAGAGAGATCTTGTTAAGAAGGCAGCAAACAAACATGACACTGTCAAGACAACAACTACAGTACTACATAAAGAGTAGCAGGAAAATGTAGCACAAACCACAATTGAGCATAAACAATCGCCACTTTAAATGAATATAAAATGTATTAGAATGAGAAACAAAAAAAAATGTTATTTATCAAGTCCTTTAAAACTGGTTTGAAGAGTAATAAATCTCTTTTTTTCAGGCCATATTTGTTTTGTTTTATGCATATAAACAGGTAAGATGGAACCAGCCTAAGGAGGGATTTAAATGTAAACATCTACAAAGTCTACTACTCTGCAAAGCACAAAAAAGTACACGAAGCACAGTGGTGAGTTAGACTCCAACCTACTGTAAGCTTATATTTACTGAGCCATAATGGTAGAAGACGCTGACATTTTTAATTGGAAAATGGATTTGAAATAGATTTAAAATGTTTGATAATTTGAGCAATACCCAAGACTCAGAGAAATTTGCCTGCTAACACTTTGCCACCAGAAAACAGCTTATATTTGTTGCATTTGACACCAACTTAAGTTCTGTTAGATGATACTGGGCAAGCTCCGGAGATGACTGCAGGAATTCAGGGCTTTGCATACAACCAATGCAGTAGAAAAATACTGTAGATAAGTGTATCTTCAACATATCGTGTAGTCTTTTAAAGAAACAAAGGAACCATCCTTCGATTTGAAAACTATTAAGGAATTTTTAAATGTAAAAATACACTCATTGGCCATTTCAACAAGTTAGCAGAGAGGATTCCTTAATACTTCTTTGCCACTTTGGCTTGTAAATCCTGGTGTGGAAATGATCACTGATGGGAAATAAGCAATTAACAAATCTCAAGAGGAATATGTGAGATAAGCACAGCTAGCCTTAGCTAACTTTTACCCCCACTTGTTTTCTATAAATGAGGCAGAGGCTAAATCCTATCATGATGGAGAACAAAAATGCATCAGTAAAGGTACATCGCTTAATCTATAGCTAAAGTATCAATAACGTCCATCTTTGCTTTTGATTCTAATTACTGGTATTGATTAATTGTAAATTTTATTAGCAATTTAGAAAAATAGCTAAAACAGGGATATATGTGATTCCTATAGACTATGGAGTATATATAATCAAAATAAAGAATATTTTCTGTGGCAAAGCACTTAAAGGGGAAAAGAAAATTGAGAGAACTCATTGCATTGGTAGATATTGCATTTGCCCCTTTCGTTCTGTGAATATTATTCAAGGTCAGTGTGAAGTATCTACACTTTGGTACTATGATGAGTCTTTGGGAGTGAGCGTTTGAGGGTTAAAGCCTTTTATGCCCTTTAAAGCCTAAAAAGGCATAACATTATGTAATGTGGTTTATTTAAACCTGTTTTCTCAACTTCACTGCATCTGTAGTAACAACCTCCTACCTTTGTAGGTGCTGAATTCTATTCACAGGACACAAAAATTCTTTCTTTTCTCTCTTAGGTGGCAGTTTTCCCAAACAAAGCTCTCCAAGAATTTTGAGCAAGACAAGTAGCCTTATATTTGGGGCTTTCCATTATACCAACAATCAAATCTCACAAACATAAACCTAATCATTAACAGGTAGTATTCATCAGTATTCAACAAAAATGAACAATAAATTTGTGCAGTAAGGGGATTAATTGAATCTGACCTGGAACACTATAAAATAAAGCAAACCTTGAAGGAAGAAAACAGGAGAGGTTTAGGTTAAGAGTCTGAATAAATTTTCAAATGAAGCTGATAGCTACTGCTAGTTCTGTAAAGCCCCCAAAATGTGGTTCTGGCATTTCAGCAGGTATGGATATCAGTATTTTATGCACATGAGGGGAGATGTTAGATAAATTGAACGAATGTAGTTACCAGCTCACACACAACTGAGCTGGAAGGTTTTTGTTTTTTGTCTATTATAGTCTGACTGACCGGATATCACTTAGTCATGTCACCCCTCTTCAACAAGCATCAATTTTATATGTGAGGTCATCACAGAGCTCAATGTTGCCCAATCTATTTTCTCATCTCATCTTTGCTCAGTTCAGTTCAGCTCAGCTCGGTGTTATTAGAGTGGAATGAAACCCCATGCACACAGCCACTTTACAACTATATCACTTGGAGAAAATTATTTGTCAAATGGCTTCAGCATTTCTAAAGAGCCTGGGGAGAAGTTCCGATGTTTGCATAGTGGGAAATAAGCAGCTACGACAGCCCACCCAACCCAAATGCCCCTTAAAGCGGCTTAAATCTGAGGCCTGGGAATAGATTAGGTGATCAATTTCTTGCTTTCTCTTGTCTGTAATGCAGAAAAACAGCTTCTCGCTGTTTTCTGAAAAAGGCCCCGTGAGCAGCCACGCAATAGTTTTTCCCCCTCAAAGGTGTTGAGAGGAAAAGGGTATTTTTCAAAACTTTATACTGCATTCTGGGAGCAGAGAGCAAAGAGTGTACCCTCTCCACACATACACACAGTGCAAAGGATCTGGCAGGCCTGGCTGGAAGTGTCAAGCAACTTTTACAGACCACAGAAATAAATGACTTCCCCAAGGAAATGTTTCCAGCCTCAGATCTTTACTGTAGGAATCAGGTGAGTCATGCGTGCTCGTCTGTGAGTAATTAATTCAGAGCACCACGTAGAACTATTGTTATATCGATCCACAAAGCGCAACCCCAGTGGAAAAGCCAATACATCTGTTATTGATCCAAAAAAATAGCAGTGGGTCCCTGTAAGCCTGGTTCATACTGCTAGAGCTAAAGAGACAGGCCGAGTGTAAGATTGCTCTAGAAGTGACTGTCCATGTTCCTTAATGCAAGTGAATGAAGCCAAACTAGTACTGCTTATTTTAGCTGCACTCTGGAGCACCAATGATGTTTTCAAATCCATTTATTGTAGAGCCTAGGACCCCTAATGTGGGCCAGTGTGGGAGCTGGTGGTGATGTTGAAAGCAGGTTTGATAGTTTGGAAAAACTGATAATTTCTCATTCTCTGACATGAACAATTAAGCAGTTTCACTGGTTTGACTTGTTGTTAAAATCACTTCTAGCCCACTTCTGAGGGTGTGGTCTGTTCAGCATATTTCTGTAATTCCTTTTTGTTCCATTTAACAAACTTTTCAATATCTGCTGCCCTTTCATCTTTTCCTAAATTAACCATGCATGCAGTTTATTAGAATTAATTCAAAACTTTACCGTCATAGACTGTTCTTTGACAATGCAAACCTGAAAGAAAAATTACCTTATTATTATTAACTTAATAAGAGTGTGGACTAAGTTTGTTGCATTTGAATTTTGATTCTTTGTACTCTACATTATTTCTGTCTGTTCAACCTGAGCAGAGTTCCATGTAACTTGCATCAAAAAAATCATGTATGTGTTCATTTTAATTTTCTCCAACACAATGAGTGATGAAAAAACATAGCACATTTTTGGGAGTCAGAATCATGGTGTTTGCGGGGTTTGTGAACATGGTCAGGCTGTAAGCTAAGGTAGCCCTGTCTCCAAAAACTGTCACATTCTATTCTACTTTGCAAATATCAACATTAACATGGCTAAGCTGTTGTCGGACTACAGCATTATTAAACTTCATTTGTTTATTTTTTAATTATGTGTGAGCACTCACAGCATGTGGTTAAGGTTAGGGAAAGATTGTGGTCTGACAAAAGTTCACAGTGCCCTCAGGCACAACGTTTTTAGTCACATTTCACCAAAAATACCATCTTTCCCAAACCTTAACCAGAACACATTTGTTGCTGAAAACATAGATAGAGCTTTGAATGTGAACACCAGTCTCAGGCGTCATAGTCGCATGCTTTGTATTGCTACCATCCACCACAACCACCTCATTGAAAAAAAAAAATGGCCTTTGAACATAATTAAATAAATAATATTATTTAATTATGTTCAGGGTGGGTATATCAGCATTATCCGAATGAGGACATAATCCATATAAACACTACATATAACTATCACACGGATAGATTTGATGTTAACTTTAATATGAAACTTAGCTTTCTTCCTACGTGCATAGAAACTTTGCCATCTTCCTCTAAGGTATAACCAGGGGTCAAAGTAGGACATTACGGTCCAGTACTGGATAATAAAATAAAATATTCAGTCGCAGTACCCAGTACCAGAAAGAGGGGAGAGCAGCTGTCTAACAAAACCCACATTCAGAACCAGTCACCAAGAAAACACACCTGTTGATGTCATGTGCTCTTAAACACCATCTCCTTATTCATTGTTTCTAAGTCATTCCGAATCGCTTCTGAACCTTCGGTGCTGTGTTTTGATCCGTGCTGGATGGAGCCCGGCTGCTTTTCAGGTACCTGACTTCAGATGGAAGATTTCAGAATAGCCGTCCAGTACCAACAAGAGTTTAAAACTACTTTCACCCCTGGGTATAAATGGACTTAGGATAAATTAGAGCAATTTGCATCTAATGTAGAGCATTGAAGAAATTTCAACATTTCCAAGTTACACTTTTTCTCTTTGTCTTGGCAGGACTAAAATCAAAATGGAGCAGTGGTGTGTTTAATAAATGGGCTTTGTTATCAACGCTAAAACATGACAAGAAGATACGAAAATATTGTGATACTAATGTACTTCGTATAAAATTGGTTTAAAGAAGCAATATGGAGGAAGGCTAGAACAAAGGCAAGAAAGAAGAGGCATTCGAAATCCTGCTGCCTTTGATCCAGTAGAGGGAAATATCAAATATTATTCGTGTCATGGAATTAAGATGGTCAGAAATGAAACAGTACCAAACATGTCTTGTATTTCTATGCCACCATCTGAGGAATAGCAGTGGATTTTGCTTATTAGAGTTTGCTAGGCAGGATTTTCAAGTGTAACTGGGGTTTATTAGGCTAAATCACAAATTAAAGTCACAACAGAGCAAAGCCTAATTGGGGAACTGTGGATGCAGCCAGTTTGTCCAATGGAAATCCTGGTGTTTGACATAGTCAGGAAACAATCTTATTCAGGGATCATTGTGAGACTCAAGATTTAAATCTTAAACTTAAAGGGATAGTTTAACATATTGGGAAATTTATGTATGAAATTTATACCAAGCTCAGCTAATTGCAGATAATCAGCTGTTGGATCTAGCTTCAAATTGGCCATACAGACATAAGAGTAGTACAGATCTTTTTATCCAACTATTTGAAAGACAGCATATAAATATATTTCCTAAAACTGAAATAGTTCTTTAATTGTAATAATTATTATTATTCATCCCAGGATCCTATGAGAAAAGAACATTTTGGGAGTTTGGTACTCATGATACATCTTTTTTTTTTTTTTTTTTTTGGCAAAGATGTCTTTAACCCCTGGAACTCATTTAGGGTATCAATGGAATTCAGCTTTAAATTGGAAAAAAAACAAAAAAAACAAAAAATAACATTGTTGTGCTTATTTGAAATAAGGGAAGGGAGAAAAATGGACCAGCATGGAAGAAAAAGACACTTATAATGGCATCAACAAGCAGATGATTACCAGCATTTCTGAGACATTTACAGTACAGATTTAGTCTTGACTACAACTGCCGGAGAACCGCCGGAGAACATCAAACATTTCTGATATTTACAGCCATCTATGGGGTCCTGAACTATCCCGATGTGTGTGTGGGGAGTACAAAGACTGCAGCTAGCCCTTCACTTATACAGCAAACAGAGGGTGGCTCACATTCCACCTCCGTCTGATTGGAATCACATATCACAGAAAGCCTTACAAACAGCCAAAGCCCAAACCTTGATCTTAACCTTAACCTTAGGTTATAATCCTTAAACTTTTTATAATCTTGATCCCATTTTTGATATTATTTATGTCATGCATGTTTTCAGTTATAGCCATTTAATTCACTTGGCTTTTGCATTTGCCTCTCTGTTTAATTTGCTTGCCAGTGCAGAACTCCAGAATTCTATATTGATGTACTGAGCATGAATCAGATGGCAGAAGTCTGCCTGCCTATATGAGTTTAGTATTATCATGTCAGTCAACATTGTCAACTGTACTCTTTGTTCTTCGGTGATGAATACTCTTAAAATACGGTGCTGTGGTGCCCCATTTGGTCAAAATACATTCTTTGAAGGAACTTAAGAGCTGTATTTTTTAAACTCTGTATGACCAGTAACAACACATTTTGTCAAAAACACAGAAATTCTAGACTTGCATTTATTTACTTTTGCCAGTTGGAGGCAGTGCAAGTAGCAGTCAACATGACATTGATATATTATCACCTTATAAACCTGCTATTGTGAACAATTGCAGTTGCTAATTTACACATTCAAGCTGCACATTCAAGCTATGTCCGCTATGTGCTGAGATGATACTAAAGTGTACAGTGAGTTTATCAGTGCTACCTGCTGCTGCTACTAGAAACACAGTTAATGAGAGTGGTCAGAGTAAACCAAAAACAGTAGTAAGTTGTTTGCTGTGACACTAAAACATGACGCTGAAAGATGCTAAAATGTGCTGTTGAGGGGAAGTGCACTAGATGCTAGAACTGGGTGAATGGGTCAATCTGTCTTTAGAAATTTGATACAGTGCATCTTTAAAACCAGCATGTTTTCACAGCTTGAAATCTCCTTTGTTTATGACCTAAGCTGCCCCTAAGTTAGGCAAAGATTGATAGAGAGAGAGAGAGAGAGAGAGAGAGAGAGAACGGGAGACCAACAAATGCAGAAAGGAAAAAGCTTTAACAGACTTTAGAAACATCATCAAATGCAGCAGCAGCAGGATTGAGTGGATGCACATTGTAACCTGAGGGCTTAGAAGAATAAGAGTGTAACAATAGCTTGTATACAGACCTGATGTCAACCCTTGCCTTAGACGTATATATCAAAGAAGCAAGGCAGCCATGTTGAATGGATAAAAAGATAATTGGCTTGCATGTAAACTTCTAAAATGCTTGTAGGAATAAGATCTAAAATTTGATTGGCAAGATTAAAGAAAACCTAAATACTCATCCCCCCATTTAAAAATTGTATTGATGTCAAGAGGAAAAAGGTTGTACATTTGCAAACTCTGCCTGTCTTCCTTGTGAGATGTGACACGAATTCTGCGGTGTAGACTAGCATTGGGATCTGGTTTTTAGAGTCAGTGGGAAAAAGGTTAGATAAGGTACATTTTTACAGATGTCTTCTGCCGACAGTATCTCTGGCTCCTTTGGGCTAATTTCTCTAAGCTTTAAAAATGCTGAGCATTCAGTTGGAGAAATGTTTGCCACGCATACTTTTGAAAAAATTTACTTTGACTCTTCAGATGTTTTTGTAGCTTGCAGAAAAGGGAGAAAATATCTGTGGGTTATTTTAACAGATAAATATAAGGGATTATGAGTGTGCAGGAACTTCAATTTTTGTTCCTCTCGATGGTTTTCAGACACAACTGCCTCTAAAGTTACATATGCAAGGCTGCAGGCGTGTGCTTTCTGTGTATCATCTCTGATCTCTGGTTTAGCAGTTTTGCCCTATTGGCATTAGAGTAGTTATAGTGTTGTCAGCCAGTTAGTTTGCAGCATTGAGATTCTTATCCCTGTTAGAATTCAGTCTCATTCAGTTCAGTTTAATTAGTTTAGTTAGATTAGTAAAATTTGTTTAGTTTAAATAAATCTATATAACAGATTTGAATCAATTTCAAAAAGATTTTAAGGTTTAGTGGGTTTTCTGAAGACTGTATCAATGTCCAGCCAGAAATAGAAAATAATGTTGTTGAGAGTTTACAGTGATTTGTGAAAAGGTAATACAGTAATAGGCACACCTACAGTCCTGGGAAGTTTATTGGCTCCCCTGATTTTCAAGTATAGAATTCTATTGTGAAAAGGAATTAATTTTTGTGTAGCCACAATATTTTAATAAAACATCCAAAAGTACTGATTGAAAAAAAAGAGAAAAAAAGGTTTCCATGGTGAAACAAAAAATAGACATAAAGTGTATCAAAAATGGTGAAGACAAGAGATCAGTTTGAGAACATCAGAAATGTTATTATCAAAAAACACAACAATTCCAAAGGTTACAGGGCAATTATGGAGGATCTTGAAATCTCTGGTGCAATAGTCTGTAATTTCATCAAGAAGTTTACAGTCATAAAACTGTTAGGACGCTTCCAGGACGTGATGCTAAGAAGTGAGAAAAGTCTGTGAATCTGTGGATTGTGGATATAACACCACACAGGCTGAACTGAATGAACCTGGAGGGGTGGTTTCAGTCTGGACCATATGCCATACACTGAACCAAGTAGGGCTCATTGACAAAAGCCAAGACGACACAACTATTGAAAGAAAGGCGCAAAAAGGCAAGAATAATATTTGCAAAAACTTGCAAAACATTTCTGTGGACAGATGAAACCACAGTGGAGCTCTCAGGGAATGAAGTGCATCAGGTTGTTTATAGCCCATAAGGAAGAGAACAGCCTACCTACAGTAAAAATGGTGGAGGTTCTATCATGTTGTGGGGATGATATCAGAAGATTACCAGGCATTTTAGAGTGAAATGTGCTATAAAGCCTCGAAAAAGTAGGTTTGAGGCGAAGGTCTTGGTTCTTTCAGCAGAATAACAACCCAAAGGAAATATCCAGCAGCAAAAAACACTGGTTAAAAAGGAAAAGATAGACTGTTTTAAACTGGCCAGCAATGAGTCCTGACCTGAATCCCGTTGTAAAACTGTTGGAGAGATATGGAGTACGCCATAGCAAAAATGAGTCCTGCAAACAAAAAAGAGCTTCAACTCATATTAAATGGAAGAGTGGCAGAAACTACCAGCAGACATGTGTAAGAAGCTTCTAGATGGCTACATGAAACGTTTATAGGCTGTCAATGTTGCCAAAGCTTTGGCAACTAAATATTAGTGATGGGTTACAATAATTGTGTCTGCTGTGCATTTTGTACAGTAAAACAGGGCAATATTAAAGTATTTGATTATACAAAATTGAACAATTTTCATGTATCTCTAAAAATATTCTAAATTCTGCAACTAAAATTCAGGGGTGTCAATAATTGCAGCAAGGACTGTACAATAATGCAGGGGGCCAAAGACTATTTGGCCTCACATTATTTGTGTGTTTAGCATATAGTGGGAGTTGGGACAGTTAGCCTAACCTAGCATAAAGCATGGAAGCAGGGGGAAACTGCTAGAGTGGCTCTGTCAAAGTGAATAAAGACCAACAAGCCTAAAGCTGACAGTATAAAATGTATCTCATTTATTATATCTGTACACAAATGGAAACAGAAGAAGGAGGTTTTAGTGATGATACAAGCTGCAAATATTTCTTGACAACAACAGTTAAGCCTTCTACCCAGCACCCTTTATGTAGAATCTCTGGATAAAACACAGGTTGCCATGTGGTCATTGAGCAAATGTTAGAGATAGCAGGTTATGGTACAGACTCAGTGGTACCAAATCTGGCAGTGTCGCAGTGACAACATTACTCTGAAATACCAAGTGTGGACCTTGCACCCAGCTTCCAATTACCAATAAATTGTTACACCATAAAGCTCATCTTTGAAAAGGAAAAAAAAAAAACAAAGCCCTATTTGCACAGACTGAACCAAAGTATACAGAAGATATGAGGTGTTTAAAAAATATACTTAATCAGTCAAATTAAATGAATGTGGTAGGAATGCAAATTATACAGTTGTGATAACTGAACAAAACAAAGATTTAACATAAAAAAGAAAAGAAACAGGATCACAAATTATTCAAGAGGTTAATTGCAAAGAGACTGTTATTGTGTAATTTGAATGTGTTTAGCAGGAGAATCTATTACTGTTGAAAAAAGGAGAAATTGGGAGCTATTCCATCATAAGAGTTTATATGCTTTTATTTTCCAAAAAATATAGTTGGTTAATAAAACCATTGCAATTTTTCAAGTTTCACCTGAATGAACTAAAGACAGAAATGACTCCAAAAACTAGATATTAAAAAAAATATTAATAGATATATACATTTGTAAAATAGCCTTATTTAGCCTCAGCGGTGCAAAAAGAGCTTTTCTAATCAAGGTTTTTAAATTTTGAAATGAGAATATCAGTTAGCTTTATAGCAAGTTATGAAATTTCAACAGATTGGTGTCATGTTTGCCTTGCTTGGAGGACAATATGTAGAAGGCAACAAATGTGGCCACATCTTGTTTTGAAGCGCAGTTATAATAGTGGATTTAGTTTAACCAGAGTACACTTTGGGTGGGCTCTGTGAAATCTAAAGTGTGCGGCAGAGTTTCCATGGCTGTATGAGTGGCTGTGCTGACACTATATGTCTGTGGGATGTCAATGTATTGACTGTGCTAACCCAGATACTGGAGTAATGCTCCATTAAACTAATTGTTTGAGAAGTGTTGGGGAACTCCCGGAGGACAGGTCGCACCAATTTAAAATGCATACACATTCATATAGATGCATATAGCCTCACTTAAATACAAGTAGAGAGTCAAAGTACTGGCCTCTCAGTGTGTCGTGAATAATCTTTAAAATAGTTGGTGGAGATGTTTTGAGATATGTCAGCAGATGTACTGTATCTCTATTGATCCCTTTTGTTAACCTTTAACGCTCATCCTCCCACCCATCCTCCCACCTCTCTCTATCTAAATCTAATACATGAGAGTCAGACAGAGAGGATGAAAGGGTGCACTCTACATAATGGGTGCATGTGTGTGAGTGAAAATTTGTGACAAGTGTGTGAAATTGTCAAGTTATATTGCAAACTAATTTTAAAGTCCATAATACATTTTGTAGCTGTAGCCTGACTGTCTGATATCCTGCTCTTAAAGAGGGTTGTGCACAGGTGTGAGTAAAAAGATGTTTCTTGTACCTTTTGGTTCATTGCTGACACTGTGTGGTGAAATTTTCTTGTATCTAACTTTGTCGCTAACCTGTAAACACAGTAAAGAACACCTTGGGTATCATGTCTCTTGAGTGCCATCACATTAAAGGTTCCATGAGACAATCCGAGGCAACGATGGTCTGGCACACATGAATGGAGAAATTAAGGTAAAAAAAAAATCACATATACAGGGACGGTTGTTCAGAAAAATCTCTTTTACAACATTCAGTGGTATAGAAAATATGATTTACCGTTAACGCAACACTTGTTTGAAAACTGGACAGAATTTTGTGGTTCCTCAGTTATTAAGCAAATGGCTCAATGGAGCTTAATTTGTCTCAAGTGAAGGACATGAAACAAGTCATTTATTTGGAAAGGGTATTTATAATCATATGATTTCCATGTATAAGGGCTTATAGTGATAGCCTGGTGTTAGTTCAGATTCTAGGTTTCCAAGTTCTTGATTTGTTCAATAATAAACAGTAAAAAAAAAACCAAAAACAGTTTAATAGGTGGGATTGAACATCGGTATGTCATCTTCCTAAGTGGAACTTAACATGCTAGCTAGCTACCCAGATACATTAATGAAAAACACTGACAGAATAATTTTATCAGGTGTTGATAAAATTATTGCAGCTACTGGCAATGCTAGTTAATTCCACGGAAGCAATAACTCTGACATCAGCATATTTCTTTGTTAAATTTATCATAATCTGCTACCACAGGTTCTTTGTTGACAGGGGATCATGGATACATAACTCACTACTGATTGGTTAGAGCACAACAGAACAAAATAACCCTTTCTTAACAAGAAGTTGACCAGCACGGACATACATCATGCAGAGTGAATGAAGTAAAACAAAATAGCTACTGGGTCCCTTTAAGAGGCCAGTGCTGATGGTGGTAGATGATGGACACTAGCTGTCAAGTGAACGTGTTACCTGTCGGTAAGTGTGACTTGACTGTACAGCTGTTCCTGGTCTCTGTCTCTCTTTTCTCTCACCCTCTCTCTTTCTCTTCTCTCCCCCAGTTCTCTCTTCTCACCCCAACGGGTCGAGCCAGGCAGCCAGGCACTCTGAGTCCAGTTCTGTCTGAGGTTTATGTTTGTTGAAAGGGATTTTTTCCTCTTTACTGTTGCCAAGTGCTTGCTCATGGCTGGAACTGTTAGGTTTCTGTCTATAATATTGTAAGGTCCCGATGTTAGTCTGCAGAGTGCCTTGACATAATGTATTGTATGATTCGGAGCTACATAAATTAAATGAAATTGAATTAAGTTAAATTGAAAAACCTATCTAAACTACATTTGACTGCTGTTAGCAGCATAACTTGGAGGATATAGAATGGCTGACCATCCAAGATCCTGCAGGCTAAACCTATCTATTTATAAACCTATCTATGCTATATATTGTTGTGCTGTAGCTTTTGGCTACACCAAGCGAGTAAATTTTGCCTGGCTGCAGCTTTAGACCATATACACAAAGTTTTTTGGTATTTCTTTACAAACCTTGCATATCATGTAAAAAGTAGCAGTATTCCCCCGTTTTCAAAGAAAAACCCTTCAATGTGTTAATTCTGAAATAACACAGGAATTGAATCGGCTATGGTTACTTAACAGTCCTTCTGTTTGATTTGACAGTTCTGAGTGTCGCCAGTAGAAATTTATGAGAGTTTTTATGATAGTTAACAGTTTTGGAATTGTTTGTAATGTTTAAAAGGAATCATATGCAAATAAGCTTGTTTTCGAGTGCATACACTGCATTATAATCCACTGAGGACATAGACACTGACTTTATACAATATTTAGGGTCAGCCAAGCAGTCAAATACATTATTCTTACATTATTCTTACATGCTGATAATACATCTTGTCTTTATCTGGACCTTTTCTATCTCTCACAGAAAGCAGGGAGTTATTAAGTGATCCATTTATTAGTCTTACATATGTACGCTCTTTTATATTAGATATGTCACTCACTGGCTTACATACATATTAGGAGACATTCCATAAATGCCATTATACGCTTGAGGATGTTCTGTACTTGCCATTACGAGTACTTTGGTACCATATCTGTCCATAACCCCTAATCACACTAAACAGTGACTATCCAGCTGGGTATTAATGCACATACCGAAACCATATTAAAAAAAACAAAAAAACAAAAATTCATTAGAAATTCCATTAGAAATTAAGTATGGTATGAGATATTAATAGTGTATACTTGAAATATATATTTAGCAGTATGTGCTTACAGTTTGAAGGCTCAGTAGGCTTTTCCTGATGTAGAGGATCACTGTAACAGATGTGGCCTTCAAACAGCGTTCTGCTGTCACCAAAAGGAGAAGATGAAATTGAAACTCATTACATGTGTTATTGAAAAAAATCTTCATCTGCAGCACTTCAAAATTTAATCAAAATTTAAATCAATTTAAACTGAGAAAACGTTCATGTCATCATGGGTACTGTCAAATAATTCGTCAAGTGTCAGCAGAGTATTAAAATGTAGTTTTCTGCATTAGCTTTAGATGTTTGGTCACATCACAGAATCTTGACTGAGCAGGCTTCTGTCTGCAGGATAACTGCTGTAGTTGTCGAACAGAAAAAAAACACCTAGCCAAGGTCTGTTTAGCGGGACTTCTTTTTAATCATGCCTATGCTACAGACATTTTCTTATCTCTGTGTGCTACTTCTTAGCTATATGTGTTTCTTTTCCACTGATAATTGAGGTCTCTTTGGCGCTCTATTGTCAGTGGGGCCCAGTGTTAATCCAACCAGACAGAACAGTGCTGCTAAACGGTTTACTGTAGATTCTCCTCAAGGTGAAGATCATCGAAAAGATAATCCTCCATATTCACGAGAGCCAAGCCAAATGATTGTCTGCAATGAGTGATAATGAACTGTGACAAATCAAGCCTCAAGTGGATCCCTAGGCTGAAGGATGACATATGACTATAGAATTACACATGCCTATCATCTCTGATATTGTTCATAATGACCTAACACATGTAGTTATCTTTTTTGCTGTAGTTGGTGATGACTGGGGAACCACTTGACTGACATTTTAGTGTTTCAATCAAGCTAATTAGATTTATGAGATTTGAGACTGGGAAGGTTGAAGTGATCACAGTAGTTTGGAGGGAGGTTAAATACAGGACAGAAACATGATGGGCCATTTTTATGACGCTATTGCTGCAGTTTCTGCTCAAGAAAATGAAGTGTTGCCACTTTGGCCTGGCGAAGCAGTTACAAGACTTGTTCAGCTTTATTTAGGCGCTGTGCTGCTAACTAAATGGTTTTCTAGGAATCCCAGGGGACAAGATCATTAAGAAATAGCTCTCGATCTATGCGTGATACAGTTGGAGATACATATACTCCCCATGGGCCCGCGCGTGTGTGTGGTGTGCGTGTATGTGTGTGTGTGTTTGTGAATGAGTTGTACAGATCCACTGTGACCCAGGAGACTGTATAACATCTGTTACAGATCAGGGGACTTCTTAAACACATTTCAGTGAACTGACTATCAGCTGCTAATGCGCTAATGTAATGGAGGCAGGTTGTCACTGATGATGCTGGAAGGGGAAATAAGTCTTCAATCATGCCTCTTTCAACAATCTCAGAAATTTAAATTCCAATGCTTTTAGCTAACTAGATTCAATTTGCATGGTTTTAATAAGGTTCAAATAGAAACATGTACTCCCCTGAGAAATTCTCACAAATCATTCAGTCCAAGGTTGTAATATTTTATCTGGGCCCATCATGCAAACACCAGCTGAATGCATTACAGCTGAGGCGCTCGCGATAAAGCGCCAGTTACACGTGTCAACATGCACTGCCTGCTGGAGAGACGAGATGACAGCCTCGCAATTGGCCTTGATTCAGCATCACCCCCGGAAGCATTGCTGTTACAATGAGGAATATACAGGATTTCTGTGATGACAGGGTCATCCTGCTCCTGCCCCGTCATTCTCATCCACCATGATGATGTAGTAATGGTACAAGTCTCGCCCCCGGTGACTGGCACTGCCCACACAGAATTAAAACAAAAAGAACACACTGACCACACATACACTTGATTGTGCCCTATTCTTTCTTAAACTATATGCTAGGACCTACAATATTTCTCATCTTATCTTTGCTGGAATTCCCACATGACACTAGTGGCAATAAATAATGAGGCTGCATGGGACCCAGGGGATGGGATTACGTTTTTCATTTTGGTTCAGAACAGATATAAATTGAGGACCTCTGAATTATGCAGGAGATGCCACATTGTTTATCAACTCCCCCAGATATAAAGGTAATTTTTAGAGGATGAACTGTTGGGAACAAAGAGATGCACTGAGATTTGACATCAAACCTTTTTTCCTAATGATAAAAGAACTACGAGGAATAGAACGAATCCTATCTGGCCCATAAGAGTGCAATGAAAAGAGTGGCTATTTATCTGGCCATATGAAACTGGAGTAGAGCAAAAAATAAGAAATGTCCTCACAAAATACCAATGTAATGAAAGCAGAATATGATTTGTACCAGCGGTGACTGGTGTGGCCCTAAATGATTAGTAAGAGTACACCAGGCACTCCTCGGGCCCAGAAACCATTTGCTATAGAAGACATTGATTGAAATCAAAGCTAGGATTTATCCCTATGTTATGACTTCTAGGCAGGAAGGGACAGAGATTGCATGCAATATACCATCTGTCGTCTCATGCAGCCTTACCAATGAAAAAAAAATAGTGAAATATGATTTTGTCATAGCAGTTGACTGTTTGAAAAATCCTCCCTCAACCAGTGATTGTCCAATTATAGCCTAATGATTTTAACTAGGCAAAGCAGGCCTATAAAGCTAAAGATAGCAGCTCAGTCTGGCTCTGTATTGTATTTATCTCTATACTCCAGCAAATTCAGCCGAGCTTGTTATTCAAGATAGTGTTATGTCTGCTAAATACAAAGGCAAATCCTCATCCTGAAGGCTTTTTCATTTGTAACATTGATAAGTTAGATACTTTTTAAAAAGCAAACACGCACACAAAAACTTGGTGAATGTTCAATTAACACCCCCATTGGTCAAACACTTCAAGGGTTTTGGTAAACAGTGGAATCATTTATCAACTCCAACCATTTAGCAGTAAGAGATTTTTCATTTATATTGCTTTTATCTGATCTTTTAGACACTACCCTGGCTTCAGTTAAATATAAATAAATAATAAAATCAAAAAATTAAAAGATAAATTTATCTGACAGTCCCACTTAAAACGGAATCCATATTTGTTTTTTCTTTAGATAAAGCACATTGTTTTCAACACAGCTTGATGAACCTTTTAAACTTCATTTCTTTATGCAGGTATCATGATGCTGGTGCAGTGCTGATGCTGTTGGATGAGATAGAGGTATATCAAACAGTGTGTTTTTTTTTTTTTTGTTGGAAAACTACAAACTGGTCTGTTTAGTGATTGAGATTCACACTAACATTTTGGGCTCTCAAGCACCTTTTTGTTGATGTCTGCCCTGGAACTCCTCTCTTTGTCTATTCTAACCATTATCAACTTTTATTTTTGCAGTCCTCAGAAAATCCTAATCAGCAATCAGTGAGGTGGGAATTATTCATACATACTTGTCATACTGAAAGTTATGGATTGTACAGTTCTGTATCCCAGGCCATGTAAGTGTAGGGCTGTGGAGGTTGGAGTGGTCATTGGGCCTGTAATGCACCCAAATGTCATGGGGTTTTTTTGATTGTTTTTTTGTTTTGTTTTGTTTTTTTCAACTGCGTTTTTTTTTTATTTTAGCTTAATTTACATGTAATGTTATATATAACTATTGTAGTTTTAAATATATTAGCAGAATTAACTGAGATATGTACATTTAATTACCTGATAAGGTTATGTAAATAAAGATATAGTTATGCTTGCTCTCCAGTGCTTTAAACTCTCTACCATAAAGGACATTCAAGTTTATATAATATGATGAAAACACACAGCACAACTAAATGTTGTTACTATATGTTATTACCCTTCTCTGGGATTGAGCATCATGTCATAGGTCAAGCAAAGGAACTTCTGTATGATTAAACCCTGGTAGCAGCTGAGAGGGTTAGCACAGAATGAGAATAGACATGACAGTTTTAGAATAAACTCACTTGCCTCCATGGCTGCTAGACGGCCCATGGCGCTCCACCTGCCTGCTCACCACTTACTGAAGAGGAATGACTTCTAAGTGGCCATTACTTACCTTGTGAAATGGCCTTAAAAGGGATGGTATGGCCATTGTACCCTCAAATGTGACTAAACACAATAAAGTCTGGCTCACTTAAAAAATGGGATCCAATATATACGTGACGAAATATCAGCTCCAAATGCACTTTTGATCCAGCAGCAAACAGTAAAAAAAGTTCACATTATACAGCATTTATAAGGTCAGAATGCGAATCCATATTGAAGGGTAACTAAGCAGAAAAAAGTCAAAAATTAAATTAATAATGGGTGAAAACCTTTTAGTTCTTTTTGGTCCTGCAAAGTCCGAGGGATCACCAAAGTCATTAGGATTCATCCTCAGGGCACCAGCAATGTCTGTAAAGCATTTTGTGGTTATCCATTCATTATGTGTTTAGATATTTTGCATTGACATAACTACTCTACCCTAGCATTTTGGTACTAGTACAAAACTTATATAAGCAAAATGTACTTGAATATTTCAAGCACCTGTAACACAGCTAGATGGTGCAGGAGCATATCAAAACATGGCTTAGTACTAAAATATGACCAATTATACTTATCAAAAAGACGGAATTATTGGAAATATTGGTCTTCTACTACAAGCCTGCTTCAAACCATGGCTTATTACCTTCTGCATTTGAGGCAAATAAATGGCCCTGGTCGCCACTTGAGGAAATACAGTATCTTAGAGATGTTTTTAAGTACAGTTCTTCAGTAAATGTACCTATATTCCCACACTGGATGTACTATGATTCCTGTAGGACAGATCTTTCTAGATTTCAGTGTATTTGATAAAAACAGAAATCCACTGAAGCCCGACTTACTGCGGAAGAGGCACGTTCTCCTGAACCATGCAAATCTTCCACGGTTAATTAGCCTCTCATTATTATTCACCTCAAGTACTGGGTGCATGTGCCCAGGATCTGGCCACAGCAGCCCAAAAGATTGCTTTTCATAACAAAATAGCTTAGGTTATGGGGCAAGGATACAGTATGTGTTTGGAATGGGAATTATTCCACCTGTGTTTCCAGGTTAGTGTGTGTCTTTGTTGATCAGAGCGATTTGCCAATTGGGAATGTTCAAAACCATATCACTGGACTCAATCTAACACCATAGTTTGCCTTTTAGCCCACGTATGGCCTCCCTGGACATGCTCAATTAAAAGCTAAGTGTTTCCTTAGAGTATTCCTTTGACATCACCCAAGATGCCCTGTCAGTGGTTCTAACTATTCTAATAGTCCCATTAGTTGTAACACTGCTAATAATTGTAGTAAGAGCTTAATGGATATGTGGATGAACAGTACTTTGGCAGCCTTTTATTGAGCTATCCTGGACAATTAGAAAAAAAAATATGGCAACTACATTGCGATAGCATATGAGTATCATCAATTATCGGGTAAACAACTGCCAGGGGAACTTTATTCTGTTTTCATAGTCTGGAATGTGTGTGTGTATAACTGAGCATCAGTTGCTCTGTTTAAGTGGCAGGATATTCAGCACAGTCTCCACTGGTTATGGCTTTGGTTTGTCCTCTATGTCTGCTGGACCCTCAGGAAGCTTTTGATGGCTGTAAGCGACCCTATCCAGCAGTAAATGACAGCTGTTTGTTTGTCTATGGATTTCCTTTAAAAAGTGGTTTGCCCTTGGCTATGGCTAATTCTACTCATTAATAGTTGTTATTGTCAACCTAGCAGTATTGACAGATGGCAGAGCTGACTGCACAGCTAATTAATAGATGCTGCCGGTCAACACTGTGGCCATCGCTGCTTGTCACAACAGTATCAGAGTTGTTCCAGATGTTGTCAGAGTGACACCATCACTGAGACTTCTTAAACAGCACAAGGGAACCTATATTAATAGGAATTTTAATCAGCTCCAAAATCAATAAACCTCAAATCAACCCTCAAACTGACATGATATATGTCATTATCTATTGCCAGCATGATAACAAAGCAAATAACTGCAAAAAATCAATCAGCAAATTCCTCTATGGATGAAAAGCTAATGTCTCGATTCCAATATTGCCCTAATTTCAAACTGCAGTGGTGCTTAGTTAGAATGTATGTATTTATATTTCTCGCAGAGCCTCCTCTCTACAATCACTCGCTCAAACAGCTGTGCATCCACAAATGCTAGTTGATTAATGGATGTGTTGGTTTACAATGTGGCTTTACTGCACTCAATATGTTACGAATCAACTTCTCCAGCGTATAGTCAAGCTATTATCCCAATAACAGTGTGGCTAGTTAGTGCTCTTGGTCAAAGCCCTCTTGTATGTGTAATAGTGGGAATAATCATTACAGCTACATTTGGACCAGTACTAATTGCCTTGCTGCCCTATAAGCCTACGTGGCCAGACTGGTAAGCATATGATGGCCCACAAGGGGCCTGATGCTCACTCAATTATCTGCCAACTGCTTGTATATGTAAAGATTTTACTCAGCTGTGAGACGGTTCCACTAAGAGCTTGTTAACATTGTGAGCTCACTGTCTGTTGTTTGGATGCAGGCAAAATTGATTATATTTAGCATCAGCTTGGGGTGTATCAGTAATTAATGGCTGACACCGCAATGTATGACATTTGAATTTTGCTATATTATTTCTCCCCCTAAGCTTTTGTACTGGGACTGAAGTTACCCAGGCAGTTAGCCTTTTCAGGACTCAATTCAGCCAAACCTTGCTGGCTTACATTTAGCGCTATAAAGAGTTTAAATGAGGCATGAAAACAAGGACAAAAGGGGTTGACAAGCTCTTTTTGATTTGCTTGTGGAAAAGCACACAATGATCATAAGGTTCAAAAGCTGTATTCATTGATTTTCTCTATTCTTTGGCCATATGAGAATAGTGACAAAAGTCACAAACACCAAACTGGTATTATCACTTAAAGTTGTTGCTGCTATTTGCAAATCTAGGAGAACCCAAGCAACATAGCGTTTGTGTCAATACATGTTTCTGGCTAGCTGAAAAATGTTCTCTCTCCTTGTAGTCCCATTTTCCATAAATTTTATAGAAAAATATCCTCTAGCTTCTTAAATTCTACACTATGTTCACTAGAGAGTTGCCAACTTTGTCTGTTTGCAATTCGGTGCTGGGCAAGCTGCCTGGAGTAGTTACAGTATATTACATTATGCTCTTTTAGTTTTTGTTTAAAGTGACCTAATAAGTGCATTCACACTCAAAAGTAAAGTTTGTGGACTCTAAAACTATAACTACAAAAATATGTTGAAGGACTCTCCAGAGCTAAGGTTAAATGCAACATTGAGTAGTAATAGACTCACTGGTAGGAGAGCTCTCTCAAAATGCAAACAGTCCTTTGATCCTTTGTTATTATTAATAAAGGATACTGCAAATCTGAGAAATAATTCAAATTTAGCCTCAAAATATTCATTATTTCTGCTTCAATAACTTGAAATATTTCCAAGTTTATATTCACATTCTCCTACTTCTTTGGTTTTCTTGCTGTTTTTCCCCCAGGCACATTCTCTAGGACCTTGCCTTAAACTGTTTCTGAGATATGTCATTACCAACGACTCAGCATCAATGCCATTACTTTGGGAAGTAGATTGTTCAGTCACACAGGTATATTGGCATAAGTGAATCTCCTGTCTAAACACAGCCTCAGGTACACCTAATGTACATTGCTGTGCGGTATGGTGTAATATGGGTTCCCCACCCCCTACAGACCTGCTGGCAGAATATCAGCTGAGGGCCAGCTGACTCTGAATGGACCGATTTGGAGAGGATTAAATTAGCTAGCAACTAATAAAAGAGATGTTGCAGTATGCATATGGGGACTTTATGGGGCTGCTTTACTTAGTTTTGAGCAGCTTGCGTAATTATGAGAATCACGGATGGAGAAAATTTAAGGGGGAGGGGGAAGGTAGATAGAGAAAATTGGGGGAGGGGAAACAGGAGAAGGGATAGGTGCTAATGAGGGAGGGAGAAAACTGATGGAACAAAATGGAAGAAGGAGGGAGGGAATAACAGATAAGTGACAAAGACTGGAAAACAGAGGATGGGTTAGATAAGGTAGGCCTTTATAAAGAAGAATTATATCTACTGAATAACACCAAATTATTTTTTATTGGAACAGGAAATGCATTTCGATATATTTCAGTGCCCTTTACTCTCATGTTTTTTTTTTTACTGGGAGATAGAGTGTTTCAGTAGTTTCTTCCAAAGGAACACATCTGCAGGACAGTAACCCTGCATCTCCAATTACCTGTACATGATGTAACTCTAACCAATAATAAAACCACTGAAAGGTTTCTTGCTCAAGGTTAATTCAAAATTGACCTATTAATAGTCATACTGATGCCAAAGCACATTTTATAATTTATAGCCCAATGTTAATACATTCCTCTACCATTCTTAATAAATCTTGTTAAAAAAAAACCAAGAAAAAAAAACATCATACATGTGACTGAAAATCGCTGCTCGCACAAAATTGATAGCTAAGCTAATTTTAGATGCATTATGCTTGAGGATGTACTTCTAATAGGCTTTTTTATGCCATCATCAATACATTTTAGGCCCAATTATTGTGGACATAAGATTGTTTCCCTGATTCTTAATACCAGTTTTAGGCAGGTAATCAGAAACTTGCAACTGATTGCATTTTTTAGCTCCCAGCCAACTAGTTTTTCATTATTTATTGAAGCTCTACTCTAATACCTGACAACAAAGTACCAGCAGCTTAATGAATGAGGCTGTAACATGCCGGCCACCGAGGCGTTCGTACTTCTGGGGAATGCTATTCGGTCTTTGTACCCCTCTCTTTCTCTTTTTACTGATAAGACTCTTGGTTTTTTCCACTGGGCTCCATCAGAGATGTTTTTGCTATTGATTTACTTGAATAGTCTGTTTTAACCAATATGTGCAACAAAGGGACAGTAAATATTTCATTATGTTGGCAATCTATTGAGTCCATATGGACTAAGACGGTTGCTTGTTTTATGCTGTTGTATACTGTAGTAATGGCATTGTTACCAATGATTACAAAAGACGAAATAAAGTTATCAGAAAGTCTATTCCTGCAGGCCATGCGAGTCCTTATTCACTAGAGAACTTTTAAAAGACAGCAATGAGATGTACGTTAGTGGTATCATCACAGAACGATTTCCTCTCTAAATGCCTGTACATTTATACATTATAATATATATATATATATATATATATATATATATATATATATATATATATATATATATTAGTAAAGCTGCAAGCCATATACTTCCAAAAATGAACTACACAGTGAATACTATACACTTTTTTATTAATAACCTGCTCTGTTTTGAGATAGCAATGCAGTAACAATGACTTGTCTTTATGAATTGAAACCAACAACCTAAGAAAGTAATACCATTTTCTGACTTTCTAACACTGAGGTATGTGAGGTGGATTTGTATGACTTTCAGCAGAATGTGCTGCTGACAGGCTTTTGTTTCCTTAATTATCAGCTGGTAAAGTCGTTAACAGAGGTATTGATGGGCCTTAATTGACCATATTGGTGTTTGGTTGTCCAGCTGGATACTGGCCAGAGAATGTACTGATAAGACACTCACGCACACTCACTAACACAGACGGATGCAGTACAGCACAAACACAAACACACACACACACACACACACACACACACACAGGGAGCCAGCATACCATATGATTTCAGTAGGGCTCAAGTTTCCAACCGCAGCCCTTCAGAGGGCATCTCCCAACATTATCGGTATTATGCTGACATTATTGCATTATTTTTTATTATTTTTTGGGGGGATGGGGCATTCACCACCTGCTTAAAAAACCAGACTCAGCCTGTAGGCACTGAGTCTGAGAAAAAGATGATTACATGTTTCTCTCTTTTTTTTTTTAATCAGATGTGCATAATTTTGAAAAATGATAAAAAGTGGGCAAGGAGCTGGGGGGGGGTGTAGATGCGTGAGGCCGGCGTAGCTCAGTGACATTAAGATCAGAGAAAAATGGAGAGTGACTCAGAAATCACAATGACCCTATGTTAGACAACTCTTTGGAAGTGAAGGTCTTTTCCCCTCCAGAATCCCCCGATTTAGATGTTAGTTTGGTGGATGACCATGGTGGTCCCGAGCCACACCAGTCTGAGCTGTTCACTCCAACCCCAGTGATGCCTAAAGCCAGAGCTCTGAGGGCCGAGCCTGTAGTTAGAACAGCACTCTCTGGAAAATGCCGACTGCATACGTACATAGCAGCGCGATGATATCGAGGGACCTGCTGCCGTCTGAAAATACTAAGTAGAGGGTTAGCAAAAAATAGCGTAAACTCCTGTGAATGGGTCTTATTAGTATATATTTGAAAATGAGCGCGGTTTCCAGGCTCTCACCAAAGGACAGGGGCTGGGGGATTAGGGCTGTCCACCTGCTTAGAGGGTATTAGCATGCTTTTCTTTTTATTATACATTTCTCAATGACTCTATGTCAGCACTGGCTCTGCAAGTTTGAGCATAATTTAAATTAGTAGATGGTGAGTTGAGCCAATTTCCTGCTTTAATCATGAAGTTTTTCTCGTTTTCTGGGTTTGTTAACAAGCTGCTTTGAAAACTCTGTGCCAGCCCAAGGAAAAAAACAAAAAAAACACACTGGAATTAAAGTCGGAGATTAGTCGAAGTGGCTTTATTTGATTAAGTCTTAAGTCTTGTTTGATTATTTTATTCATCCAGCTGATGACTTATTGATGACTTCTTGAAGGTCATATTGGCATTTCACAATTGAAATTTTTAAAACAAAGTTGACAGAATCACTTAGCAAATATTACTTTCTGCAAAGATGACCAGGTTACCATATATTAACACTGGAAATATTTTACACTGCAGCTAAGAGCAAAGGTCTGGCAAAGCACTCAGACAACAAGAGCCAAAAAAAAAACCCGACCCGTACTTATCAAAAAAAGCCACATTAAATCACATAGAAACACTTTATTTTCTGGCCACACACATGCAACCAGACACAGAGGCTTACACTGGTCTGTCTGGTCTGTCTGTGAACATGATGCGCCCTTTGACATGGGTTGATTGTTTGTTGGATAATGCCTGCTTTTGTTGATCATTCAAGCCTTTCTGTTAGGGACTGAAATAAATGTCACAATTTTATGTTTAATCCCCCTTTATTTTTTCTTATTGTTATGCATTTCATTTTGGAAAAGATTATCAAAGCGGAGAACTACATTACAATGCAAGACATCCATTTTAAGTGTTGAAAATACAAATCATTTTGGATCATTTGTGAATAACTGAATTTGTCTGTACTTTGGTCACTACACCACCCAATGCTGTTTTGGGGGGCTTGGCTTGAGCATTTGTTCAGTAGACCCATGTCACATGTTCATCTCCTTTATGAAAGACAGCAATGTTGTCCCCTCCTCGAAGTTGATCTCCTCCCTTACAGCAATGCTTTACATGCACAGAGTAAATAAAACATTTACATTAAAATTGAAAAATTGAAAAGGTAAATAAAAGAGATAAGTGAAGTTTTAGAATAAAATAAATTTTCACAAACCAAGGGGGTTGGACTGGCACATGGAAAGTCTCAGTTTTTTGTTATCCTTTTCACCAAATCAAACCTTTAAGCCAAGGTCTGAGCAGAGAATTCTGGCATCCACTCTCTACCCTCCAGCCAACCTTTGCTATTCACACCCCAACCCAAGCCCACATCTAAATGTAGATCTGAGTTCCTCTCTGTCTCAGCCATTCTCCCCATCTCTCTTTTGTCTCTCCTTCTGTCGCTCTCTTTTAACCTCCCTGTTTGTCTCTCTTTGACTGTCATCCCATTCCGGTAGCATCAATCCTTTATCCCTAGTTATTCCAAACTTGGTGCATGGTGAGTGTGAATCAGAAGGGGGGTTAGGAGCAGGTGTGCATCTGGCTGGCTATTGCTGCTGACTCACATAAACTCTAAGAGGTGAGTAGTGAACTGCTGGGGTTTAGGAATACAGCTGGCCTCTTATGCTGATGGACCTCCACCTGTTCTAATGTTTGCCAAAGGCCCAGCCAGGTGCTAGACAGCATATACATGCACACACAAAATCTGCAGAGATACACAGAGCAGACATGATACACATATGTGTGTCAGATCCAATAAGGTTTCCCAGCTGCAGTAATTGCAGTACACAGAAAGTGAGCTAATGAATTCTGGTGCAGGTTTCTGTTCTCTGCTGCAGAAAACAAGCAGCATCCCCACATAATTCTCTGCATTCCAAACTGGAGCACAAATTATTTAGACAAGTCAGGAGGTCAAAACCTCAGCCTTTGGCTTGGTCACTCAGTGGCTGGGTGGGAAGTTTAAGAAACAAGTTCTAGGGGGAACAAGCTGCTTTTCAGGAGCCATTTTTCCGGCATGCTCCCTATCTGTCTGTCCTGGTTTTCTTCCCCTTGTCTCTCCGTCACTGCTCCCAGCTTTCCTCATGTTTCTCATTTCTTCCATTTCCCTCTTGCCTTCTCCCTTTCTGTGCAAACACAGTACAACAACTCGCTCCTTATTCACTAAGACCAGTGGAGGCGATGGAAAAAATCCAATAAACATAAGCCCCGGCTCCCCCTTGACTCTGCTGTCGTCTCTGAGATGTTATTTAAGCGCGACACATGGTCGATTTTTCCATTCCACCTGGAAGACCTCACTCCCCTCCTCCTCTTCGTTCCAATATGGATTTGAGATGTTCGTGCCATTTTACTTTACCTCCTGCTCCCCCAAGTTGCGGAGAGAGATGGGTAAATACGCAAAGGCTGTGTGAATAATGCAAAGCGAACATTAAATGTCAGGGCTAAAAATTCACAATTTCCCTCTATTGTCTCGCTGCCATTCGCAGCATGTTTAATGCATTTTATAATTAGAAGAGATTCTCAGACGAGAGGAGGTCTGGCAGTTATGGGGATCCCTTATTTCTGTGTTTTAAGAAGTTACAGAACTTCATTTGAAAGGCAAATCTCACAGTTCTTTGGAATGGGAAACCATTGCAGGAATTTTTCTCTAAATCGTTATCACTTCACCCAGAGGCTGCACCAATAATATCAACCATCTTTGGTAATTAGCTGTTAAAATCTGGTTGATTACAATTATATTTAAAGCAGTATATTCACGATAGCGCCAGAGGTGAATACCATTATACCAACACAATTATACATTGACAATATTTTTTGAAGTGACAAGCATAATGATAGCGTGAGAAGCTAACATTAGTCCAAAAGCAGCTGACATTGCTGCTAAGCAACAGTAAACATTTTAGCCCCTGACGCTAACGCTAGCGAGCTTACTACTGTTTACAGATTGATTTTAACTGTTAAAATCTCACCTGCCCTCATATCAATGCAAGTTGTTGCACCAGTCTCCATTTTGTATAAATCTGTTTCCTCATGTGACCACATGAGATCACATAAGATGGTGCATTGCTCCATTTGGTGCAATAATCTTAATAATATCCTGTAGTGTGTTATTTACCATTATTTTCAAATACAGAGGGGAGAAAGAATGAGGAGATAAAGGGATTCTTTTTTAACTTATCATTCCTTTCTTCTCCAATTGGAATCATTTAACAAATCAGCTAGCTTAATAATGACTATTGTCTGTCAGAAGAAAGAGTGGAATTAGCTTGGTTCTTACAGCTCCACAAAGCCTCTCCAGGAGAAGGTCAGGTTGGCTGAGTGTTAATTACTTTATACATAAGTCTAAAGTAGTTCTAGTTGCCTGAATTTCTAGCAGATAAGAAGATGCTCCTATAATTGTTGTTTTGCTGGTTACATGCTGTTGGTAATTTGGAAGGAAAAAACCTATTTGTGGATTGATTTGCATATGTAGACTTTTTGATAGTTATATGGCCTAAAATTCTCTGATTATTATTTTCTTTTCTGAAATGTTTGAGCCAAAAATTCTCTAATCAGGCATTAAAAAATAAATAGATAAATAAAATAGATATGTGTATATATATATGTATATATATTTTAATTAATTAATTAATTTATTTTTTATTAATTCATTTATTTTTTATTTTTACTTAGTAACTAGACACTTTTACGCCTGGATTGTATAATTGTCTGATTACATACTATATTGTTATGTCCCCAAGGTACTACATTTTCAATTTGCTCTAGCTTTACCTCTTGGCCATACAGTACATGCAGTAGCAACAGTACTGCATCCAATTCACCAAGTTTTCATCCTTCTTTTAGCTGCATAAATACATTTGACAGATGACTTTACTAATTACCTTTTCAAACTGCAGTAATCTCTCGGTGCAGCAAGTGAAAATTAAAAATGCAGCGCCCTGAGTATTGTTTTTCATGTCTGAGCCTGTATTTATCCACCTGAAATTAATTCTCTAATTTGTTTGTAAGATAAACAGGGAATACTTTGCTTCCCAATCCACTTAAAGCAACTTCTCCTCTACTTTACATATTCATTCTGAAATGCTGATTTTTCCCCGAAGGCTCCACCCAGCAATCCTACTATTCATTAACAGTGAAATGAAGAACGAGCCTCCACTTTTCTGAAGGGCACTGTAAAGTCTTTTGAAAGTCTCACCTTAAAAAAAAAAAAAAATATAGTGTGTATTTGCCTGCTTTAACTAAATTAAAGTGATGTTTAAAGGAGTGTGGATAGGTGTTGAGAAGTCACACTTGAGCTGTAGTGTGACTTGGTGTGTGCTACTAACACTCCTGATCTGTATGGAGGTGGGTGATGACATCCTTGTCCAAACACACAAGGCAACAGGAAAGCAAACACATAACCCACTGTGAGGATGCTTTGCACATTTTCCACTCAGTGCTCCAAATGACTTTCATTCATTTGGAAACTTATAATAAATTAATTTCAGTTTTGAACTTTGAAAGATTATATTGCTTTGATCAACCTCATTTTGCCAGATTACAGGGACATTTCACTGTTCCTCGTCTTTGTTTCAGTATGTGCCCACATTTTACTAAGCCGTCAAATGAACATACAGTATGTCAAAAGGACAACTTTTGTTAAGATCACTTTAGCACTATACAAAAACAGCTATCACAGTGCAGTTCGCATTCCAGGGTGAGTTTTATTTTTGACCGTGTATAATTCATAAAGTATGTAATGCATGAGCAGTAGCGCATATGTAAGCCCTCATTTTGGACTCACCAGTCTCTCCATTAACAATAATGTAAATATTTTGCATCCTAAAGCATGGCTGCAAGACATGCTGTGTTTATCTTTAGGGCTGCAATTTAAAGCAAACATGTATAAAAAAGTATGAGCAATTAACCGTTCGCTCTTTTATTGTAGAGCTTTCAATAACATCTTGCAGTCTCTCTTGGCCTTTTTTTACAGGGATTGTTGACATACTGTAAAAGAACAGAATAAAACCATACTCAGTTTCTGATTTTTCCTGAAGTTGAAGGTCTCTGAGAAAAGAAAAAAAAAAAACGAAATAACCTCTAGGTTTAAATTCTCAATTTGTGAGCAAACATCTTATTTACACATCCGGCATGATGGAGAGAGATGAGTGTTCATTTCATTCGTTTCTGGCCACCTGGTAGTATAGATTCACTTTTAGCTCCAATTTTTGGTCTCTACCAACTCTTGAGCAAAATATATGGCTCTTGTACAGAGGGGTTTGTAGGGCTTTTTGCTGCCTGCTGTGGTCAAAAACAAAACTATGAAAGTGGTGAGAGTGAACCAGAACAGTAAAGCTTCGGGCCAGTGACGTAAACAATGTGCTGGAACCCAGTATAAAGCTCTGTATAGCTTAGGGGAGCTGCAGATTAAGATTATTATTCTCTGTAGGTTTAGCAATATGAGCACATTATCATCTGGTAAATTGTTAAGCTGTTGAATGATAACAGCAAGTAGTAAGTGGACCTGTAGGGTCTATTTTCTTGGTGATACAAATGTCAAGAATCAGCAGTTAATCTCAAGGATAAAATAAATCGACCAATATGCTTTTCAGTACTGAAAGAGAAAAAAATCTAAATCCCTCCTTTAGATATATGGAATTTGTATTTTCTCAACCCCATAAATCAAATTGAGTAACCTATTTACTGGAATTTGAAAAATCAGACTTCGTGTTACAGTAACAGTGACGAAAATGAAACCATCTTGCTCCTAAAGTTTACAGCAGATTAGTCACTTTTTCAGCTCACTCTATGGCAAGGTCAAAATCATCTTGCTGAACCATGAGGTTGCTGAATAACACACCCTAGTTTGCATGCAAGTGCAAGTTAGGATAACTACTGACAGTCCACCGGGCAGATATAAATAAGTGACTGACCGTAGTTCATGTCTGAATTACAGCTCGTGGCAGCATTCTGCATGTACTTATATTGTTTTCATCTTTCTGAAAGGGAAAAAATTAAGTTACCTTTTCTCCTTTCATGTACTCCAGTCACAGCAGTAGATATAAAAGTCGGTTTGTATAAGGCAGATAGCAGATAAGCAGATAATTGCTAGAAAAGATGTTTTAGAGACAGTAAGTGCAAAATAAAGGGTTAAGATTAAAAATAAGATTAAAACACAAGACATAACACATCAAAAGAGTTTTCCTGTAAATTTTTGATAATTTGAAAGAACATTTGTTTTGAGAATGTACAGCATGTAAACATATTTGTTTTTATGTATTTATTTAATCTTTATTTAATCCAGCAGTCTCGTTGAGATTAAGATCTCTTTTCCAAGAGAGGCCTGAGAACAAGAAACAGTTACAAAACCCCAATTAACAAAAGAAAGACAGCACAACTAAACAAGTCACAACATAAACTAATCAAATCACCAAGACACAAATGTCACAAAGACAACATGTGGCCTTGTGAGTAGTATGTGAGTGGTGCCAACCCATTTTTGCAGCATTTTACTCTGATTTGTTATCTGGCTAACAGAGAGGACTCAACAGCATCTGAATTTTATCCTGCTATCAGACATTTCCAATGTAAAGTGTAAATAGGGCCAAAGATTCACATTTACATATGTAAATGTCAACCAAAAGCAGTTACCTCAGTGGTAGAATATAATTTTCATGGCAACAGAATTTCTTTGGAGAAACAAAAACAATGTCCCTCTGCTTTCTGCATCTAATTATTGGTCATGGTTTATAGCAATGAATTACACATGTCTCTGACATGTAGAGAAACCCTTTCATGTGCACATTCAGAGCCAGCATGAAAACAGTCACATTTCTATGATTGATGTTAACTGGATAGATACCGCCAAAAGGTGTGGACAGCAATGTAAATGGAGGCAAAAATATGAATTTAGGTAGAATAGAAAAATAGGTGTTTCAAGCTCTCTTGTAATCAGAGCAAAATGTGTCTGTGTTTGGTTTTTCAGGCCAGCGGGAGGTGACTGTCAGAAGAAATGCCGGTCCCAGGTGCCCTAGTACATCACCACCGGGACCATGGCAACTCCTTGGCCAATGAGAAGAGAGAGGTGCTCTTATGGCTCCGTCTGCCTTGCTAAATGGTCGGCATCCTCCTTGATGCTCCTATGGTTGCCGTGGGTGTTACTATGGCAGCCGTGGCCCACCCGAGCTGAACAAGTGGTTGGTGGGGGACATGGTGGGAAGGCACTCCATGGATCCCTAACATCTCCCTCGTCATCTTCCTCATCCCCCTCCGGCTCCTCATCATGGGGCTTCAGCACGAGGCAGAGTGGAGGGCAGCTGGATTGGCTGCTGTCGGAGAAGGGCCCATTCCACAGATGTCCTGAGTACACTGAGTTCAGAGAGAGGTTCCAGCAGGGATTTTCTACCAGATACAAGATTTACAGGTAAGAGAAGTCTGCACCTTCATGTATGTGCACTCTTTTAGCAAATGTTTAGGCTAAGGACAGTGTCTGGTGAAATTCTGTTGAACCGACCAGGGACATAATTTGAGGTGATTCAGCTTTTTCTCTACTTTCAAAGATATTATTGATTACCATGTACATAATAACGCTCAGCATAAACACAAGATTTTAAGCTGATTACATAGAAGAATTAGTTATTTTTTTAATATTTTTGTCTTTGATAATTAAAATGAAGTTAACTGCTACCTGCTTGGCTTGTTTTACATCACAATCATTTCAAGCTTTTTCAACTTGAAAACCCAAGTTCCCCTGCTGCCTCAAGACTGTGAGTTAACTGAACTTTGTATCATTATTTCAAGGTTGATTTATAAGTTTTGAATATATACAACAAAATAATAATATTAGCTGATTCCAATAAACCTCATGGTGTTTTACAGTTTATCAACACATTTGACAATATGAAGGAAGTCAAATTAATACATACGTTTTTCCTCAGATTGTGTACTCGCAATTTGAATTCCATTGTTACAAAATTATCTCCCGATTATTCAGGAAGTTGACTTTTGTTAATGATGTCAAGAAAACAAAGTATTAGGCAATAAACCTAACTGCAAACATAACACACTCAAAGTCATGAAAAAAAGTAAAAGCAGAAAATTGCAACCTCTTTCCACACTGTTATTTATTTCATATTTTCCACTCAGAATCTCAATACTTTTATCAAAATTGATGGTGCTGAATCTTAATAAAATATTGTACTTGAGTTAGTTTGTACCTTCTCCCATCAAGTGACAGCAATAGCCTTTAAAATATTTTACGTCAAGTACATTTTGGCGAGTTGGAATATTTTCAGTTGAGAGCATATATTATGCCCCTCAGGAAAACACAACACCTGGGGACATCGATTCTTACCCGGATTCTGGCTCCCTACATCTCACTAGCTGCACTCTTTGAGTCACGTCAGTCACCAGTGATGGTACCTTTCATTAATATCCTGTCAAAGGCTCCCTTAAAACGCCTTCTTCACCAAATTAAACAAATTTAAATTTGGGTTAGAGAGTTAACATTCATGCGGTACTTGTTAATTTAAAGGAATAAAATTGTGTTCTGTGTTGGACTCTTTAAAGAGCAACTAAATCAGGCTCAGAAGGAAAGGTAAATGTTTTGTGTCATGCAGATTAAAACAAAACCTAGAAATACCCTCAGTGTAATCTGTGATTAGATGCGAGAGGAGCTTGAGAGATGTAACTGTTGTACATTGTGACTCTTTCAGATTTGTCTTCAGTCCCTCAGATTTTTTGCTGATTCTTTCCATTCTGAATTATGAGCTCAGCAGGACCAGGGAATTGTAATGCAAGCCTGATCTAGTTTAAGAGCAGTAAATCCAACTTGTTATATAAATAATGCACTGTATAGTAGGTAATCATTATAGTCAATAAAAAAGTCAGTTCTGACTTCTCTCAGGCAATGCAGTTTAAAGCTATTATAGGATTATGTCCGTCTTAACAGCTCATAACTCCAAACTAATAAAACAGATGTGAATATTTTTATTTTCAAAGTTTCTAAAAAGTTAACTTCTGCAGAACTGCTGTATTTAAAGGGTGAACCTACAATATCTATATAACCCTGAAAGGTCACTACATCAGACTAGACTCTGAAATTTATTTATCAAAGCCTCACAAGGAATATTATTCTTCAAGAACAGACTTGAACAGACTTGAGAGGACACTGCGCTACCAGTCCTGTCTGGATGATATACAACAAAGCAGGATACAATTTCATTGTGATAATTGCAACAGGTAGAGTACAATAAGTGAGACACGTTTTTAAAATAGTTTCAGCAGGGTAATGAGTACAAATTGTGCAAATTTTTTCTTTAGAAGAGGTCACAGCAGCATATATAATAAATAGGTATGTGATCATTATGTACTGGTTGGCTTGATGTCCTGGGGGAAAATAGCTGTTCATTAACTAGGTGGTCCTGGCCTGGATGCTGCGTAGCCACCTCCCTTAGGGGTGAAGGAAAGTGGGGGTCCTACAGGATGCTGTTGGAAGTCATTCGACGCCTTCCTGTATTGATGTGTCAAGCGGTTGGGATATGGGTGTCGGTAGGAGGGCCACCCTGTCAGCTGCGGTACAGTTACCGTCCCAGATCCAGCACTTCAGGAAGCTCTCCACTGCACGTGCGTGAAAGGTTAAAACAAGCGGTGTGTTGAGCCTAGCTTTCTCCAGCCTTCTCAGGAAATAGAGGTGCTGGTGCATCCTTTTTATACTGCAAGATGTGTTGGTGGTCTAGGAGAGTTTGTTAGTGATGTACACCTGGAAGCCACAAACTAAAGGAATAAGATGCTTAATGTGGATGCACTAAGCAGCAGACTATGGAGTACTAAATAGAGAGCCCTGCCCCTGGCCATCATTTGTTTTTTTTGTTTAATAAGTTTAATTTATGAATGAATTATAAATAATCAGGACATTTAAAAAAAAAATCATTGGGCTCCTTATATATTTAATTGACTAACTAATTGATATAGTATAATTATCTATTCATTTAGAAATACAATATATAGCAGAGAACTTCAAAAACAAAACTAGCTAATTTGGACATACTTTTTGTCAATCATTTGCTACCGTAAGGTTCTAGGGACGGCACCTAAAAGAACCTTTTCCTGCTGGCGAGGACAGTGTGTAAGGTTTCTGTGTGTGGTGTCTAGAGGCTGTTAGCTGTGTGGTCTCTAAATGATGCAGTGGAATCCTGCACCGGGTCCAGAGTTCATGTCAGCCCCTGTCACCATTATCATTATTCCAAATTTAATACCATGTGATAGATATACACTTTAACCGCTGAGGCTGCAGTCTGAATTTCCATTTCCTCAACTTGGAATATATATATTCAGATTTTTTTCTTTGGCTTCTCATTTACCCCCCCCCCCCAACCCCCCATCCACGAGCTCTTTAAAAATAGATTCTCGTAGCTCATGCCGTTGAAAGTTGTCAGAGCCATTTGTACTGTCAGAAATGGAGTCTTGCCTGAAAATCATATGTTCCAATTATCTGGTTTTTTTTTCTTTGACCGTTGCAGAAGTTGACTTTGACTATGTTTCTAAAGACGTGCACTTGCATACAAAACATTTCGAAGAGAATTGCACAGGCTCCAGCTCACTTTCACTTTCTTGCAGGCTGTCTTTTTTTTTTTTTTTTACTTTTATTCGGCTGGAAAAAGTCAGCATGACGGCCTGGTTTGTGGTTATACAGTCACTTATACAGTCACTTATACTCTCAGATTGTTTCTGTTTCAGTTTTTCTGCAGCTCCTCTGGAATGTCTGCATTTAACAGTTCCGCATACAACATGGAGTCATTTAGCTGACCGAGTCTTCCTATGTGGAGTCTAAAACTGAGGTGTTTTTCCTTTACAAATACAAATTGACAGTGTTTTCCTGTCTCCCTCCTTCTTCCTTCCTATCTGCTGTCTTCACTTCCTTTCAGTCTCTTTCTGCATCAGCTTGAATCAAATGGAAATGACAGCATCACTTACAGATAAAAGGGAAGTGTAGTGTAAAATGACGGGTGAAGTTTTCATGACATAAGTGGGGCAGGTTGTCATATGACTCTGCTTTTAGCTGCAGGACCCTTTTTGTGATTATTGCGGAGGTAACATAGCGAACTCCTGCTGATGTGTTTATCTCTCTCCAAGACAGAAATACTAACTTTTCTGACTTTCAGTTCTTGGCAAGCATTTCTTTTGTCTTGACTCTTCCTGGCACAACCAAGTAGTTTTATTTGTCTAAACTTAACCATAGATGTTGTTGGTCAGACAACACTCACATATTTTTTTTTGTAATAATTATGTGGTTGCTGGGAGGCTTTTACATATCTTAGAAGGGAATGGAGGTAACTTTTTTATATTTCGAATGAATCAATCAATCAGTGATGTAATTCATTGATGTACCACACCAGAGATGCAGGGATGTTGCCTGCCTGGATGGTGGGTGTATAAAACACAAGGGTTTCGCATTTTAGTCTGGGATGTGCATCCTGAATTCTGTGTTCTGTTAGGTTTAGGTTTGGAAAAGGTTAGGGAAAGATTGTGGTTTTGTGCTGTAGTCACTACAAGTAGATGTTTTATTCCTAGATCAGATATTTTGATGAGAAACAAATTAAATAATTTGTAGTTGGTGTAACTGACATTTTTACAAACTGCCAAATACCTTATATCACAGTATATCTTCATTATGTTTATAGCAAACATATTCCAGTGGGCATTACACATCCTGCAAAGTGTATTTGCTGTTACAAATTAATGGTATACTAACCTCATTTCTAAGAGACAGGGCTGATTATGACTCTGACAGATGAAGCTGTTAGTGTCAGTCTCTGTAATGACATGTTGATATGCACTTCTGTTTCCTTTTAGCAGCTGCTTACTGTTTGATATAAAATTGCTCTCAGTTACTAAGTAACCAGAACAACAGTCCTCTCAACTCATTTGAATGGATTCACTCATCACTTAAGGAAGTTCTAATGGCAGGATGAGCCATCATTTCGGAAATGATCCGGTCATGACTCACTCATATGTAACAGCCTCCTGCTATGTCAGAAATGACTGCTGCCTCTCGTCTCTCCTTGGTATTAGAGGCTCATTGTCTTTCTCTACATGTATGCACATTTCAGCCAACCCATTCTAATACATATACCTCAAGACCACTGGCAAACTTCCTCCAAATCCTTATGAAAACAATGACAGTGGCAGTGAAACAATGCTGGCAGGGGCCTGACAGCATTTGCTTCCAGGAAACAGTGCCAGGCGTGAATGAAATGACAACTTTTTCACAAGAAAAAAAAAAAAGAAAACTAGAAAACATTATTTTTAGCTTAGGATCCAGACAGTAATTTTCTATATTAATTTCCTTTTTTAGAAGTGTTTTTAATTTCGTTTTTCTTTTCAGTTTAATTCTTTTTTATAGCTTTTCTGTTTTATTACATTCTTATAGTTTTCATTGACTTGTGAGTTACAGTATGAAATACTAATCGTCTTCAGTGCAATAATGGAAATGCTAATCAGTGTAATTCTGAGTGAAGTAATGTGGAACATCTTTTCATGAACATTTCTGAACCTGATCAATGATGGTGGAGATAATATCCATGATAGAACAAGGGACAGAGGAATGAAGGGACCGGTAGGCCCTATCAAACTCATGATTTTGTAATTAGACTATAATTATAATTGTATTTTCTGATAACTAATTATTTTGTACATATATCATGGAACAGGAAGCCAGCAATCACTCACATAGTAAACGCCGCGTAGAAAATAATGACTCCATAACATGCAAAATTTCTTTCTCTTCTTTTTCTCACTGTACTCCTGTGACCTTTACTGATGCTAATATCTGATTATCATTTAGGACGCCGGCAGGCTTCTCTCTGCATTAACTTTACACAGAGCAAGAGCAAAATTGGCTGCTCTCATTAGCTTTTAATAAGGGGTAATGGAGATGGGAATACATGTTAGCTACATTTTCCTGGGCTAACCCTAATCCGTTAAATCCTTTAATCTCATCATCGCACTAGTTACATCAGCTCCTACAGCCTTAAACAAGCTGGAAAACTATCAGTGGATGAGGTCGGGATGTCTGCACTTTCCTGTGAGTTTGCTGTCTACTCCCACCCTAAAAACACATGAGAGGCACAGTTTGGAGTCAGTCCATTTGTGGCAATGACATATAAATCAAATTAATTATCATATATTTTACATATACATATATTGTGCATGTAGGCTTGTGGCTAATAACATCATCTCTATCTATGAAGAAGGAAGTATTGTTGGTTAGTTTGGACTACTGTCTAATGCCAGCAACTATTAGTTTTTAGGTGCCAAGATTTATATATATTTTTTAATATTTTCAAGATATTGCAGTGTAATATAAGGAATATGGACTCGGGTTGACTTAGACTCTTGTCAGAATCAATTCATGAATCAGATGACTATAGATTCAACCAAAATCAAAAAAGACTTGAAACTCCATCTTAGCCAGTGGTGGCTGGTGGGGCTGCAGGCATAGAGGCATACCATTTCTGAGATAGTTACAGCAATATAAACACGGTAAGAGCAAAGTTACATAAAAACTACGGTACCATCTGGCTATTGATACCTCCTTTTTCATTGTGTTGATACCATCTATTAGAGTGGACCAGTTAAGCTGGCATAGGCTAATATTGTGGTAGTGGCTACATGTACATATTGTGTCCTACAATGCTACTTTACTATGGGTAGATATAAATAGGAAGAAGTATTGTTTGCCTCCCTCATATTGGTATCACAAATATTACACCTAATTCAATACTTTATTTATTAAAATAGTGAAACAGCATGGCTAAAAGTCTCTGCTTTTCTAATGATTTTCTAATGATTATTTATGCCATGAGAAATACAAACAGGACCAGCCTCCCTTGGGTGATACGTTAATTGGTGAATGAATTATATTAGAGGAAGTGGGGTTTAAGAGGAAGTTAGTGTTGAGTTTGTGTGTATTAGGAAATAAAAAAAACTCACTAATTGTTGCAGTTCATACTGTATAACTTCATTTGAAGTAATATTTAAATGCTTTAAAAGTGAAAACTGCTTATTTTTTTCATTTTAAACATTTATTCAATATTTATTAAACTTGCTGACTCCGAATGTGGCTGGAGGGACATCACATGTGCGCCCTCTGTCGACTGGCTGACACTGACTTCGACTCTTGGTTCTTCTGGTCCTCGACATCAGTCACACAGAGAGCCTAGTGTGGACAGAGCAGCAGGGCAGAAACAGGCCCGTGGCTCTGTGATGGAAACAGTCAGGAGGCAACAGCCTGCACAGCAGGAAGTAATTTCCTGTTGGGCACGCTGTGTTTTGTGTGTGTGTGTGTGTGTGTGTGTATGTGTGTGCATGTATGTGCATGCCTGTGCTTGTGTTTCTTTGTGCTGACCACTACAACACATGCCAATGAACATAACACAAATGTGGGTCAAACATTGCCTTGCCATACGCGCCTATACACAGAGGGTCTTTGCGGGCTGTTAACCACTCTGTTTCATAAAGGGAGGAAACAAAAGAGGCACCAACTGCTGCGCACATTACCACTGGTCTTAAACACCAGCTGGGTTCAAAGGGAGGCGGAGAGGGAGAGATGACAGAAGAACTCTGAGAGAGATATGTATGAATGTAAGTGAGGAGCAGAAGGCGAGAGGACAGACAGTATCTTTGAAAGTATGTTTTATTACATCTTCTTTGCATGATGCCTTCCAACAAACAAGTTCCTCAGACAAAAACCTACTCAGTGATCATTAGTGTCTTTTTCCTCTCCATTTCAGTTCGGTTGTTAAAAAAATGAAAATACTTTGAATGTACAGTTTTGGCTCCAGTTATTTAACTTTCATTATGCTGTAGGGCAAACTGCTAAGCAGCACAAGACAAGCAAAAGGTCAACTCTTAAATGAACGTTGTAAACGCTCCGATTACCATCACCGGTCCTCTCCAACTGCACTTCCTCACCTCGCCTCATTGGATCAGGCTCCTGAATTTTGGTCCAGAAGTCAAACTCATCAAGTTGCTGTCCTTTCTCATCTAGTGAGACATATTAAGAGCATAGTTCTAAATGAGGGCCTTTTGATGCTTAAATGAAACCCCCTAAATTCAGCAAAAATATGACAATTTACTTTTTATATTACATTCAAACATAAAAAAGATTAACTTTATACAGTATATTTGTATTAGGTCCCAGGGAAGAATATCAGATCAGCTTTAAAAATAGTTTTTATTTTACATATTGAAAAAACATTTTTGTCCTTCTTGCCTTATACAGTAATATTGTGCCTCTGCTATATATATAGGTTATTATTAAGGCTTGATGTCTGCAAAAAACTAGCTGGCTGTGTACAGTCAGGTGCTGTTTTAGTTAAACTTGCAAAACAACAAGGCTGGTGGCTGATTCTGTTTGGTTATTATTGTCAACTAAAACCAACAATACATTCATCTTTTTATCAATATTTTATGACTACCTGTCAGTTATGTTCAGACCGGAGTCCATTTATTTCTATTAAAGATGTAAATCTTAAAAATTAGTTATAAATACATAAATTTAGTTTTTAAAAATGCTAAGTACTTTCATTAAAAATCTGGGCACTGTAGTTTCTACCAAAAGTTGCGCAAACTTGAATAAACAAAGTATTTTCTGGGAACTGTTTTCAGTAGTGGAATGTTCATCGTAATGAAAAAATATGGTGCCAATTTTTGTTAGTGTGGCATAGTTTTAGCCTTATCCTACCATTACAAACCAGAAGACCTCATGGTTCAGGTGAACATTTTAAAGAATGGAAATCAGTGTGCACAGTATATTAAAGAGAAACCATAACAATAGTAATCCTGCTTTGTTATATGCTACCAGTTAACTTTATTGGTGAAACGGACCCAACCATGAACTAAATGGACTACACACAACTAACATACTTGACAAGCACTTTATTTCATTCAGCTTTTAAATGTACAACAGAATTCAACCAAATATCAGGACGACATCAGGGACTAGTGTAATGCATTAACTGCACTCGGGGGAGAGCCATAATGAGTGATGTATTACCTGTTTAAGGAGAAGCTAGCAGCAAGTGAATATATACAAGAGAAATTGAATAAGTGCAAACTGATGCAAGTGAGCTTTCACATTAGCCTTTTAATATGAGCTCAGATAGAGGTTTGGTTATTAAAAGAGATGTAGAGATAAATCTGTCAAAACAATATGTTTTTGAAAGACAGAGTGATGGAGAGAGAGAGAGAGAGAGAGAGAGAGAGTGTGGGTGTGTGTCTGCATGTGTGAAACTATGGCCCTTTTCCATTTTGCCTCCACCCAATTTAAAATCATAAAATGACTGTCAGTCAAAGGCTTCACTGAGTTGCCTTGAGTTTGTCAGCTTACAAAGTTCACAAAGAAGTCCAGATTGAAAGGAATATGCCACCAAAAAATCTATTTACTCTTTGAAAGTCCTTTGTTTTGTGTATGTGTCACATAACCCTGTTCACCAGAATTTTGCCCCTGTCATAATTACTCTGGAACTAGATGTTTTCTAGTATAAAACAGAAACATGATTTATAATAGGATTCTTGGACAGGAGTAATGAAAATCAGCATTACGGTTTTACTAAAGGCAGGCAGTTCCACTACATTCTAACAATCTGACAATTATAACATTAGCTTAATTATTTCTAAAAATATTTTATAGTTCATACCAAGTTTAAGTTTTAAAATGTCTTTAGATTTCATCTGAAGAGTTTGATACACTAGGAGTTCAGTTAAAAATACACTGAAGTTGAAAGTGGTGAATGCTAAAACAATAATCGTAACATCCAATTTTTGGATTAGAATCTAGTCAAGTCTATAGTCCTGCACATATCATTAAATCTGCACTGACTGATTTGTTTGCCCCTCAGGGCAGTGGAAAACTCCAGCATTAGGTCTCATTTGGACTCCACCTGATGAATATAAGTCCAATATCAACCCTACTTTTTACTTTGATTTGGTCTTCGCCAACACCTGAAAGTAGTGTCTGGCTCTTTAGCTGCTAAATGTGTCACTGTGTTCACCAGCTTGTTGCTATCGTTGCCTGTTGGCTGTGCTGGAAGTAAACACTGGGTTTTTATCAGAACATTTTTACTGGGAACAGCTGCATCTTCAAATGACAACAATAAAAGTGCTGAGACTGAACCGAAACAGTAAAGATGTGGGCTTTAAAACTGGAACAATTTGGGCAAGGAAATAACAGGTGAAAATCAGGCAATGTTTGTGTTTTTATATGAATAGGAAAGGAGCTCCTCAGTGGGAGCTATTCTGGTTAAGCTTATCCATAAACTTTTTTAAAATCTTCATTAGAATTTTTAAATTAAACAATGAATTAATTAATGTATTTATTTATCTATTTTGATGTTTGTGAAGCAAAACAGAAAAGTGAAAATTTGAAACTGATACTCATGCACCCAAAATGGACTAAATACTGACTAAACAGAATGTACACAAATTGCAGGAGCTGTGGAACCTGTGTATCCTTGTTATGATGAATAGATTCCCAGTAGGAGCAAGTGCAAAATGTGGAGGCTTGAATTACTGAGTCCCTTTGAGTACAATCGGGGAACAAACACACACACACACACACACACACACACACACACACACACACACACACACACACACACACACACACAAAATTCTGAATGCACATTTGCACCCTCGGCCTCCCACTGTGTGTTCATGGGTGTGTATGTGTTCGTGCCAGAAAAGGGGTTGACTTGGAGCTACACAGAGACAATAAAACATCAAAAAGAGCTTTCCATCAGAGAAGATTACGTTAGATACAACACTGATGGGATGGAAATCCGGGCAACATTTTCCTCTTTTTTCATCATCAAAAGATTATGTTTTCTGAATAAAGCACTCCTCTATCCATCCCACCCCCACACTCCACTCACACACACTTATCCAGCACAGAGTCTACTTCTCTCCAAATGACTTCTCAATCTCTGCATCTTTCTCTTACAAACACACAGAATACGAGACCTAATGAGTTCAAGGAATCGGCAATCTGGTGCGAGCTGGGAATTTGATTAGGACGTAGCTCAATTCATGTTGAATTAGGTTCTCTGCTGTTGTAAATGTGATTTAATTTACTCTCAATGGGACATATTATGCCATCAGGAAAACAGGCTATGTTTATCATGCCTTTTTAAACAGATTTTCACTAAAACAGATTTTTTTTAAACATAAGGAGATGAGTTTAAACTGAGTTTTGTCAACATTTTGTCCATATGCCACATGACGGTTGTTTTCTACTGCAAGAAGAAGATGTTGTTCCCTAAAATTTGTAGCAATGAGGTTCATTCCTGACTGGATAAATGTTTCTTAACTTATTAAAATCACTACTATCTCTTCTGATAGTTCAGAAAGCTCCAGAGATATTCTAATGATGGCGTTCAGCTAGAGACACTCTGTGAGGAGGGATGTTTTTGAATGAATCAGACTCTGATCACTATTGACAAAAAAAGATCAAAGCAAATATCACTTGTCAGTGTTTTCTGGTTTGAAATCAAGAACTTAGTGTCACTTCCTCATCAGTAGTCATTATCTATCATTATCTATAAAAATCATTCCTTCATTCTCATCACATATGCATATGCATCTCTATTTAATGCTTATTAACTTCTCAAATATCACAGAACCATTGTTCATGGTTTAAACTGAAGAAGACACTTGTACTATTAAAAGTTTAGGCATGAATTACTGAATACACTGATCTACATGTGAACTTAGAACATTCAATATATTTTCTTTTCTAAAAAATTCACTTAATTTCATTTTTTTTTAATTATTATTATTATTTTACAGTGAATCTACCAAAATAAAATTGTATAAGAAATATATGAAAAATACTTCGTTTTTCTCTCACTTTTTGTTTACAAGTATGCCAAGTTTCTGGATGATAAAACAACTAAGACTTTACAGGGCAATTAGTAACACGCTGGTAATTAGTAAGCAGTGTACCTAGACATCCTTTGTCTGCAAAACCTATCCTGTGGTTCAGTCCGGAAGCTGTAAACCACTACTACTTCTGCTGTTAAAATTTTACCAGATGTACAGCATTTCTCACACAACTAATATGTTAGTGTGTTTACTTTCTGTGGACAAATTAAACAGAGCAGGCTTACTGCAGCAAAGTGAAAGAAACACAGCTAATGCCGCGTGTATAACATCTGTTGTGTGTAATGGGGTTAACACTGTCAACCCAATGGGATGGTATGCATATTAGCAGTGAATTTTCTGAACAAAATGGCTGCTGCCTTGCCGGTCCACTCCCCTCTTGGCTTGAGATGGCAGGCAGCTCTGATTTCTAGATAAGACATGATGAGTTGACCTCAAGTCAAATTCAAACCATTACACAGTTGGTGGCAGTCATTATTGGTATCGATAAATTACTAATCATATCCTTCCCTAATGTACAACCTAGTTTGTTCTAAAGTTGTTGAAATATTAGATGCCTTCCCAGGCTAGTGAAGGCATCTAATATTTTAACACATTAAAAGTTCAAGTACTGGTGGAGCAGAACTGTAAATAGCTCCTCATCACTGCTGCAATGAGTTCCCAGTCTGAGTTTTTAGAGCTGTCCATCTGAGAAAGCAGGCGTAGTTGAACTCGTTCCAGGAACAGCCAAGATCACTATCTGTTCTGTGTGCTGCTTCTTAGTTAGAGGTGGAGGATGAGTACATGTCGTGCCTGTACACATCATTACCACTAAAGTTATCATTTTAGGTGGCCAGGTGCCAGTTTCAATTTGGCTGCCTGTCATCAAACTATTTTTGTAGGTAATCCAGCAACATTTTCCTCGTTTTCTTCACTCACACATTCAAAAACCTGCAGTAGACTAGTTGTCCATTGCATTTAAAAAATACAATGTTACACTGTTTAGCTGAACAGAATAACATATTCCTTTTATTTATTCCTTGTTAAGTTGCATTCTTTAGTAACATGGTACTGTGATCTTTGTAAGCACTGGCAATCATACTCCAGACAAACCCCAGTTGATATTTCATACAGTTATCATGTACACAGGCATCTGATTTTACTTTAGCAGAATTATACAAATAGGTTGACAGTTTTTTGCTCCCTGCTGTATCTTGAGGCAGGATGACTCATGATGTGGCAAACTGCAAAATGTATCAAGATATGACTCTTGCTACATCGGTTTTTACACCCTGTCTTAAATTTTATTAAAAGTTTTGGCAAATATGCCAAAGAAAACAAATTATGATGATGATTTCTAAATAATTTGTCGAGAATGTATCATAAGTTTCAGTCAGGAACTAGCCTACAGCACTATAATCATCCTTTATCTCAAGGTACCTTGGAAACAAGCACAGTGTCTACTTTCATCATCCAGAAAAACTGCCTTTCCTAACCATTTCATATATGGTCCTAACTTATTGCTGAATCATGATTTTGATGTATTATATTTTCTTTGTTCAGGCTTATCCTTTGCTCCCATGATCAACATACAGATCTCTGGGTGCAATATATTCTCTGGTGGAGATAGTAGAAGCCAAACAGCTTACTTAGGGAATGATTGTGAAAAAGCATACATAAGAGTTTTCAAACAGCAAAACGAGGAAGCAGCTGAATAGCTGACTGTGTGTTCAAATATTATCTGGGCAAAAGAGAGAGGGAGATGAGGAGCCAGGGAGGAGAGCAAGGAGAAGATGGAGTGAAATAGACGGGAGCGAATAGATTAAGAAGAAAAAGAAAAACAAGTGAGAACAAGATGAAATGGAATGGTTAATGAAAGAAGTAGGAGGGCAGTGCTGATTCTGGAAAGGGGAAGGGAAGAATGTGTATATCTGTGTGTGTGCCTATTTGTTTTCCCTTCAGTGTGAGAGCCGAAGACAAATTGACCATATGGATAAGAGCAGACGGTGGCCAGGTTGTGCTAAGAACCGGTTAGTTCTACCACATTGTGTTGTTTGGCTGAAAGCCTAATGTTTAGCACACTGGGAACTGGCAAACCAATGGAAACAAGCAAACTACCACAGCGTCAGACTTTTTAAGGCTTCTAGGATGCTACAAGGTACATTCTGGCACAGTTGGGTTCACTAGAGCTGCAAAACATTGGCTTCATGGAAATGGATTATGATAATGCAATTTCATAAAAACTACATATAGATGCTTTTGAAATGTGATCAATGTTGGTTTGAGGTAATCCAATTGGCTCCATTTATATTTCCATACAGTCAAATTTGTTTTTACTTTTTTATCAAACCTAAATATCAAATTAAACTCAAAATACTACAACCCTAAACCTTAGGAAGTCACCTATGTCATTTATTACCCAAACTTTGCACAAAGTCATTTTTTATTATCAGTGATTTCATATGGCTCTCTGTGTCATAAAATATTTGGGTAGGATTTGTCAATGTAACCATTCAGCTGCAGCTTACTATAATTGGAATGGTTCTCCAGGTGCTTCTGACTAAACTACATGTGGTTGAAAAGCGTTTGAACATATATGTAATGTGTGTATTTACATACGTACAAATGCTTATTATACTAGGGACTCTCTAGCTTCAGTGTCGCAAAATAGCTTTACTGGAAAAAATATTGGTAATTCTTCTGTGACACAGCCGACCATGAACACATTAAGTTTTGCAGCTATATTCACATTGTGTCCAATTGAGGACAAAGGCATATAACACCTATTTAACTAAATATTAACTTTACTAATCAATAATTTCATATTAATAATGAATCAAATAACTACGTGTAATCTGAGTGGAGTTGCTTGTCGTGACAAACTCTGTAGTTCCCCTCAACACTATGGAGCATTTTGTGTCATCCAGCTCTTTGTTTTGGTCTCCAGATCACAACTTTTTAGTTTTCGATCAGCCTAAAGTATAATAAACTTCATTTTCAGCCACTGCAAGCAAATATTTGCCTCATATTTGGTGGAGACCAAAACAAAGTTATATAATAGAATTAATAATTGACTTACTTCCATAAAGTGACCAGAAACACAACTCCATGTCTGATAGGTGTGTAAACTGTTTGCAAACACTTTGCCAGCAACTTTATAGGGTGATGTGGGTGCTGCCTTCCACTGCTCCACTGCTACAGGGTGTTTTGGAGTGTTGTAAACAGCTTGTTACAGAGTGAGACATTTAGGCCTGTGCCTAGTTTCCTAACAAATATGTTTCTGTATTAATTGGGAGGGTTTATTGTGAAGCGGGAGAGGCTGCGGAACTAAATGTGGCATCTGGGGGTGCACTCTCAGTGGCCAATCATCCAGACTCTCTGATCTGACAACAAATCCACGCACAGTAATTACACATAGGTGCACAAAACAACAGATGAAAGCATCCCTGAGCCATGATAAATGAAAAAAAACAGGCTACCTTCCACATGTCCTGATCAGGTATGTACCAGGTATTACTGACAGCATTCTGCACACATACATATTGAATTACCAATGACAAAACATTAGATTTTATTTAGACTTCTTGATTTGTTTTTTTTCATTATTTGCAGCTTTAGAATTTTAACACGACCCACACATACATTTATATAATGTATTTTTTCTTCACTGAAGTATAGCCAAAGACCTACTGATCTCACACTAAACCTGGTTGGTTACTAAAATATACTGTAGCAGTGTGTCAAATCAGAAGAAATATTTCAGTGGTCGCCTCCCATTAGAGAGGCGTTTATTCATTAGCATTGCCAGCATCGGTGCCTAATAACTGTCATATTGCTGAGTCCTTGGCAGCTCAGGAGCAGCAGACAATCTTCACCCCATACTAGTGTACCAGAATTGGATTGTAATTGGTCCTCATACCCACATGTGTGCACATGTTCGCGTGTAGTATGTGAATGTGCCAGTGAAATGGCATCACACCAGGACACAGTCGACAGGTCGTTGCGGTAATAAGTGTCACTGCATCTGTGTATAAACATGTAGTGAGTCAATTATTTTATCCCAGCTAGAAAAAAAGAAAAAATCCACTGACTCTTTCTTTTTGATTCTGCAGATTGACTGAAATGCCTCCAGGGCAATACAGTAGGCAATGGAATTACTTGCACTTGTGTTCTTGATACTTATGCTCTTTCCTTTTTAATTAAGCAAGAGTCAAATTTGAATTATTTTGTCAAGTTCAGTCTATATTCACTCATTGGAGGGTGGAAGTTGGTGGTGGTGGTGATGGTGGTGGAGGTTAGATTTGGGGTGAAGGGGTGGAGGGTCACTGGTGCTTCTACCTGATCTCATCTGGTTGAAACTGTACATAATACAGAATAAGAAAAATTTACTCTATTTCTCTGTTTTGCTTTTGTACACATGCTGAATTTTTTAATTTTATGATGAGGCAATTTAAGTTTTCTGATGTGGTATGTTTAAGTGGCACAGTGACAAAGGGAGAAAAGAGCAAATAGGGCACATGAGAAGTGGACTATTGAGAATGGACCAGAGAAAGAGTGACAATACAGAGAAAATAGTGGACTGTAAACCAAGATATTTTTTTATAAATTATTTAGAAATAAACAAATGCAATTTTTTTTTTTTTGTATTATTATTGTTTTAACTTCTGGAACAGAACCCAGCCCTTCTGGTTTCCCTCCAACTCTCTTGTATGCACACAACCACCAGTTTTAAAGGAAAATCATGCAATTTTGGCATTGAACCATTAAGTCTATGAGCTCTACTGGTGGGATGAACACCATTCTTCCAAAACATATTTCCTCATTCCATGTTTCAATAATGGTGGTGGAGAGCGCTGTCTAACACCTTGGTCCAAATTCTCCCATAGGTGTTCAAGAGATGTTTGAGATCTTGTGACTGCAAAGGCCACAGTATATGATTTACAACATTTTCATGCTAATCAAACCATTCAGTGACCCCTTGTTCCCTATGGATGGGGGCATTGTCTTCTTTGTCACCTGTCTCTATGTATAGATAGTATAAATCGAGGTCACTGAGGAAAAGACAGGAGGCAGAGCTGGAGGTAGCAGAGATGAAGATGTTGAGGTTCTCTCTGGAAGTGACCAGGATGGATAGGATCAGGAATGAGTACATCAGAGGGACAGCACATGTTAGAGGTTTAGGAGATAAAGTCAGAGAGGCCAGACTGAGATGGTTTGGACATGTCCTGAGAAGAGATAGTGATTATATTGGTAGAAGGATACTGAGTTTTGAACTGCCAGGCAGGAGGCCTAGAGGAAGACCAAAGAGGAGGTTTATGGATGTAGTGAAAGTGGACATGAAGGTAGTTGGTGTGAGAGAAGAGGATGCAGAAGACAGGGTTAGATGGAGGACACTGATTCGCTGTGGCGACCCCTAAAGGGAAAAGCCGAAAGAAAAAGAAGAAGTATAAATCGAGGTAAAAATAATTCAACACAGATGATAAAGCATATCTACTGCATAGATTGAAAAATGAATCAGCCTGAGTGGCACAAAGACAGTGATGATGAGCGGACGGAAAAAAGAGCTGAGAGCTGCTTGTCAAATATATCCCAGCGAGTATTTTACCAGTTCACTGTTAAAGCTATTGCTGTGCAAAAGACACACATGGGAAAAGGAAACTGGTGCTAATTGCTCATGTCTTTTCCCCAAATCTTTTCATTAAAAATGTGCATGTGCCTATGCTTGCTATCTATATAACCACACTGGAGTACATTAATTCTATCACCAGACGTGGAAGAACTTTGGAAACTTTTTCAGTGTGTGATCTGGGGATACCTATGCACATCAATAAGTAATCTCCCCTTTCAGTGAGAGCTATGAATAATGCAACTGCCCATATACTGTGGCTGTGCCTTTTCAGAAATGTATTACTGGAAAGTTAAAGAAGTACCACACAGAGACAGACAAAGCATATCCCAACAAATTACCGCTTCAGGGCACGTTATATGTCAACGACACCAGAGATATTTAATCTCAGTTTCTTTCAGAACAATTATTCAGCCTGAGAAACAATCAAATTGACGCCTTTTCATTGGAAATGAATTCATGTTATTCATGCAGAAAGAAGTAAATCATGCTGAGAGACCTTGTCTCTCTTTTGGGGACTAGAGGAGTGGATGCAAATATTAATAAACCCCAAACCTAGTTTTTTAGTTTTGATGGGAAATAGGACGCATCAGCCCCTGTCTCAAATGCACGCGCATACACAAACACACGCACACACACACACACACACACACACACACACACACACACACACACACACACGGGAGATTGGCTATAGCACAGCTCTCAAAATAGCTAAGAGAAATTTAACTGGAAAAACGAAGCGTTCGGCTCCTTGAATGCTTCACTATGAGACTAATAAAGGCAGGCAGGTAGGTTGGTGAGCAAATCCAGAGCACGTCATGCATCCCCTGCATTAACTTGTTTTTTCCCTGCAAAATGTGTTTTTCTCTAAAAGAAGTGCTGAAATAAGCTTAATGCTATTGCATCAACATCATGTCGAGCCTGTATTGTTTCAGTATGAAACTACAGATGAAGGCAGGGAAAGACCAAAATGTTAAATGGTTTGTCAGACTTCTGCTTCCTTATTCTTCTGTTCTGCTAATTCTTTAGAAACAGTTTTCTTTTCAGTCAGTATAAAAATTCAGATACTTTAGAGACAGTGTTGATAGTTCTAATACTTGATATTGTTGGTGGAATATTTTTATCAATTGTTTTATCATATTTCTGTGGGTGACATATGCATTTTTATAAGGAGAAAGGAGACACATGTAAATGTTCTTGACATTCAGTTGTTTCTCACATGCGCTACATGATATCTGAACTATATGTCAGAATGTAAAGCCTGAATGATCTTGGAGGAGCTATACTCAATATTCACATTTGCATATGAATCAGGACTTGCTCGTGAATAATTTGAATTTAAATGTGATTTACAAATCTACATGAATATGTTAAAGTCATTTTTGTGTTTATTTGTAATGTTACCTTAACTTGTACAAGTGATCATGCAAAGAGCTCAATGTATGACCTTCATTTATGAATGAAGAGGTTAAATTAGTGCTGGTTGAAGTGCTCAGCTTCTTTATGGTAGAGAAAGTAGCAATTTGCTCAATTAAAGGTAAAATTATTATCATCAGCAACATGTACTTAAAGTCACATAGGTAGAAGCACTTATAATGTAACCAGAATGGCTCCTATAATATTTATTTATAAAAATAAATAAATGTATAAATAATTGGATTATTTTTACTGGTGCTTTAAAGTGTCAGTATCATTTTTATTTTTTTAGATGTTGCAGCCTCAAAGTAAAAAAAAAAAAAATCTTAATCAATTAATCCAGAAATAAAGAGAGAATTGGGCAGATTAACTGATAATGAAAGTAATTAAAGACCCCTGTATCATCCCTCATCACCTGTCTCTCTCTCTTGGTCTCACAGTATTTTTATATGATATACCATATTTATGGATTATCACTACTGATGCCACATACATACAGCACAATAAAGTTATAGCTGATCAAGTTGATATACTTTGTATATTACTGTGTGATTTAAGTTTTTGTAATTCAATGTATCATCATTTTATATTTAATATATATATATATATATATATATATATATATATTATATATATATATATATATATATATATATATATATATATATACACACATTTTATTTCATTCATTTTTTTAATTTTTTTAATTTAATCTGAAAAGCATTTAGGAGCTGTGTAAATGCAGTGGAGAGAAATTTGAAAATACAATATTTGCCTTTAGTATTCACATCGAAATCTCAGCAGTGTCATTAACATACATTGTATATAATTTGGTGTCTTGAGCCAACAAGACTCAGCTGAAGCATGACAAATGTTAATAATAGCAGACAGAGACACTCAACCTAGATATGCCAGCTTTATAAGTAGGCAGGTGATGTACAGATTCAGGACACACGCAATTTAACATTACCACGCATTAAATTGGTTTGACTTCCCCTCCATAATATGAACTCCAGTCCTGGATTCCTACATTCATGAAACTTACTGAACAAACTTTACTGCGCTCACTTAAAGATCCCACTGAATCAGTCATAAACTTATCTATTGCAGTGATATATAATTTTGTCCACAAATAACCTCTCACATTCCCTTCACATCAAAGCTCCCACTAACTATCATAACGGGATTGTTCCTTTCAGGAGATGTATAATAACTATGGTGGGAGCAACTGAGATATCATTAAAAAAAAAAAAAAAAAAAAGTCACGCACTGGCTTTCACTCCCAGGCTGGGTGGAGGGCCTATTTCTGGTGGGTTCCCAAAAGATAGGCGAGAGTTTTAATGTACTCAGATCTGAGGACAAGGATTGGACTTGGATTTGGCTCTTAACTGAAAAAGTTAAGCAACCCTCACTCTAGTGGAGTAAAACTCCATATATTTATACCATTTGGAGTAATAACCTTTGACTGAGTGTTTGACAAGACAGTTTGATAATGTTTGGTAGTAAGTCAAAGGTCTAGGAGCCATATTAATGAGCAGGTTAGCATAACCTGACTAATGTGAGAGGAACTCTAATAAGTAACGGGTGGGTCAGTCCTAACTTTGAAGATTCCAAATGTTTTCATCTTAGAGTAATTCACAATTAATCTGCACTTTTATCACTAATACCAGCTCCTTCATGAACAAATCATAAATAGACCCTTTCCACTTGGTAATCTGGCATCACATCATCAAAGTTTTTGAAAGATTTAGTTACAGTGAGCTTTTAAAACAGAGACACCAATAGGATTTCATCAATATTACTGCACCTATGACAGACATATAGTTTCTGACATTGGTATAAAATATCTTAACATATAAATGAATACTAATACGAATCATATAGATATGAAACAAAGAGATCCCACAACATATATGAAGTGTTCAAGAGGTGTCTGTCAGCAGGGAAAATGGTTCATAGCTGATAGCAGCTGTAAGACTGAACATGATGGCCAAGTGCCCAGGCTGAACTCTGATTCCTATATTCTTCAGTGGCTGGTGCTACTATTTGAGAGGGTTCATGTCCCAGCTGGGCCAAACTTAATGAGGCCCATGTGGCTCCTCACATATTGGCTGTACATTTAGCCAATAACCTCTGACATGCAGCTTCACAAAATGTTGGTGGCTTTGCTGTTTATTAATCAAAGTGGTAATAATTGATATATTTATCGTAACAATAGGTCAAATTACGATGTGTAAAATGAAGGGGTTTGCTCATATTGACAAACCCATGTAGGATCTATCTCCTGTCAGTTCAGACTAGCATAAATTACAACCTTCCTGACCAAGTTTGAATTTGCTATACAGTTTGTATTTTGTTTATTTCTTTCTTTCAACAATACATGCACTTGAAGCAGTGCTGCCTGGAAAGGTAGAAAAATGAATAGTTCAAAAACATGCAGCATGATGGTTCTAAAACTCAATAACTGTTACATAAAGAATATGTCATTTATATCAAATGAGCTAAAACATTTTAAATCACCAACAGGGTCTTTAAAGAGTCTTACTGTCTCTGGAATTTTCTAAATTGGGAGAAACCTATATGTGACTATATTCAAATTTAGAGGGAAAATAGAAGAGTGAATATGGTTACAATTATTACTAAGGTATACATGGGGATTTAAACACTACATTACTAGAGTAAAATTCAGATGAGAAGAGAACACTAACCATCACAGATTACTGTGGATTTAGAAAAGCAATCTCAGAAAAAAAATGGACCAGAAAGACTACTATTTTGCATCAGAACTGTATGTTCAGCTACCTTTATTAGCAAAAGTTTCTTTGTTGACTCCAACTCAATTCATTTTTTCATTCTTTCCTCTGCTATAACAACAAGCAAATGTACCTCATAATAAAAACTCTTTGATTAAATGGTTAGAAATTATCACCCCTCTATCTCATGGATCAAGACTCATTTCCATGGATGATTGGTTGTGAGCAGTGAAGCACTATATTCATGGAGAAGCTTGAGGCTTTTGCACTTCAACAACCACAAACTCAAGAAATTGACAGGATTTGTATGTGGGTCACTTCTTATTAAGGTGAGGTTTAGGTGAGAGTGTACCTGAAACCGCTCATTATAACGTTTGAGTTCAGCTCTCAACTTGGAACAAATAGGGTTGTGGTTTACTGAGGGGTAGAGTGCAGAACTGCAGAACAGTACACTGAACCTGCAGGTCTCTCTTTCTAGACTTTCTCTCTCTTTCTCACATTGACTTGGTCTAAACTGGTGTTGAACTCTCAACACCACGTTACCCTTAGTGACGCACATGGATTTCAGTTGACTCCAATGTTATCATGGAGCTTTGATAATCACATTATAGAGCTGAGGTATGACGTAGTTTTTCTACACAAATAAGGCATCTGTGTCTGAGAAACTGTTTTTTTTGTTTTTGGGTTTATTTTTTGTCTTTTCAGGCTCTAAATACTAAAATATGTGACCTCACTACATTACCATGGCATTAATAACATGCCATGACCACTTCTTCAGACAGATTCAAAGGTAATATTCACCCCTGTTCCTTGTGATCTTTGATATGCAATTACATTTAAATAACACTGACAAACTGTGGTTATCAAGATTTTATCCCAATAACTACAGTCTGCTGTTTTTACAGAAACAAGCAGTTATGAAAGAAGAACAAAAGTACAACCAAGCATGTATTGGCATGTAATTATCTTTGCTCTAGCATTGCTGTTCTCAGATGTCTGTAATTACAGCAGTGTATATGCGTATGAAGAAGATAGCTTTAATAAATAGTGTAGTCAATATAATAAATGTCTTTTGCTTCTGTTTGTAAACTATGGGGTTTCTGTGGATAGATGCATGAGGGAACATTAATGATGTTCTTTGCTGCACAAGAAATAAGAAACATATAATTAAGAAAGCGCTCTACTTTTGTCAAAGGCATTAGCACTGATGCTTTCTTTCTTGCACTGGCTCTATAATTAAGCTCATTAACTAATACATAGCAAATACATGAAATAATAACTATGGGGTTTCATCATTATTTGAGTGTTTACATCTGATCGCCACAACATAGGAATCATAGACTTATTTAGAAATAGTCCTGTAATTTTAAGGCACCTTAGGTAATTTTATAAATTAAGACAAATCTGAAAAATTGCCATTTAGATATAATCTATTATTTACTTAGATTTAATAATCAGAGACTTCCCAGCTGATTAAATCTCACAGCTCTTGCTGTCCATCTCTCGTTGACTGTCCCTGCTGTTTCTCTCCTGTTTGTGGATTTTCTACATGGGGGGAAAGGAATATGGGTTTTGCTTATTATAGGAGGTTGTGACTCTTTGAGGGTGAAAACAACTGCACTGATGACCAAATGTGTAACAGATTTATCATTTTAATTCATCCAATTACTGTTGAGATATTTCAGTCTGGATCAGATTCAGATAACATTACATAATAAATATACATAATAATATAAAGCATTGAGTATGAACTATCAAACCAATGCCAGAGACATATAGACAACATTTCCAACCACTTGTCTGCTTTTTACAGGATTCCCTCTCCTTGAAGAAGCCGTTCATTAGACTCTCTTTGTCCAACACCTCATAACATCTAGGTGTTATTTTCCAACATGCTTCCAAGAGGAACAACCAAGGGAAATTTATCCATAGGCAGGATTGGTTTTCCTTATTTTTTTCTTTCATATCAGAAAAAAGAAAGCTTCAGCAAACTCATGTGCAAGCGCTGCAGGTGCAATCAGCACTGTGCGAAAATCTCTTAATTAACACCATCTATCATCATTAGCCAAATAGTCAGCCAACAGTCTCACCGTTAACTCTTAGGGAGCAAAGCAAGGAGAAAAGTAAATGATGCACTGCTCTGCTTTGCTTTGTGGCCCTAATGCCGTCAGCCCTGCTTCCCTGTGCTCAGTCACTGTAGAGCAGCTCAAAAAAACACATCAGTCTAAATCAGCTCCAGTTAATCAGTGTGCAACTACTGGCTGCGGTCCTCTGACTCACCAGACTAAATACTAAGCTAAAACTAATGCCTGTTGATGCATGTGATAGCTGCAGACTAATTGTTGTAGTTTACTGCCTTCAAATGAGACTGACCTTCGGTTTTGAGTATTTGTCATGTAACTGCTACTGGAATTAGAATAGTTATATATTTGTAAGCATTGTAGTTTAAATTACCTTGGCCACTTTTCTTTCACTTAGTTGTAAACCTTATAAATGTCATTTTAGAATGTAGTGGCCTTATTTTTCACCCTTTTAACATGAAACTCTATACCGACTAAAATATTACTTGGGTCTCTCAACAACAGATAAGGGCGGAGGTGAAGATGTTGGCTTGGTGTGTTGCTTTGGACTTGACTCTTAACTAGTTAGACAGGATTAAGATACTAAATTTGTTATGTGCAATGTAACATTTCACATTTCATTACACATTGTACTTGTATAATAGTGTACGAATCACAGATTGCTTTAATTAAATTTATTATTTTATTATTTTGGGTTATGGAATTTTGTCTTCTATAAGTTTTAAATGGGCACTCCTTCATACTACTACGAAAAGAGATGAAATGTTTTCTTGGCCGTGGCTGGGGCTTTCATCTTTGCAACTTTACTTTAGAAAAATCATTCCAATCATTCATGTACAGCAACAAAAGTCAAGGGTATGTCTCTATAAAACAGAAAAACATAGCACAATAGATTATGATTAACTTTCACTTTTATGCCATCTAATACAGCAATGGCAAAAACCCCCACCAAACATTTTTTCATAGACACAATGTTTAAGAAAAATAAATAGTATTAGTGTCACAAAGATGGCATTTCTTGCAGAGAGCGTTGGACTAGAACAGATCTCAATATTTTTCTTGTTATTGTGTCCAATCTGGGTAACATGAAAGCTGGCAATCAGAAAGAATGATGGTGTATGTTTGCAGTAAATGATGTAGGTGTAAATGATGAAGTAGTGAAATGTTGGGAGAACAAAGAGCACCGAGCTATCATGTGTTCATGCAGTGAAAAGGTTGAGATGATCAAGTTATATGCCTAGAAAAAATGAAATTTCTTGGATTGACTGTGATAAGAGGTTCAACTGTGCCCGCAGGTGGGTGAAAGGATGATGTAGATAGTGCAGGTTCCCCTTAAAACATCAGAGTAATTACCCATATGGCAGAAATCAGCATTCAGAGGACATTCGTAGGATGGTGACATCAATCTTTTTCCACCTTTGACATGAGTGAGGGGTATTAACCCACCTAAGAAGTAATAGGCAGATCAACTAGGACTTAGGAGAAAGAGTGTGTATGTAAAAAAGACACAAAAACTGAAACATCAATATTTGCTTATGATTGCTCATTCTGATATAATGTATTTATTCAGTTTCTGTTTACATTTTCAGTCATCAATAATAAATGGAATGATATGCAGTTATATAACTCTAGCAATCTTGGGTGTTTTGTTAATATGGTTCGAGCATATGCATTGCATTGGATACATATGATGTCAAAAAAGTCAGCTAACCCTTTGGAATCATCTGCATTTATATATATGCTGATTATATGATTCATGCTAATATAAAAATAGATCAATATAGCTCTAATTATTTTCATCTTGATCAGCTACAGCATTAAAATGATGCTTAAATGTTATGCAAAAATAATAGTAGTCCAGTGATACAGTGGTCTTGCATAAAAATCTGGGCTCTGTGCATATGTAGTCTCTGTGGTTGTGGGCTACCTTTGCCTTTTAACACATCCTTCATCACACCTGTACAGATAACAAAAAAACACATGCAAGTGTAGTGGTGCTTCGAATATAAAGTAATGGAGTACTTATAAGGCATTAAGAAAGTCTGCACAATCTGGAATCTCTGCATATATCTGATCCCTTTTCACAATGTACTGTAATTGCCCTTCGACAACTTCAGGGTGGAAAAGAACATCTGACATTTTATTCGAAGAATTAAGGTCAGTTATTTTCCAGCAATAGTCTGTTGTAAAATAGAAGTAGCATGATTAGAACTTTAGAAACTAACCATGCATGCTATAAAAAAGGTATCCCCAATGTTAAAACTGAAAACACAGGATTAGAAACTACTATCAGTCAAACAACAACTGTTTTTGATACGTGAAAAAATGTTAAGTAATAACAAATAATAAAGAACAAAGAAGCCATCAGTATGCCAAAAGTAAAGGTACAGAATGGGAGGATACAACTGTGGCCAGTTGGAAGAAGAGGGAGATGAGTATTTCCCTCACACACAGACAGAAGACCATACTATCATAAATCCTGGATAAAAACTTTAAATCAGGCTTTGGGATGAGTGTTCTCACGTTGGAACCCTGGGTAGATAGTTCCATTATTCCCCTTGCTACAACACCCAAATTTAACACTTTTACTACTAATATTTTAAGTAAATTTTTCTGGTAATATCCCTGCACTTTTATGTAAGTAAAATTGTACGAAAATGACTCTTGTAAGTAACAGATTACTCATACCTAAATAATGAATATGAGTACACAACCATGTGAATAGATATAAGTGAACTGATGACTACAAACTCAGGAGGAACAAACAGAAAACAGAAATATATATATATATTCTTTCTATTTTGCAGAGATTTTGCTTGCAATTCCAAACTGTACCCTCAGACTCAATTACCCTGAGTTGTCCTACTTCCATGAAAGAACAGTGTGGCCAGAGTTAATGATATCTTGTATGGATTGCACTGTGACTGTGGCCAGGCTACAGACATTAATTGGTGCATTATGTGAGAATGAACCACCTAATGAAGCACTAGTTTGACTATATGGTCCTGGGGCCATTCCCTCAGAAGAAAGCTTTGTCATGGTTTGTGCTAAATGGTTACAAATCTTGGCTGTCTTTTGAGGACTAATATGCATAGCAGCAACTCAAAACTAATTATAGCCCTTTGCTGTCGTTACTTTGCTACAATCTGTATGAACCTATGCACATTTTCATTTTATATTATTAAGGGAACAGACCTATTGCATGTATACCAGTGCAGTCATAACATCAACAGCATAATTATAGTATTGTGTCTTTTGTAACAGTAACCTGTTGACTGCAAAAATGCACTGTTAGGGCAGGTAGTAGGAAACTGAGACGGTGATACAGTATATATACCTCCGTTTGTGTTTGGTACACTGTGTGTGTGTGTGTGTATGTGTGTGTGTGCGTGTGTGTGTGTGTGTGTGTGTGTGTGTCTGAGAGAGAGAGAGAGAGAGAAAGAAAGAGAGAGATTACTTGTGAGAAAACCATGTTTTGTACTTTTTAATTTTTTTTCAGAAAAAATGCACACATAATGTGCTAATATTCATTAGAACAATGAATGTTTTTTAGAAAATGTATGCAAATGAGGTGGATCTTTATTTGTGCTGGTATTTGCATAATCTTCACAGACCTTGGTGTTCCACTGTGGCGGGAGTGAAGGGATGAAATGATTATCAGCCTCTTGAAATGGATTCATATTCCAGACTAGTTTCCCTCGCTCTCACTTTCTTCTATTGACCAGTTTAACAGAAATAAGGTCTTTGCTGCTTCCTGGCTTTTGTCTGGTCAGTTAGAGATCAGGGTCCACTACGAGTGTAGGGATTTACTTGTTGAAGATATACTTTTAACAGGAACAGCCAGGTCACAGGAATCCCTTAAAGTTTAAGTCTTACAACAGTCTACATATTTTTTACTATTGTCAACAAATCCCAGCAACAGCCCCTGTACTGCTCAAAACAATCACTGAAAATCAAAACAGTTAAGTGACAGGCTGTCAACCAAACCATTCAGTTGAAAGACTTTAAAATGTCCATTAGATCTAAGGGGAACTTTGCCAGTACGACTCTCACCTGCTCATCGCAGCTTTTAAAGCCCTCAACCTGAACTGAGTCTAATGTAGCATTTAATAATTATACGAAAAGTGAATGACTGAAGTGAAGGATCCTAAAAACTGACACAAATTACATCACCATCATCCAAAAGCCATCCAAAAAAAGGAGTGTAGTCTCCAGAGGTCCAGATTGTGCAAATCTAATTTTCAGTACTAAATTAAAATCCCAAAGATACAGTTTAGCATCAATTAATCATTACCATATTAATTTTTCAAATGTAATTAAAATAAATAGGAACAAGCTCGAGCACCACAAGAATTCTAGAGACTACTGTCCTCTATAAATGTGAGCCACCTGACAGGATTTGGCAGAAGAAGCATTGAATTGCTTTACAGCACTTTTTTTTTCCTTATAACATAATAGAACTAAGTGTTTGAGACTTTCTGGTAATAGCAGATGGTTTAAGAAGTGAAAGGCCAACTGAAAAATCACATCCAAGTTGATCCTCGTCAGTAAAGTGAAAGAGAAAATAATCATTGCAGAGAAAGGCAAGCAAGAATCAACACTGACTCATTTACACTTACCCATATCATATACTGGATAGGTAGAAGTTCTCAAACAAGCTTAGTACAGGAGGTAGTTTTAGCAAACTTTTGTCCATCATGATTGTCATCAGGATCGTTCCTCTTTTTCTTTTCTGCTTAATTTCTCTTTTTCTTCTCCTACTACAAATTGAAGATCTGAGGACAGAGGGTGTCATATGTTGATGAGACTGTAAAGCCCACTAAGACATATCTCTGATTTTGGGTTTATAAATAAAGCTGACTTTCATTTACCATTTGTAACATTTGTAGATGTCAGAAACTAATAGTTGTTAAACATTGTTTATTTTTGTTAGCATATGAGTCGCATTCAGTTCGGCAGTAATGCAGTGTACTAGCTGCATCTTTAACATTCCTTTTTATTCTGGCTCCCTGAGGTACCTTTTCAGCCTCATTTGTGTGTATTTTGGGCGTATACAATATTAGACTCTCCCTCCTAAAAGAGAGTTGAATAGAGTGTGTATTCACCTTTTAATCTTTTCATAATTTCAGGGAGTTCAGCCACTGGAAGGTGAACAGCCTGGCTACAGAGAAGAGAGATTTCCTAAAAGCTCTATTGCCATTAGCGCCAGAGTTCCTGCGCAATCTCCGGTTACTGGGGCGAAGACCAACCCTGCAGCAAATCAACGAAAACCTCATCAAGAAGTATGGGACCCACTTTCTAGTTTCTGCTACCCTGGGAGGTAAGGAAGGACTGTGGGTGACACACTCACCCTTATTCTCTGGTTAGGAAGTGTTGGGACACAAGAAAAATAGAGGAGCTGCTTGTTTTAGACCTCAGAGGAGTTATAGTCTGCGTTAGAGTGGTGCTGCAGAGGCACAGAATCTATTGCTGTTTTCTCCTTTCCAAGGAAAAATGTGAAAAGCAGCAATTGCAACAATGCCATACCTTGCACCTGCAGCATTCAACCAAGGTTGTTCTCATCAGTAATTTTCCCCTCATCTTTCTGTCTGATAAACAGTGTGCAAAGCTGCAACTACCCTCACAAAGCTGGAGAGGGATTAAATTGACGCATCTTTTAGTATAGCCTCTCTTTATTGGATTTCTTTTTACCCTAGATCTCTGAGGAGAGAAGTAACTCACAAAACAGAATTTCCAGCAGTATCGATTGCGTGTGCCTCACAAAGCAAGACCTAGACCTGTGTTGTGTTGTGTTCAGAGCCACAACCTCATGATATCGATACACTTTTTATCCTGGTTATCATGTAGCAACACAGATATATGAGTACATTTTTACAGTTGGCTTTTTTATAGTACAGAAAATTGATAGTGAGTATAAACATCTCAAAAGAGTCAGAGGGAGATTTACAGACCCTGGGTACTTAGACTGTTCAAACCCTTTAATATATGGTGATGGGAATACTTACTTGCTTAAAAGAAATATAATGGACTTTAAAATCACAAAACACTTTCATTTGATCTGACATCACCTTTCCCAAACTGTCTTTTCAGACCACCAGTATTTGGCAACACAGCCAATTTGGATAGACATCATTCACAGAGGACAAATCCTGTTTTCTAACACATACAGTCTCCCTCAGTCTCTGATATTTTATGATATGTTTGCACCCACTGACATTTACCGTTGTTGCCACTTATCGCTGGAGTATCAGCGTGGGAGACAAAGCAGAGAGGAATGCATTTGCAGACTTAGACTCTATATGTAATTAACAGCCACAACTAAATGGACTGAGCCAGTATGCATAGTGATTAAACTGTGGCTGAGCAAACGCACACATTCCAGATCTCTATTATTTTCTCTTTTGTTCTACTGTTTTCGCCTCCTTCTTTTTACCTCTAATGCTTGTCTCCCCTATGGTTACATAGAACTGTGAAGTTTATTTTTCACAAATGTTAGCTGTTTTAAAATGAAAAACTCTGAATTCATGACTGTCAGAAAAAAAGAATTACAATTGCCAGAAAATTGTTGAGAATCAGTTTATCATAAGTTAGTTTTAGTAACCGGTCATTTGGCCATCTTCAGTTTGTTTTGCTTCTCCAATCCAGCATTTCTCAGATTTCTCTTAAAAAATAAGTCCCTTGTTTATTCATTCCCTACTCCCCATAAAATAGACACTCGTTTACTCTGTAGTGATAATTAAATTCAGATTTCAGATACTGAATCATCATCAATTATGTCATCACAGCTGTTCAGCTACACAGTGATCATTTTCGGTGTTGCTTTACATTTTGGTATTGCTTGCAGAAACATCTTGTGTACACTTCTTTTTTTCATTTCATTTCATTCCCCCTGTGGAAATATTTGAGAGCGTTATATTGGAAAATTTCGCATTCCGAATACAGACACTCAAATTAAATGGTGAGGGGTAAATATAATGCACCATATAGGAAATAGGGAGTCATTGAGGACCTGGGTCGAAACGCTGCTAAAATTGCTCTTTTAGTTTCTCTCTGATTCTTTGGATAGTTTTAAAGCCCTGGTCTCTTCACTATAACTGTGACTATAATATACAGAAGTAAAGCTGTGTTTTTTTTAATACCAAGAAAGTAATAATTTTGTCTGATTTGGCAAAACATATGGCAATTTTACTAAATATCATAATTAACAAAGATCAGCCACAACTTTAATGCCAGTTACCATTTTTAATGTTGTGGCTGATCGAAGTGTAGTGTGGGAGTAATCAATTAAATGACTAGTAAAACCTAGAAGTAGCTGTAAGAAGCTACTAAAACCTCCTCCTCAACGGCTTTTTCAGGATTTGACTTACAAATGTCAAGTTGCTCGTTTGCTAACTGATGTAGGACTTCTGTGTTTAGAGACAAGACAATGACATTCATGTACACCCGGTATAAACAAACTCAGCTGAAATCTCATGGTCTCACTTTAGTCCATAAGATATTTCCCATTGCTTTTTTTTAAATCAGTGTCTGTTTTAGAAATTTTGATTTTATTTGATTTTTGAAAAATTAAAAAAAAAAAGAACACTCAGGCTCTCTCAATTAGTTCTCCTCATTAGTTTTCTGAGGTCACCACAAGCATGTTATGAAATAAACACAAGAGTACATGGAAAAAATGCAGCTTATTGTCGTTTTTTGGTATGGCTTTAGTGTTAATGGCTCTATAATTGCCTGATGAAAGGGACTGAAGCAAAAGCAAACGATACACTATCTGCTGCACTGCAGACAAACCACAAAACCTTAGTGAAACAGTGAAGGCCTGCCAAAGAAATGTCAAATTAAAAGCACAATCTCTTCTCAGTCCCTCCAGAGATAACATCAGCCTGTTGCTCTGGCATGGCAAAATGTTGTAATGGAACTGACTTAGGTAATTTTCTCTGTGTATCAACATACATAATAGAATAGACTTTTTTCACCAGGATTCAAAAAGAAATGAGTAGTTTTCTTAGTAAAAAACGGTTCATAACATTACACTATAAGATGATCAAGAAAAATAGAGATTCAGTTGAAAGAAAAACTGACCAGATTTTTTTCATTATTAATCTGCAGGAGAGGAATCTTTGACCATTTTCCTGGACAAGCATAAGTTGAATAAGAAGTCAGAGGGCAACAGTAACAGCTCAGTGGTGTCTCTGGAGCTGCTCCATCAGCTGGCAGCCTCCTACTTTACAGATCGAGAGAGCACCCTAAGGCGACTGCACCACCTCCAGATTGCCACCTCTGCAATCAAGGTACTGTACGCATGCACACAGCGAGAGACTAAACCTACTTACAGTACAAATCCAGATACATATTCTTCGGTTTCAAGCAGCCCTGAAAAAAAAAACATTTTTGATATACAGCACGCAGATGCACTGTTTATTTACTAAATGTAGAGTTGTGTTTTCAGTTCTACAGATCAACAAACAACCACCCAAAAAGATAGACACGCAAATGTTAACTCTCCTTTAAAACTTTCCATTTGGGATTTATTCCTTCATTTTGCACATAAAAACAAATAGCTCTGCTTGTTCTCCAGGTATGCACACAAACATCCATTTTAAACATTATTTAAGATGCATCATTGCTCAAAAGCTGGGGTATAGATGAAAGAGAGTGTACAAGGACATGACATTTTTTAAAAATGACAGGCTGGATTAAAAGCACAGTGTAACCCAGAGAGGCATTAAAGCATAGCAAATGACATGATTCTTTAAAGTCCCCGTGGGAAAAGTGTATTTCTGCACTGTACTCTACTGAATGCCATCCGGGTTTGGGTTACAGGCCATTTGTGTGCTTTCCTGTAGGTTTGTGTGTAGTTGTGTGGATTAACACAAGGATTAAAAACAACAAGAAATTAATATAATTTTTGTAAAATTCTGTTCGATTCCAGGACAGAGTGGCACTAGCTCTAGAATTTCAAGTAGTTTAACAACTTTTTATGGCACATAAGCTGGTCCTTTGCTTCATTTTATTTATTTATTTAATTTTATTTACCTTCACATTAGATGTTCAAATCACCTTGACGTGGTGAATCATCATTTACCCAAAATCCACAACCAGGCTTTTTACCAGCTCTTTTCATTGCTAATTGCAAATGGCAAAGTTTTTATTAAAAAATCCACTCAAAGAACAGAGACAAATAAATCCTATTTTCTCCTCTGCTGGGCTTTACCATTTTTAAATTCTATTTTTTTGCCCCCTGCCGACTGGAAGTGAGGCATAATCAAGCAATACATCTTTCTCATTGGAACAGATCTGTTGGCTTTCAAGTGATAACAGCAGGTGTGTGGGTGGGTGGACCGAGCTTTCATGCTTCAACTTAAATAGCAAATCTGACTGAAATGAGTAATTGCTAAGTGTAAACTTTGTCTGTACCTCGAACCAAGTACTGCAGTTTAAAACATGGCATATGGTGAAATCACAGTATGCAGAGGTGAGATGGCTGTTGAGAGGCTCTGAGACCAGTTTTATCCCCAAGTCACTTCAAGAGTCACTGACACAACTGTTTTGCCTGAAAATATCTTTTCCTACAAAGCCTTGAGCGACTTGTACAAGAGAAAGACAAACTCAGTACAAGTTGCTTTTACCATGTGAAAAAACAGAAATTGATTTTTATGGGAAAACATGAAACAGAATTTTAATGACTGACAAAAAGTTTGAACAGCATCTAGACAAAGTTTGCTGCGGTCTAAAAAGAGAAAAAATGGAAAAACAGACCTTTGCATACTTTGTGCAATGCAGTTTTTATGTTTATTGACAAGCTTTAGTGCAGCAACCCACCACTATCATATATGAGCAAAAATAACAAGCAAGAATTTTTTTGAAATTATCTTGCTTACTGCAGCATGCTAAGCAAGAATGCTTAATTTCCGGCATAACACGTTAACTGGTAAGCTTGAATTAATTATAAATTCATAATTGGTGTCGGTGGGGAGGGACCAATGAATGACTGTATCACTAAAACAATCCACAATCTTTTGCAAATAAGTGAACAATAGCAGTTAAATAAGCAATGGGCGACCATTAAGATTTTTTTTTTTGACAATCTATCCAGTGATATCCTGTGGCCTGCACTTTGTACAAATTAAGCTACACAGTGCTTCTATTAAACAGCATGTCCTCAGTAAAAATATCAAGATTGAGTCTCTGATACTGTCAGAGGCCATCATTTGCTTTGAATGGATCTTTGTGTGCCAAAGTAATGCAGAAATATGTATTTTAATAAGGTAGATTTAAAAAATTGGAGAACATTTGATATTGTTAGTCATTTCAAAAGCAGTGGGAAACAGGTAAATCCTCAATATACAATTTTAATCAGTGTTTATTTTAAAGTTAATGCATATGATGTCATAATAATAAGTTTATTTAAGTTACAGATGAACCATTACAAAGCAGGCAGACAGGGCAAGCCAGGTTCCCAGGCTCATTTTGTATCAATTTATTGTACCTAATTGGAATGATAATATATTCATTAGGGAATTTACACCCAATAAATGCCATATCAATTAATATGGGTCTAGAATTATAACTTAACATTGTACCGCTATCTTGCACATAAGGTATCAAATCTCGTTTTTAGGATTAAGTTAAAGAGCAACTTAATAGAAGCTGAAAATCTTTTTCTTGCTGACATCCAGTTGTTTAATTTCTCACCTCGCTGCAGTGATGCAGAGGTGAACTCCAGGGTGTGTCAGTAGACTGTGACGTGATGTGCGCTTCTTACAGATCCACAGAGCAAACTTCTGACCCAACTCATCACTGATACCAGCAGGCAGTGAAACATTGTTTTTCTGTTTGGTGTTAGTATTGTGTAAACATCCATATATTTTTTCCCCCAAATTTTTGCTTCTTTCAAATCTTGGTTTAGTTTAGTTTTCAAAATGAAAAAAAGGCAAGAAATGCTCTGAAATGCATGATGGGATATTACTAAAATGGCCACTTTACCGTTCCTGGACTCACTGCTGACTGTTGGTGTTACTCAGCAGTAGAAGGACAAAACAAGGACTTTTCCAACTCTTTAAAGCAGTAAAAGTCGCCTGACCGCCCACCTCATACATTTCTAGCAGTTTTGTGATGAATAAAGCTTCAGTAAACGTACCATTAAAATGAGGAGAGCCAGATGCAACAGCATAACATAAGGCAGGGAAGAGAGAAATATGCTCATGCTCAAGACCCTCCAGCTGAAAGGCAGAAGTCAGCCTCAATTACAATTCATACGCTGCTACTTGCAGGTGGAAACATGTTCTTCCAAAAAAAGTCTAGATTAAGAAAATCATCTTCTAGGGTGCATGTATGTACACTTTTTGGTTTTGGTTTCCACTGGGTTTAACTCTCTAAAACAAGTCCAAACAAAGATTAAGAACATGCGTAGACATTGGTTTTAGAACCAATGGTTTTAGAAAGATTATTGTATAATCTTTCTTCAATTGTGTGGGACAGAGAAACACAAGATTTACATCAACAAATACTTGGGATATTTATTGTACTTTTAAATAAAACAATCAGCCATATTTCCTTATCGTAGTGAAGATAGTTTTTATTTTTAAACCATAAAACTTTCCACTCTAAATTAAGAGTGGCTGCATTTGAAACAAGCGAGGTAGTGTCAAGTCGGACAAGAACCACTGACCAAAGGGCTCAGGATACTGACGATGTATTTGCTAAGTTCCAATTTAAGTACAGCTGCTGGCCTTTGCTTCTCAGCATTCCTCTGCTATTTCCCTTAATTTTCCATGTAACTAAGTCAAAAAATGCCCAAAAAATAGTTCCCATTATCTCAATCAGCATCTTACTGTGACAGTTTCCCACCAAAGATCAAAGTTTGAATCATTTTACATGAGAGATTTATGTTGTTGTGCTTCTCTCCATACTTTTTTCACTGGTTTGGATTGGGACAGAACGTAATGTCACAAACTTCTGTGTATGGAAAAGTTCTGATGAAATCTGATGAAAATGACTGTGTATTATTCTAACTTAAAATATGTAGGAGATGACAGAAGTTATTTAAAGTCACAAGATTCTTAACTAAACCCCTCTGATCAGGATGAGCAGATTTTGGTAAGACAATTTCATAAGGCTTCTGAAAGTAATATAACAACGGCATTCACCAATGACGAAGGAAAATATTGAGCAAAAAAGGAAGTGCCTTTACCTTTTTCAAAAGCATCCCTTCTTGAACTGCTAACCTAAACATACCCAAAAGTAGAGATCCTAGTAAACCTCTCACTGAATACCATCCAGCTCTGGAGCCTTAGCCTTCTTCATTTTCTGTAGGGATTCTTATAGCTCTAGAGACAAAGGGCCTCCAAAAGATAAAGCTCCCACCAAAGACAGGTATGCCAAATTTAATTTATTACAAAAAACATTGTTCTCTGAAGTATACAACTCTTTGTAATATTCTGTAAATCCCTCATTTATTGATTAAAGACCCATTCAGATGGGATTATATGTCTCTAGGGAGGGTGAGGGGTTCAAACTTAACCTACACTTGTCAGGAATTTTAATTTTGTCACGAGCATGAATGCGGATATTTTTCATTTCCATCCACCAATAGTTGTATATATATTACTTACTGTTTTTCAGCAAACTTGCCAATCTGGAGCAATCTCCTTTTGTGAGGAGATGCTTGTCATTCTACATTTTTTTTTTTTTTATCAGCTCAGTGTGAAATTTGCGTTTTGTTTGAAAATGGGGAAGTTGAAAGATGGAAATATATTAACACAATCAGCATATCAACAGAAATAATTTTAGCCCTCAGGAGAGCATGACCTCATGAGAGATTATCAAATGGGTTGTTGTGAAATCAGCTCCAAGTGCGTACTGGCATTCTCTTTTGAGGCTCTATTTTAGCTTATATTTTCCATATTTTGGTAGTTTGGTGCCATTAAAAGTTATTAGCTATTAGCTATTAGCAGTTCCTGTTTGCAGTTTAGCCACTGATGTACAGACAACTATCACGAGATTACCTTGATACTGAATACTGACTGTTGTGCAGTGCAGGAGCAAAATTTGGTTATTAGCAATAATTAATAATTATCAAAGATAATTATTAATCAGTATTAGAATTGAATTATCTTATTAATCAAAATTAATGATAAACAGGGCACCACCGGGAAAACCCGGATCAATAACCAAATTGTGGATGTAGTCTCAGGGGTGTTCACTCAGAAATGTCAATATTTGGTGAAATATTAGTAATTCTAGAGTGAACAGAGAAGGAGTGGAGGTCGGTTCTGACTCCATCAACCAGCTTTGTATCACAACATGCGAACAGAAAAACACCAGGGAGATTTCTCTTTAAAATATAACAGGATTTATTAACATCAGTAACATCAATTTCCAATTACTATCACGTCTGTCTAACAGGTCCTATCATGGACTACAACTACTGGCTACCAACTACAGATGACAAACAAGTATTGGCGGGTGTATGTGTGTGTGTGTGTGCGTGTGTGTGTGTGTGTGTGTGCGCCTGAGGGCAGGCGGAGCAAGATGGCGGACGTGACTCGTTACGGTCACGTCACGTGAGGGTCGACCTGAAGGAAGTCTGTGGAGTGTAATGGCGGCCTGCTGGTAACACGTGACTTCAACAAAGGAGAACAGCTGAGCGGGAGGCTCAAGCTTCCCTGCACTCAGGTGTTCGTGTGAGAGTGTGTGTGTTAGTACAGAAAGAAAAGAGGTAGAAGGGTTCGGCGGCAACGTTCTGGCGATCGTGATCGAGGGCCAGTGTTTATCTGTGTTACACAGAAACTCGCTCGGCTCAGCTGATGAGCACCGTGAGTCTGGACCTTTAACTAACAACAGAAAGTACTGGTCTCGATCGCGAGTGCAGAGCAAGACATAAGTTGATCCGCTGCAGACGGATCGAATTATAGTTCATTCAAGTCTGGTGACATAAGTGAATAAATAGCAGGAACGTAAACAATATTCTCACCATATTGTAACAGCAGCAGTTTAATACACACTAATTGCTAACATCTGCCCAGAGCTATAAGCCTCTTACTCTCATGCAGGTAAAGTGATGTGTTTAGTTCATCTTCAGTGTCCTTTGAGCAGGTGAAGTGGAGTTGGTTAGCGGCTACCAGCGGCTAATGTGTCTTCTCGGCGAGATGTCTAGTCTTTGGTGAGGCAAACTAATTCTGGCTCAGGACGGAGAATTAGTGAGTCGACTTTAAAAGAAGCAAGGTCTGTGTTCCTTCTTCTTGAAGCAGGTAGGACTCGCATCTGTGGGCATCCGGGTGAGAGGGTCGATCCGTGGTCTCGAACCAGGCTGAACTGTGTTTTCTCGACACAAAGGGGGAAAGTGGAGATCAGCTCGACCAGCGAGGGGAAATCCGTAGAACTGATAGTTAATCATGTACACAGGAACTCCTAACTACGACTAGAGCGTTCGCCACGTTGGACGGGGTCTAGTCTTAGGAGCAACTATTGTTGCTGCTTCTATCGGTGAGGAGTTCGCTGTTTGTAGTGAAGGTCCAAGCCAGAAGTGTGAGTTTCAGGAGTTTCTGTGTTAATATAACTTTAGGTGACGTCATGGTTTGGGACTGACCGTGACGGATTTCACACAATGGGAGCCGTGGATTTCGGGGGAACGCCGCTGGTCGGCTGACGCTCCGTGTGTTGTGGGTCGCTCGTCTGGTCGGTTACTCAGCTGAGACCATGTGTTGGGAGGTTGTTCAGCTGAGTTCTTTGTCTTTCTCAGTTAGCAACACGTGGTCTTTAGCTTAGTTCCAGATTTAGGTTTGCATGTAGGCCTTAATTGTCTAAGGTCTGTTGGTGAGGCACAACATGACTGATGCGATGTTTGAAGCAAATTCATCTCGTGCAGTATATTTGCCTCAAATTCAACTTTCCAGTGTCTCCTCTTTGGAGGCCTTTGGTTTTGTCCAGCTGAATGTCCATGTGTACTACAGAACAAATCCTACAATTTAATGATAATTTAATCCCAGCCACATGTTGTTTTAGGGTATTAATGGTATTAATTATAACTATTTTTGTGCATAGAAATTTCTTCTCTTTGCAACAATAACCATTTTTTTTTGGATTTGCCTTTACTTTAATTAAATGAATGACTCTTCTTTCAGGAAAAAAGCTCTCTACGGGAAAGTATATAAATAATGACCTCAAATGATTGACCTCAAACAATTCATACAATTCCCTGGAAACTGTCATCTTCATATCTGAGCCAGAAAGATTGAGCTGAGTTCTTTATTTGCGGAACCCGTACAGTTTGCTGAGGTGAAAATAGGCAAACAGTTCATAAAAGACATAAAGTTGGATGGATTTTTAGTTTCTTGCTGATTGTTGGAACATTGTTTCGGTGGCTGAGGTAAGGAACCAGTAAAAAAGAATGCCTTCCTGCTTTCAGGAGCTGGTATTTTTAAGAGTTCACTATTTCAAAATATTTTTACAAAGGTAGGGATAAGCACAGACTACCTTGCCAGTACATGCCACCCGATCAAACCATGCCTATATACTCTTGATGAAGCAGATTAGCAAAGTTTTTCACTGTTAAGCTCTTTATAATGAATAATAAAAAAGTGTTTTTCCAAACTTTGGCTTTGATTGCTTCTCATTTAGTCATTAATGCTGAGAAGTACTTAAAATTTTAATCCACACTTCCAGGAGCTGTAAAATACACTCAAATATATTATTCCATCCGTCTATTCATGCATTTTCTGCTGCTCTTCTAGGCTGAGTGGGCAACCAACAACCTCTAGCTTCTCTTGAGGGACCCAAGCATTTCAAAGCCCCATGAAACATACATAATGATCCCTCCAGCATGTTTTGGATCTACCCCAGGCTCTCTATCCACTTGGACATGCTGGGAAAACCTCCAAAAGAAGGGGTCTAGTGGACATCCTGCCCAAACCACTGTAACTTCCTCTTAGTAAAATACTCATTAAGAAGGGGCAGTACTCTACTGTCACATACTTAATATCAGGCTATAAAATGTCACACTGTCAACCAAAGTTTTGTTAAAAACTTCGACATTCAGGATTTTGGAATTATTCAATCTTTACACTTATAAATCTAAGAGGAATGTCACTTTCCCTGTATAACATGTCTAAACAAACATGCCTCAAAGGTTTTACACCTGATGACATTTTCCAAGTTATCTCTATAAATGAACTCATGTTTTTTCAGTAGTTTCTCCTAATGACACATTCATTTAATTAAATTTTGGAATACCTACTCTTGCTGCATATATTTGCATATAAATGATGTAATTTCATAAAATATATTTTCTGAAACTACTCAACTCATTAATGCTTTAAGATAAGCTCATACCAACCATTTTTATGTGCATATAGATTAAGAAATATGCAACATATGTGTGTTAATTGGTTTGGTTCATTCCCATCAGCATTAATAATTTTACAATTTTACACAATTAAGAAAAATCCATAGAAATGCACACATGAACTGGTTTACTAGTCCCTGTCGTTGATGATAAGAACAGAGATGCTTTTCTCCTTGGAAACTGACAGATAGGTAAATAGCCCTTTCTTTAGCAAATGAACCCAGAGATTTAGCAAAGCTGCCTACACACTCATTTACCAGAACACACAAAACAAATACACAGCTACTCAGGAGAAGAGCATCCGTTACATGTCTCTGCTAAATGAGGATCTCTGGTATGCAAGCCACCTGCCGTGCTATGTTCTGCTAGATCAACTCATCACCCAAGAGGAAGCGACACTGAGTGGGATGTACTTGACCTGTGTCCATGTACGCCTCTGGGCTCTGTGTCGCTGTCACACCGTGTAGGAGGTGGGAGTGAAATACATAATCTTTATCTCCAGCAATAAAGTGGAGGAACCTCAATCACATATCCATTTTAGAGTGCAGTGCTGTGAGACAAAAAAAAAGCCCATCTGTAACATCTGTGTGAAATCTGCTGTTCAGAAAAGAGAGAGGAACTGGCTCTGATGACGCAGAAGAAGGCAGAGTATTTTACCACAGTGCAGTGGATGTCAAGAGCCAAAATCCGCAGGGGAACTGCACACTTTAGTCTTCTATAATGTTTGCAGTTAATCAAATCACTATAAAACAACTGTCAAGCAGTGAACATGGAGCTTTTAAAATAGAGCAGTTGCCTGCATGGTATTCCAGGCTTACCCATAAATATTTGTATTTGTTGTGCTGGGGACCCATTTAAATTGTACTCCCAACACATCTTAAAGACAGGACAAGACATATGCAACAAAATAATGGGGTTCAATTAGCATAAGAATGTAAATAGTAATAGCTGCTATCTGTTGTTGAGGGAAAGACAAATCTGAGATTTTGAAAACAAGGTCATAATGTTACAATAATAAAGTCATAATTGAGACAAAAGGTCAAAATATTATGGGAATTATGTGAAAGTCCTGATACCTATGATAATGTGGTGCTGATGTGCCAAAAGATTAATTATTTCTTTATTTTTGAAACCTTACCAAATTATAACCCAACAAGATGCTCTACTTGCTACATTTAATGCAGATCGCAGGCTGCTCTTCTGATATTTTCCCTATATAATTCATAGCCAAAAATTCCGACTTTATCCCTGTAATATTACAAGCTTATTCTTGAAATCTCGGAATTTTTACTTTCTTCATAGTTAGATGATTAATTTCAATGCTGAAATACAAGCAGTATTGGATTACTTTAGTCAACTGCCCTAAAAAAATAATGAATGATTACTACAGTACCTGATGTAGCAATGTCAAAAAAAACAAAAACGTTCAGAATCACGATAAAAAACAAACAAAATTCAATTAAGAACAACAATCAAGTATTTGCAAGAGAGCTCTTTCTTTGGCCCTTACCCTTTATCTTACATCTGAGCTGGCAATGCACTGACTTAATATGTGATGTGCTTCCTTTAATATATACTGAGTTTAATCTAAACACACCCTAACAGACTGAATTCAATTTTAACCGAGTTCATATTGTTCCACAGTTAAAACAAAAATTTGAATTAGATTCAACAGTTTCCTCTTCCATTGTTAAAGCAGAGATTATCTCTGACCACATCTGTGGCTTAAACAACAACCCAAAACGGCCTCTTTCCCCTTCACTAATCCTTCTTTGCTTCTCGCCTTTATCTCTTGCTAATCTCTAACTCCTTCTCAGAGAGATGATATTTTAGAGATGTCTGAGATGTGTATCTTTTGTAGCGCCTTGAAGTATAGCTTCCATTTCTTTGGATAATAGATGTATTCTTAATGCAAGGGGGACTGTGAAGATCTAAGGAACAGGGCTGTTTTAAGGACAGTAAATTCACACAGAGTGCATTACTTGCCAAATAAAGTGATTTAACTAGAGAATGACTTTACCAAAGGCCTGATCATTTTTCTTATGCTAATTGTCCTATCTTAAACGCTCATGCAGAAAATGTACTCTTTGTTGTATCATGTATGATAATTCTTTATAAGGTTATTTTTCTTTCTTTCCTTTGTCTTTATTCCTTTTATTTGTCTCATGCTTGATCTTTGAACATTTTTTGTCTTTCCCACGTTTAGCCTTAATCTCCTTATTTACTTGACTTTTTGCTCACTTCTTCTGCCTTTTCTCTCCTTATCCTGTTTACTTCTGTCAATTTACAACCCCACAGCAGTGCATCATACACTACATGGATATTATTAATGTATATTTTCAATGACCTCTCAGCAATACCAGTATCCAGGTCAGATGTTTGTGCTACAATTAATGTTTAATTGACCTTGATAATAGAATTTTCAGGAACATCTCTTCAGCTAAGAGAGAAACTTTGTAGTGTTTGTTAACTTGGTTGTTCTTATTAGAGAGAACACCTACTGAGACAAAAACATAAGAGATAGGGACATAGAGAAAGACAGAGGCAGAAAGAGTGCATGAAGATGTGTTGAGATTGTTGACAAAAAAACAGAAATTAATCTAAATTAATTAAATGAATTTAAGTGTGTCAGGTAGGTGATAAGGAGTACTTTTTTCAGAGCAGTTTTATTCCTACCCTCCCTGTTGCAATTCTGCCTCCAAAAGGGTGAAGAATACACACCCCTTGAGAGAGACATTTCAGAGACAGGGTTATCGAGTTATGCTATTTGAGGCATAGAAAGAATCTGACTTCATCTTTCTCTGATCCATTCTAAATTTCTTTAGTAGTGGTGTGGCTAAATTATGTTGAAATATAAGAGCGTGATAAGGGGAAAATCATGGTTTTGGCTGTGATGTTCTCAGAAGTGGTTTCAACAAGGCACACACACACGCACACTCACATGCACACACACACACACACACACACACACACACACACACACACACACACACACACACACACACACACACAGACACTGGCTTCACAAATGCATCACAGAGTATGCGAACTGGGAAAGGAAAAATAACACAATCTATTTCTATTCTTACTAAGATAAAGCAAAAATTGTACAATGGTTAGTGATTCAACAAGTTATGTGACCTTCTCCTAAAGCTTTTAATAAATATTAATATATACAAGGACATTATACCTAGTATTCACCTATTAAAGGTGATCACAAAATTCTTCAATTGAAAATATCACATAGATAGTATACCAATGTAGTGTGCTGATAATGACGAAGGTGAAGGCAAAGAAGATACGACATGAGGAATCTCCTTCAAATCATCATCCAGTTTTTAAAGAGTACTTTGTAGTAAGTTTAACCAATGACTAATGGTAACATAACACGATGCAGCTGTATGGCTGCTATGCTTACCTGGGGATTTACATAGCATACAGATTTTGAACAGTGGTTAAACAACATAAGTCGGCCAAGAAGCACAAAGGCATCAGTTGTTTCAGCAACTGCTGCTAAGCGAGCAAAGTTTATGTTTAAGTGACAAAGTTCTCTAGTAGCTGTAGTAAGAGGTAGTTTGGTGAATCTGCTATAGAGTGAGGGTCTGTATATGGGTTTGGTGGATTGATGGGTCAATAAAACTCTGGATTTAAACAAAGGAGATTGTTCCTTACCTTTAACAACATGTTTATTGCTCTAAAAATGACAACGAAGGTCCCTTGACCATAACAGAGTGCGTAATTTTAAACCAAACCATGAGATTTCCTCAACCTTAAAGCCATAAAGCAGTCGGATTTGATTATTTTCCGTCTGTATACCTTAAGCAACTAGACTGTGCAATACAGATGGATATCACTTGGTATTTATTTATACTATCAAAGCTGGCATAATCAACATTTTTATAAGAGCAATATGACAATGTGAACCCACACAAACTGTCAGTTTCCCTCAGCTCTTTCCCTCAGATTTTTATAGTTAGTTTCAGCACCACTCAACCCACTGTACACTAACTGTAGCACCAAACAGAACTCTATTAAAGTGCATAATTGCTAAAGGCAACTTAATGCGACCCTACCCTTCTATCTGTGATTCTGCTACTTAAAAGTTTAAATTATCTTTTACAAGCAGCTTCACTTGTTCTCTCCCCCACATTTCTCATCTCTGCCTTCCACTATTTGTCATGAGACAGCACCCCACAGGCAGCTGTGAGGGTGAAGCAAAAGATGGCGATAGTTTTTCTCTGATGTCGGAGGGCATTCACTGCTAATGTGGCATTATAAAAAAGTGAAAAACTGTGTATATAATAAGTACATCTCTCCTTCCTCTGTGTTCTAGGTAACTGAAACAAGGACGGGCCCTCTTGGCTGCAGTAACTACGACAGCTTGGACTCAGTTAGCTCTGTGTTGGTGCATAGCCCAGAAAATAAGATCCACCTAAAGGGTAAGGCATGATTATATACACTCATCCGTACACACACGCACACACACACACACACACATATATATATATATATATATATATATATATATATATATATATATATACATTCTCTCTCACATATATTCATCTTGAATTAATGCAGACACAAAAGTCACAGCCTTGAAGAAAAGGTCAGCTGAGATGATAAGAGTTTTCAGGCACATACACCGGAGTACACACACTGCCACCATCTCCATCCACCACACTGCCAAGGCTTTCACCTCCTCTATGTAGTAGCTTGGCTGGATGACCCTTTACTTTACGCTGCAGTAGTTTATATGTCTGTTCTGCCTGACTGGCTCTCAGTCTCGTGGGGAATCTTTTATCCTACTAGGCTGTGGATGGACTGTGCCAAGCCACACTGACCTCAACCTCACCCCAACCAGGCTCAAATGGTAATCCAAGGTTTCTTGTTTGCTAAAACTTATATCGGTAGAATAAGAAACCTCTCTTTGACTTTGTTTAGCTGTTTTTTTGGCTTCATAACCTTATGGTCTTGAAGCACATTATGTAATTCAATTCAAGGTGAAGTATAATGCTTTGTGGGGAAGACTGGTAACAAGGAACTACAGAGTAACCACCTTCTGTCATTATTTGGAGGCAAACAAGCCCATATTACAGAAATACGTATCAGAAGAAAAGGATCTCTACACCAATGCTAAAATATTGCTGAGATATTGGAGGGAACCAGAGAGGGGAGGGAATCTGTTGAGGTTAATTGTTATTTTGTATCTTGACAGAAACTAAATTGGTTAAATGAGCCGCCTGGGGAAACTAAATCTGACAGTGAGGGAGACACATGCCCTTATTTTCAAGATGCCAGAATGAGTTACCTCAGGTAAATATGATTTGTCTGTGTGGAGGCTGATGCATCTCAGTGAAGTTCTTTGAGTTTTAGGATAGAAGCAGCTGATATACTCAGGGTATGTATTAAGTTACATTCACTCCATTATATCTACTTCAGTTAAGAATTGTAGTCATTTTATTGCAGCATGTAGTTTTAGTCTCACATGAATCGATTTTAGTGAAAAATCATTATTATCGCTTCATTAAAATTGGATATCAGGCTACTTCTATTTATTAATTATTTTTCTCATTTATACATATAATTGGTGAGGGGGGGCTACTGATCCCATGTCTACTGGTGCTCTTATACTGTAGTGATCCCTTCATGACTCTGTTCATGGCACTGATAATAGCTCAAGCTACAATGGGAGATTCAGATGAGAGAAAACACTTATCCGAGGAATACTATCTGTTGTTAGTCATATCCAATTAAAGTAAAGAAATAGGAAATTAATTTATTAAGTTATCTATTAATGAAGTTTTTTTAACTAATTGCTACTAAGGTAGAAACTTTTTTGCTTCTGTTCAAGTACTGTAGATTATTAGATGACTGTTTTACCTCTATCTTATTATTTGTTTTTACAAAGTAACAGTACTTTACTTTGGGTACAGTTTTTGGGTACTCTACCAACCTTTGTCACCAGCTTTGCATATAACGCTGTGGGTCTTTTACTGCACCACCATGAAACTAGAGGGCTCTTAAACACAGTACCCTAAGTTTCATTTTGAATAAAAATATATATCCCTTCCTATGTGTGTAAATGCCTCTACAGCATTTCAGAACCTTGAAAAACACAAGTATAACAAAATTTAAGCTATGAACAGCTATTTTTTTTTTTAAAATATAACTACTGTTATCAAGGTTTCCAGAGATTGCTTGAAATTGCTGGGTTCTGTCTTTTTCCTTGGATTTTCAACTGGAGTCTGCTTTTTTAGTTTTCATGGTAGCTGTCACTGCTCATGCTAAGTACCTCATTCCCATTTTTTATTAAAAAAAAATGCACCTCATTACCTCTGAAGCAATTTCTTTGGACTGTATTACTTCAGTTGTTAATAACACAGTAGCAGATCATACTTCTGCTTTATCCCTACAACTGAAATGATGACGATATCTTTCTTGAGAATTTTGGGCACATGAACACTTGCTCTAAAAGATCATAATTGTGGGCAGACCATCTAATGGACAAAAGGATTTAAAGAGCAAAAAGAGTAGCATATCAAAATACCATTTTCCTCCTTGCCCCACCCCCTCCCCGCCTTGTTTTTGCCTACAATTTAAGGAACTATAAGGAATAATTACTAGCCCTGATCTGTAGCCTCTTCCAAAGGGGGGCCAAACTTTCCAGCCATATAAGTTTGTCCTTGAGACTGTGCCTAATCCCAAGTGTAAGGTGTCAAACATTTCATTGAGCCACTTCTTCAGAATTCTCCAAAGCTGAAGTATAATTTGCCTTTGTATTGTTAGGCCAAAGGCAATAGTGTTGTTGGAATGAAGTCAGCGTGCCTTGTGCTTCTGAAATGATAAGTATTATCAGCATGGAACCTGGCTAACTTAAATCACCTGAAGATATTTTTATACAACAAGCATCTGTGACTGAATAAACAACAAATTTAAAGCTGCATGAATCTACGTGTTTGTATTGAACAATGAATCAAATTATAGTTGTATGTAATGCGACAAGTGTCCCTTGTATACACAAACCCACAGAAAATTATCAATCAACTCTGTGGTTTCCTTCAGCATTTTATTATCTTTCAGCACTATATTCTGTTTTTTATTGAAAGCTACTTTACTGTTTGGTTCAGTGACACAGCTCACATCAACTTTGTTTATGACAGCAGAAGGCAGCTATTTCCAACAAAAAAGCGCAAGTAAACCCAAGGACAATTACTTGCCCACTAAGCGAAAGACATTGGATTTTATTGAAGAAAATTTTGTTTTTACATTGTAATATTCCTAAATCATGTACATTTTTCTGTGAGGTATACTTTTGAGATGTCCCAATTCAAAACCAACAACTCCTCTCAATCCTCACAAACCTTAGGGCAAAGTTTGCTTGTTTCCACCTGGTGAATATTACCTGTTTGTGAGTAGGTGTGCATACATGAGTTTTCATCGCTAGCATAATGATGCCACTAAAATTGTCATATAAGACTAACTATTCTGCTCTGTTTGTGGATATTTTTTATTCATAAAAAGTTACCACAGAGAAAAGGGAACATTTTACATCACAAGGTCTGCTGTGTCAGTATTGGAGGACCCAAAACAATTAGAAACTAGACTTCATTGCACAGTATAACAGTGCCCTCCTGTGATGAAAGTGTGGGAAAAATATGTCGCTTGACGTGTCGAATGTATGTGGGATACAGTGTATGCAGTTTGAAGAGAAAGAAAAGAAAATAAATTGTTTCTAATAACAAGTCTGAGGTTAAGTCTATCACTGTGGAAAAAGGCAGTTACTTATTTTCTCATGTCTCTTTTTTAAAACAGAAAATAATTCTTGAATCAAGTGTCCTATGGAAACCAGAGGTAAAACAAAATCAAGCCAAATAATTAAGGGGATGATAAGCTGGTCAAATGAGATGGTCACAATATGTAAATCCAGTAGAGATGTTGTACCATATTGTAAAAAGAAATGTCCTGTATTTATATCAGATTTTTCCATATTTGACTTGCTTAAACAAAAAACAAAAGTAAGGAAAACAATATAAAAAAGAAAACCCCATCTTGCAGAGGATATTAACCAATAGAGCGTAGTGTTAACCTGGAAAATTGAAAACAAAACAGATTCAGAAGGCTGAATGATGAAGTAAAGACTGTAATACTTAACATCAAGATGGTTATTACGGATGCTAATACATGGCTAAATACCAATATTTACAACATGATGGAACAAGGCAAGCGACTGACAATTAAATATTGGTTTGACTATTTGACAACCCTGATTATAATAAAACCCCCTTTTCCTGTAGTTTTTTTATGATTAAAATGCTTTTTGAGGATAAGAAACACTTTTACACTCATCTTGCCTGGAGGAGTTTACACATTAGTGTATGTTTTCACAGACTCACAACCTCTCCTGTCAGACTTCTGAAGTGGCCAGGGTCATTTTCTCATACAGACAGTATTTTTTTAATACTGACTCATCATATGTGGCATCTGTAATTGCTGTTTTGCATAATTTCTCCCCAGTTCATGTTGGCAGTAAAGATACTGAGTGAGTATGACATTGTTTCACTCATCATGAAATTATTTCCTCTTCAGCAGTGAAAGATGTCACTATATACCAGCCTTCAAAACTTCTGCCAGTTAACTTGGCTAACAAAAAGCTGTTAGTGCTGACTAACTTTATTACTGTCAACTGACTTGAAAACACTAGCTAACTTACAATCTTAATATTAAGGCTACAAGCAACCTTTAATGAAACACTTTTTATAAAAAGTCATGGTCACAATAATACTTGATCCATTCTTCTTTTGCTGAGTTCATTAGTATTTGGCAAACCAGCTCAACGGTGCATTACTGACTCTTTCAGTTTAATAAGAAATGACTGAAGTTGGAAACGTAATTTTCCAGTCGAATATAAGATGTGACTTTTTTCTGATATGATTCTTGTAGAGCCTCGAATTGACATGATGACCAATGATGTCATCTCATTAATAAAGTCTTATCATAATTTTTTGTACAACAGTGAGAGCACCGTCAGTTGACTCTGGAACATATACTGGATGTACATAACAAATATGAAAAAAGTTTATTGTTTCGTCCCCTAACGGTGTTTTCACACTAAAATTTGGATTGAATGGTAAATCAGCAATCCATCCTCGTAAAATCTCGTTAAATTTGATCATTGTTTTGGTAATACAGTCTTCCCATAAAAACTACACTGTGCCATCAGCAGTCAAAGTCATGAAAATAGTATATGAAGTTCAAAATAAAACAAAAAAAAATTGGAAAATAATTGTTGTTGGAGGATCAAGAGAAACTTTTAATACTTATTTGTTTCCTTGTGTCAGAAATCCGCTTACAAGTACAAAAAAGCTCTTTTTGCATATTTTTGGGAAATTTTTGAAAAATTAAATTGTGGAATTGGGTGCTGCTTATGCTAGAAGATGTGGTTCAATATAGAGATCTTATTGGTGTGAAGTATTTTAATGTGCAAAGGATAGTTAATGAGTTATTAAATAAAATGTTTTATATTCATCATATTGCCCCCTTGTGGTTGACATGGGTCATTTTTCTCTGGCATTTATTCGCACACTACTACTGCTAAAAACGCACCTTTGCCGCACTACTGGTTTAATATACACATCCACAAATATGATAATGCTTTGACATGAATTTAGATTTAAGTTAAGTTATATTCTAATAATGAGCTCTATAAGTTGCTATGTTGAAATACTAAAATCATAAAATCTAAAAATCATTCCAACCACGATGGTGATGATGATCTCGTGAATAGAATCTTAATGGAGCATAAAGTTTATTTTTGTCAAATAAGTTATTTATTTGTTTTTTTCACTGTGACAGAGAGAGAAATTGTACATGAGCAACATTACAAATCTTGATGACTTGCGGACATTTGTTTTAATCACAGAAAAAATTGTATGTACGAAAAAATTTGTGAATTCGACTTTCATATTACTCTGCTTAAGAAGGAATCTGTCTGTATGATGCCCAGTGTGAGCAATTAGATGGTTAACATATTGGAGCATTTAATTATTGGCTAATACATCCGCTATTTCGACTTCATAAGATTATGTCAGTGTTGTATTTACAACTTGCTTTTTCTGCCCCTAAATGGGAAAAAAAACAGCTAATTTTGATTGCTTTAAAGTAAGGAAAAGAAAAACTACTTAATTATAAAATAACAAGAGTTTAACTGTCCTAACTCAGTTAATGGACTCTGTGAGGACTGTGTGAGTGCAGTTCAAAGATTTAAAGAGCAAATACATGCAAACAACTTACAATTGTGATTAGATTCTGATTCTTAGTTCTTAATTTCTGATTGGTGCACAGAAATAATAATATAATAATTTTCCAGCACTGCCCCATTTTAAACTCATGAGAAGAGCGAAGAAAAAGCAGAACTGCTGGGATCTCTCATGTTTATTAATTGGCGTGTTTCAGAATTACCAGAAAATAATGTCAAGTAGGACCCCATCAGACCCCATCGCTTGTCTGGTCCAGTTCTAGAGAAGTCGTTTTTGTGGGTGAATTAAGTTGTTGGTTCTATGTTAATCTTTCATTGCTAAAATTTAATTTTTGCCTGTGGTGGAGAGAGTTCCCTTCTTCTGAGGCAGTGCTGACTATTAAATAATAGTGTCAGTAGGGAAAAAGCCCTCAGCTGCAGACCCAAATTTTCCTTTCTATTTACTAATGGTGTAACGCATGATGTGTTTGTTTTATGACTTTTTATTTATGTATTTATTTATTTTTTATGGAAATGGAGAAAGTGCAACCCCAGCAATGTCCAAGGGTAAACACCTCTTCTAATTCCAACCAATTTGCCTGATGGGTTCAATTTAACTGGAATATCAGAACTCTTCCCCTGGGAGCCCAATCAACACAAATTATGTCATGTAAGTTGTCATGTAAGTCTGTTTTTGTAACACTAAGAGAAATCTGTGTTACAGTATCTAATTTCGAATAAGAACAACTGTGGGAGAAAAAGAGTTATTTTTAACAGGTATCTGTGTAGGAGGATATTTTCAAAGATGTGAGGTTTTTATTTCTAATACTGCCATGAGAAGAGCCTTCCAGAATTGAATGGTGCCCCCCTCATAGGGATGAATACTTCCCAGTAAATCCTACATTTCTTCAATTCATTTGTGTTTCCATTGTAATAAGATGAACCACTCTACCTACATAGCCTCTTTGTTTGAGCCTCTGCACCACTAATAAATCATAAAAGAAAAAAGAAGTATTAGAGTCATATTTTCTATTCCCCTCATGGTTCAGCACTCCACTGTTCTTACTCCTTCTGATCTGTCTGTATGCCCCTGTGTACCTGTAGGCTTTGCCTGGGTGTTTGTATGTGTGTGCATATGTGCTTCAGTAAAATAAGGACCACTGCTTTAGTGCCAACAGTGGCTATCCTTCTTTCATCACTAATGGTTGACAAAAACAGCCTGACTTTAGCCTTGAGTCAGACCAATGCTTTGAAGTGGAGCTGCAAAACCATTATAATTTTTATTGAATGTTTTTGCAAAGCATTTCTCCTTCAAAATTAAACCTCTTCAGTTGTTAGTTGTGCAGCTCCATTGTGCATACGGACGAGTGTGTGTCTATGTGTGAGTGTGGGTGTGGGTGGTGTACTTGAGGATGAGAGCATCAACAACACATAAAGAGTCCAGGAAGAGCAGGCCTGTTAACAACACACAGGACTGTGTGGGGAAAGACAGGGACACAAAACCAGCCCATCAGTTGACTTTGACAGCCTTTAGTTTACATAATCTCCACTCACAAAACCAAAGAAAGCCACCCTGCTCTCACCACAATGCCCCATGTGAGTATAAACAAGGACTCATTGAACAACATCTAGAGACCCCCCCCCAGGCAGGTGTAGGACTGGTGCTTATTAAAATACAGAATCAGGAATACAGCATCCACATCCTTTAACTGATTCACCGCCAAATCTCAGACAAGCCGCTCGGTTTCTCCTTACAGAGGGTTTACCAGGACGTGCAGTTATATTGTTCCCTGGCAAAGTCCCAAGAGTCATCCCTCAACAGACTTCACCCTCCAGCCTATGAACAATGTACAAATTTGCCACAGTCCGTCATGGTTTTTTGGTTTTTTTTCTGAATAATTTTGACTGTATTATTGAAACCATTTCAAAACATGCTCTTAAAAAAAGACTCACTCTCTCACTTCATAATTTTGAAGTTTAGGCCATAATCAGTAATAATGACATTACAAGCTAATTGCTGAGATCTGGGTAGATAAGTAGATAAGAATAGAAGAGTTCTGGACAAACACGGTCAGAAATATCTTTTTTAAGAAAACTTAGGTGTTCCGCCACAATGACAAAATTGTACTATGACACCGCTTATAGAGGACCTAGCACATATAGCTGATATCTGTAAAAGGCAACCCTATCACCAGACACGAATGTCAAAATTGAACAATTCTGTAAACCTAAATTATAGCTGCAATTTCTTAATTACACACTCACTTTGACACCAACTCACATTTGCTTTAATACTGAAACCACTGCATTTCCCCTAAAGGTTCTATCAAGAACCTGTACAGTTTCCCTGTGAAAGAATGACTTCATGTCCTTTTCCATCGAAAGTTCCAGGAAATATAATTTCCTAATAACTAATGTCCAGGAACTTTCCCATGGGTAGAAGTTGTTCTAGAGCATTGTGATTTATGCAACATCACCTTTCATGACATTTGTATGTCATTGGAACCTTTGTTTCCTCTGCAAAGAAAGGCTGGACTTTGTTCGATGGTCGTAAGTTTCCTGGACTGCAATATTCAGTTTATTGTCAACCTAGAAGAAAGCTACAAGCAAACAATGGGGATGCAGTTATGGCTTTTTAGACATGCTGGGCGTATAAAAGTGTGGTAAATGGTAGTTTACTTAACCAAACGGCAATATTCAGCACTGCAAGCCCCACCCTGAAAGTTCCTGAACCTTCAGATAATACAACTCAAGCAAGGACTTTTTTCAGGGTAAAACTACTTATCTACTGGGAACTAAATTCATACCCTGTTTTTTCTGGTGGAAAAACCAGTATCCCAAAAGTTCCTGTGGTGGAGATGCACTTTAAGAAAGGTTCTTAAATAACCTTGACCATAGTACATGTCCCTGAATACGAAAGCCTATTAGCAATTAAACCATCTCCTATCTACACACACAGTGACAGCCATTTTTGCTTCCAACAAAAAGCAAAGCTCCTTCTTTTATTCAATCACTGTCTGTTCAGGATCTCATAGACAGAAATATGAGTCCATAATAAATTTCCCTGGATCACAATATAGGCTTACTCCCAATGTCAAAGTAGGAAGTCAAAGTAGTTTCTCACTATCCTGGCCTTTGCAGAGGGACTCCAGGAAAACCTCTAACTGATCCTCACTCAAAGCACCCGAATACGCCTTTAGAACTCTGCTGGAGTCCCATCAATAGCAGGAGCAGGACTTATGGACAGATGCTGTGCAACACTTGAGTTCCTCCAGGGTGCAAGATCTGTCAAGTGCCTCCCTCTGTTCAGGCCTAAGTCCGGGCACCAACTGAAACAAAGTCTCAGCATACCACATGTCACTGTAAAACACAGCATAAAGATCATTTGCCAAATTTCTTATCTGAGCCTCCAATGACATCACAGCCTAAGTGGCAGTCTGAAATGTAAGGGTTTTTAAAGCAAGGGAGAACAACAGAAAGGTGGAGTAAGAGTGCCAGAAGATACTGGTATGTTGCACTTTGGCAGATAAGCATGCCTTATCTATTCCCAACCTTATATCCACCGTGAAGCTGAATCTTCGCAGAAGTACAAAAAAACTCACAAGAGAGCACAAAACAACCAAGGACTCCAACTGAGGAAAATGTGCATTTCATTCCTTGCAACGAGTCTTAGGAAAATTCAACTGACAGTCTGAAACGTCACAAGTGAGAAAGAAAAAGACAGGCAGGCATAAAGATTAGCATAAAGAGAGACAGAGAGAGGGTGTGATACAGCAGCATCTGTGGCAGCCTGCATGTAATGTACTGTAGATTGAAGCTGGGTCACTGCCAAAGCCTAAGGCTCTAAGAGCAGGAGCACATGCCAAGGGTACCAACACCATCTCCTCTACAGCCAAAAGTGCATTCCAGTGTAGTGGACCAACTATTCACCAAAGCAAAGCTTAGAGAGTGCACACAGACACACACTGATATCAGATCATGGGGAGGCTTAAGAGCCTCAAATTGCCCAAATGGAAAGTGTGGTCCCTGCTGGAGATTGAGAGATAGAAAGAAAGGGAACCATGGGTCCGCTATTTCTGGTCCTCTGGTGTGATCTAAATCTGTGGCCGCATGGAAGAGAGCTTTACAGGGGGTGACCCTAAAAGCCCCCATCAACAGAAAATACCCACAAGTTTGTTTTTTCTTTTTTTTTTTTTTATTCCTGAAATGAAAGGTGGGGAGTGAAACAGGCACCTAGAGGAGATAAGAATAAATAAATAAATAAAAGTTTAAGAGTAAATACAACTAAGATTGTTTATTACTAATTTTAGCAAACCAGAAACACAAATTATAAGTCCAGACAAATCAGATGCACCTTTTCAGCCATAATTTCTAACATCTTTTCTGTTATCAGAAAAAATCACATTATGAAGGATTGATATTTGATTGATGATTGAGTGATGATACTCTCTCCACGGAGCAGAATTTAGCTATTGAAATTACATGGATGTTAGATTAATTATGATTCATTTTAAAATAGACTATAAATAAAAGTGTAATACAAATGAAAGTAGCAATCTGGAGACATAACAAGTTATTTAAGCAGACTACTTTCTTTTTCCCCCTTCTTAATTATCATGCCCTTATATCTAAGGCATTTCTTGTTATATTCAGAATGGAGTTTTGTCAGAGAGCATTATGAGCACTGACTGAACTTCTCTGACCCCTGTCTCATCTATAACTCTCGGAGCTACACACTCTCTCACCTGTTAAACAAAAGCATTGCTGATACTATCTAATGTACCATAGGTGGTTGGGAATAAAAATTGCTGGGGACAGGAGGAGGCACACAGACAATTAAAAAAAATCTCAAAATATTTCAAAGCTACCACTGCAGAGGCTGATACCTATGTCATCATTATTTGGTGTCATCCATATCCATGGTATATAGTTATTTTTCCACCTTAATAGTTGTAGTCCCTGCTGACTATAAGATTTTTACACAATTTGCTACTCCCTGTCCTGCTGTTATTACATATGGGTGAGATAACCGCTGCCCCTCGCCTTGACCATTGGCTCAGCTCCTTTATTTCAACCAAGGATCTATTGGAGATTAATGTTTGTTAACGGCTACTACAAAACAGGGAAACTGAATAAACAAATATTATATAAACATTAGCTCTAAACATTGAAGAAACCCCATGACATTCAGCTTTCTTAGAAAGTATTTAAGCTCATACACTGGATAAGCAGCTTTGATTAATGAATGAAACCAGTTTCCTAACATATCCATGTCGTATAATCACCAACATACTCCTGTTAGTTGTAGCAGTAGATAGAAACAGTGAAACTCCCATTAAAACAGCTCTCTGTCATGCCACTACACTGTAAAAACTGAGACTTATATTCTTTGTGATAAATGAGAATTAAAGGTTGTTAGGCATTAGAAGTTAAATTAAAAATATTTAAAGTAAAAACTGAAATTGTATCAACAAATATAGCTCATCTCTTATTTCGACAAAATTGAGAGGGTCATGAAAACTTTGAATCTTAATCTGGTTCATTACAAATGGAGAAAGGTCAGCTGAAATGTGCTTGTCAGATTGAAGTTTAAAATTTTATATTAGCAATTTCTTAACTAATCATTATGAGTTACATAGACAAAATATCCAATGGATTATTTACTTAACTCGTCAATTTAAGTTACTTAGAAACATTGCTCGTTTATTTGCTTACATTTGAGTAACTTAAGTAAGTAAGTTAAATAGCCTAATTCAAAATTTTACTGAAATATGTTGCCTTGAAATTTTTAGTTATATCAACTTTATGTTTTGTTTTTTTTTTTTATAGTGTAAAAACCATTGCCACTAAAAACTATTTTTAAGTGATACTTATTTTCAAGTGAAGCTTTCCTAAATCTAGTTTGCATATGAAATATGTTATAGGAAAAACTACTCTAAAATTAAACACTGGTTACAGGATTAATGCAAGATAAAACCATTCTGTCTGTCCCAAAAAATCTGTCCTAGAACTGTCACTGATATTCATTGAAAGTAAATAGTGGTCCAAGTCAAAACAAGTCTGTCCAGGTTCTTGTAAAGTTGCTGTATATTGTAGAAAACATTCACCCAGCAATGGGCTCACTTGATTGTTTAGCTGGTGAAAGGACTTTCATTTTAGCTTCCATTCAAATGTTTGAAGACGTGAGTCCTTTTCAGCTAATCCGCCTCTCAGAGTTTGTGTATCCCGACAGTTCGGAAAGAGACACGTTGAAGGGCTCTTTCAACAAAAATAAGCCTGCCATATCATTTCCGCCGCAGCAACATGCATACTAGCTTAATTGCATCGCTAGGGCTTGTGTGGCATCAAATGATAGGAAATGCCAAATAGGCGTTAGTATTCACCCTAGACACATGTGACATCCTGAAGTGTGCATTTTTTATTCATTTGAATCAGCGGGCATGAGCTGCATGATGAATATGACTAGCAGTTTTGAGAAGTACTAATGTACAGCTGCAATGGACAGCATGTTTGTCAAGGTGAAAAGCCACAAGGTGAGAGGAGGAGGAGGAGTCATTTTTTGTTCCTTCCGTTCTCTAATATACCCAGTTACAATAATGTCTACTGGGGGTAGCACACTGTTTCAGAATATACAAAAGGAAGGAGGAAGGTTGAAAGATACTTTGGAATATTAAAACAAAACTTTTTAGATGTGTGTATTAGAATTTTTCACTCTCATATGAAGTAGTTTATTGTATTATAACCATAATGTAGCAACAATTCCTCCAACCTGAGTGACCATACAGGTCTTTTTTCCTACCTTCTGACACATCCATGGGAGTATCTTCTGAAACAGCGCCCCCTACAGCGGCAGGTGTTCCAGAGTTTCGTCGTCGTGGCTACAATAATAATATTATTTTTGAGTTTATGAAACAGTCACACTTTGGTTAGGTTTATGAAAAGATCATGGTTTGGGCTAACAAAGGCGCTTCCTCAAAGTTGGAGGACCTTGGTCATCATGGTTTCAATAATAAACATGCGGTTAAGGTTGTAGAACAGTCATGGATAAAACAAACAGCCATGGCTGTTGGTTTCAAACAGGAAATGAATGGTGGTCTCCTGTGTCAAAGTCCTGTGTGTTGTGGATCCTTCCATCCATCCCATCCTCCTCCTAACGTGGACTTTGTCTCTCTTTACATAACCTGACTTCCTCCTTTGCTCCAGTTGTAATTACTACAGCTCCTAGAGGCTTCTAACAATATAACTTAAGGTCATAATAGGCTGCTGGCATGGTCTTAAAGACTTGTTTGTTTTGTTGTTTTTTTTTTTTTTATAGGAGAACAGTTTCTAATGTAGATACTGTATGTGGGCAACATTAATGTTAAACTATTACTAGTGTTAAGTGGTATTTTACTATCATGGAGGCAACGGTGTCCGAGGACACTATTGACACTGAGTGGCTGAGAAAGCAAAGAAGGACCACAAGTAATAAATATATGTTTCAAAAAAACAAACAAATGAAAAGCTAATATTAGTAAACACTGATAATAGTTGAGCTTGACAGTTCCTTATTGTCCTTAAATACAGTAGTTTGACAAACCATTGTCAGCACATGGTCCCCCTGCGAGAAATTTGTCATCAATCAGGTAAAATGATAAACGCACTGGAAAACCCCCAGTTAATGGAATTTGTTCTAAGATATGTTTGTTGAATGAAAACAGTAATGTGACTATTACACAAGTTAACCTTCATTGTAATAAAGCTAAACTTTTCAACATCCTTTAAACTAAATAAATTTTTAAAAAAAGAAAGGAAATATTTAAAGAGAAGAAAGAGAACACTATCAATGTGCTTCACTTTAAAGAAACTGCATATGAGTATAAGGTGTAAGGTAATGATGGGTGGTGTTTAGTCGTCTCCAGAACTGAAGAAACCCTTGCAAAAATTGCAGCTAGTACATACATACATACACACCCACAAACACGCACAAAAACTTCCAAGAACCTGCCAGAGCATGGAAGAGGAAAAAACAAGACTGAATACATCTCTTTCCAAGCCACTGAAAGTGTAAATTCAAAGGAGAGACATGCATATTCATAGCAGGGCATAGAGGGATTTCCTTGGATGTCGAGAGTCATCCAGAATGTGACTGTGAACTGGAAAGAGGGAGTTTTTGACACTACAAATTGCTGATTATTAGACAGACAGACAGGAAGAGAGACATGGACCGACAGACAGATTCTGAGAAGCAGCACTGTACATTCATGAAACTTTGGCACCAGAATTAGCAAACATCTTTCTCTTCTTAAGTAACTCAGATACCATGTTCCATGACAGTGAGCCAGCACAAACACTACGACCTTGAAACCAAAGCAGCTAAATGAAATTAATTTAATTATTTACACCTGTTCTTTGCCTACTGAGATATGTCAAAATATCTCCCATGAAAAGGCCTGATCATTAAAATTGTTCAGCTCAGCACTCCACACAAATAATAATAAATTAATAAATTAATAAATTTTATACTGTTATATTGCTCATATGGTATACAATAGAATAGTGTACCGCACTGTGGAAACTAGCCAACTTTTTATTATTTTATTAGTAGTTATTGTGCTATTGTAGGTCTGAGCAAACTTAGCAGCGAACATAACCAGTTTATTCTGTATCTTGTGTCACTTTGCTTTTGTGTGACAACTCAGACTCTATTTATTTGAAAAAAAAAAGAACTCTAGTTCTTTTGTTTGTTTTTCAGGTATCTCCCCTGCCTCCTCTTTTTTTTATTCAGCCTCAAGTCACCCTCAGCTGAAAACTCCAGTTTGTTTTTGTCCACTTGTGTCTTCCTCAAGACTTGGTATGCAAACATTGCAATCTGAAACTCCCTAAAACAGCTGATTGTAGCAAAACTATAGGTGGTTGAATGTCAAAAACTAATTTGGGTAGGGGCAAAAAAAAAAATTTCAAGGGAAATAGATTAATTATAGTACCATGCAGAGCAGGAAAATCAGTATTCGGTGTTTCCCTTTGCATCTCTCGCTGTAGATTAAATATGAATTGATAATGAAAATAAGGCTTTGACCATTGTAAATGCTCTCATGATCCTTTGAGCATCTCCATTACACAGTGGGAAGAAGAAATAATAGGAGACATCCTGTACATGGCAGATCGCAACAGCAGGTTGTTTATTGTGACTGGAGACTAGGTGACAGTATCTATAACTGGTCTCAAAACTGCTAAAATATAGATCTGGGCAGGCTTTTAAACTTATTGCATATAAACCTGATGTACCTGTAGCAAGAGCTGCTACTGAAACGGATATGACAAGAGCTACTTCGGAGGAAAAAAACTATTTTAGTGTCTCCGTGATAATAACATGGCAACAATACGTAGCTGAAGTCCATTCACCAGTCAGCCACAGAAGACAGAGCCATCTGAAATATAGTTAAGTGACTGGTCTTTACAGGCAAGAGTCCCCCATAAAATAGACACAGCCAGCTGATGAGCTGTTTTCTTTGAACATGCCATTTCTATTGGCCTCAGCCATGATAAGACATGTTATTAGTGTCAGTATCTCTATGCAATATTCAATGATGGTATGCATTCCATACTGCAGATGAGCATTTCAACAGCTATATTTTGATGTGTATACTGAAGCTTATATTAGAGTTTTCGCTTTAATGTCATAGACTGAATGGCAGAACTGAAAACCATGTTACATGTTTTTAAATGAAAATTGCAATTTTTTGAAGATACCTCACATAGCAAGACTGTCATCCAGCAGCAGTGATTCGTGATTCCTAGTTGCTAAATTCCTAGTTGCTAAAGTGCTTTTAAGGAAATATAATTTTTAACCCCTGATGATGTAGGAAATGATATGGCAAGTACAATATTATCTTAAAAACTTCCTCTCATATTGTTCTTTAATGTGTTGAAAAAGAAAAAATAAAGACAAAAATGTAACATCACATTCACAAAAAATATTATATGGTACATATTATATGGTATATATATATATATATATATATATATATATATATATATATATATATATATATATATATATATATATATATAATGAAGAAATATATATAATGAAGAAATACTTTACCATGTGTTTCTCTTTTTTCCAGGTTTGCAAGATGTCCTGCCAGAGTTCCTGCGTGGGCGTTTTGTGGAGGCAGCCCTCAGCTATGTTGCATGCAATTCGGAGGGCGAGTTGCTCTGCCGCAACAATGACTGCTGGTGCCGGTGCTCTTCCCGCTTCCCAGAATGCAACTGTCCCTTCGCTGACATTAAGGTCATGGAAGAGAACCTGGTGAAGAGCAAAGACGCCTGGAGCAGCTTCAACCAAGAGTTCATGGAATCAGGTACAGGCTATAATGGTTTCTATGGAACTTGAGTTGGCGGACAAGCTGCTTATGGTGAGGTTATGTGGAATGAGGTTTTAGTTTGGTGGTAAAGGGAGTTTGTGCTTAAGTTTGCACTTGAATGACTATTGAAAACCTTACCAGAGAATGTGTCAGCACTGAATGAGGTTTTAGGTTTAAGGCCTGAACTTTAGCCAACATTTACACCTTTCATATGTAATATTAATTGTCATGACTAGTGTGGGCACTATAAAACTGTGTAATACTCGTGTAGACAACTTTAAAATATATTTCACTGAAAATGAGGCTATACTAAAGCTACTGTTGTTAGAATAGTATGGAATTTTAGCATTTAAAATGATTCTGATAGAAAACCAAGTTTGTAGCTAGGTTTCCATTCAAATTTTACGTGAACTTCGAGGAAATCAGCAAAAGGAATTAATGCACATGTCCGTCCACTATAACTGTGGGAATTTTATAAGTTGGTTCAGCGAGATGATGATGTAATTACAAGAGCACCAGTCAAACCTCAAATGGTGAAAGCAATGTAGAAAACATGTTGGAAAGCTTGCATTTGTTTGTTTAATCCATTAATTTGAGTCCTTTCAATGCTTAAGGCAGATCAGATGTTTTCATCTGCTGCTATTTTTTTTCTCTTCAGTGGAGAAGAAATTTGAGTGGAAATTACAGTCACATGCTCCAAGCACAAAATGATTTATTTGCCAAATCTTTTTAGTTCTCAATAATACTCAATTTCTATGGTGTGTACCTGTGCAGCGTTTTTCTAACTATGATCATAATCACTTGTGATATTTCCTGACAAATAGAGCATAATCATTGATGATGTGTGATTATCTACTTGGGTTACAGTTCAGTTACTGGACATTTTCTTCATTAGGGCAAAACCCATTATATGAAAGCCTGAAATGTGAGCTACAAATAAATTCAGTATGCTGTTAATCACATGTTTTATGTTGTGTCAGAGGGGACAATTAGTGTTGTATGGCTAAAACTTTGGCAGAGCTTTTGGAGTGAAAACAGAACTGTGCCTTTATTTACATGTTCAAGTGACAGTCCTTGCAGGGGTGAGGGACTTTAAGTTTTTCTTTAAGTCAATCAGCCAGCTTTTATAGCCTTGATTTTCACTGAAATGTTTTGTGAAATAAGCTATATATAAGCCAGCAACTAAAGTGAATCCAACATCTCCCTGACTACAACACATAGCTGGCATGCAACTAACAGTGTTCTGGCTAACTTTTGAAGGAAGACCATTAAACATTTGTTGAACAATGGCCAGAAGTAACAATTATGGAAAAAGATTAATACTAAATGTAAAAGCACCACAAGTTGAAGAGAGACATAAAGTTAACGAACTATCTCAGGACTGTTATTATATCTGTGGGCATTACCCAAGTAAGGCTGTTACAGCACAAGTGTGCTGAACTGAGTGAGGCATTCGAATTAATTTCCTTTTATTTGTGAGGAAAAAAAATTTAAATGCTCCGTATAAGACTACATAATTCAGCTCCAAAATGTTATTCCACGTTATTTCAACTTGGATCTCATTTCAGTAGTTCTAAGATTATAATCATAACTGAATGGTAATAACATTTACCTTACTAAGTTAAATGTGAAATCTTGGACTGCAGGAAAATCTCTTGCAATTAGTGTGAATGGGCAAGATACACAGTCTAGTTATAGACAAACCTCCAGGGAAGCCAAGGAGACAGGTATATATCTACAAGAAAAACTGTCCTTTCTAAACCTCTATCATATTTTACGGAGATTCTTCCTGGATTAGTTTAGATCTGTGATCCTTGCTGTAGCTGTATGCTCATTTCAGTTTGATTTACAAATTTGTTGGCTTTATTTATCTGGTATGTCATGTTCTTTGCCCATTTAGACTTCATTGTAGATATGTTGCCATGCTCCAAAAATCTCAGCCAAAAGGGCTCTAGACTCCCAGGATCCAAAAAAACCCCCAGGCTCCAGGCAAAGAAGTGGGCTTTGGGTAAATAGATTAATTATAAACTCGCTGGGGAATTTTCACCTTTAAAGTACAGTATTAACTAAGGATCATTACTTAATTTTGTGACCAAAAAAATGTGGCAATGCCCAATCTCAGAATATAGATTTAACATGCGTATTCCTTATATGTTTAGCTAATTACTGAGGATGGTGTCAACAGGGGTCCAACAGAATTTTTCCCTGGGGTCCCTGAACTGGTGAATTATTATCTCAGCAATTACTTTGGTGAGTAATATGTTGTCATAACTAGTGGGAATGATGGCCCAGACTATGCATATACAACCCAAGTTGAAATAAACTGGAATGCCAGTGTGATATTCTCACACTATTTGATTCTCTTACATGACAATCTCTAACTCCTTGGTTGTCCACCGTTTAAGGCAACATAACTATCGTCTTTGTTGTCCACCTCTTTGTAGACTGATAATAGAAATAGTAGGATGTAAAGGAACAGTAGTTGAACTAAGGCAAGTAGTAATAGTAATAATATACTGTACAGTAGTAGGAGAGGGATAAAAAGGAATACAAGATGTAATTTTATCAGTATTGCTGAAAGTTATAATTTAGGCATAAAACATCTTAATTTATGACGAAAAAGTGTGGAGGCCTGTTCCCTCTCATGAAATTAAAAAGATAACTACACAGCAGTGTAACTCATTTCTACTGAGCTAAGCTGTCTTATGAAAGTTGATAATTAAAGAAAAGTTGAATTGGAATTCAATATTGTTTCAACTTATTCATTCTCTAAAAACACAAGACTTAGGCCTTACATTATTACCCAGTGGAACTCAGCCTGTTAATCTGTTTATGACTTATTTTTTGAAACCGTGTGCATTATTAAACATAGTACACTAATCTGTGACAAAGTGTAGAACCAAAAGCTGTGTCTTAGCCTGCTGAGGCCCCATCAGGTGTATAATTTCATTCTTGTGAAATCAAATTTTGTGAAGCTGGGCTGCTTTATCAACTATTCATCACAGAGAGTGAGACACAGGTGTGTGATGTAATGACAGCAATGATGAAGAACAAGAAGGGCGTCCCTTCCTAAATTAGCCTTTTTTTTTTTTTTTTAAATACATATCAACACATCACCAGCTCCGTTCTAAGTGACTTGGAAGTTGTAGGCAGGATTTAATTAGAAACAGATGTCAGCAGCTTTTCTTAAACTTTGTGAGTGTCTTGATTCTCCCAGAAGTGAATGCATGTGTGTTGCCATTTGTTTGGAAATTGCTTTGTTAGGGACATTATGAAGGTAAATGGCATTTCTCTGCATTCACTTAGCCTCATTTTGACAGCACCTGACTTTGCAATGTTTCTTTTTCTTTCATTTAAATCTTTTTGTAGATGCACTGACAGCATTGAAACAGAGGATGAAGACCAGTGTTTGCAAGGCTTTTCTTGTTCTGCTGACTTTATGGTTTTTGTCAGGAGCTTAACTTTGCGCTATTTGTCATGAAAAATGAGGCCTTTAGTACTTTCAGAGACTGTGTTTGAGTAACGAGCTAAAAATATCATAAAAGGCTTCCCGGTTAGTCGCACACACAAGGACAGACAGCGCAGGCAGGCAAATACTGTACACCCACAGGCATGTATCCAGGGGATCATCAAACTTTTATCTAATTTTAAGGAACACACACAATCCACTTACACATTCACACATATGCACTCGCCTCACACATGGCGAATTCGGATGAAAAATAAATGCAGAGAGATGACAGGAGGGTAATCTACATGGCAAATAGTGTTTGACTTTCAAAGCTCTATGTTAGTATTCATTCTCTCTCTCTCTCTCTCTCTCTCTCTCTCTCTGTATTTCAGTCTTCCCCCCTCTATTCTAACACACACACACACACATACACACAAAGTGGTTTTTAGCTTCTGGGTGTGCCTAGGAAGTTGGGCTGACTCTCGTCTGCTGGGATGGGCTGATAAATTTATTGTGGTGAGAGGAAAACAACTCAGAGGATTGTTTGTATGAGATTATTCACGTGTGTATCAGAGAGACAGAAGGAGGACAAGCAAGAGACGAAATCATTTTGTGTGTCTGTGTGTGAGCGAAAACGGGAGAATAATACCCTCAAACCTAAGCTACCCATTATTTCCTAACAAAAAACCCAAGGCTAACTTTCTAGCTGGCTATACACACATACACCAATCACAAGGGCTCCCTGCTCTAAGATTCTTTTCCTTTGTTTTTTGGTAGATCTCATGTACAGTTTGGGAGGCAATATGTCCTGGGAAGGTATGAATAAGTTTAGTCTTGAACATCGCATCTTTGGTTTTGTTGAATTGGAAAACAGAGCCAGCTTCTAGGCTCAGCACTGGTTTCTACATGGTTCTTTGGAGTGTGTGAATGAAGTTACAGTGTGAGATTCCTAATACAGAGTTCCTTATTTATGTCCTGCCAGTCACTGACTTAAAAAAAAAATTCTTTCGGAGACCCTTAGCTTCACAGTGGTTCAACATTTTTCTCATTTGTATGCAGTTTATCGGCCAGACAATTAATTTTCTTGAGTCTCATTTTCAGTGCATCTCACTTACTCTAGAAATGTAATAGTTTATAAAATAAACCCTGTTCTAAAATTCTTGTCTTTTGTATAGTTCTGTTTTCCCTGTTTTTTAATTATTCTATATTTTATCATTGTCAAAAGATCCAAAAAAAGTGTTGAGCAACATACATATTTACAGATTAATTGCAAATTCATACTTCTAGTGCAGATTCAAGGCAATAGTGAGTATTTACAATAGCATACATATCAGCTGCTGACCTGAAATAAACGACAATTCCCATGTTCATTTTAATGAACGAACCAAAACCACAAGATAACTAACTTGTACTTTCAAGTAATAAGTGAGCCACATTAAGCTAAAATGATAACAGCTTATGCGAGGAGCGAGTTATTGGCCTCCATACATGTTGCAGGGAGAGAGACAGGAGCGGGTGTAACTAAGTAATGAGGTCACTCATACATGAAACATAAGATAGAGCTTCTCTGTAATTGAGATTCAATTCCCTGCTCTGAGGGTGGTTAGGAGGCGGCATTATCTCCCAACTGAGGGGAAGATGGTGCAGAAGGAGGAAAAAAAACCCAGGGTCATTTTTAAAAAGAGACACATTCATCTTCTGCTGGATTCAGTTCATGTTGATCAGAGGAGGGATCGTAGAACATTAACCAGATATTCATGTTTTCCAAATAATGATAATAATTTGCACGTTAGCAAATGGTAACATGCTTAAATTGTTACTGCGATCATGTTAGCATGTCAGCCGCTAACATAACAACCCAAATTGTTTTTACAGTTACTTCCCAATGACTGGCTCATAAACTTATATTAACATTCTTACAATATGATTTTCTTTACAATGAGCAATACAGTTTCAGAGAGCTTCTTGTCTGGCTGTTATTTTCACTATCAGCAAGATGACATGACATTGTAAAGAGGGGATTCAGGCAGCCATTTAAATAATACCTGCTGCATCAAAATGTTAAACACCAGTCACACAGTGTTAAATGGATACGCTTTACTTGCTGAACCAATTTTTAATGTGCATGTACAGTGAAGAAACAGATTGGTAATGCAACCATTAGGTCAGCTAGTCAAGTCAATTCTATTTTTTACAAATCATTACAGAGGAAGATTTTTTCAGAAGAAGAAGAAGAAAATGATAATCAGTATAGTAATCGGACTAATAAGACTAACAATAACAATATTAAGCCTAATATACTAATAGCAGAAATACCACAAGAAAGTGACCAAGGGGGAAAGTACAAAGATAGAAAACACAAAAGTACATGGGAGACAAGAATTCTAGATAGTAATAAGCTTTAATAGGATATGAGTATGTGCAGATGTAGAGGGAGGGGAGGAGAAAGGAGCTTGGTGCATCATGGGAATTCCCCCGGCAGTCTAGTCCTATAGTAGCACGACAGGGGGATGGTTCAAGCCAAGCCTGAGCTGCCCTAAGCATAAACTATATGAAATGGAAGGTTATAAGCCCACTAAAATGTAGAGAAGACTGGAAGATGGTTCCCCATTGGAGGCGTGTGATAACTGAAAGCTCTGCCTCCTATTCTACTTTTGGAGACTCTAGGAGCCACAAGCAGGTCGCATTCTGGGAGCAAAGTGTTCTATTGGGGTAATAGGGTACTATGAGCTCTCACCATTAAGGGTTTTGTAAGGGAGGAGGAGGATTTTAAATTCTATTCTGAATTTTAAAGGGAGCCAGTGCAGTGAAGCTAGTATTGGAAAAGTATGATCTCTTTTTTCTTATTTCCACCTAGTACTCATGCTGCAGCATTTATGATCAACAGGAGAATCTTTAAAGATTTGTTTGGACAGCCTGATAATAAGGAATTACAATAATCCAGCCTAGAAGTAACTAAGGCATTTACTAGTTTTTCTGCATCATTTTGAGAGAGGATGTGCCTGATTATTGCAATGTTACAATGGTGGAAAAGGTAGTCCTTGAAGTTTGTTTCATGTGGGATCGAAGGACATACCCTGTTCAAAGACAACTCCAAGATTCATAATGGTTGTTCTAGATGTGAAGAAATGCCATCTAGCATAATATATATCCTCAGATAATGCCTTTATGAGGTGTTGAAGGCTAAGTACTATGACTTCAGCAGAAAGTTGCTGGTCATTCAAGTCTTTATGTCTTTAAGATATGTTTCAAGTTCAGCCAACTGACTGGCTTATCAGGCTTTGTTGACAACTTCACTTGGATCTGCATAACATCTGCATAACAATGGAAGTTTATGGAGTTTTTCCTAATAATATTGCCTAAAGTAAGCGTTCGTAAGGGGAATAAAAGTGAGAACATGTGGCAAGGTACATTAGATTGAACAAAACCACCACCAACCAAGTTTCTTTGTGACGCACAGAGAGATCTGAAACTCGAGGCTCATACACTGCAGAGAACAGCTTTTCTAAAAAGAACCTCTGTTATAAATCTGCAAATAAACAATATTCAAAGAGCTTTGACACAAGCCAAACTCCCTCATTATGTTATAGATGTACTTTGACATTGAACTTAATGAAACAATAAAAAATAGCATTCGACATCAGTAATACACATACTGACTGCATTCATTTTTTGTGTAAAAACTTGCTGCTCTGATTGTTCAGCATCCTCTACTTATACAGTACTTATTTATCTTGCAGGGTGGTACTTTCACATCAGCGATAGACAACACAATTTGACCATTGTTCTCTTGTTAGAACTCGCAGCAATATATCATGAATAAATCTGTTAATCCTGAGAATAAATGTTTATTTCTCTCTTTTTCTCTCTGTCTCTCTCTCTCTCAGTACAAATCTTCTAATGGTGTCTTCACCTTCTGTGTTCTACATCCTAGTATTCCTCTTGTAGTTCTGAAACACAGTACAAGTCTTTTAATTGTCTCTTTTCCTTCATTATGTTAATTAAAAAGCCTCCCTGGAAGGTAACAGGAGTCTGTTTGATACTTGGTACCACCTACAAAAAGTCCTGGCATGGATTCTGCTCGATGCTATGAGGATACTGCTGCTTTAAATCTCTGCCCGTTTTCACCTTTATTGCTGACATAAAGCATGCTGTCTCAGGGTGCAGATGCAGCACACGTACTTCCTGGATTTATCAAAACAACAAAAGAAGGAGGGATTGTTCTAGTCCCATAGATGGATTTTGCCTCAGCTCAAGGTTTGGCAACGCTTCCTCTACTTTTTAATTTCACTTCCTTCTTTAATTTCACAGGAGGACCGTGTTTGGCACAGGTAGTCATCTTGGCTTCCTCTGTATTCTTTTTTTCCATTGTATTTTTTCTCTCTTACAGTAGAAATCCCAAACCAATTTTTTCTTCCAGCATGCTTTTTTTAGTAGCTCTTGTCATCAATGTGTCTCATAGGACCTTTTGAGTGAAATCACGCATTAGCAGGTGTTACACTGTGAATTAATGGTTTCATTAGAGTCCGGCATGTTCATCTCTGAACCACAAGAGCCATTATACCATGGCATTGTTTAGAAATCCATATGCATAGAAGACCATTTGGTTTCATAGCTCATAGATTTATTCAATCTTATTTTTTTTGTGGTTTTGTGGTTCTTCACAGGAGAGGGGCATATTGTAAGCTTCACAGTTTGTAGTTCTGTGGACTGCTTCTCACCATCGGCTCCTTAGCCATGCACATGTGGATAGCATGACCGACAAAGATTTCACATTTCTCTCTAAATATGAATTAAATCAGAAATGATAATAATAAAAACTAGCATTCGATTAACTGCAATTCTGATAACATATTTCAAAAAGCCAAGCTAACCTCCACATGATCGGTTCTCACAGATGCTTCTGTACAAAACACAAACACACACATACACTTTCACACCTTAATTCACCTTTAGTGCCTTAATTCACCTTTAGTGAATTGAGGCATGAAGCCGTGCGTGAAGGTCAGCCTCATCCCATCAAGATGTTATTCAGCTACTGAGTGGTAAAAATATTAGGTATCTTCTATTGCCAGGCTTGAGCAACTGTGGAATCAAATCAAAGATCGCAAAACAATACTGGCTATTACTGACTATTGGTAGAGACCTATATTAGTTAAAAGCTTATACATACACAAACACACACACGTGTGCGTGTGTGTGTGCGTGTCAGAGGTTTTTTTGTGCGTGTCAGAGGGTTTTCTTCCAATATTATATTAGGCCTAATTATAAAATGAGGTAATTTAATTTTCTTCAGTAAAATGCAACAGCATAGTCAAATAGTGTGTGAGTTTGTTTAATAAGCCACTTTTTCTTTGAAGTCTGTTTGGTGCATCTCATGTGTTGGGACGGTAAAATTATTTTCCTTTTCCACAATAAGCTGTCGTTAGCTATTGTCTGCTGGGATTATTCATACTGTATTCATACTGAATGAGGTGATTCCATCATTTTATTTAAACCAGAACTTATATACGATAATCATGGCTATAACATGTACAGCTCTAATCATATCTGATCAATATTTGAATGGGGTAAGGCTGGGTGGATGACAGACATGCCATGCCACTCTATCTGCTGCCTCTGAATGAAATGCTCAGGCCCAACAAAGCAAATGAAGAAAAAAGACATTTTTCTGGGTGCGGTTGATGGGCAGATAGAGTGCAGATGCTTGCCCATCACCATTATCAAAGCACTATTGAAAGCCTTGGCTGAATTTGGCTATTTGGTTTATAACTATAAAGAGTACGATCTAGACCTGCTCTATATGAAAAGGACCCTGAGATAACCTCTGTTATGATATATATGTTATATAAATGAACTGAAATGAATTGAAAGTGGCTTGCAGAGTCTATTGCATTTGCTGGTCCTTTATAGTTACTAAACAGGGTGTGAGGGTGGGTCAGTTTCCAAACAGTTTTCTCAACTTACTGAGCAGTCTGCTTGTAGGCTCTTGACCTGTGGAAAGGAGAGACCAAGCTGAGCTCTGAGTTAAGACCACATACATTTTAAGTGCAAAGAGAGCACACACTGTCTGACTGTGTCCGCGGCTGTTTAGTGTTGAGCAGAAAGCGCATTGTGGGTTATTAGAGTTTTTTAATGCAAACAGCTGCCTGCTGTGGCTGAAAATCATGCTGTGAGAGCAGTGAGAGTGGACCAAAACAGTAGAGCTGCAGGGGGGGAAGCTAAACAATGAGGTGAAAATCGCTATAAACTCCGTAAAGCTGAGGGGAGCAGTAAATTTAGGTGATAATTCTTTGTGGGTTTATTGCTACAAGGGACCCCTTTCACATTTTCCCTTTTTTTTCATATTGTAATTTGGTGCATTGTTTTCATAGAAAATTAAATTCCCTCTCTGGCTCACTTTCTTCGACCCCTCTTGTTTCTTTTAGAATGGACATTTGAGGAGTGTAACCTCAGTAACTCACTCAGTAGCTCACTAAGGTAACCAGTCACCAGATTTGCATAAAAATGTTTTATGCAAAGTTTTATTTGTTCAAATAATAATAACAAATGTTAAGTACAATTTCAAAATCATAAATGATCAATTAAAGGAACAAATAATGTGAAATAATGTAAAGAAAATGGATTAGGGGACAATATGCAAAATGATACAATAGCATGATGCGCTAAAGCTTTTGCTTACATTGCTTACATAAAAAAGGAACATTTTAGCTAACATTTGTGTGCAAGAGATGTTCGTAATGCCACTTCAATACAGCAAATCTCATCTTGTCAGCATCACATAAAGTTATGTCAGCGAAGCAATATGACATAGCCACATCAATCAACAGTGGTCAGTGACAATTTACTTTGGTTCTTACAGTGTCTTTTTAAGAAACTTGCATCAGATATTACAATGATTGCTCTGATTGTTAATTATTCTCATTTAGGGGTATTGTATTTCTAGAGCCCCCAACAATGAAGTCTGCACATATAGTACTTTGAATAAGATTGTCCAGCTCTTCTGATGTGGTCATTTGATGCTAACAATTAGACTGAGAATAAAAAAAAAAAAAACATGACAAGTCCATTAAATAAAGCTGAAAATTACTCAAAATGCAGTAGCTGTTCAGAAATATTAAAATATATAAATTATTCTAACACATTTTTGAGAAGTTCAGAATTAACATTCAAATATGTTGGATAAACTAGACCAAACAAGTTCTTAGAATTAAAACGTATCGGGTAACAAATTCGATTTTTGTGATCTAATCAGAATGTATCTACTTTATTTTCTCGTTGCTCAAAATGTTATTCATTTAGCCTTTCCATCTGTTTTTTTTCTGTCCCTGACTTCAGTGGTTTGTGTTGACAGTATCTGTAGTCAGTCTCTTGCTTCAACTATTCCCCCCACCACAACAGCTTTCTCAATGTTCATTAATTCATCATTATAGCAAAACAAACGCATTCATAGAATGACAAAAGGCTGAGGAAGAAAGATCAGGAGGACAGAGAGAGTGGACAGTTCCTTTCTTTTTTCTGTCTGTCGTGGTGGAAACTTATGATCTCCAACTAAACTTGACTGCTAGCATCATTGCATCAGCACAGATGTGTCTGAAGGAGATTTCGTTGGGAAGGAATGAAGGGGGTGGTGGATCGGAGGATTATACGGAAAGAAAGAGGCGGACAGATACTCTGGAGTGACAAATCAACAGACATAGATAGGTACAGTTTGATTTTTGATAAAAACAAAAGAACCTGAGGTTGAGTGAAGGGGACGGAAGCAAAAAAAAAATGCCCAAAAAGAGCAGCTCATCAGTGACACTCAATATGCTATTTGCCTTCCTTATACCACATTCGGGTCTATAAATAGCCCAAGGGCATGAGCCTCAAGCTGACAAAAAGGCAGGCAGCAGCAGTTCATCTCAGGATGTTGCTCCGGGTGAGAGGAGGTTACGTTGGCACTCTGCAAGGCATAACCTAGTAGCTATTAATCCTTCCAACATGTGTAGAAGAGAAAAAAAGATGAGATGGAAGAGGAGAGGAGAGTAAATCAAGGTAAAGAGAGAGGAAAGTGGAGAAGAGGAGAGGGAGGGGACATGAAAGCAGATAAAAGATGTGATTATAGAGGAGAGGGGGAGAACAGATGAGGGAAAAGGAGAGAGGAGATGATATGACATGAGAAGAAGAAAGTAAATCATTAGTCCGTTAAAATCTGGGTCTATGATAATGGTCGGGGCAAATTTGACACAAATAAAAGCCAGCCCCCAAATACAGGCAGAGGAAAAACAAAGCTATGTGTGCCAGTTATAGTTAATGTACACTTCTAGAACTTTAATTTAATTAATTCAACAATATAATCTGCTCTTTTCAACACTTTGTTGTTCTGGGCTACTCATCTAAAGTATTATTGTCCTGATTCAGTCACTGTGGATGTATGTGTGTATCCACTTTGCTCTGTCCTCCTTTAAACTCATTCACCTGTTGTTGCATATACTATAGATTCAGGTGTTTCACAATAAAAACACTGTAAAGATATTAAGTGATTCTGTCCACTGACACACTAGAGGGGTTTTAATTAGACACAGTTGCAAGAAGTGTTGAGCTGGTATTAACATTGTTATTCAGCAACTTCAACAGGGCAAACAGGAGTAGATGAGGAAAAGGCTTGGTACTAAAATATGACCAATTATACTTATCAAACAGAGGGAATTAGAAATAAAGGTCTGCCTCTAATATAAGCCTGCTTCCACTAAAGGCCTGTTATCTTCTTCAGCTGAGGTAAATATAGGCCAGTATTTGAGGAAATCCGTTATTCACCTAAATGAATGGGAGAAATATAAAAAGTAAGGCGAGGAAATTGCTAGCGAAGGACAAAATGATCTAACAGAGGAAAGACAGATGCAGATGGGCAGACAGGAACTGGAGAGAAGAGTTGAAGTCAGGCTTAAGAGCACTGTCTCTTATAAAGCAGCTTGAGAGAGGCTTTTTTGTTTTTGTTTTTTTTCCACGGGGTACGCAGGGACCCTTCGCTGTAGGACAGGACATACTCACAAACAGATATACAGATATACACACACACTCAGCCTTTGCTTATTTACTCTTGCTCCCTAACGTCTACCTCCTCCAAGTCTTGAGGAAAAGCTCCGCCTATTTCCTGAAGATAGAGATAACAGAAGAAGGAGGAGTTACCATCCCTGTGGGGGGTCGGTCAGTGTAATGAACACTCTTATCGTTTCGCCCACTCTTTCTCGGACATGGAGATGACCTCCACGAAGCGTCACTAAGGTGGTAGTCTGGAGGGGCTCTGAGGATACATAATTTCCATCATTTTGGGGACTTGAGGTTTTACATTAAAAATAAATAAATAATAATAATTATATATATATATATATATATATATGTATATTTATTTATTTATTTTTTTTTTTTTTATTTTTTTTTATACATATATCCACCACCAGTCATGATTTCATACTAACAATGACAACCTGTAATTTGACAGGGGTTGCCCATAGGTTTGAAGCCCTGCAAAGTCTGATCTCATCTTGTTTTCAGTAAACCTATGATCACAAAGTAAACTGAGGATTTTGTGAAAACTAAAACAGAGTTAAAATGAGAGTGAATAGTGGACTAGGAGTCAGGCACATGACTCAAAATAATTATTAAATAAATAGTCATGTTGTTTTGTGTCTGGATGTGTGAAATCCTGTTGAAAAGCTCAAACTGTGTAAAGACAGTGTTTGCACCACTCTTTGTTGCTGTCACATGTTTACAGCTGCTGGCCTGAGTGACAGGATCGAGGCTCTCCTGGTGTTGAGTGCCAGCATGACTCTCTAGACACTCAATTAGAACACAGACACACAGCGTAGAAAATGTCATCACATTGTGTGTGTGTGTGTGTGTGTGTGTGTGTGTGTGTGTGTGTGTGTGTGTGTATACTTCTGTCTTTGTGAGGACGAGTTCGAGATTTTTGCCGGTCCACACAACTTCAAAGGGCCGTTTAAGGATAAAGACTGGATTATAGGGCTCAGGTTAGAATCGGGTTTAGGTTTAGGTAAGGGTAAGGCTTGGGGCTAGGTATTTAGTTGTGATGGTTGAGGTTGGGTAATGGACTACAGTATGCATTATGTCAATGAGTGTCCTCACAAAGATGGATGTACGTGTGTGTGTGTGTGTGTGTATCTCTGTTTAATGTGCTTCTGCATCTGTGTGAACATACGTGTGTGTTTCACAGCTGCATGTGGCCATGCAGACAGGCCTTCCAGTTAATGAGGTGCTCATTAATGAGATTCTACAGCCAATGACAGGTTTTTTTTTTTTTGTTTGTTTTTTTTTTTTCAGGGCCTTGTAAAGTTCATCCTTTCTGGAATGAACTTGTATGAGGTGAAGAGTTTGATAGTCAAACTCTAGGACATATACCAGTAGTCATATTTTAAATAGATGTCATTTATTCAGGCTTGGATCTATGTGAAGTCCTTGCAATGTCATGAGATCCCCAGGGCAGACTAGGGTGGGGAAATGCAAGATAACCAAAGAAGTTATATTGCAAAATAAAGAAGTTCCAAGAAAAGATGAAGTCTTAGTCTGGTAACTTAGGTAATTCCTTCAATCAAAATCGAAGAGGAGAAAAAGCCTATTGAAACATGCAGCAGGGCACCAAATAGTCCTCCCGATAACATGTCAGTTGTCCTCTTTTCCACTTTAAAGGTTCTTAGACATTAAAGTATTTCCGTTAAGGTATTTAGTACGTGGTCTCTGTAAATTCCGACTCCTTCCAGCCATGTGCTGTCTCTCTGCTCTCTTTGTTCTGCCCTCCCTCTGACATTTTGTGGTGTGGCAGCCAATCCTGAATTTATTGTAGCACCCTTCTTCAATATGACCCCTTGTGATAACATGATACATAGTAGCCCATTAACCTGATCTGAGCGGGAAAAGTAAATGAGTAACAGTCATTCAAGTATTCGTCCCCTTAAACAATTGCTTTCAAGGTGTCCTTTGAGAAATGCACCTTTACCAGAGCGTTTCATGCTGATCTGTACGAAAGTGCATTTTTTGCTAAAAGTAACTAATAATTTAACTTTTTTCGGAATCAAATACATATACTAATGGTGAACTTTAATTTCTGATGACCGTAGGTGATTGCAGCCAGGCTTTTGCATAAGGCAAACAAGCTAATAATAATAAGAAATGGACATCTATGACCATCACTCATACTTGCCATGTTCCTGCAACTTTACATATTGTGAACAGATAATATGCAATATCATTATATTCTTAAAACATCTATAAGTTCTACAATATATTTAAGATTGTTTTCCATCAGAAAATGAAAACCAGTAGTTCTGGTTAAAACAAATGTGGTTAAACAGGCCCAGATTGCAAAAGTACTTTCCTCCCATGCCAGCATAAACTGTGGCTATTGCTTCCACCTTATTTAAATGACTGGTCTCAAGGATAGGTATAATTTTCTAAGCATGGTAATAGGTTGTAGTCCCATTGGTAGAGCCTGGTTCCAAATGCAAATGATCAATGTTTGCATGAAAGCATAATAGTTTTGCTCTTCGTTTGTATCAGATAAAGTGTTAGTGTGTCTTTCCATAATGACTCTAAATACAATGTAAACAAACAACTCAGTAGAACACTATGCAGATGCACTCAACTTTGCACTAAATCTGAGCAAGGTAAGATCAACAACAATCTGAATATTGAACATCAACCAGTCTAAATATGCAAAGCTTTTCATATTGGTTTTCAGATTTAATCTCAGTATTGGGAAACCTCTCACCTATTAAGGTATCAGACCAGCTTCTGGCCAGTTCATTTCTGTTGTAAATCTTTACATTTGCACAACTCTAAGACCTCTGAAAAAATATCACTTAGGATAAATCTATCTGGGAATAGCCTCCTACCACATGTGAGAAAACAGCAAAAATTTTATTTTTTTATTGTTATTACTCTCAGGTAGAGTAGATATATGTAGCTATATGTAGTACAATTATTACAATAGCACATTAGGGCAGCAACTAATTACTACTTTTTTTTGCAAATGCCACAGAAAATGACAGATACAAACAATTCAGATAACATATATATATATATATATAGACAGTGATTTTAATGTTACAGCTGAATAATGTATATGTCTATTATGTATATGAAAATGTGGGGATGTGACTGAGTTTTGTCTAAAGTGTTGAGTCAGCATTTCTAGGGAGAAACAAACAGATATAAGGACAGTCCACAGCCCTGTCTTTTACCAATAAAAGTTGGAACAGGATTAGAATTAAGTCCACTTTTACTAACCATAGCTGAGGGGTTGGCATATAAAACTGGTACCAGTTTGACAAACTCGTCAATATGGCTTAATATGGTTCATATATACTTCCACTCAAGCAACTCAAATGTTCTTACAGCATCAGTATACAGGATGATACATGGTGTGTGCAGTTGTTTCCCCTATCACATGTGTCACGCATATATGATTATCTGCTGCAAGACTACCTTTCATAAAGCCAGACTGGTCAGTGTAAAAAAAGTACATATATATAACTCTCTACAAATATTTCCAACAGTTTGAAAAAGAACTTTTATGTGTGTCTTTATCAGATATGATAGAAAAGTCTAACGGACTCTGCATTTTGTTTGTAACAATGAGATTAGGGCACAATGGACGGCATCCCTCTCTACAGTAGTCTGAATCGAGCTCAGACGTATTGGCCCATTTTAGAGCTAGAAGGCAGCTGGGTTTACCTCTATTATAATGTTAATTTAGTCTTGTTCTTCATACATTATGATTTTACAGTAAGTTAGAGTGACACTGCACAAAGACGGTTTAATAAAAACTGTGTGCTGACATTACTGAATTCAAGTTTGGGTTTCAGGGAAACCAAATACAAAATCATGCTAGACTGTATGCAAATGCAAAAAACAGGAATAAAATTTCCAAAGCATAGGACAAGTAAGCCTACAACATGTCTGCTGTTTAAGAGCTCACTTGGTTTAGAGTATGAGCTCACTCATAATCTGCCCAAGATGGCCTCCACACATTCATAATAGACCAACCATACTGTAATCGATTTGCTAAAATATATTTTTTCTGTTTACTGTTTACTGCAAGATATCTTTCTTTTTATTACTACACACAAAAAGTTAGAGAGTTAGTCAATTCCACTAATTAAGGCTACAGAAATAAGCACAGTTATTTGTTATTTGTGCTCTTTTGGAGTGCTTGTTTTGCACCTGGCTTGTGTTGATCTTAATGAGCTGTGGTAGCTCTGAGTATACGGAGGTACTTTCACCTGACAGAAAAAAAGTATGCAGCTCTTTATTTTCTATATTTTCAATTGAAACACTAACCCTGTTACTATTTCATGAACATATTTGTAGTTTTTTTAGCACTTTCCTCCAGGACTTTTATCCTTTTAATGCACTCCAGCTCAGCTTTATTTATTTTTTTTAACCCTCTCTCTTTCAACTGGTCTGTCCTATTCTTTTATCCACAGCTCTCTACTCTTTGCACTCCATGCTCCCACTGTGTTCTGTTGATGCAGACTATACATGCATGTGACCAGTTGCATGTGATGACTAGCATAGATCATACCTTCAGGTTTAAAGTGAGCAGGTGAAAGGAGGGGGGGGTTGATGGTCTGCAGTTCTGAGTGACTGTACATACCCCATTTTTTTCTTTCTGATTTACCAATTTGATTTTGCATTTTGCATTTTGAACAGTGGTCACACACTCAGGGACAGTCAACTTGAAAGGCCTCTGAGAATTCTCTAAGTGACTAGCACTGTTTGTATTACGATCTATAGCACATGGGAATTCAGCTTATACCTAATGCTTGTGAGACAGTACTGTTTTTGGTGAAATTGCTCTGGTCAGAGAATCAGTGTATGCACCTTAACATAAGGAACAGACTCTTCAACAAGACATTTTCTTTCACTGTCCCTTACATCATGAGCCAAACTCATTATAAAGACAGCTTGAACAGTCAGTATCTCAGTCACCATGTAAGCATTTTATTAATGAAACAGCTAATTCCTTGAACAGCTTCTGTATCTGTAAACATGAGTTAGTAACTCAGTGATTATGAGGGGATAATCACCTTTCATTTCATACCAGATAACATTGGATATTTAAAGCTCCTCATTACTCACCTAAGCAGCGACATCATATTGGTTGGAAATAACTGGGACCAAATTTACAATTCATAAACTCAAATTGGGCTCTACATTGGTATTGATAATTATTTCCCCTCAGTGTAAGAAGTTGTGGGAGGATGGAAGACAAGTCAATTTAAATTTTTCTGCACAAGTGTAGCTTCTAAGTGACCAGTGCCAACACTTGCCAAATCCCTTACAGAGATCTCTATCTTTCTCGTTCTCTCAGCCAATCCCTTTAAATCTGTCTCTTCTCCTCCAGACCCTCCATCCCCACAGGGAACAAAGTAATTCATATTACCTTAGAGCAGAGAGCTCAGTGAAGTTCAAGCCTCTCACACTCACCTTTTCTTTGCCCTGGGCCCCAAACATCTGTGACATCCTGCAGGACAGGCTCAGATGCTTCTTTCTGCTGTCATACTGGGAGAACAAAGATATATAGCTCACTACAAGCTCTTTATCATGGAGAGATGGGTTTGACTGTAATTGTTGACACGCTTGCCATAGGACATTGTCTGGTTGTCAGCATCAAGGTTGGTGCTGCCGGAAATAAACACACTTTCATCAATAAATAGAGGCTAAATTTGGCATCTCAGCAGAGCATGGACTAGATTGCATGTGCACATCCAAGCAATCAGGACTTCAATCTTCATATAATTGACCATCAAGGGTCAAAAGGATGATTTATGTTATCAAGAGGGGGATTTTTGTGTGTACTTGTTTGCTGTATCAGTATCCTTAGAAGTCTTTTACAGAGACAAACTGTCTGTATTTGTGTCTTTTGTTACTTCATTGTCTTTGACTGTGTGTGTAAATGTGTGTTTGGGAGAGGCTGGGGGGGGGGGGGGGTTCCTGTGGACTTCAGAACAGTACCATTTGTCAAAGCCTCATTTTTAAACCACATTTAAAGGTTAATAAAAAAAAAACATCAAATATAAGCTACAAAGTTACAGCAAGTAAGAGATTTCACCTCCTGTGTTCAAAGGAATAGTTATTTAAAAGCACAGCTTGTAAGAATCATAAGGTGATTGCTCCTAAGAATTGAAAACAAAATGGCTTTCTTTAGCCTGAAAGAGGAGAAAAACATATCCTTCAGCTTATTCTTCAATGAGTCAGATCAGAAGGACAGTGCTTAGAGAACACTTGAAATACAGATGGAAGAAAACGAAACATATGACTAACTACTGGTAGACCTTGAGGTCCAAAAATGAATGAAGCAAGTGTTGAATTTCATTCATGATAGCTTAACATCCGCTAGGGAAAAAGACAGCATGGCACATCACCTGCCGTATTGATGTAGTTAGCGTTGTGGAAATGTGGAAACAGGGTGGAAAATGTTTAATTTGCATTAACACCGGGCACAGGTGAAATAAGAAACTAAGGCCTCTCTCTGATATAAGTCAGTAAAGGAATGGCTCTCTCCACCACTCAGGTAAATAAAGAGCTCTACCTAGTTTTGTACAGATTTTGTCAGAAACCAAATGTGTAAGTTGAAATCTTGGCCTGATGATGTTGCAAAGAGAAAAATTTTGAAGTAATCCATCATATAGTTGTTGATAACTTTCACACTAAACCAAAGACATCACACAATTACATCATCCTGACCAGGCTGGACTGTTGATGCAAGGCAGGTTGAGTTCACGCTGTTGATATCAAATTCAGACCCAACCATCTACATGTCTCAGCAGAAATCAAGATTCATCAGACCAAGCTAAGTTTTCCCAGTCTTCAATTGTCCACCTTTGTTGAGCCTGTTCCCACTGCAGTCTCAGATTTCTGTTCTTGGCTGACAGTTGAAGTCCATCCACCTCAAAAATTTGATGTGCCGTGCATCCTGAGATATATTTTTTGTAAAGAGTGGTTATCTGAGTTACCGTAGCCTTTCTGTCAGCTCCATCCAGTCTGGTTGGACAAGGCAACAAGGCAATTCTGTCCAAAGAACTGCAACTCACTGGATGTTTTTTTTTTTTTTTTAGCACCACTCTGAGTGAACCTTAGAAACTGTTGTGTGTGAAAATCTCAGGAGATGAGCAGTTTCCGTCTGGCACCAACAATCACTAGATCATGGCTAAAAAACACTGAATTCAACATACATTTTAAGGGAAAAAGCACAATATAAATCTCTTTGTTACAGGATAAAGCTGACCAACATTATACATTCAGTAGTTCCTATGTAAAAATATCTACTGTATCCATGTGACATTTTTCATTAAAGTCAGATTTGTTTTTTGGACTAATGGAACAATCTTTCCTTCAAAATATATTAGCAAATGATTTTAGGGCTTCATGTGAACATTTGGCATGTACTTTTCAAATAAGAAACACTTTAAGTTTCAGTTTATGGTCTCTCCAATTACAAGATGTGGTTCCAACCATACCAGAAAATCAAATATGTTTAGAGTTGGCCCAAATGGCCAAATGTCCAAAAATGTCTACAATGTCCAAAAAATTTGGACATTGTAGAGAGGGGGAGAAACACAATATCATGAAAATGGGGGATAATGGCACATATGTTTATTTTCAAACTGTCTCTCCATGCATGCATGAAGGCATTCAAGTTGCACTTTGTCGTTCACATCAAAAGTGCCACAAATATGAATGAAGAGAGCTAAAGAGTAAAGTAAAGTACCTGGCTCCTCTTTCACCTATGCACAGCCAATCACAATGAACAGTCAACACAGACGTCCCCTATCCAATGTGAGATGTGAAGAAAGGTTTCTGTACAGATACTTAGCCTACTTAGCCATTTGGCTTCTTAACCTTCACACATAAAGGAACTCAGTGATATTGCCAAAGGTGTAAAAACATAAACAGAGTGCTGCTATAACTTGGGATCATTTGCAGCTTGAGTGGGTGCACCATTAAAACCCATCTGTCCACAGACAATGCAGCCCTGGCCCATCTGGATTCTTTTTGTTATCTGAGACCTTGAGAGTATTTAAGGATAATGCCCCCTTATTAGGTACAGCCATCAGACACCACAATGGCTTCCCCTTAACATATAAGGTCTAAATGCTAAGGAATGTCTTACACTAGTTAAGTAGAGGTTTGCAATAGTTTATCAACATGCATCTGTCCTCCATTTTTCAATTTTTAATAATGTGGCTTTCTGACATGCTGAGAGTGCAACCAAACAGACTTTGAGTAAAATGGGTTCGTTGCCTTTCTTTTTACCTGCTTACAACTGAAAAAAAAGACACGATTTTCAAATTCCTTTGGAGAAACCAAGCAACATATTTGCAATTCACTGATGCACACTGCCTTCTGTAAAAACTGTAAATTGATGACTATGACTCTAAGCCATATCAAAAACAACATTTTTAGCTAAGGATGGCAGATTCAATTCATTCACATTTTTAGAGACAGGCCTTATTAATGAACACACCCAATCCTTTTACAGCATATCAAGGTTGTCATAGGCAAAATGTAGTCTGTATGACATTTTGTCTGTCCACAAAATAAAAAATAAAAAGTGTTTATGGCTATTCTGAGCAGCCACATTCATAATTGAGAGGGAGTGATGGTTTTCTATAGCCAGCCAGATCTGGTTCTTGGTCATCAAAAAATATCTAGAATTTTAAGCTCTGACACTAGTAAATATCTTAGTGAACCTCTCTCCTTGTTATATTTTTAACAGCAGTATTATATTATATAATGTTATACCATATATTATATTATATATATTATAATTTTGTATTAGCTAATTAATATAAATCTGTAACAGTTACACTGAAACTTTAGTCTGGTTTTTAATGTGCTTTCTCCAAGCCACTATCTGTGCTCTGCCAAAGATTGTTTGTGAGTGAAACGACCCACTGTTTTTTTTAGTCCCTCTTCTCTGGAGAAATGATCAGCTGATTGCATCAGTTAATCAAGGGGAGTCCCACTTAACTTCTTGTGCATATCAAATTAATATATCACTTTGTGTAAATAATGTGTGACTAAAGGCCTTTGTGTGTTTAAACAAATTGGGTCATACCACATGTTGTTCATTTAGTTCCAAAAACTAAGACAGACATGCATATGGTTTTTAGCACACTGAGGCCTCGATTACATGTGCTATTGAGTGCATATCTATACTGTACATTTTCCCTTTTTCTATCTGAAAAAAACATATATGCACTGCATAAGCAGTTTTGTGAAAATCTTGGTTGTAGTTTGAGAAGACCAGTAGCATTTAAAATGCCCTTGGTTTTTCTTCAAGAAATAAAGTGATTTTGTTTCATAGCTACTTAGAACATTTGTATCAAAATGAACCTCACATACGAATCAAATTTGTTTTAAAAATAACACTTTGTCTTCTCCAGTAAAGCAGTGATATTTAATTAGCAATTTAGATTAATGAAAATACATATGGAAGAATACAGTAACTTTTTTCATTCCAGTGTTGGGGCTCTGCCAGACCATGATTCTCCACATCCGCCAATTCAAACACCCTTCAATTTATTCCCCTCACTGGCACCCTGCAATCTGCACAAAGTAATACCCTGCAGTATCACATCTACAGACAATATCTCAATCATGGTGGATGGCAGGTGAAGTGAACCAATAATGTTCTCCTGTTCTTTAGCAGATGCTGTTAAAATGTCCTTGAGCAGCCTTCAGCTGCTGACAGAAAGCTGTTTTACTGGGCAGCTCCCAGCAGCCGACCATGCAAGGCTGCGGTTTCCCGGACAGCTCCCAAATGTGTGCAACCGTGCGAGCGTGAAGCAGAACATTTGCGAAAAGAGCATATGTGTTCTGTCAACCCACCATAGATAAACAGGGAAAAAAAAAGAAAAAAAATGAATGAGAAGTTATCTCAGTTGGAAGCTGCTTGAAAATAGTTTGCTGGATATAAATGACAGTCCCCCTCACCCTCTCTCGTGTTCACCTAAATCCATTATCCATTTCTGATCTCTCGGCAGGAAGGTAGTTTCTCTTCAAACAGCTATGCTAAAGGGGCACTGGCCTACTAAGGTGTTTGTTTCAGCTAGGTTAGGCCAAATTTGACTCGGGGGACAATACAGTACCTCGGTTAGGAGGAAGAGTAGAGATATTACTCACGCAGACAGAAAATAGGCTGCAGTTTTCCTGTGGCTGTATATATATATATATATATATATATATATATATATATATATATATATATATATATATATATAAAACAAACATATAAAAAAAAAACATTGCATTGTTTTACACTCTCTGAGTCCAATTAAAAAAAAAATTCATAACACCTTATATCATCCAACACAGAGTCTGGACCCTCTATTCCACAGTTTATACGCCAGGCCTCATAAAGGTGAGGAGAGCAGCTGGGCTAATTTTAAAAACCAGTGATATAGCTTGTTTGACTCGCCTCTGTTTTTTAACTTTCATTTATAAAAACTCTTTAAAACCACATCTTAAATGATTCATAATGAAGGCACTGTATGTAAATCAATTAGTGCAGGTCATAATTAGTGACCAGTACTAATAGTAGGTTTTCTCTTTGTTTGTCTGTTTTTTAGAGTTTGCTCTTACTTTACATCCAATAGCTTCCAACAAAGCATTTGATAATATTTGAAATTGAGTTGTCAAATATATGGTATTGAATGTAAAAAAAGAAGCTAGAAAATGGAGGAAAACTGCATATCAGAGGTTAGTGAGATATTACTGAGGTATAATAATGTAATTGATATACTTGATGTACAACTTTTATTGGAATTCAATCATATTTATTTTAAGTATTATTGGGCCTCAGTTACAGTGTTCTTCAATATTGATTTTACAGTGAATTTGACTGTTGATTCTCATGTTTTTCACAGATTGAGTAGTCACGTAAAATACTTGAATGCAGATATTAATCATTATAGTACAGGAAGTAATTGCACAAGAGAAATCTACTATACTTGCCCAAACATTTGACAAACCTGATTATAAATGTAAATGTAAAACATGAAGTACTTCCATTAAAGCATAACATACTCCCACATTTGTGTAGCTTGTCAATTAGTCACATAACTTACATGCTATACCATCAGGCTTGTGGACACAGTCAAATAACAGATAGTTTTCTTGATTTTATGAGCTGTTTGTCACAACACATTACACAAGCCATCGGAAACTCCTTAAGGTTGAAGTAGGCTAACTAAGCCTCGGCTGATTAACTCTAGAAGACACACTATAAACGGGCTTGAAAATCACTTCATATCTAGCAGTATCAAGGCTCAGACAAATCATGATGCAATACTCTCTTTAGAGGCACCCTTTCAATTCAAAAAGATTCAGTTTATATGATATTGTTAATACAACACAATTGACTAATCCTTAAGTACAAATATAAACCCAAAAATTTAATTTTATAGGAGGAAAAAAAACAAGAATCTAGATATATCAGCCTGTGTATTTTTTTTTTTTTTCATCCTTGCATGCATGCTCACCGCCTATTTGCCAGAGGCAGGAAAAACAATTCATCAGAATCCAAAACCAAAACGTTTTCCCAAAAAAACCTTATCCATTAGACCCTCAAGGAAAATTAACTTTTGAAAATGTAGACCTGAAATATAATAGAACCATCTGCATTTCATTTGTTTACTAATTACTTTTACATTGTAGCATTTCCATTCCTTTTTGTCTCCTTTGTTACTTGCGGAGTTTTTTAAACTGTCTCTACTTACCCTTGGTTTTATGTCTATGATCCAGGTTGAATACAACTAGTTATATATTTTCACTGAACACTTTATCAGGAACACCTGTACATCTGCTTATTCCAGCAATTATTCAATCAGCCAATCACGAATGTCGATGCCAGATGGGCTGGTTTGCGTATTTTTGAAGCTGCTGATCTTCTGGGATTTTTACAAACAACAGACTCTAGAGTTTATTCAGAATGAAGCCAAGAACAAAAACTATCCCATGAGCAGCAGTTCTTTGGACAGAAATGCCTTGTTGATGAGAAAGGTTAGAGGAGAATGGCCAGATCGGATTAAGCTGACAAAAAAGGCTAAATTAAGTTAGATAACCACTCACTCAGCATCTTAGAGTGAACAGCACGTCAAACCTTGAGGTGGATGAGCTAGGACAGGAGTAGACTCTGTCAAGTTCGACTCCTGTTCATTACAAAACAGAAATCTATTGCTACAGTTGGCAGAGGCTCATTAAAACTGGCTAGATGAAGACTGAGAAAACATAGTCTGGTCTGATGAATCTGAATCCAAGGACCCAGACTGTCTAGTCTCAACAGTTCATGATGATGGTGCTGTAATGATATAGGTAATGTTTTCTAGACACACTTTGTTCCCCTTAACACCAGTCAACCGTGGTTTGAAAGCCACAGCCAATCTGAGTATTGTTTCTGATCATGTGCATCTCACAGTTTACCATCTTCCACAAGTCATCTTAACACTGGCATGACGGTGTATTCAACGGAATTAAATGGAAGGAATTAAATGGCTTACCCAATCACCAAATCAGGTGAATTCGATAATAACACTTCTGAAGTCAGGACATCTGGAAAGCTGTGTCAATGAGGCTAAGGTAGATGCTTGAGGGTTAGCAAATTCCTCCAAGTTCTGGAACTGCCTGCTTGTTTAAATGTTGCTTCTTGTTTTCTGTCTCTACTTGTGTTAAATACAGAGAAGAAACATTTGGGTGTTGACAATATGAAAATATTTAAAAGCACCTTCGATGGAGCTGAGAGCTGAGTAACAAAGTAAAGTAACAAATAATGTAACACATTACTTTTTCTGTTGAGTAATTAGTAAGGTAAATATTACTTTTTCAATAAGTAATGCATAATGAGCAATTGATTGCAGTTTTCAGGTAATTTACCCAACAATAATCGTTCCCCTACCAACACAGATACAAGCTGCATGCAACATGTGTAATCATTGATTCAGTAAAAAGTGCAGTAAGCCCAAAACTTTCTCTTTATCACTCAACAAGTGGAATTAAAAAGGATTTCCATTGTGCATATATGTTTGGAATTGATTTCAGTTCTGAGCAGTCCTAGCATACAGATGCTTACATAGTCAGTACACAAACAAACCCACACAGATTTGCACACTCACCAACACTCACAATAATTATCTAAGGCGCCAGATAGATTTACATAATTAAGTTGAGATTGTGAAATAAGCCATGCAGTCAGTGTAGATATCTGACGTTCTGTATCAAGGGGTTGTAGGGCTCTTTATATTCACTTGTGCACCATCTTGGATTCTACCATCAAGCTTCATGTTCAATGTGTTAGCAGTATTTACTGAGTGAAATTTAAGAGGGGCCACAGCTCTTGTGTATGATTGAGAGTCCATTTTTGAAACCACTGTGCATGAGAACTTGCATAATGCATGCAGCATCGACACTAACATGTCTACAAATCAGTCATTACTTAACAAGAGCCATATTCACCTCTCAGTGGATTTTAAACCCACAAAGACGTCATGCTGACTAGTTTCCTTCTGACACTGGCTTTCACACCTCCTCTCTGTAACTATTTTTATATTTCAGTTTTTCGGCCCTATATATACACAGGGGAGATGTTGGCTCCTCATCAACGTTGAATGAGAGGGAAAACTGTTTTTCTAATTAAGATTGATCCTCTTTATGACATGGTGGAGGCTGAGGTACAACACTGAAGCATTTCTATAGTCATGTTACCATCACCCACAAGAGTCCAATAAACGCACTCCCTATCAGTCCCTGATAATATTTCTTCCCTGACGTGTTATGCCTTTGCACATATTGGTTTCCCAAACAGAAATGCCACCATTTGTCAGTCACACAATGGCTTTGAAAATGATCACCAGTGTTTGAGGCGTTAAAAGTAACTCTGTCACTTTTTTTGGATTTGTATGCGTGTGATATCATGTCAGACTTCACTGAATCACACTTCAGTTTTATTCATCGGTAATGCCAATGCATTGTTGTCTTTTAGGGGTTTTAGTAGCACAAAGTTACAATTCCCGAGCTTAGAAAGCCAACTTCCCCTGCAGCGACTGACACAGAGGGAATTGGTCTGTCATTTTGTCCATTTGTATTCCAGTGGAAGCTGGAGTTTAGCGATTCATGTGAAGAATTTGAATGAGAGCTGTCCAGGTTTGGCAAGAGCAGAGCACTTAGGCAGTAGTAGTTTTAATTAGGTTAGGTTACTGAGAGAGTAACCATTTTTAACCATTTTTGCTCAAACAGTAATCACCTTTCCTTGCCTGGTGGCAAGCTTTTTGCTAACAGTGTGGAAAGAATCCAGATGAAAATTTGTACAGTAAAGGCCACATCAGCCTATCTGCCTATCCATTGTAAGTGGCTGTGTACAATGCTTCTTGCTTAAGCATCTTTCTCTTCAGCATTGAGGAGGTGCAACTTAGACATTGTAAAATCTTATACTCAAGCACTTTAAAGCTCTCTACTGATTCAACATTACACTCCTACACCATTGTTGGACCCAAGATGGATGGTTAAAAAACGGATCAAAATGGATACAGCAGCACCAGACATACGGTTTACATACGTTAGTCTTTCTTGTCAAACCTGGTGCTTACATTACCAACAATGCCGGAGACTCAGGTATTATTGTAGTAGTGACTAATGTAGCCTCGAGTTACTAGCCTCAAGGAGAGAGGCTAGCAACTTCTGCTAAATTGATTTCTTTCTAACTCTACACCTGCGGATTTTATTTCATTTTCAAGCTTACATCGACTCAAGTTGCATCACTTGAGGATTATTATCAGACTTGCAGCTCCCTCAGAGCCACAAAAGGCTTTTTAGAAATATTTTCACATACACAGAGGTACTCCCCAACACCTGTGAAAAGAGTTTGATTTTTAAAATGAGCTGATCCCTCCTTTAGTGAAAAAAGCTTTCAGACTTTAGTCTGATTTAGTCATGAATCTGATGGATTTAGACGTGAAAAATAAAAAAGCCTTGCAGCTTAACTTTGCCTTGAACTCAAGTTACTTGTGACTTCAATGGAACTCTAAGCATTTTGACGTGTAATGATATAATATCCTTCACAAGCACAAATATTCAAAATAATGATGCAAAAAGAACTTTCCTAAAATTGAATATACTTTAAATGTTTTGGAAGACAGTAAATCACATTGCACTAGCAAGACAACAGACGCATTGCAAACCAGCAGACGGACAACAGATGATGCTTCAGATCATAATATTTGGAGGATAAGGTTATGCTGTGTTCAGTGAAAAAAGGGCATCAACATGCTAGATATTCCTTTTAGAAAGTGCAAATGATTGTGACTGTATCAGAGAAAAAAAATATCAAAGCTCACTGGATCATTTGCTATATGTGCTGAAGTTGATCTAAAAGTAATTTGGTGAAGGGTGAATAATGACGTATTTTAAGTCATTATAAGATCATTCAACATAGAAACATCTATTCACCTGTTCCCTTGAAAATTTTCAACCATCTCTCCTTAAAATGAATAGAAGCAACAACAATGCTGACAGTTTAAACGGATCTCAAATGGCAAATGTGTTTTGTAGAACACGTAATAGTGAACGGATTATGATTTGATACTGAATGCATCACTAAAATGTTCACATTCAACATATTTCTTTTCCATCCATATATCAGATCTTACAGTACAATATCCCCTTATATTGACTACAGCAGTATTAAGCTTTGGTTATGGTTATATTTATGTTTTCTTTTCTCACAGCCCTTGGTTAAGCTACGGGAAAGATTCTGGTCAGGTTTTAATACAGAAAAATAGTGAATTCAGACACAATGTACATTAAAGCAAATCTTTCCCTTGCCTTAACCAAAGCACTTTTGTTGCCTAAACTACAGACGTAGTAAATTCTTTGCACTTTGTACACCTGCCATCCACCACAACCACATCCTGATGACTCTGTAGCTTTTAAATCAACTTCATTAAATAAAAAAAAAAAAAAGCCGTTGAACCCAATCCAGCCAGCAATCACATCTCCTACAAAAAAAATTTCCCTTTACATTTAGTTGTATAGAAACCTAATTTATAGGAGAGGGGATTGAAATGTGAGTTAACTGAACTCAGGTTGAAGTTTTGAATGAAGTTAGATAATTAGTTCAACATTTTATGAGTTTTTAAAATGTAAAAGATAAGTTGTATTAAGTTGAATTGACTGTTAAGACACACAGACAGTCGTAACACACAGTTTTGTTTTCTTTTTTCTCATAATATTTTCTCAGTTTAAAGAGCCAGTTCTTTATCAGTCACAAAGAGCTTACAGCTGGAGCTGTTGAAGCCATTTCGTATTTGAGTGAGTACAAAGACAACTATCAAGGCTGCTCCTGGCAACTTTCTTAAATTATCAGTGTACAGGGGTGGGGAGTGAATTCAACAATAACCTTTCATTCTAGTTAGTAATACATTACATTATTATGAAAAGAAACGGCTTGGGATTCACTTTGAATTTATCAAAGACACGCAACAAGTTCAAGTCATGACTGTTTTAAAAAAAGAGTGTTTCTGAAGCAATGTATGTTGGATATGTTGGCATGTCTGCCAATATACTCGAATCTTTAAAAGCTTCATTTAATGAGTTTACTGAACTATCATCAATTCTTTCTTTCAATTCATCATTAAGTCAAAAGACCTCAAGTTAGAACAAGTCATATTTATATGTTGAACTTACTTGAAATTAAAAAAAACAAGAAACTATTAGTTGATGCCACTACATTCCTGTATATGTTTTACAGTGTAGCAACATACTGCTCAATCAGATGCTTTCTTTGATCAGAAAATAGCAAACATCAAGAGAAAAGAAAAGACTGGAGTCAAAATAGACAAAAATACAAAACATATACAATATTTAGTCAACAGAGAATGAGTAGCCTTTAAAATGCTCTTTTAGATGTGATGCAAAGAGAATAAGCAACACAATTTTTCAAACTGTTACTTACAAAAACAAGTGACTAGAATACTGAGCTTATACAAAGTTATACACGCATCAGTACATCTACAGGCATACTAGACTTCTCTTCTACATAAACTGCACTAGGGAAATGAATATCTTCATTAAACAATTAGATTAGACTTTATTGGTTGAAAAATATCAACAAAAAAACTTGTGATTTCATAACTCTTATAGAAGTCACCTCTGGTATTATTAGTTACTGAAAGTGTCATAATATTTTGGAAATATCGTTTTAAACTCTGTGATTATCGCAAACAAAAACCACGTGCTCTTTTCTCAACCTTATATGTTAAAACGTAGCTATAATCTGTTCTGTAAGACACCCAAAGCCTTTTATATGTGGAGTTAAATACGACTTCGGTACTATGTTAACTATAGATAGTTCACTGTAAAGTTGCTTATGAATTTGTGAGTTCAGCTGAAGTTAAGTAAGGAGATCTGCACTTGTCCTCAAAGGATTTTCAACTACTTATGAAAGATGTGTCTGGAAAAGCTGGAAGTCTTAAGGGGATTATGGGTTAATCACAAAACAAAAGGCTTAGTTTTTTAAGAAGCAAATGTAATTAGAGTGCATCATAATGAATAACTCACTAAGACCTGTTTTCTACTCTTTTTCTCCCTACCTGAACCTTTTTTTGACAGGATTTATAGCTACAAATGTGAAGCAGTAGACACTATGTTTTTTATTGCACATTTTTAGTGTGTCTTTAGTTTTGCATAATGTTCCCATTGTTTAGCACATACTGTGCACTTCCATAGGGTTGATGAGTATTCCAAATCAGCATTAACTGCCCTTAGAATATACACTAATCAACCTAATCGATGAAAGAGTTTTTTTCTGCTCTTCACATTAAGAGTGATGACTTTGGCTGTCTCCTGTCTATTTGTACTTAATTTTCATTATCATTTATATTATTTGAAATTTACTTAATGTTATGTTCGAGGTAAGTAAAGTGTTTTTATCAAGCCAATCTTCTCGATCAGTCCACTAACCAATGATTTAACTTAATTCAAAAAGTACATTAGGGTCTAGTTTTTAATACAGAGGTTTCAACACAAAATCCTCCCTGCCAACAATTGTGTCAGCAGTTTCAGCAATGTATGTTGGATATGTTGGCATGTCTGCCAATATACTCGAATCTTTAAAAGCTTCATTTAATGAGTTTACTGAACTATCATCAATTCTTTCTTTCAATTCATCATTAAGTCAAAAGACCTCAAGTTAGAACAAGTCATATTTATATGTTGAACTTACTTGAAATTAAAAAAAACAAGAAACTATTAGTTGATGCCACTACATTCCTGTATATGTTTTACAGTGTAGCAACATACTGCTCAATCAGATGCTTTCTTTGATCAGAAAATAGCAAACATCAAGAGAAAAGAAAAGACTGGAGTCAAAATAGACAAAAATACAAAACATATACAATATTTAGTCAACAGAGAATGAGTAGCCTTTAAAATGCTCTTTTAGATGTGATGCAAAGAGAATAAGCAACACAATTTTTCAAACTGTTACTTACAAAAACAAGTGACTAGAATACTGAGCTTATACAAAGTTATACACGCATCAGTACATCTACAGGCATACTAGACTTCTCTTCTACATAAACTGCACTAGGGAAATGAATATCTTCATTAAACAATTAGATTAGACTTTATTGGTTGAAAAATATCAACAAAAAAACTTGTGATTTCATAACTCTTATAGAAGTCACCTCTGGTATTATTAGTTACTGAAAGTGTCATAATATTTTGGAAATATCGTTTTAAACTCTGTGATTATCGCAAACAAAAACCACGTGCTCTTTTCTCAACCTTATATGTTAAAACGTAGCTATAATCTGTTCTGTAAGACACCCAAAGCCTTTTATATGTGGAGTTAAATACGACTTCGGTACTATGTTAACTATAGATAGTTCACTGTAAAGTTGCTTATGAATTTGTGAGTTCAGCTGAAGTTAAGTAAGGAGATCTGCACTTGTCCTCAAAGGATTTTCAACTACTTATGAAAGATGTGTCTGGAAAAGCTGGAAGTCTTAAGGGGATTATGGGTTAATCACAAAACAAAAGGCTTAGTTTTTTAAGAAGCAAATGTAATTAGAGTGCATCATAATGAATAACTCACTAAGACCTGTTTTCTACTCTTTTTCTCCCTACCTGAACCTTTTTTTGACAGGATTTATAGCTACAAATGTGAAGCAGTAGACACTATGTTTTTTATTGCACATTTTTAGTGCGTCTTTAGTTTTGCATAATGTTCCCATTGTTTAGCACATACTGTGCACTTCCATAGGGTTGATGAGTATTCCAAATCAGCATTAACTGCCCTTAGAATATACACTAATCAACCTAATCGATGAAAGAGTTTTTTTCTGCTCTTCACATTAAGAGTGATGACTTTGGCTGTCTCCTGTCTATTTGTACTTAATTTTCATTATCATTTATATTATTTGAAATTTACTTAATGTTATGTTCGAGGTAAGTAAAGTGTTTTTATCAAGCCAATCTTCTCGATCAGTCCACTAACCAATGATTTAACTTAATTCAAAAAGTACATTAGGGTCTAGTTTTTAATACAGAGGTTTCAACACAAAATCCTCCCTGCCAACAATTGTGTCAGCAGTTTCAGCAATGTATGTTGGATGGCATCTGTAATATGTTGCAGACACTTTGAAGTAATGGAGATAGCAGCTTACACGACAGTTCTGGACCTTCTGTTTTCCTCTCCATCTCCCCAAGCCAGCATCACTGCTGAATAAAAGAGGGAGAGCGCAGCTGCCTTCGCCTGAAGACATCACAATTCCAGCCATATTGTCTGTCATTTTTGCAACTGGATTAAAGGCACAGAGGAAGAGGGATGATTATTGAAGTTGTTGTTGCAAGAAATCATGTGGGATTTAATGAGAGGTTCTTCAAAAACACATAACTGACAGACAGGAGTACAACACAGAAAAAATGCACCTTGAGAGAAAGGCGACATTCCAGACAGCAGTGTTCAATGTTACATATGACAGATAGTTGTAAACCCATCAATTCTAATTCTAGCTGTGGCAGAAATGCTTTGACACTGAGGGTTTGAAATGATTTATTTACACGTGTTTGATGGAATATTTTGATTATACACAGCATCACAGAATCAGCCTATATGGAGCTGAGACTGTAAAAGAAAATTGTGTTTAAGTCAACAGTTGCAATGCATACAGAAGACAATGTCAGAATGACAGTTTATAATGTATATAATAAATGGATTGATTGCTGTTATAGCATGCTTCAATAAAATGAAAAATAAACACCACGCAGGGCACCAAAGATGCACACTTGTAATTTATATTATCCCCACAGTGGAAGGTGAAGGTTATTTCAATTCACACCACACATGAAACAATAAGCTCTACTGAATTCACCATCAATTTTGGACACACTGTCATTTCTAGACTGATTGAAAATCAATGGAAAAAGCAGTTTTAAAGCCGCATAGAAAATATAGAGGACTAATGTAGCATACAGTATATTATTGATCCTTTATTCACTTTACCCTACCCGCCATAGCTCTATTTGCCCATTGTGAAACTATGAAGCTCACAGTGAAAATGATGACCTTGATAAGTCTTCATTTAGTTAACACGTTTAAAGCCTAAATTTAATGTGAAGTTTCTGTATTTTGAATGGCTGCTGATGCCAGTCCTCCAAACCAAATAAGCACATAGACACATAGAAGTGATTTCATATTCCAACCTGTGCCTCTATTCAAGAATTTGTTTTTTGTTGTGACAGTGCTATGGTTGTGTTTTATAAAGTCAGGATGATAACATGTTGATGTTTAGCTGGTATTATCTTGCATGCTAGAATTATCAAACAATGCCTTTACAAACGTATCGATATAACCCTGTTATTATAGATCCTTGACATGTATCTAAACGGTAAAAATCAACCAAAAATCAATCAAAAAACCATAAAACAATTAAGGGGTAAAAATAAAAGTTATAATATTATAAAGTTTTGTTAAATGCATCAATTAAAAAAATAAATAAACATAAACAAAATGATTATCAAATAAAATTAAATAATTGAATAACATTGTACATTTTGAAGAACTAGGTTGGGTTTTTTAATGAACTAATGAATTTGTTTATTTATCCCTCTCTGTCATAAGCAGTCCACATTGGATATGATTCAAGTTTAAAAAATGCATGCTTTTGTTGAAAGAATTCTTCCATTTTTTCCCTTTTTCCTTTAATATGGTCGGGAGTGAAAGTGAAATTAGAGCACATATACCCCAGGCACAATTATTTGCACTCCTAACTAACATTTGGTTGCAGAACCTTTGACAACAAAAACTTCCTCTAAACATTTCTTGTAGCCATCTAGATGTTTCTTGCACCTGTCTGCTGGTAGTTTCTTCAACTCTTCCATTGCTATGCCTTCAAGCTATTTTGGATTTGCAGGAGTTCTTTTTGCAATAGCAATTTTCATCTCTCTCCAAAGGTTTTCAACAGGATTCAGGTCAGGATTAATATCTGGCCAGTTTAAAACAGTGTTATCTTTTCCTTTTCAACCAGTGTTTTGTGCTGCTGGATATTTGCTTTGGGTTGTTATTCTGCTGAAAGACCCAAGACCCTCACCTCAAACCTACTTTTTCGAGGCTTTATAGCACATTTTACTCTAAAATGCCTGGTAATCTTCTGATATCATCCCCACAACATGATAGAACCTCCAACATGTTTTCCTGTAGGTAGGCTGTTCTCTTCCTTATGGGCTAGAAACAAACTGATGCACTTCATTCCCTGAGAGCTCTACTGTGGTTTCATCTGTCCACAGAACATTATCCCAGAAAGACTGTGTCTGGTCTACGAAGGTTTTTGAAAACATTAGTCTTGGCCTTTTCTCACTAGTGGAGTCTCCTTGGCCTTTGTCCATGAGCCCTATTTGGTGTAGTGTGTGGTTTATGGTACAAGCTGAACCACCACTCCAGATTTATCCATATCAGCCTGATACTCTTTAGATGTCTTGCATGTTGTTTATTCCACAATCCACAACAACCTTTGCAGATTTCTCGCCTGGAGTTTCTTCTCAGAACCATGTCGTGGAACCATGTTAACATTTTTATGATTTGGAAACTTCTTAATAACATTACAATTTTTTGAAACAGGGATTTCATGATCTTAAGTGATTTCCTTATAGCATTTTGAATTGATGTTTTTTTTTTAATAACAGCATCTCTGATGCTCCCAGAAATCTCTCTTGTCTTTGCCATTGTGTAAAAGAAACAGGAAAAAATCAGCTCCATTTTATTCACTGAAAATTAAGTGCAGATGAGTCTTATTTGTTCTTTATTTTGGTTGAGGGACTAACTTCAACCAAAGGGTGCCAATAATTGTGTCAACGTACATGTTTATATTACTTATTTATTTGTTTGTTTTGCTCAGTCATCTTGGACCTTTTAATAAGAAATCTTGATTATACAAAATTTATTTTGTATAATTTCCAATTTCCAAATTTTGTACTTAAAATTCAGAGGTGCCAATAATTTCATCCAGGACTGTATTTAATCATAAACCAGAGCATTAAACAGATTGACATTATGACCTGAGGACTGCTCAAAGCTATTTGGTTCATTCCATAATGGACATGTCTTTATCACAATTTAGGGGAATGCATCAAATAGTTATCAAGACAATTCACACGAAACAACAAATATCAACCTTGCGATTGCACCAGAGGAAAACTTGGAGAATCAACAGAATCATTAGGCTTTATCCTTTAGGGTCCATGTCCATGCCATGTAGTTGGGTTCATTTTTGGCCAGGGAATTGGAACAACTGACACTGTCATCCTTGGAGCCACACCACTGGTTTGGCTTAAACCAAGAGGCAGTGAACAGTTTGATTTTGATGGACTTCACTCTCCACTGCACTTTACTGTACATCGCAGTTTTATCCCTTCAAATCCTCGCTCTGGCTTTTTAATATCCCATGTCCTTGTAGGGAGTTAAATTGACAGACCTCATTCAGCCAGTCTCTTCACTGTCGTCTCTGCCTGATGATGTAATGAATCACTAACTCAGCTCAGAGATGGAGATTTTGGGCCTGCGCGGTCAGCCGTCATGGAAACAACCCCCCCTCCAGCCTCTTTATCGGAGAGAATTTGAGTGAGCCAAATTGTCCATAAATTTGCGACATGGAGTCATAAATGTCAGAAAAAGGGAGGAAAACAGACAGACAAATTCCTCCAGCATGATGGCAGTGCTAATGATTACTACTGAGAGCGTGTGAGAGGGGAGTTAGAGAGAGAAAGATAGAGGCTAGGATGAAGAGGCATAAAGAACTGTTGGAGAGAAAGCAAGACCTTGAGGATAACAGAAAAAAAGGAAAAAAAAATAAATACAAGAGGATATGTTAATCATTGATGTGAGGAGAAGGAAGGGAGATACAGAAAGGTGCTGGACAGACAGAAGGAGGCTAATGGGCATTTAACCGAAATCAGGTTTACGAAAAAAATTTTCCTTCAAAACAGAATTCATACAGATAATTGTAATTAGCTAACTCTATTATTAGAGGGTTCTCAGATGGGGTAATATGCCATCTAGGCAGTCATTATTGAATTTGTGAGACAAAACTACCTGTGGATAACAAGTTGTAATTTAGTATTTACAGAAATGAACAGTCATGTTAACATTTCATCTTGTTCCTGACCAAGAACTCTAGTCTTTCAAAATCTGTCTGTAACCTTTATCCAAACTTGTGTTGTTTTAGCAGTCGTTCAAAGCAATTAATCAAATTTACAAAACTTTATTTCAAGCTGTAGCTAAGGTTTTGAAAGATTCCATAAATGTTATGATGAAATTTAGGGTAATATCTGTATGAAAAAGACATGTAGAAGATTTCAATTTGATGTAATGATGAAGCCTTAAAAACACACATTTCGGTTTAAAGGAATAGTTTTATTTAAGCCTTAAATAGCTTTAATGGACTATAGAAACAGCCAAGTACAGACACATATACTATGAGCTACAGGTTTAGAAACCGTGAGGCTCACCTGTCTGGGGGCTGAGTTATAAAGGGCCATGGAGGGAGAGATATGAGGCAAATGTACTGTCTGGGTTGAAAGGGACAGGTGGATGAAGGAGTTCTAAAAACAACAAGAAGTCAGTTATTGTAGTTTGTCTTGTTGATCCCGTTCTCTTATCAATGCAGTTAGCAGCTGAAGCAGCAGTAACGACCGTAAACACAGAGCTCATGGAGGTTTCTTAAGATTTTTGAAAACCCTTTGTGCTTGATTGCATCAAAGTTTCATACACCTTCTCTGAGTTTAAACTCAACCAAGCCTGAAAACCAAAACATCATGCAATACAAATTCCTTATAACATGATACAAACTCCTAATAACTCCTAATCTAAGGCTAAGAATTATGAAAAAGAAACAAGTAATTTTACACATATAAACAGTCAAACCATTAATAGATGATGAAAACAGCGTAATGTTATACTGAAAATAAAACTGCAACCTAGATTTCAAAAAATAAAAACTAAAGGAACTAAAACACAACCGAAACCATTTTTTTTTAAATATAATTTGTCAGACACTCAGCACTGAAGTGTTGCTGTCAGCAGTCTGCTGGTGATGACTTCTAACCTCAGTAATAACACATACTGGATTATGTTAAATTCATAGTCACATTATTTAGTTATTTCAAATGAAAATGACTAATTCTCCTAACACACTGTTATTACTCCAGAAATGAGAAAAGATATAAATAACTCATTGATCATCAAGTAATAGCAACTGAATAGATAGATAGAGAGAGAAAGGAACTGATTTGTGTCCAGACATCTGTGTTTTTTGTTCCTTATACATTGAACTTTGCACATTCATCTCAGTGTAGCTTGAAATTCTTTGTGAAGATCAGTAAGGGTAAAATGAAACAAGCACTAAAAACAGACCAACTGAGGAGTGTGCCCAGTAAACAGAGTAATGACAAAGTTAATTTTGCCCCACTAATTTAGCCTCATGTCAGTATAGAGAGTAAGAGAGGCTACAGAAAGAAATGAGGGAGCTGAGGTTAACAAGAGATGCAGAAATAGGCGGAGAGGAACACACAGAGACAGAAAACTCAAGAGAGAGGATGAGACAATCCCGACAAGCTAGTCTGGGAGAGAAAGATCACACTGAGAGAAAGCGGGAGACATACACCGAGAGAAGGATGGAGAGAGACCGACCATTGTGTTATCTGGGATCATTGAGCACTGTAATAGGCTTGAATCTTGTCAGCTGGGCTCAGCTCAGGTCGACTTGGCTGCAGATTTCCTTGCTGTCTCCCTGCCAACAACAGCACATGGGAAAATGATTCTCCAGCAGACCAACAATCCTAGAAGGTCTCACTTAGCTGGCTTTGGGAGAAAAAGAAATAATAGGTTCAGGTTTCCCAGAGGCTTCCCACTGGCACAGTATTTGCCCACTGGTCCATAATGGAACTAAACTGATCTTAACAACAGAACCCTCTTGGCAAACCCAGCACAGTGTACAAGCTGTGTCTTTTCTGCCAAAATTATTCTCAGTGTAATTGTTTCTTTTTTAGTTGGAGATTCTGCAGTCACACATACACACGTGTGAAATGATCACCATTTTATTTAAATTTCTCTCTTCATTTAGCCTGGGGTAGTAGATGTCCATGTGTCTGGTACAGCAACGTAGGAGCTGTTCTGACTAAGGTACCCAATGGGGAAAACTTGGCTGTTTCAAAAATTTATTCAGAATAGCATGACTCATTTAATTCCAGAGAGTTTTTACTTGTAATAAAAGCTAAAGCTTATGTATGAAAGTGCCAAAACAATAACCATGCATAGATTTTTTTAATTATCCTTAAGTGCCTTTTTCTTGTTGATGTTTAGCAGAGTGCAAGAACAAGATGCTGTCAGCGCAATGAATCTAAAGCTAGACAATGTGGTTTTTGACACAATACAATCTTCCTTTTGCTAATGAAAAGTTTAATTAATTCATAAATAAAACAGATCCTTACTAAATTTAACACGTGTTTACTGCCTTTTCTATAATTTAGTTTAAAACTAAAATCGGCACTTTGTTCAATTGCACCATTTCTTACATTATAACTTAACTAAGTTAAAAGTAATCATAACATTGTAGCAGAATATGACATTTCAACTAGTGCAGCATCTGGGTAAAAAAAAAGAGAAAATCCTTTACAAACTAGGGACTGAAATTGAAAGTACTGCACCATGGATATGTTATATAAGAGAGAGACATGCTGTTCACTTGTGAACGAGCTACAATGAGTCCATTACCTCATTAATACTTCAGGGATCATCTGCTGTAGTTTGACACTACTTTGAAGTAAAAACCAACAAGCAGCCAAATGGTAAAACCAACCTTTTAAACAGTTCCACCATGGCAACAGTTAATAATGAATGACTTGCACAATCATGGAGCAGACATGAAGTTTAGGTTAAATCTTAACTCTGTGCTGTAATGAAATGCTCCTTTATGGAACAACCTTTATCTACTGGGCTATAGGGGATCTCCCACACAGTGTTCAAACTAACCTACATTAAAATGTATACACAGCTGGTGAAAAATTCTGCATGAGACATACTTGTTGTACCATGAGTTCACTCTCAGTCAGACCACTAGAAAATGATATCTTTAAGGCTACTTACTTGAGAAGATCTCAGGGAATGAAGGCAAAATCAGTGTGCCACTATACTGTAATCACCATTTGTGGCTAAAGTGGCTGCATTTGAGCAGAGGGTAGAAAGTCTTAGTTTATTATTTAATCTGAATGTTAATAATTATGTGATCTTGGCATGGTACATGGGTAAAAAAAATCATTTAATCTTACTTACTAATCTTATCTTACTTTGGGAGTTCTAATCATCATATGGATATGAATGCACAATGTCTTCTGTGGCTGTGGAGGGAGGGAGTGCTCTAAAGAAACCTGATGATATCATCAGAGGTATCTCAGAATGGGTCAAGAATCTACAAATTTACAACATAAAGGCTGTATTAGAAACTGAGGGCATGGAGTCTGAAAGATGTGGACATTTGCAAGCAGCAAAAGTTCAGTGAAAAGAAGATTACAGAAATGTAGCATCCAGTGTTTTTAGAGCCAATCTAGGGGGTAATGCTGCATTCACACACTGTCAGCAGTATGGGAGGAACAGAAAAAAAACATCCATTATTACAACTTGGAAGAGTTCAAGAGTCATCCTCAGATGGTTAGATCCATTTGTAACCGTGTAGCCGCACCAGATAAAGAGCCTAAATTAACTTATTTTGTTTGTGTAACAAATTTGTAGCAGTTCAATACAAACTGATACTAGTACAAGCAAAAAAGTATGCAGCTCCATTTAAATTAGTTGAATGGCTTGTTGGACAGTCAGAGTCAGAGGCTGACAGTTTTTCCATAAATTCTGTTTAAACAATGATGATGTGATGATGTGAATGCAGCATAGAAGTCAGGATAACCTTTCTTATGTGGGTCTCCTTACTTTATGGGAGTGTAATACTAAATTTCACCTTAATTTACATAAGTTATCAATTACTGGGAATTTTTCTGGCTCTAAACATAACTTAAAAACCTTTTTAACAGCGGTTTTATTTCAGCTGCCAGTCTCATCTAAAAATAAACATGGTATGATAATATTGAACAAAGGTCAAGGGATGAGAATGCATTTTTATTTTCAACAATGATTCAAAAGCTTTAATGATTCTGAAATATTGTTGGAAGGGGCAGAGGTGATGTTAGATTGGCATAAAACTATATAAACTGCTGCAATCATAAATGTATTTACATTAAACCTTTCTTTTGTGTTTGTTTCAGTATGACACAAACTTGTTGCAACAGCTGCATAATTTGGTGTGAATTTCATTACATATGCAGGCTTTGTACCATTTTCCCAGATGCCTTTATTGGTCTATTCAATTTGTGATTATGAATTTTCACCTAACTTGTGTGGGCTTTTAGAGAAAGAATCACAACATAAACAAAATGCCCCTCTTTATGTGACACCATGCTGTCAATCATCAGTATTTCTAAAATCAATGCTGCAAATGATGCAACTGTGAATACAATGAGCTTCCAATGGCAAGGTGAATAAGTATAACTGCAGACTGAAGCACAGGTGTTTACTTTGTAATGGCTATTAATTAGAACATAACAGCTTTTTTGTATTCTAATTAAACAAGAAACTCCCTCATTACTTCAGTCATTATCTATGCATGCCACTAGGGATAAAATAGCATATGGTGAATTGGTTTGTAATGATCAAAAAGGGCATTGTTAACATATGAATTATTTGAGAGCATCTAATTTTGTTCTTTTTTCTCTTTCTCCACCTTCCCTTCTCCACCTATGTCCCTCTCCCTATCTCTGTTAAACTCCCTGCAGATGAATTCAAAGCCTTCCTGAAGCGCTTGCCCACTGACCGGTTCTTGAATGTGTCCATGATTGCCAAGTTCTGGTCGGCTGACTTGTCCCTCCAGAAGCGCTATGTCCAGTTGGAGTCCAGCACTGCCCTGGTTCTGAGCAAAGCCCAGAAGATCGTCAGGAAACTGTTCACCCTGAGCAAACGTTGCCCCAACCAACCTCGCATCAGTCTGCCCCGAGAGAGGTAGCCCACTGCAATACACTGGCAGAAAACAAACTGAATGAAGAAGGCATAACTTGTCATTATGGGAAGTTTAGGTGGCTGCTTTGTGTGGATTCACTACACTTTCAGGCTCTCTAACAGCCCGCTTCAAGTGGGGCGCACTGGTAAAACCCATAGCTCTCTGTCTGAAAGAGCCCAGCTTTGAATTTAGCAACCCCCTAAAACTTATACAGACAGCAAGATGGGAAACATGCAAGTGGAGATCACATTTGCTCTTTTTAAGTAGATTACCATCCGAAACATCCTAGTATTGTGATTTCAGCAGTTTCCTGTTTGGGCTGTCTCTGCTGTCAACAGATTATATAGTAACAAATATGTCTTGCTGTGTAAAACTTCTGCGTCTTGAGTAGTAGCAACACCACTAGATACAGTAGCTGTACCCTGCATTTAACTTGGATCATCTATATCTATGTATCTATCCCAGATGGAGTGCCAGTAATGTGACTTCACAGGAACTGCAAGCGACAGAAAAAAATTAGCAACATTTAAGGACCAAACTGATGCACTTCATTCCCAGAGAGCTCTACTGTGGTTTCATCTGTCCATTGAACATCCCAGAAAGACTGTGGCTTATCAAAGAAAGTTTTTATAAACCTTAATCTTTTTTTTGCCTTTCTTCAATATTAGTGTCCATCTTGGCCTTAGTCCATGAGCCCTACTTGGTGTAGTGTGTGGTTTATGGTCCAGGCTGAATCACCACTCCAGATTGATCCAGATCAGCCTGAAGCTCTTTAGATGCCTTGTGTGGTGTTTTTCCACAATCTGCACCAACTTTTGCAGAGTTGTCTCAATGAATTTCCTCTTAACACCATGTCCTGGTACAGTTTTATGACTTTGAAACTCCTTAATAACATTACAAAATTTTGAAACAGGGATTTCAAGATCTTTGGTGATTGCCTTAAAGCATTTGGTATTGTTATGTTTTTGATAATAGTAATTCTGATGCTCTGAGACAGCTTTTTTGTCTTCATCATTGTGAAAAAAAATCTTAGTCTTATTTGTTTGTAATCTTTTATTTATTTACCTATTTTTTTGGTGGACCAACTAATCTAAATTCATCAACAGGTTGCCAGTAATTGTGTCAAGCAGCCATTTCATGACTTTATTTTTTATTTTACTATATGTCAGTATTTTTGTTGTTGGTGCTGTTGCTTATGTTGTTCCAACCCCTAACCATAACCCTATCCCTACCCCCCAACTCTAACCCTTGAACATTTTATAATAATCTAATTGAATTAATGTTCTGATCATATATAATTGGTTAATATGTATGTATTTCTGAACAGATTCTAAATTCTTCATTAAAATTCAATGGTGCCAATAATTTCAACCATGACTGTATTTAGAAGGAAAAACCAAGATCAACAGTGAAATTATTACCCAAACTGTTTTATCTAAATATCCATCACAGTTTATAGATTTTTTTAGCTTTCATCCTCGCCAATGGGGGACTATTGACATCATCATGGGTTCACTTACTCAGCTCTTATGTTTATAACTCAAAATAAAGTGGCAGCTAATTTAGCTATACTGATGCATTGTTTTTAACCTGTGTGATCAACCGACTTCCCATGTTGACCTCATCTTGAAAAGCAGGTGTTAGAAGAGGGAGGAAAGCCAAGTTAGAGAGACATGTATGTACAGCCAAAAAAAAATACACAAGTAAGGAGATGGAGAAAGAAAAGACAGAGAATGTAATAAACAGAAGAGCAATGTGATGACAGGAGAGAAAGAAAGAGAAAGACAAATGGAGGGTCTTGTTACTACTTTTTGGGGGCTTGTAGGGTGAGGCAGGTATTGTGGCATGCTATAATCAAGTTCTTTCCCTGACCGACAGCTCGGCACTTGTTTACAGAGGACTTTAATTTCCCTGACAGTCCTCTTTCTCTGCCCAGCACTCCATCTCCCCTCTCTTGCACTCTGCCTTGCTTTCAGTCTTTATTTCTCTCCCTCACTTACCTTTGTGTCACCTTGCTCTCTCTGTGCCTCACCGCTGCCACTCAGAGTCCTAACCCCCTTCATACCCGCAACAGCAAGTTATCAGAGGCTGAATTTGGGCAATGTTGTGTGAGATTTAGCTTGGGGACTGAATCTCTGCAGGGCCAGTGTTCAATCTGAACTTGTTGCTACAGTTCCTGCAACAAAGTGAATGGTACAGTATATCTGCATTTTCATCTCTATTCCATACTAAACAGCCACACATCTATAAAAAAAAGGGTTTTAATATGGAGCATACTGTGAATTCGATTTTCACCTATGAAAATGGGATGCATATGGGGTATACAGCAGAGTAAGGCGTGTCTTGGATTAAGGCTCTTATCCAAGATATTGCATTAAAATTATCTCTGAACACCCAATCTTAAACTTAAGTTTTTAATTCTGAAAATATTTTAAGGTGAGAGATTTTCTCACCTTTCTAATTTGAAGGTAGGATGGAAGGATAGAGGTAGCACATGGGACTTGAAATGGGATAGGGTCCTTAAATACCTTAAAAAAGACCTTACAGTACAGAAAATATTTGAGTTGTTACCAAGGAATGAGTAAGGAAACAATCTGTGAAGAAATTAAAATGCCTAGACAAAAGCAAATCAAACAAAGAAATGAAATGAAACACGATACACATTGTTATACATTGTATATTTCAATTTTATTTATATGTTTATCGTGAAAAAATGAAATGTAAAACATGCAGTTACAAGTGCATGAATTTCCCATGCCAAATTAAAATCAAACAAAATTTGAAGAGGTTTTGTTGCATTTCAATGTCATTCAAAAATGTAATTAAACATCTGATCTATAGCATCTGAGTGGGAATCCCAGAAGAAACTGTTTTAATGTGAGAGGCTGTTTGTCAGGGCTGCTATCATCTCATGTCAGCATATAAGCGCCACCTGTCGATCCAACCATAAGCTGTAACTGAGTAGTTAATGGTCTTTCATTTTGTTATCAGTGATGCATTTCTGTCTAAATTATTGCTTCAAGCTAAATATTTGCAATGTGTTTATCATTTTGTAAGTCACTTTATTTCTTTTATTTTATCTTTATCATTAAAGCATTTTTGAATATACCATACAAATTAGCATTTAAGACCAAATGAAACGATATATTGAATGATGTTATACACGATACTTCATAGATGCCTGTTAATTGACTCACCAACCAATTTCTTTAGGAGTCTAACTTGATTAACTCTTAATCAGCTGTAGAGTGCACAAAAAATAATAATGACTCATTTTTTTCCAATTACTAAAATTATTAGTGATAATAAAATTTTGGCTTCCCACAAGTGGTACATCATACAGAGAAATGATTAGTATTCTCACTGCTTCATGATCCCCTTTACATTGTTTACCTTTACTGTGTTCCCTGACGTAGATTAATACCGGGGAGGTACAAGGAAAATTCTCTCATTTTCTTGTGCATGTATCCTTAATATCTGATTGATATATGAGGAACAATATCACTACCTCCAAATATTTATTAGAATTTGTTTGTAGAATACACACAGAATCTCTGTCAACAAATATTTGTCATTTGTAAAAACAGGTTTTTTTCTTTTGAAATACACACACACACAAACATACACACACACACATAGATATATATATATAGATAGATAGATAGATAGAGAGAGAGAGAGAGAGAGAGAAAGAGATAAATAGATCACTGTGTGACACATATTTTGTTTTGGCTATTAGTAAGACACATGTGACCACACAGTATATCATTGCTAATAACAGTTCAGTGAGATAATGGTGAAGTAATTATCAATTACATATACTACTTCTGTTATTAAGCAAGAACTCATACTACTATATTTGGCAGGTTTCAGAGTTAGACATTGAAGAAGATACAGGGAGATGATAGGAAAATTTTACATGAGGCATCTATTGCTCATTCCTCCTTTCAAATGTCTGAGCCCCAACCATATACAGCCTCTGACTGTGAGAAGGCTACAAAAAAATTCGGCTTTATTAAAGATCCCTCAGAGCACAATGGCCTCTGTAATTCTTAAATGGTAGAAGTTTGTTACAACCAGGACTCTTCCTAAAGCTGGTTGCTCAGCCAATGTGCGCAATCAGGAGAGAAGGGACTTTGTAAGAGAGTTGACCAGCAACCTCACTGAAACCTTTTTTTTACAAGTTTGTTATGTTGAAGAATTATGGAGGCCACAGTGTTCTTGGGACCCTTCAATGCAGCAATATTTTTTTTGCTGACCTCCAGTTGTTTAATTTCTCACCTTGGTACTGTGATGTACAGGTGTATTTCATATTTGTGTTTTCTCTTTCCACTCTGCAGGTCTGTTGGGTTTTGGCTTAGCAGGGCCCAGTCTCTACTATACTGCAATGAGCACGGAGTGCTTGGCTCCTTCTCTGAGGAAGTGAAGAGTTGTAGCTGCCCTGTGGAGCAGCCCACCTGCCAGGGAGTCATTCCCTGCATTGTGGGCACCTCTTCCACCTCCTGCTCCTCCTGTGCCACTGACAACGCAACCCGCTGTGGAGCCTGTCACCATGGTAACCTTCTCCATCTTGGTTCCTGCCAGCCGAGCATTGCCGCATCCCTGGACCATTACCTGAACTTTGACTTCGACATGCCGGATGCTGAGGTTCTCAGAGTTTCTTATATATGTATATATAACCCTTTCCAACCAAATGATACAGTACCTCTGTTCATCATAAAGATCATGAGAAAAATCAAAAGATACATCGATTCTGGTTTCTTAGTGCCCAGAAAAAGATATAACTCTATTAATAATAGCACATTGAAAACACACCAAAAAAATACAAATGTTGGTATTGTAGTTTTATATGGATGCTAAAGTGCTCCAAAAGCAAACATGAAATATGGCAGTATAAGTTTGACCTATAAGTTAACTATATGTAATAATCTCTTTCATTATTTTTCCCTATCACAGAGTCAAAACATACTTAGCGTGCAACAGCAAGGACAAAAGTTAATAAAAGCCAAATGTGTACAATGAACACATCCATGTGAGTTCAGTCGAGCAAAACCTTGCAGTATTAGGGGCAATTATAAATCTGCCTCAGAATCAGCTTTACTGTGTACTAGGGGTGGAGCTGAATCTGAACAGTATTGGGCAAAGCACAAATAATGCGCCCAATGTCAGCTAGGATTGCCCTTAAAATACCCAATGTCCCCTCAAAAGGATAAGTAGTATAGGTAATGGACGGATGGACAAATATTCGGTTTGTGTAGATATTGATTTCGTAGAAAAATTGAAAAAGAATTGTTTTTACACATGTCAAATAACTGGTGTTCTTTACAACTGAAAAAGAGCTTCACAGCCTGATTAAAATATAGGCAAACATAGTACATTGTGACACCCACCACTATGTTGTTTTGAATTGTTTTTCTTTTCTTTTCTGTTTTTTCCTTTAAATGAATGGCTGGGATGGTTTATTATGTTACTTGTCTATTGTTTTTCTGTTGGACATGCAATAATAATAATAGCAGAGTTTGTTTGACTGGGAGGAGGAGATTAGCCTACATTACCTGTGTAGTAACAAGCTACTTCACCTACAGTTCACGCTGTGCTCACTGCTAAATAGTCATGTGTGTTACACTGTTGCATATATCACATTGGAGAAATAGAGTGCCATTTATAGCTATTCTAACATAGTTGCCATGCCACTATTTCAACTTAGAAGATGAAGACGCAGTGGAATTCGTTTGACAGGAGGTGATCAGGCTAGAGTTTGACCTTTTCAGCACAACAACTGCAGAAAGCAATACTCACAACTCACATGTTACTATAGCTAACATCAGATGACCAACATATGTTGGCAAACTGAACAGATGCTGCAAGTCTGGGCAAGAAATTTATCACTGCAGGACACATAAATGTGACCCAGGTACCTGCCTGCTAATTGGCCACTTGGGATTAGCTATCACAAACATTAGCACACAGGACAAAAGAACACTGACCTGTCGGCTCTGTGAAACATAGCAAAACTAATGTTACCCAATGATCAAGGAGAAACAGAGCAACCTCTGCATCGGTCTTCATGCCTTTCAACACTTGTAGGTCTCTCCACCAGTGGAAAGCCTCACTGGCGTTAATGTTAATGTTAATTCTCTCTCTTACCTTATCAGAGCACCTATTTTACAGTTGTTGTTCTGACCTACCCCTCTGTTATGTTTCTCAGCCATCTCACCTTTTTGACAATTCCAATATGTTGTGGGGTATTCGTCCTGCCATGGGAGACATTCTTTCCCTGCACTCGTTTTAACGTTGCCACTGGTGTCTCATGTACATGTACCACTCTACCCCACTCAAAACCACATACAGTCCGACGGCAGCAGATGGGTAGACTGCTCCTTCTCCGTCCTCTGGTAATCCCAAAATTGACATTATCCGTTAGCATGTTCCAGATTTACTATCTCCAGCTCCCAATGCCCCCTTTCCATCACCTACCCTCTTGTTTTTTGGCTCAGTCTTAGCAACTTTTTTTGTTTCCTATTTACAGAGCCAGGGTTGTGTACAGACAAGCAATTTTTTTTCAGCACACATACAGAACGGACTTACTTATTAACTTTTGTCCCAAAGGGTATTCATTTAGCAGACAAGTACTTATAAGAAAATCATTAATCTGACTGCCAATGAATGAGTGGGTTTTACTATCCATTGTGTTAGATTTTGTTAGCTCTCTTGTCTACTAGTTAAGTTGCCTCCATACTTGGCGGTCTATTTTTGACAACTACTTTTGCTGTCCTCCATCCCCCAACCCAGAAGGAGCATGCTCGGCCTCCTTGTAGTGCCACCCCAGCCAGAAAAACCTTGCACAAATGCCATCAGGAAGTATTTCACAGTTAATGCAAGTCCAACCAAGGTGATATGTAGGTGATAAGTGTGCAAAAGTAAATTCAGCAGAGGTGAAGATATTAAACATTTGTCAACATCTACAGTGCAGACCTGAAGCATCCTACCCTTGTATCCATGTAACCCCCCACAAGTACCATGTCAACGAAAGGCAAATCCTGTCCCTTTCAATGATGTTTATGGTTAAACATGTTCATTGCTGGGTTTCTGAAACACAGAAACAGAATTTACATTTAAGTCTTCATAATTATTCTAATAGTTTATTGAAGAAAAAATAAATTGAAACTTTAATAGACCAAAATTAGAACTTATAGTAATAAAAAAAGGACCATTATGCCTATGTCTGCTTTTATTTGAATACAAATACAATTAATTATGTTGCCTGAGGAAATACAGATACAAGTACAAATACTGGGCTCTCTTCACAACCCTACTGTGAATGCAGTGTGGTCTTAGCAAGTAGATATGGACATTAAAAGATTTACTACATTTCATTATTGACTCCTAAAGTGCAGAATAAATGTATATATATTTTTTAGACTATTTCTGTAATATTGATAGGAAATCTGCAGTGTTAACAAATTCAGGTCAGTGTTTTTATGGGTTTCTAAAAGTCAGAAAAGTTATATTAGCCTGGGTCTGGAAACTAAAAATGAAAATATAATTTGAATAAAACACATCAACATAAAATATAAATTTACAACGCAAAACATGAGAACCAGTGTGTTCTAAAATTGTCTGTGTACCTGTATGTATCCCCTCAGGTGAAGTATCTGCTTCAGCGACTGGACAGCCGTATCGAGGTCCATGCCATCTACATCAGTAATGACGTCCGCCTGGGAAGTTGGTTCAATCCTGCCTGGAGGAAGAGAATGTTGCTCACTCTCAAGAGTAACAAAAATAAGTCCAATCTCATCCACATGCTGATGGGCATTTCTTTCCAGATATGCTTGACTAAGAATACAACACTAGAGCCTGTGCCTGCTGTTTATGTGAATCCTTTTGGTGGGAGTCACTCAGAGAGCTGGTTCATGCCAGTGAACCAGCCTGACTTCCCTGACTGGGAGAGAACTCGACTGGACGCCGTTGTCACAGCACAGTGTTACAACTGGACTCTGTCCCTCGGCAGCAAATGGAAGTCCTTCTTTGAAACAGTGCACATCTACCTGCGAAGCCGCATTGTCACAGATGATCCAACAGTGAATGAAACTCTCTTTTATGAACCGTTGGACCTGGATGACCAGACGTCCAACCTGGGGTATATGAAGATCAACACACTGAAAGTGTTTGGATACAGCATGCACTTTGACCCTGAGGGCATCAAGGATCTTATTCTCCAGCTTGACTACCCCTACACACAGGGTACACAGGATGCTGCCTTTCTGATGCTGTTGGAGATGAGAGATCGGATTAACCGGCTGTCTCCACCAGCACCGCAACCATTAGATCTATTTTCTTGTCTGTTGCGCCACAGGCTCAAGCTGTCTGCCGGAGAGGTGGCACGCATCAAGGACTCTCTGCAGATCTTCAACTCCAAGCTTCCCAATGCTTCTCCTGAACCTGAGCTGGCCCAGCTGTGCAGCTAGCTGTCTGGCTTAGCAACCTAGTCAGGTTCAGCAGTGATACTACACATGGAAAATGGAGTTGCTGCTACAGGGCAAACCCTAGTCTAAGCAAGGGATGTCCGACTATGTTTGCTTTCTGGAACCAAATCATCAGGATTGATAGAAAATCCAACTCTAACAGCTGACTGGGCTTTTCTTATGACCACTCTTACCTGGTTTTCTGGTGTCACATTTTTATCACAAATTGCTACCAGAGCCCTTTGATGCAGAGTAAAGTCATTTTGTGAGAGAACAGTTGATACTTGGATTCTCTTTCAAAGACTACTGTACTAGCCTGGGGGCTTACATTTGCTCTTACTACCCTGCTTTTGGCAAACTGTATACATCTGTTTGAAGCTAAGAAGACTCTTACACCGACAGGTTTTGTGAATTGGAACCTCAGAGAGCCAATGTCATGAAGTATACCCAAGACCTCTGCCTTGCAAAGATAAAGGCGATTTTGATAAGTTACGAGGAACTTTTAGAGGCGCCTTCAAATATGAGTTAGTGGAAGAGGATTCCCCTTTTCTACGCCTTTTTTCTTTGGCTACAGAACAATCTCGGGGAAGGGAAATGGGATAATATTATATATGTGGTGAATGAATTGTTATGTTATGCTTAAAAGTTTAAAATTTGATAATCCTGAACCCTGTTACTGTCTTTGAATATTTCTTTTTAATCCCTGCCTTCCATTTTATCTGGCATTTGAAAACTTGTAAGTATCTATGCTTAACATTTGAGTGAGAAGCCTGTTAGTGATGTTCTGTCCTTGGTGGTGTGTCTATACCAAAATAAGGTGAACACATCAGCAAACTGAATGGCAAAATATCTTAAATGTTGAGTTATTTTTTTGAGCTGAAAATCATAAAGAAATCTTCTGATGTGGTAACAAAAAGGTCTGCAGATACAATGCTGTAAATAACGCTCCATCTAACCCAAGGTGTGGACAAGTGCACATTGCTTTTTAGATAACTGAGTGCAAAGACCAAAAAAATGTTTATAACAAAAACAAACTCATGCCTTATATGGAGATTCAATGTTAAGACAAGAAGCACATTTAGTTTTTGTGTTTTATTTCCCAGCAAATGCTGTATTGCTTTTTATATTTCAGTATTTCTACCAAGACAGAACAACAGACACATTCTCCAGAATATGTGGTAATGTAGCTTTCCATTTAAATGCCAGTCATACTTTCTGCAGTTACTTGTTTTGATTTGGTGTTGTGAAACTCTGAGTCACTATTCACAGTGCACACCAGTACTTGCATACTGTAACTGTTCTGCAAAATCCTTCTATCTCTAATTAGACAGAATCTCAGTAATTGATAGAACCTGGTTGATTTATTAATCTTTAAATGGTTTTAAATGGTTTGGTTTAGTCTCAGGTCAATTAAAGTTTTTTTTGTCTGTTTTGTTTATTTGTTTGTTTTTTTACATGTGGGTCCAATGTCAGCTGCCAATTACCACAGCAACTGGACTTACAAATTGTCTGTAGGGCAGTGATGGTATTCTTGAGAGCTTAAGAACTTCGCAGGATGATACTTGATATGATTTTACGTTTACTTCACTAATTTCTCACTGAAAGTCAGTAAACCTTGTATGTCATTTTCAGCAGTTCTTCTGTGCTCAGCTTGCTTAAGTAAAAACAAAGTGGTTTATCTATCTGGCATCATTTTGCTTGTTTCAGAGTATGCTTTTAAACCCTCACTGTTATGATGTGTGCAATGAAGTAACAATAACAGTGGTTTAATAAGAAAATGGGGCAGCATAAAAGTGTGCAGGAGGGGTGGGGGTTGGAGGGGGATGGATGCAACTGATGTTTCAATGAGGGAAATGCAGCCAAATGCTCTGATCAGAAACAAGTTTATTAAATGTCAAGTTCAAATCTAAGTTTAATGAACACAAAATCACAACAAACTCCACGCACGTTTATTTTTACTTAATCAAAATTGGTTTTCCCTTTATTAGTTCATTTTTTTAGGTGTATATTTTTTATTAAGTGAACTAACTAGACTACAGTGCAGTTCTGAGGGCAGTAGTAATTGATGTCAGTTTTGATCTTAAGATGGATTATGTCAGCCTCGTGGGTATTTGTCTGCAGATCTGTTAAATAATGTGTTAGCTTTTTGCCTATTACATTCTTTAGTCTTATATTGAGTCCACTTAGGTCCACCTTTTCAACAAATACTGAACATAATAGACTTTATTACAGTGGGACTTTTGGATTTGGATTCATTTTTGCTTGGTGTACATGGAGTGTATTCCCCAGTTAACTTTCAGTCCAGACAACAGTAAGACCATATGAAGCTTGATGTGGACAGACATTTTAAGGCAGCCCACGCGCCCACTGTATTATCTGTTGATGTTGGAACACTTTATAAAAGCTTAGTTTTTCAAGTTGTTCTTGGCTTTTGGAAACCAAGTGAGTGTACTGGCAGAGACATAAAAAAAGGAAAATGTCAACCACAGTAGAGATCTAGTAATCATGCCAAAGTGGTGTACAGGTATGATCACACTCTACAATAGTTTACCAACTCAGCTAAAGCAAAATTCTTATCACTCTGACAAATAAAGTAGAGTGCATTCATCAGCAGTGTGTGACAGCGGGCAGTTTTGATACCCTGTCACCTAATGCTATTGTCTTAATAACATAAGAATTTTATTTGGTGTATCAGTAGATGTATGAGTTCAAACCTCAGTCTGTAATGTTGTGTAATGTCAAGCCACAATTACGCATGGCAGGTCCGCTGGTGTAATTCTGTGCAACAAAAGCACCAGACTGTTGCAAAATAACCACAAAGACATCCGTGCTTTTGTCCATATACAACTTGTTGTTTTGATTAAAAAGAGAGTGTCATCTTAAAGATCATAATTTATTTGTGGATCATTACAAGGATCGTGTTTATGTTGCAATATTAATATATGCATTCAACTAATATAGCATAATTTTTGCATATAAATATGTCCAATCTAAGTGAAATACAGATTCGAAATAATTACAGATACATAGTAATTCAACATGAAAAAACTACACTCCTATTTTAATTCAGTGCCTGCAAACATGATGGCTGTAGGATCTTCAACATATCCAAAGACAACTCAAAGTTAAACTTAACTTAAAGAAAGGCATCATCTGCCTTAAGCCTCGCAGTGGAAATATTAAAATGCGCATGGTTCGACCTCAGCAAACTGAGCTTGGTGTATCTGACTGTGAACTGCGCCGTTCCATGGATTCACAAAAATAGAAACCTAAGTGGCTTTCCTTCCACCTGTTTTATGTACATTTTCAACCTGAGCACAAAATGATCTAAATGAAATGAAAACACCACAAAATAAAAAAAAAAAAAGTTGAAATATCACAAAACGGTATTTATACTTAGCTATGGTGGAAAAGGTGGTAAAGTGATAAAAGCAAATTGTGATAAAGTGCACTGGAAACAGAAAAATTTAATTGATTATGAGATACATGAAGTATTAAATGTCCACTCAACTGTCAGCACAGCTGGGGAGACAATATAATTGCAGCAAATGAAAACATCAGATCTGTGTGGAGAGAGGAAAAGACTGTCACCTTCCTCAGATTAATACATGAAACAAATAGCAATGTCATATTTTCATCACATTCTCCACTTCGTTTTCCATTGTTTGCTATTTAACTGCTGCTCTTCTAATTAGATCATCATGCTACATGCAATGGTTTCATGGCCCCAGCTGGAGAATCAGGACCACCGTTATCTCACAGCATCCAACTTCTAATGTTCGCAAAACACAGTAGTTGATGGAAATAACCACTTTTGTTTTGCATTTCTTTTGCAAATTTTCAGGGGATTCATCCTTTCTACAGAGTACAGGCTAATTCATATTTCTTCCCTTACTTCAATCATCCGTGTGTCTTTTGTAAAAATCTGAATGATATTTAGATTATTAGAACTTTTCAAACTTAAAACAGCCATAACAAAAATATTTTACACTGACAAAGGATCAAATCACAATGTGAAAACACTCTGACAATGTCAACCCACATAGAAATCTCATTTGAATCTGCAACTCTCTGAAGCCTTACAGAACTCTATAGCAAGTTTCAGTTCATTGTTCATAATCATTATCCTGTCTGTAAATCTGCTCTTTCAGTCAGTCTCACCACTCTCATAGCATCTTTTTCAGCGCAGGTGGGAGCTATATTAAGCTCTAAATAGCCACTGAACACTTCTTGCTCAGCACCAAACAGAATACAGACACCGTTAAGATATAACTGGTCAACATAGTGGTGCGTTAAGTAGGTAGAGATCTAGAAAATTCCATCAGAATTTGGTAGGGAGCAAAAACAGCTAGAACAGAATGAATATTTAGCTTACATTTGTCTGCAGGTGAACACATGGATGTAAAAATATGCAACTGTTTGTTATAAAGTTTGTCATATAAGCTTAAAAGGTGAAATAGTAATATTGTGTTCACAACTTGTTTCTGCTGCCCCAGAGTGGCCAAAATATCAGTCACTCCAGGTTTGATAAATCCCACATAATAAATAATAATATTGAGCTATTACTTGCAGTCTTCTCATGCTTGCATTTGTATTAAGGAGAGGCACCCACTTTTCAAACACCTGCTAAAATAGCATTAAAACTGACTCTTCCATTTGCACTTGACTTACTCTTACAGCACATGTGCCTCGGATAGAATATATCACATCTGTAACTGAAAAAAAAACAACAAAAGCCTTGGTAAGTCTAGTCCACAGTATGTCACCATAAAATGGATGTATAAACTTCCAATTACCATCTGCCCCTCATAATAAGATGAATGCCCCCTAATATATGGGGTACAGGGTTTTTTGTAAGATGAAAAGCCAATTTCCTGAGTTGTCAAGGAGCAAACAAGAACCAAATGCACACTGTCACGTTACATCAGGCTGCTGGTTTATCTGCTGGAGAAAGCAAGAGAGGAGAAGAGACAAGGAGAGTGGCAGGGACAGGGAGACGGAGAGAGAGTACCATGTTGACCAGCTTGGGCTGCCTGTATGGGTTTTTTTTCTACCCCATAATGAGGTGGGGAAAGAGTCACTCTGTATTGGGTTAATAAACAGTTATTCATCTTCAGCATGGCACCCAGGAAACAGGAGTGGGTTTGCCCTTGGGCTAATCTTCAGGCCTATGGAAGACAGCCAATTCATCAGAGTACTATTTAGACCGCATACTACAAACTTTCTGAACCTCCCAAAGAAGCAAGGGGAAGACAGAGCAAATGAACGTGATTGAAGAGGGAATAGATGACATAGAGGGAGAGATGGGGGAAGATAAGGTTGAGAGAAAGTGAAAGGGAGGGAAAAGGTGAGAGGGGTTGGGCTGCTAGTCTTGGAGTGATTTATGATGTTTAGAAAGTCAGACTGTTTGAATTAATGAGGTAGAATTGGTGAATCGACTGGCACGAGTGTGTGTGAGAATGTGAGAACTTTGTGTGCGTGTACCTGTAGGATATTTGACATATCCATCAATAACAGCACAGATTTTGAGGTTTGAAATTACTTTCAAATTACACTATTACAAATGTATCCAGAGAAATGATTCATGTTTGGAGACGGTGTGAGAAGGAGATGGATATGTAGGTTAGATTGTCTGACCTTGACTGAAAGAGGCAGAAGCAAACTGTGTTGCTCTTATCATAAGGTGGTTGATTATAGCTGTATCAACAGTGGCATCATGGCTTACAAATCTGAAATTCAGGACATGCAGAGCTTGTCATTTTCACAACAGCTTGCAAAAATATACAAAAATAATTTATTCCCTATATTGCTTTCCAAGACTCACTAGGCAATCTCATTACTTCTGACCAGGAATAGACAAGGTCACATTACAAATTCACTCGTACTGCAAAAGATTTTTTTTCTGTATCAGCATTTTGAAATCATATTGCAGTAAAAACCTGCTTGTTAGCCTGGGCAGTACTACAGTAAGCATCCCAACATCCTGCTACTTTTTATAAAAGATGGTCAAATAAGTCATATCAGCACTCTTTTACTTCCCATTTTACTGACATGTTTCTAGAGGATGTACTCTGTTTCTTTTCTCAATAAAATTTAACCTGAATCTAGTACATTACCTACAAGAAAACAATTCTGATAAGAGTCCCACCACCGCTAGTGTTAATGTCATTACTGAAAACTATGAAAAAAAAATTGAAAATGATACAAACTAAATAAAAGTAACCTTTAAAGTAACCTGAAAACAAAAATATTATGAAATGTATTACAATTTTCGTTAAATAATACATACTAAACTATAATGTGAAAGATAGATGAGTGGACAAGCTAGATGTTGTAATGCAGCCATATTATGTTAGCTAATGTTACCAGTTCTTGGAAGGAAAAAAGACGTAACAGATTGATGGACTAAATGTATCTACAGTCTCACTAAAATTAGGCAAGAGGCAACAACACAGGTGGGACAAACCACGAGAACAGACAGGCCAGCATTTATATAAAAAGTATGTTAGTTTCACCTTAACGAGAACTGCAATGTTACTTTCAGCTGGTTTGCTTTCATGTTTATAAGTTGGAAAGAGTGGAAGTTTAATGTAGCCTTTCAACAATCTAAATCCTGCCCCAGATGTCTGCTAAAAGAACAGGTCTGCATTAACTTCTTAACTGCTCCTCATAAGTTAAACCTAGAATAGTATTTTTGCAAAGCAGTGAAGAATACATTCTTAAAAGGACTAAGACTAGATCAAAATCAAATGCATAAATTAACACCACAAAATTCTTCCTCTTAAGCTTTCTTCTCTTGGTTTCAACATAGTATTCTATCCAAATACTATGTTTAAATATCATGGTTTTAGATGAAAATAAAAGGATTAGAAATAATTAAAATTGAAAATAGAAGATAGAGGGCTTGGAAATAATAAAAAAAAAAAAAAGTCATATTATTCTTCTAAAAATGAAGATGTGGTGGATTCTGAAAGAGCACATTTTCTTTCCATCTATTCCAAGTGGCACCTAATGATTTATTAGCATGGGTCACATACAACATCCTTTTAAGTATGCATGTCTTATTCTCTGCTTAAAACAGAGTTGCAGTGCTTTGGGAATAGAGGTGCTTCTGTGTTTTCTGTAGCTCAAACTAGATGTGCCTTCATAAATTAAGAAGGTTATGATATGGTGTATTCTAGTGCAGGAACTGAGGAATGTTTAGAATCTGTTGAAGTGGGATGTAAACACTGCTTGCAAGCACCACAGACCACAGATGCAGGAGACTCTTGTACAAAGTGACCTTGTGGGTAATGGACCTCAGCAGAAGCAAACTCAAACTTCTTCCTCCTCTCTGACCAATATATGTTTCATGCTTGGTAGGAATTTGAACACTTTTACACATTGAAGGCTGTTTGCAGGTGTTGCGTAGTATTACTACATATGTGAAAAAAGTTGATCTGATAAGTTTCCTTGAATAATGCCAATTGAGTTAGCAGCGGCTGGGTCGGAAGACTACAGATATGGAAATGTGGAGTTAGAAAAGTGCACCTCCTTAGAGATATCTTTAGACTGCTTCTCATCTCTGCTAAAGGGTAGAGGTGGATTAGCTGTGACTAGAATAACACACTCAAATCCCCGACTAAACTGTCAGTGGTTGAGTTGCATTTTTGGTAATGTCAGAACTAAGCTTTGACAAGAAAGAAGAATGGGTGGAATAAAAAAAAAAAATGTTCACAGGAATTCAGGTGATGGTAAATGATGCCGTACAATTTTAACTGTGTAGTTTACTGACCAAAACTTAACCATACCTTAACCACTGGATTTTTTTGGAAAAGTTATAGGTTTCCTTTAGCACTGAAGTATAGCTAATTTTGTCAGTTAAGTACTGGGACTTGTTGCAGTAATAGTGGGGGGAAAAGAAGAATATTCATTTCAGAATTCAAACCGAACTGTCAGTTGAAGTTTTCTATGAAAACCAAAGATAAAGATGACAAAAAGTGTGGACTAAGGTGTATACTGTAAGAAACAGCTTCCTATCAGCCATTGGTCTAGCAGCACTGCAGAGTTCTCCTTTGTTTTTTTTTTGCTTCAGAGTAAATAACTTGTCAACAGGGTGCCATGTGTTAGCAAAAGCATTAATAAATGGATGTTTTTATTGTTTTTGTCTATGTACTGTATATGCCGGAAACCAGGAACCTTACAGTTCTCTAGAATACTGAAAGAGCTTTTTCTGCAAATCAAGCAAAACAAGGTGTTCTAGACATTGCCAGGAAGTGTATAATAGATCCATGAACCTGTCTGTTAGGATTAACTGCAGATTAAGCTCAATTAAATCAATTCACAGAGGTTTAGAAACTCAGATGTAATGCTGTAGGGTCAAATAAGAGGACCAGTACAGCAAGGATAGATAGGATCTATATCTTATTGCTTACTAACTTCTCAAGTAGTTAGTGGTTTTATACCAATATTCTGTTGGTTTTAAAGCCCATCACCTTGCTACAAGAAACTCATGTCTATGTGGAAAGTAAAATCTAAGTCATATTGCCTACTTAGTATCAAACTGTGGCACAATGTCGATTTTTGCTAATAAAGCAGTTTGAAGTTCTCTCTGAGCACTTGAGGAAAGGAGAGAAAACAGGATTTTGACTCCTTAAGCTAATGGTTGGGCCCTGCTCCAATATGAATGTTTTGCCAGCACGTAAACTCTTAGCTACCACCAGAATCAAAGATGATGGTCAGATTTTGGAGGACGTTAAAGATGCTGAATGTAATTTGTGTGCCCAGATATTAATGGTCTCTTTGAGGACCCTAAAGACAGGTGTTGGCAAATGTTTTGAAATAAAAGGTATAAGGACACAAATAGTATAGTGTCCTCTAAAGAAATAGATGCTATTTTTTGTTAAGTTAGGGAGTTCTGTGGGTAGAAGACCTGTCATCAACCCCCGGTAACGTGAAAGGCCTTGCAGAAATAAGGCTGTATGCCTTTTATTACAAGCTGCGACTGCATGATTTCACCTTATGAGTCTTTGGCTCTGTGTGTGTGTGTGTGTGTGTGTGTGTGTGTGTGCATCATCATGGCAAAATGTGGTTCTGGAGACCAATTTGGCAGTTGTCAGTTGGAAGATGTCATCGTGATAACGTCACAACTGTGCATGATATTTGAGATCAAAATGAAGTGAGTGCTGAGAACTCATGGGTCATAACATCAACATGTTGATGAGCATTGTAACTGGTGTGATGACATTGCAAGATGGTCTCTAGTTTGACTTTACTGTGGACTGTAAGGAGGATGTTGTCATAGAGTGTGCTGCAAAGCTGTTTCAGGACAGGCCTCAGCTGGTCTCCCAGCAGCTGGTTTGGACTCATCTTGCAGGAGGTCACCACAGTCATTCAGCTGCTAGCTTTGAGCCAGGCTCCTGGCATCAACAGAGTGACCTTCACCAGCACTAGGGAAACTTGGGCACTGTGTTTCTATGATCGCCTGTACACAATGTGGCTCTTTTTCTTCTACGAATCTGTTAAAGGGAAACAAAACTGGTCACTTTATTGGCAATGTGGAATACTACTTGACATTTTGGGAAAATAATATAATATTTAAAGGATATTTGTCATGACTGAGAGCAAAATCCTAAAAGGGTCATCTTGACCTGAGTTTGGAGACTACACATTTGGCTAAGTCACCTCCACCACACCAAGTCTCTCAACTGTTTTGGTTGGAGCGGGAGGAAGCCCACAGAGGCTTTTTCTTGTGCAATGAGTGAAATTCATTGTGATTAAAGGTTTATTTAACAGGGTTGTTATCTCTCCAGTGAGCTTGCATTTTTTCATCTGGGGCACAATCAATTCACTAAGCTACTAAGTGGCATAAGCCAGTAAGACATTTCTTTTTCATCCTCATCTTAACAAGAAAGACTTGAGCGGCTCAGCTCTGACCACTAATTTGGCCTGGACACTTTGGGCAACCGCTCACTTTCAGACCTTGAACAGTTTTTGCCACTGTCTCCATTGTTTCCAATGTAAAAATGATGGCAGCCATACCAATGAAGTCGGCGGCAGCAGCAGCAGAGAAAGGATGGCTGTCACAAGTAAATGCCCAGCTCTTTGCTGCTGCTGTCAGTATTGATAATGGCTAAGCTTTTCCATCCCTGTGACTATGGCAACAGCGGAAACCACACAGATGAAAAATTAAACCCAGCCGGATTTTGCTGGTATCTGAATTCACTCAATTGTTCATCATTTTACCAGCAGTGAATAATAAATCAAAGAAGAGAAAAAATCTTGAAGCGATATCAGCTTATCAGGTCTAGATTAGTAAGCAATGTTTATGATATCAGTAAGCAAACATGCTTTATTAAATTTGATATATTGCTGACCATTTTCTCTGTTTTTGACCAAGACCTGTTCTGCTTAGCTGCATGATGAGATGAGAGTATATGGATAGCAGCAGCCCATATGTAGTTTGTAGTACAGGTGTCTGGTCAGCTCGGAGGTGCTGCCACCCATTCAAAATACAGAACCATGACATTGTGCAATGGTAGATGCAAAGTTAACCGCTCACTTTCTGAAAGCACCTATACTGAGCAGATGCAGATGTTTCCTGTGTAAAACCTCAAAGAGGCAGAATAATTGAACTATATTTCTACAATATTGAAGGCTGAAAGGTTGTTAGGAGCTACTACCGGGTCAGTGAGTTGGGCATCATTTCATTGAGTGATCCTGAGACCACAGATATACAAAGCAACATCAAAGGGAGATTGTTTTTCCACCTACGTTGGAAACATTTTTCTCTATTGTTTTGTTTAAGACTTTCCCTTTTTCATACAGATGGCCCTTTTTGTTCCTCACAGCTGATATATTGTTTTTTATCTAACATACAGTGAGGGAATGAGTGACAGAAAGAGTGTGTTGAGTAGAATAGAAACGGGGATGAGGAAACAGAAGAATAAGACAATGAGAGGATGACAAATTGAGACTGCGAAAGAGGCAGACAGGCTGGCTGACATGCAAATATTCCCCAGCGGAAGTAGCTGTCCCTCGTGATAGTGATCCTGTCATTTGAGCAAGAGCCTGAACAGCAGAGGATAGCATACAACAGAAGAGGACAGTTTATCCTTTTGGGCAGAGTTAGGGGACTGCTGCCACAATTCTGAGGCAAATAGTCTCAGACACAGGGATGGAAATAAAGTAGCCTCCAATGGCTCATAGCTACTATCATACCGATTATTGCCTCCAAAAAATGTTTCATCCTCTTGTGGGGAGAATATATTAAGTGTTAGGGTAACTACAGAGAGTTAATAAGTTGGTCAACTAACAGAAAATTGACAACAGTTTTGTGTACTGAATATTTGTTTGGGTCAGTCATCAAGCAAAAATGCCGACTATTTATTGGTTATATCATCTAAAGGTCTTGTCCCTTGTATCATTGTAAAATGAATATCCTTTGGCAAGCAATGTGAATGGTGCAGTCTGGGGAATAGTAATAGTCAATTTCCACTATTGTCAGACATTTTATAGATGGATTGATTAATTGATTAATAATTAAAATAGAGATGCATAGAAGTCAATAGCTTTCAATGTGTATTTCATCATTTTCTTGTTTTTCACATCCTTAATATTACTCAACATGAAAATTTCAGTCTGTCTCTATATTGTGGTAAGCAGTTATAATAATTTCAGCTCTGTTTCTGAGAAGTCATGTTTTTTTTCAGTCCTTTTGTTATGACAGATGCTTCTAAATACTACCATACTTCTGACTTCTGGCTGCCTTGTTTTAGAATAAACAAGGCACTACAGTTGCCAATTTCATCCAAATTTTAACCAGAGTTTGCAAGTAAATTGACTGAAGTTACAGATTGTGTTATCAGTATTCAAAAAGCAACATTCCATCATCAACATACATAACAAAATTTTAAAAACTGTGATTGGATGTCGCTAAGCAAAATGCATCTTGGGTATAACTTCTCCTCTTCAGATTCTATGTAAGAAGTTGTGTATCTTTGACTTTTTATTGAAGAACCAGATATTTTCTTATTTTATTTTCCTGATTTCAAAACAGCCTTTCCTGTACCATTAGATGCCTTTTCAAGGCAAAAAAAAACCCCAAAAAACTTATACAGTTGACTGAGGAAGAAAAGTTGGTGTAACAATGATATTTACTTTTACAAAAGAGTCTCCACAGGCTTCCTCATGCTTCAGGTCCACTGCATAGAGCTACTATAACTAGTCACTTTGTTTCAGCCTTAATTGCTTGGAAATGAGCAGTTCTCATCAATAGTCCTCTTGGAGGAAACCATATCAAGAAGGATGCAGTTAAACTACAACAGGTATCAATATCCTCATTTACCTCATGCAATTATTAATGCACCCTTGATGAATGTACTTTGCCCTGCAATGATTTAATTAAACCCACTCAGCAGAGTACAGCATTTGTTTTAAACAAACAAACATGACATTGCTTGGTGAAGTTTTCACATTTTGGAAAATCTCTACTTATGTATCTGAGTAGATTTGGAAGAACCTTAGTTCTCTACTTATTTGGAGAGCAAGTGTGAAAATGTGGTATGCAAAACTCATCTGAATGCTCCCTGGTGTCTACTATCCAAACTCTGTCAAAACTAAAACAGTTCTCACATTTTTCCACTCTCCGTTCAATGCAATGTAAGCCTCATTATCTGCTTAGCAGTGGGTGACTTGGGCAGAATAAACTTGTTCAAACTTGGAAAAGTGATCAACAAGTGTAAGGATGATTGTGTTACTGTTTGTCATGGGCCTTCCTCCTTCAGAGTCCACAGAAATGTGGACTCTGAAGGAAATGTGGACTCTGACTTGTCCTTCCTGAAAAGCAGCTCCCAGAAATGTGCTGTAGTACTAGCAACCTGATTCTTGTGGTCTTTTCTTACTTAGAGATTACAATAGAGGGTAATGTTGACATTGACTCTTTCTAAGAACTAGCAGTTTACCATTGGATGACTATCTTATGTAAGCAGCGACTGGCTAGTCATATATATATTTGTCTTTGTTGGAATACTGCAAATACTGAAATGTTTTGACCTTTGAGGCGGCAGGCCTTTCTAACTTTTGACTTTAAGATATTGTCTCATTTATATATTGCAATATTTGTATCTTATTTATCAACCCATCAGTATTTTGTGTGTTTTTTCTGGAATGCTCATTCTTGAATGAAGCCTTTTTCTGGAAAGATGAGCTGGGGCTTTATACTGCTACAGCTTGGGAAGTTGATTAGTTGATGAACAGCAGGTTTGCAGCTAGAATGGTGGAACTTAAATGTAAATACATTAAACCTTTATCAATACCAGATACAAATTCATTCAAGGTAAAGTGGGAGAATATAATTCTTTAAACTGCTGTGAAGCTATGATGCTATGAATAAGAGAAGTCATATCACTCACTCATATCACTTGAATTGGAACTACAGAAACATGCAGTTTATCTGTGGTTGTACAGCTGTGGTACAGAGTGAAGCTTCTTACTCACGTATGATCTTTGGCAGAGAATAGGGACTGTGTCGCGGCTGTGGCTCAGGTGCTAGAGCGAGTCATCCACCAACTGGAAGGTCAGCATTTCAGTCCCTGGCTCCTCTTGTCTCATGTCAAAGTGTCCTTGGGCAAGATACTGAACCCTAAATTACCCTCAATCTATTATTACGTAGGACTTAGTTTGTGTATGCAAAGAGCTAAATGTGAAGAAAAGTGGTGTATGAATGTGTAGGTGAATGTTTTGTACATTGGTCTTTGCTAAGAGTGAGTTACAGTTGGAGCATCAGAAATCTGTGTATTTTGCCAGTTCCAGTGCAAGAATTCAGACTGACTTGGGATGGTGCACACATAAATATATTCACAACCACACGCTCTAATTTTCACTGGCTTGCAAATGATAGCTGCATTGTAGAAAACACCATAGTCTTGCAATACCAGAAGGCTGAGGTGAACAAAACAGTAGGGTACAGGATAAGAATTTTGTTTTATTTTAACTGATACCAATCCTTTGAAATCTGGCCAAATCAGCCCAAATCCTTCTCCCAAGGATGCGTTTGGGACATCTCTGCTGAATATGGTAATATAAAAGGTAAAACCCTATAAAAGGTTTTAAAGGTATTAAATCCATATTACTTGAAAAGACTTGGATGTGTGGCAGTGGCAAACAGACTCAGATAAAAAGAGAACTTGACCACCCACTCAACAGTACTTAATGATACAGTTTGAAGAAATGAATGCACATTGGTACACATGGGAAATCAATATATAAATATTAATGAGCCGTCAAGTGCAAACAGGATTTGGACGTAGGTGATACATGATCAGAAGATAGAGATAGCAAGAGTAGCAAGTTTCTCAGTTTCTGTCATTGAGCTAAAACTCTGTCCTGCCTTTTTTGAACTGATCTACAAATAAGATATATTCCATGTAGAATTTTTGTTTAGACAATACACATGACAGAATGCCTATGCATGCACTTCATTTTTGTACACTGGTAGAAAAGTAAATTTCTTAAAGATAATGCATAAGCTAAACCTACTGCTCACAGCTGGAGAAAAAAACATCAAATTTTCAAATCTGCTGACTTCCATTGCTCTGTGAATCTATTATTTTTTCTTTTAATGTCCCTGGCCAGGTTCCAGACCTCTAAATTGAGACCACTAAATCCAGAACACTGCTTACATCTCAAGTTTTGTTAAGGGATTTTCAGTTTGGTAATCTCACTGAAACTGAAATCGTTCACAGACAGTTCTGTCATTTAACTATGTTGAATTGAATTTAAGCTAGTGCAGCTTTTATTCATAAAATTAAGATGGAAAACTATTTCGGCCTCTAAAGGAAAAAAGGTGAAGCAACTGAGGTAAGCCATCCAAAGACATTAGTCTGGTCAAATCAGGTCAAAATTTCCTTATCCAATACTTCGATTTATAATCAGCCATTTGCAAAACAATTAGCATAGTCTCAAATGTACTTTATTATTGTTGCAAGTAGCGAATGTTGCCATGCTAGTGTGCTGAGATGAGATGGTGAGCAGAATTTCAGCATTATCATCGTCATTGTTAGCATATTAGCATGCTCGAGGAAGCAGCGTGCCTAAGTATAGTCTCACAAAGGTGCTAGCATGACTGCAGCCTCTTATTTTATAACACAATGTTGTTTTTCAGTCAGAATACTTGGTGAAACAGAATTTTATTTGGAGGAGCATGAACTCTTATTTTTGATACAGAAATATTTCACTATGATTCCTCTATTAGTTTTATCATTTTAGGTCACGTCATTCTGCAATATCGCTTGTTTTCTGTGTTGGAGGAAAACATTGTCAGAGTACTTGCATATTGGTAATTGGTTTGGCCAAAGAAAAATCCTTCCCCTCAGGAAATGGCAGACACAAAGGCAAAGAAAGAGTGAGTAATGAGTGGAAACTAAATGGCCTTTCAGTCTGAATATCAGGCTGCGTTTTCCCTGAGCCATGAGAAGATCACTCTCTAAACACCACTGGCACACCAATTCTTACCTCAGTCTAAGAGAGCAATATTTCTTGTCACAGTGAAATAAAGTTTAGAATGGATTATTTACCCCCCTGCCAAAACTACTTAGAGCTAAAGAACAAGTCAGAGAGAGAGAAGGGACTGGTGAGAAGGAAAGTTCAGGAGAAAACAGAGAGAAATTGGCGTGCAAGCATTTGTCCATGGTCGGGCAAAGATCAGTGAATCAATAGGCTGATGGAGGGCTGACAGAATGACAGTTCCATGCCGATTCACTGAAAGACATCTAGGAAAAACAAGAGGGTAGAGGAGGTGAAGAAGCAGAGTATTAGCCAGGGTGGAAGAGGAAGAGAGAGCGAGAGAGGCTGACAGCTAGCAGTAATGAATGATAATTCTTCATCAAGTGGACATGCTCAGTATGTGGAGGGCAACATTCACCCCCAGTCACTTCTTCAGCCTGCTACCACTTGAGCATCACCACACACACTTACTCTAACCTGAACATAAACCTGCTTTTAATCTGAACCAGAAAACCAAGTCTTAAACCCTCAAACAGCCCTCTGAAGGTGTGTCAGGATGTGAGGAAGTGGCTGAAATATCCTAACTCTAATTGTTTAAACTCAAACCAGTCCTCACAATGTATAGCCATAAAAGTACACACACACATACACACACACCTACACGCACACACACACACACATACACACACACCCTCATTTTCCAGCTTAATAGGCATACTGTGCAAACTGACACCACAAGGACCCTTTAGCAGCTGTTTAGAACTTCCACTTTTTCCTTGGCATTTCAATGATTTCTGTGTTAACTTTAAAGCTCACTATGCCGTTAAAGAAGCCTCACTTCAAGGATATTTGAAAAATGCAACAGAGGAGTAAAGGAGAAAAAAAAAACATAAGAGGCATGGCCTCGTGGCTACATGGTGTGAGTTGGAGGGTCAGGGGACATATGAGGGAGACTGACTGACCACCCTGCAGTGTAGCATGGAAAAAGATGTAGAGCTTGTAGTCAGAGGTAATCAGCCATGAAAAGCTACTGTCAGACTCTCTGTCTCTCTGATGGAAATACAAGGAGTCTGACAGCGCTTTGCCGGTCACCAAAAGGACATTAATGGCCCTTTGAGAAAGTAACTGTGTGGGTACTTGTGCTGTAGCTGAACTAGCTGCTCTAGAACAGGCTGTCCAGTATGTGTCAGTATATAGCCATAGCCCGGCTGGTTACTACAGTTACTGTTATTTTTTGTCATCACTAAATGTGTTAATTTCCTGGGACAGATGGGACCAAAATGTTGAAGCTCAGGGACAAAGATAGGGAGATAGGGGATAACAATGATTTTAATAATTTGGTTTTTCAGGTTATTCAATTGTACAGCGCTCAGAGCCAGGCAGGAAGATTTAAGAGTCTCAAGAGTTCGCTGATGGACAGCAGGCAGGTCCCCTCTTTGGATCCAGTGGCAAGAAGAACAAAGTTATTTGGAGAGGGGACACCAAAAACACATTAATGGTGAGGCTGGTGGTTAACTGCAGGCTGATGATTCAGTGGCAAATGGAAATATAGATTAACAAGCATTACATTCTTATCCAAACTTTTCAGGGCAATTGGTCAATAACATTGCCATACGAAGCATCGGAAGGTTCGACAAATACTGGTGGTCTGGCTGCCCTTAGGAAGACACAGACTCACAGACAGGGAGAGACAGACATGACACACAGAGGCCAGTGGAAAAAACTTAGCACTTTATTGTAATACTGGGTATTATAAGAGCCTCAGTTATTTGTGGCACAGATTCAACAAGAGTTTGGAAACTTTGAGGTTCTGGTCCATGTTGACATGATTACATCACATCATTTCTGCATATTTGTCAACTACACATCCGTGCAGCCAATCTCCCGCCCCACCGTCCCCATCATCATAGTAGAAGAAGCCATTAATGGATGGGTTTAAAGGTTGTCAGCATTACACCACCACCACCACCAGCTTAGACGGTTGACATAAGGCAGGTTGGACTAGTGCTGTTGATGCTAAATTCTGAAATCTTGTGTTTGAAAATCCAAGGAGATCAGCATTTTCAGAAATAATCAAACCAGCCTATCTGTCACTGACCATCATGACACAGTCAAAGTCACAGAGATCAAATTTTCTCCCCATCCAGATGTTTTATGTGAACATTAAATGAAGCTTCTGACCTAAATCTACATGATTCTATGCCTCACACTGCTACCACATGATTGACTGATTGGATAATTGAATTAATAAGCTGGTGTACTGATGTTCCTAATAAACGGCTCAGTAAGTGTAAATCATAAAACGATAGGTTTGTATATTGGATGTCCTCTAGATCACTTATATTTGGCAATCACATAGGAGCACAATTGGAAGAATTTGATGAATATTGGTCATCAAGAAGGAAAAGGAAATGTACTGTCAGCTCTAGTAATTCATACAGGTTGGTTGGGGTGTATGTATTAAGGCGATGATGGAACTTGTGCGGATTGCAAAAACCTCTGTGTCTGCATTTTACAGCATCTTGGTAGAGTTCCTCGCTTTTGATCCCAGGGGACACATGACTGTCTACAACTGCTCCATTCCAACAGTGGAGCACTGACAAAGAGTGGACAGTTTGGGGAAAAAAAATCTTAGATGTTTCCGGTTCAGCCCAAATTACTGAATCCATGTTTGAGTGATTTTCCTGCTCATCAAGTTTAAAGATTATTTTAAAGATTGTTTTAAAGCTTTCATGTAAAGCACTTAGAATTGTCTCTTTTCCCATGCTGTCTTGCCTAATGTTGTAATTGTATAAATAGATAACATTTGTCATATAAGTAGGTGGATGAAAATTTAAAAGAGCTGTCCCTTAAAATTCATCAATACTAGGAAGTCCCAGACACACAAAGCTCCAAAAACCTTTATTGTGTTTTCAGTTCAATCCACTTTTTTTTTATCTTATTGTCCTTTTGTTGAGATTCCATGTCTCCACATTCAATGCAGATGACTGAAATACACAACCAAAATAATAATTTCATCAAACAAAATAAAGGTAACAACTCTAAGAATAACTAGACCTATTCACCATATACTGAAATTCAAGAATAAACATTTAATAGTCTGGAGTATATACTGTATATAACTGAAACAAGACACTCAAATGATCATCCTTTAGAGGACAGTCTATCCCAGATGTATTGCATGAATGGTTGCAATATATTGATATAAATGTTTCTTGTTGTTGCAAAAAGAACAGTAAATCAGTTTTTCTAAATGTAGTACTCATAACACTTCATACAAATCTTCCAATGAAGTAATGAGATTCTTTTGCACTATAACGATAGTAGTTATAAGGGAGAGACAAGGGAGAAAAGTAAGAGAAATATGGAAGGAAAAACCAAGTTAGAGAAGTAAGGCAAGGGATGAGTTTACCTGAAAATAAAGTAAGAGAAAGTAAAAGATGGAGAGAGAAAACAAAGTGCAAGGGAGGGAGAGTGAAAGAATTGCAAAGGGAAATAAATTCAGACTTTGAGGGAGAAATAGATTGTAGATACCAATGACTATGAGCAGCAACACTCAGAGCAACTCTGTCAGAAACAAGGGAGCAAGCAGAAAATAGGAGTGCACAGGGAATTGCGTCACCATCATCATATCCTGAGGATAGGGAGTAGAGAGGAGGCTTGCACAAGCTGTCTTTAAAATAAAGAAATAAAAAGCGGAGGAGTGAGAGCTGACCTTACGTGATCTCTACATTTTGCTTCAGGCTATTGCACATGGAGTTTAGGACCAGCGACAAGACTTCTTTGAATGGTTGTAGCTCATTTGAAAGCTCAGAGGAAAAAATCTTTGAGCTGTCTCTGAGGAATTTAAGGATGCAGAGAGGTAAAACAATGTTGTACTCTCACAAGATGTTTGCTGAGCGATTGATGATGCATGATTGGGAGTTGGAAGGTCTTAGCCATAGAGCGATGTAACACTAAGGAACAGATACTTTCACACAAATCATTACTACAGTCATCCACCTTCATGCTCATGTATTGAAAAATGGTGAAATTAATAGAGCATTTCTAAAGACAATATTTTTGAACCGGAGCGGAATTAGAAACCATCTGTAACATCAGCAACATGCTGGCATACTGCGTTAAACTGAATTCATACTCCTCAAAAATAAGAATACTTGTTGCAGCTAAGCCACTTTTGAATGGATCACCATGATAATTTTGTACAACTGCATGGTCATAATTAATTATAATGATCAATGATGACCCCATGACTTTTACCTTAACACCACCAGCTGGTCAAAATTGTTACATAAAGTATGTGTGACATTTGGTACAAACACTAATTTTCCTGGGAGGAGAGTCCAAATTAAGTAGTTATTTCCATTGCTTTTAGTCTTACACCCCTGGCAGATTTGCATTTGTAATAATGAGAGGACCAAAGTCAGTACAATTCATTGTCTTCAAACCATAAATACCTGCACCAACTTTCAGGGCAATCCAACCAATGGTTGTCAGAATATTTCTCATATCCCTAGAGCAATGCTTTCATCAAACAGCAAGAATTCTCAAGGTACTGTTACCCAAAGAAGTGTCAAATTAAGTGAAGATGGTTTAACCCCATCAGAACACTCCCTCTGACAATCTGAAGCCTGACGTTCATGAGGCCCTGAGCTCCATCGACTGAACTTCTGTCTGGGTCAGGACTTTCTGGACCTCAGACTGGAGCTGAGTCTGGAGTTGCTGAGTCCAAAAGAGGAGATTTTATGGACTAGTAAAAAACTTTAGTGTTTAACCTCATCTTAGGTAGTGATGGAGTAGTTAGTGGTCCCCATTTACCAGTTCAGTACAGAAAATATTTTGGTTTTACCATGAACAGTTTCTTAACCTGACTGTATCATTCGAATGAAATGGGAACCAAACCTAAAATTTAGGCTGAAAACAATGTTTTTTAAACGTATTTTCTACTTTAGCTTAATTACTGTGTCTCACGTCCAAATATGTGATCTACACTGTACATGCAATGTACATCCATTTGAACACTTTCTTTACCTACTCTCTCTCTAAAAACAAAAAGAGTTTTAAAGTCTGACAAAGAAAAGATTTGTTGCAGGTTGATAACATGCAATGATTGTGGACTTGTAATGAACTTTTGTATTGTTGTGTTTGATAGAAACAATCTCTTGCAAACATCTGGCTTTGCACTGGAGATATTGTGGCAATCATGTAAGGGTCATTACCACATTGTTTTCTTGCCACAGCTTGTACTTATATTGAAAATTAAAGAGGAAAAACAATTGTATATATTTTTTTTTATAGCTGCAACATTCCTGTCCTGAAAATTATTTTTAGAATGGCTATGTAATAACCTTATATTGATTTTAAAAAAAAGTAAAATATACATTCACAACAAATTTTACATTTGAAAGGATTCATCAGCTAGAGAAATTACCTTGGAGACTTTCTAAAAAGTCACCTCGGTGAACAGTGCATCAGCTGCATGCTGAAGGTTACCAGCAGGGAATTGGCTGGCATATGGTTGGCTGGTCCACCACAGACACTTCTGGTCAGCAATCAGCAGTCCTGCCGTTAATGGAAAAAAAGGAAAAGAAAAGAAAACTCCTCAGCAACTTCAAATAGCTTTGTCAGTCCTTCATATGCTGAGCATTTCCTCATTTGTGAGGTGGTATTTCAGCGACGGTTTTAAGAAAAAGTCACATTAAGAATGTATTGCTGAACTCGTTTTCTCTACTTTAACCTTTGAATTGCCAAATTAAATGCACAATAATATATAATCATATGGTTTGATGCAGGACAAAATGAAAATGAAATTGGGTGGTTCCATCATCAATAGGTTGTATGTTTATGGCCCAAGAACTGCCAGAAACCAGAGCCATGAAGAAAGAGAGTTTTGTCAGTGGAAGCTCAAAACAGTACGCAGTAACCATTTCATCATCAAGTAGTTCCAAACGCACGAGTTAGATTAATATTATACATGAAGAGAAACAGGACATTACACCAAACGGACTTGTAACATTGTGCCTCATTAATTTATATGCAAACAAATTAAAAATTGCAAATTCACATTTAAGACATTCATATTTAACATTTGAATTACTATTTCAAACTCTTTTTTAGATGGATAAATATGAAATTAGAAATTAATCTTTGTGATTTTGCTTATCATCAGCACTCTCTTTCAGTTCCTTTGAGTAAAGTGTAGTTAACTTCATCTCAGAATAAGAGACCTCACCTTTGAAAACAATTTGAAATATTTATCAAAATGTACTACCAAATGTGTTTAAAAATGAAACAGCTCAATCTGCTAATTCATCCAGACAGAAAAAAAAAACATTTTGAAATGGACCACTAGCATTTCAAACATACTCAAGTATCTCATTCAGTCGAGTGGCTAAAAGGTCTACCTACCTTTTATTTGAGGTACATTTACTTAACATCTGTTCTTATCTGAGCTACCTTTCTTTATAACCAGTCTATGTTTCTAGCAGTCAAGAGATACACTGCATGGGAAGTTGGTGAGTGAGGGACATAAAGGTAAAAAAAGAGAGAGCCAGAAAAAGTGACGGAGCTTAGACTGAAGAGAAATCAGTGATGTGTGAAAGCATATTCCACAATCAGGGCTGTGCTCTGTGTTTCAAAGAGTGAGGAGACAGCAGAGGGCAGGAGAAAAAAGCAGAGTGTGAGTGATTTTCCGAAAGCAAGGAAGGCATCTGAGAGCTCTCCAAGGTCAGTTATGTTACCCCTCAGCTAGTGTGGAAGTCATCACTTGATGTTTCATAGGGCTCTTTGTACTGCCACTTGCCTTCTGACAAACATGGACATGCTGTGTGTGCCAGTATGTCTGTGTGCATGTGTATTGTGGAGCTTGGTCACGTGTTACTATGTAGTGAGGTGGCTCTTGAGGGTAAAACACACCCCTAAGGCTAAGCCCATTTTAAGGAAAAGGACTTTAAATACTAAAACACTAAAAATATGGAACCATATGAAATGAAAGTTCAATTACTAATAAAAATTATGTCCAAAATAAGAAAACAGTATAAATACCAAAACATTTTCAGAGAAAGAAAAGCTTTGCAAAATGTATGGGCTGTGAGAGGGATGTGCAACAGTTCCAGTACTATTGGGAGTAACAGACTTGGTTTCAGCTTGGCAGCTGCAATGTAGCTTTATGCTGCTTTTTGTAGGCAGGCCATTCCACAGCCACTGCAAGAAACTTAAGGAGATAAAAGACATGAAGAGACTGGCAGACTGTGGCATTGGCAAAGTTCTAATGCATAAACTCTAAACTGTAAATAAACTGCGAGAGGTAGAAAAATATGTTGTAGTAAACAATCACACCTAATATTTGGTATTTGATGTATATAATTAACAAATGCATTTTTTTAGCAACAAAAGATAGAGCTGCATTGTGACTGAAAGCAGTCCACATAGCTGAATACAGCAAGGTTGATAGGTGCTGTTGATATGTACCTTCCACAATTAGCTGCTTAATAAAAAATAAAAGAAAAAAACAACTGAGATGACACATTTCCAAATTAATTCCCCTATATATGGAAAAAGGAGGTTATGTATTCACTCACTCATGTCTGTATAATTTGTGTTACCCACCTCTTGTCTTGTTTCACACCACCTCTTCCTGCCCCCATGTGTTTCCTGCTTGTGTTTTTGTCTGTTTCAACCTGATGTGATTCAGCTGTCCAATTATTTAGCTGGTCTTCATCCCTACTGTCAAACATTCCAGCCTTTTTCTAGTTTACAGGTGTTCCTGGTTTTCCTGATCTCTGCTCATGTTTTATGACCTTGCCTCTGCTTAGTCCTTTTTCGATTGTTTGCCTAACTGACTGAGTGCATTCCTGTGAATCCCTCCTGTGTATGGTTCTTTTATGCTCAGTAAAGACTTTTGATATATTTCTCAAGTGTGTTCAGAGTCCTGCCATGAGTCCTCATCCCTGTGTACTAGTTCTGATAGTTGGTTTGTTTGCTGGTTTTTTTGTTTGTCCCGAGATTTACACAAAAATTACTGAAGCAATTTACACCAAACTTGGTAGAGATTGGGCATGAGTCAAAGAAGAACTCAATACATTTTGGGACAGATCCAGATTGTTTATAACAATATGAATTTTTCCCTCTGATGTCTATTGTATTTTGATTGACAGTAGCCTTGGCTGGGCACATTTTCTAGTTAATTTTGAAATAAATGTGGAAATACTTTTATTAAACAAAAAAAATAAAATAGCTTGCAGTAAATCATAAGCCCCACTGCAAGCCCACACACAAGCCTAGACCACAACTTAAGAGGCATAGCATCCCCATCTGGAGGTACAGTAATCCCACATGCAGTAAAATGGAAACCATTTAATTGCCCTGCCAACTAAATTACATTAGCTGTCACACTAGCCTCCTCCCCAAACTATAAAAAAAAAAATAAACACAGATATAAACGTAAAAATTAATATAAATGGTTTTATAAGTTGACTTATGTCACCCAGTCAGTAATCCCCTCAGCCCCAATCCAGGGTCTGAGATTGATGTGCTGTCCAACTCCCCGGTGAATGGCTTTGTTGGATGGCTACACCACCTGTTTGGGCTTCAGCATCACACAGAGGGAAAGATGAAAGACCGGAGAGGAATAGCGGCACCTACACTTCTGGCCCTGACTACCTACAGGGGGTAGAAAACATCCCCTCCTAACACAAGAACCATTGACCCGTCTTACCGTCTTCGTCGCTGGCTGCCCTAGAAAGCTGCAGACAACATCCTCCCTCCCACAGAGTGCCGCACCACAGTTACTGAATACTCTCCCCAACAACTCACATCTGTCCTCTTTTGTCTCGTTTGGCATCTTACCCTCACACTTGATCACACACAGTTGTTCCTACTACGAGAGGAGTCTCTCCCCTCCTTTAATCAACCGCAATTATCGACTCCAGTTTTCATTAAGTTGCGCCTGTCTGTCACATCAAAATATATTTTTTTATATGTGCATACACCAAACCTGCTGTGAACAAAGAATAAATACATTTTATAGGCAACATTCAATTGCCTTTATCCATTAAGTTTCATATGCATGTTTTAGCCCCAGCCTGAGTCCTACCTCTTTTCCCACTACATGTGCCAGCAACTGTAGAGCAGTGGGTTTTCTCTCAGATGGTTTATTTTGTCAGTCTTTTTGCAAAGCAGAGACATGTTCCTGAGGTTTGTTGTCTATAATGCAAGCTGTCTACTTGTCAACTGGAAAATGAAATAAGATTTTATGAATTAATTAAATATATACAACCCCCCCCCCCAAATTTTGAAAAAGTTCTGGGTTCACAGGGAGTTGCGTGCTGGAATTATATCTCAGTAGGGGTCTTCTTTTCACCATGATAAAATTCCAGCACCTAACTTGCTATAAAGCCACAACTTCTTTTTATGTTTTAGGTTTTGTAGAGTTAAAGTGCATGAGATATAACGTGTTAGCTAGTGAGCTTTAGAGGTGTTTGTAGGTAGATTTCTCGGGGGCTCTAGTGTGATGTTTCACGTGTCCATGACAATACGAATAAGTGTACGTCCTCAAATATCTTTGATTAACAAAGACCATGCAATGTACGTGCACAACTTAGTTTATTAGAATGACAGATAGGGCAGGTCTAGACCAGACTCTTTATAGTTATTATTTACAGAGACCCAACATTTTCCCCATGAGCAGCACTTGGTGACAGTGATGACGAAAAACTCCCTTTTAACAGGTAGAAACATTGAACAGATCCTGGCTCATGGTGGTGGTGATGGTGGTGGGGGGGGTTGCTGTCTGCCTCGACTGGCTGGGTCAACCCTCTACTTCTTTCATATAGAGATTGGCCATGACTGGAGACATCTGTAAGCCAATGGCACAGCCATGCATCTGTCTTTAGAAAACCTAATTGTATTGGAAATAGGCTGTAGTCAGGCAGAGATCGAGACTTCAAAGGATATCATGGTTTCATCTGAGTACAGTTTTATTTTTCTAACCTTTTTAGCAAAATCCTGGGAATTTTTTGATGGGGTGTGGAATGTTACCAACCAGAGGGGCTAGGATGGTGGCTAGGTGTTTAGTAATGTTGCTGGTAACTAAGTTGTTGTTACTGATGATGGTTCTGAGCGGGGCTCCTTCCTTATGTATCTTTTGGATGGTGGCTTCAAGGTTGCAAGAGGTGGCTTAAACAGGGTACAAATGGTAATAAAGTGATTGGTTGGTGGCTTTATCCTATTCTAGTAGTTGTAGGCAGTTACTTATCTTTTTCACTATCCAAGAAAGTAAGGTACTGGCATCACTACAAAGAGACCAAAACACCTGGACCTGGAAGAGACGGAAACTGGAATGACCATCAGTAAACAGAGGAAGTGGTCTACAACACTGCTCATCATCCACTTACGATGCAGTCTTGAGATCCCTCTCCAGTAGCTGAAAACCCATATCCACAATGCATCATGGGATCCTAACGACTCACATGTTGGCTGGATGGGTCAACGACTCACACGTAACAATAAAAGAGGTTAAATGCCTGGAGCCCCCAACGGGCAGTTTGAAAATGAAGAAGCCTTTCAAATGAGAAGTGAACTGTGTTCAAGAAGTATAACTCAATTCAAATACCTGATCTTGACAAAATTTGATGATGGTAAGGATGGCGTTGGAACATTATGCGAGAGTGTCTGACTCTGTGATGAAAAGTGGGTCGTTTGGAGAAGCATGGCAAGTTAGTCTACACTTTATATAGTTCAGGATTGTTTAAAATGATGCATATGATTTAAACAGAAATATGGGGTGTGAGAGGCTGAGCTGGTCATTGAAGCTGGTCAGGTTCCATTGAAGATGGTGGCTTTAAACACTGGGCATAGTGTTGGGTGGTAATCTGAGTCTGGAACCTAGGATTTGAATTTCTGAAAGGAGAAATGGGACCAGGAGTAGATAATTGAAATCTTTTAGCCTGGAACATGGATAATTAATCAATGTTAGGCTTAGATTAAGTTGAGTTTGCTAATGTGTGATGTTGAGTGATCCTGAATAGCATTTATTGATAATGTAAATCAAAAATTTATTGTCTATGTGAATAAGGATGATGTTTTTGGACTAGACTGGCCCTCAAGGAATGGCTGTCATGAAGATGGGTACAGCTCATAAAGGTTGATGCAGATAATTTTGAGAGATTTGCACTGTTGAGGAATGATGGAGTAGACGTGGAGACCATGGATTTGTCATCAAACAGTTTTCTGTCTGACAGGTTGAGGACCAGCTTCTTGTTTAAGATGCACAGGTAAGAAAAAAAAACAAGCATTACAACTCAGACAGATGAGAACGAAGTGGCTGCAATTTGCTATTATTGTTGATACGGTCAAATATCTGTTTTAATGAACCACAACAGTGATATTAAAACTATACCATTCAAGGGTTTAAATAAAATAAATTGGGCACTAACAATAACAAAAGGTAAAGAGTGCATCTGAAACATTTGGACAAATACTGCAATGTTTTTCAGCCATTATCTTTGCCTTGTTGTTGTTGTGGACCTTTGGAATGAATCTCAATAACTTTACTTTTTTAATTTTTTTTTATGCTACCAATTTAGGCTGTTTAAAAAAAGAAAAAAGATTAAAATGGAAAATAACTGGGGGAAAAAACAAACAAACAAATAAAACCAGCTGAGGTCACAAGGGTTTTGGATTCCATTTTAAAAGAATGTAAGACACTCTAAAGTTACAAACTGAAAGATTATGAGTTTCAGAAGGTAGAAAAAATGCTCAAGACAAGATCTATCAAGTGGAAGGAAGCTTGATTAAACTTGCTCTAAAGGGACAAAAGCATATTATAGTGTGTTGAAAAAAACTGACACAAGAAATCCAACAGCTGGGTCAGGGATTGTGACCTGATAAATGTATATACAAAAGCACAAACCCCTCTTTCGTTTATGTAACCTTGCCTTCCAGTAATATGCTCATCATTTTAAAAGTAACACGAGCTCATGGCATGGTAGGTAGCCTTGACAGACCTTCTGTATCTGCTGACCTGCTTTAACATTCCTTCTGATCCAGCCTACTTTGAATGGAGGGAAAAACCTACGCTTAACCCCAGAGGGTTGCAGTGTGAGGTCTGTCGTCAAAGGTTCAGAGGAGGTAATTACACTAAGGTAATTACACAATAACTACACTAAGCACTCCTGGCACTCCCTGTAGTGATTCTCTCTCTACATTAGTCACTCAAAAGCTTCTCAAACCTGTTAGTTACTTTAGCCTAGCAGTCAGCAATGGCTTCTCCCTCTTGGTGTGTTTAATGTTCAGTTGTAACTCTGCCTCCTTTAGCGACAAGGGTACGTGTACTAGATGTAATTTATTTTCAGTGATGGGGACTGGGCTCAGTAAATTGGAAGCATGGCTTCGCACCATGGAAAACAAATCGTTAGCACCAGTAGTGCAAGCCGTCCTAGTGTAGCTGTTACTCTCTCCACAGCAGCTCAAGGCAGTTGGGAGACCGTCCATAATAAGAAGCGTAGCCCGAGACAAAAGCCCATGGTTCCCCACCAACCAGTCCATGTTTCAAATAGATTTTCCCCACTCAACGAACCACCCGCTGAGAAACCAACTCTAGTTATCAGCAGCTCAATTTCAAGAAATTTGAAGTTAGCGATACTAGTGACCAAAGTTAAATATTTTCCTGGGGCCAGAGCAGGTGATGGTGAATCATATTCAAAACTGCTGGCTAAGGATAAGCGTTAATATAACACGATTGTTATTCACGTCGGTGGACATCCAGTTATGCCAATCAGAGGTTACAAAAATGAGTGTGGAGTCGGTGTGTACATGTGCAAAGATGATGTCAGACTGTGTAGTTTTCTCTGGGCCCCTGCTCAATTAGACCAGCGATGATATGTACAGCTGCATGTCATTGTTCTATCACTGGTTGTCGAGGTGGTGTCCAGCAAACCACATTGACTTTATAGACTATTGGTGGACTTTTTGGGGAAGACCTGGTCTGATTAGGAGAGATGGCTACATCCCACTATGGATGGAGCAGCTCTCATCTCTAGAAATCTGAGCGAGTTTATTACAAAACCAAAACCATGACAACCCAGAGTTGAGATCAGGAAGCAGAGTTGTAGTCTTACACACTTCTCTGTGCCTCCATTACTGCTGTCATCCACTCAATACCCCATAGAGACTGTCTGTCCCCGACCACCTAAATTAATTAACTCAAACACATGCAGAAGATAGTTGTACTGAAAAACCTAATACAAATAAAGACCACCGATACTGAAAAACAACAAAATATAAGAATTAAATGTGGACTTAAACATTAGATGACTCCCATCCAAAGCCGTATTAGTTAATGATCTGATATCAGATCATCATATTGATGTATTTTTTCTAGTGATGCCTCAGCACTGCGTTTATCTCACTTTCAGACTCAGTTGACTTTGCCCAGAGGGTAAATAAACCTACTCATTGTTTTACCCATACCCTCGACTTTGTTCTGACTTATGGCAGAGAAAGTGAACACTTAACCATCTTTCTGCAAAATCCTCTTCTCTTGGACCATTGTTTAATGACTTGAACTTCTGTTACTGGGCTACACACTATTAGGTAAAAATGTCTTTACTATATGTCTGTCTGATAGGGCTGTAGCTAAATTTAAAGAAGTGATTCCATCGGTGCTAAATTCACTGACATATCACAATATAACAGAGAACTCGTATTCTAAACTTAGCTGATCAGCTTGTTGATAGTGCTTCAGGCTCAATAAGAACAACGCTCGACCCTATTGTCCCTCTAAAAAAGAAGATAATAAAACAAAGGAGCTTAGCTCCATGGTTTAACTCCCAAACCCGTATATTAAAGCAAAAAAACACGAAAACTTGAAAGGATGTGGTGCTCAACTAAACTGGAACAATCCCACTTAGCCCGGCATGACAGTCTAAAAACCTACCAGAAGGCCCTCACAACGCCAGAGCAGCCTATTACTCATCTTTAATAGAGGAAATTAAAAACAACCCTAGGTTTCTTTTCAACACTGTAGCCAGGCTGACTGAGAGTCATAGCTCGATTGATCCATGTGTTCCTATAGCTCTCAGTGGTGATGATTTCATGAGCTTCTTTAATGATAAAATTCTAACTATTAGAGACAGAATTCACCTCCTCCTGCCCTCAACCGGCACTAGTTTTTTCTCAATCACAGAAACATTAGAAACAGCTGTAAAAGTATATATACTCAGACAGTTCTTCTCCTATCAACCTTCATCAACTAACTTCAATGATCTCATCATCTAAACCATCAACCTGTCTCTCAGATCTCATCCCAACCAGGCTGCTTAAGGAAGTTCTAGTCCTAGTTAGCACTTCTCTATTAGACATAATCAATCTGTCCCTATTATCAGGCTATGTACTGCAGTCCTTTAAAATAGCTGTGATTAAACCTCTTCTTGAAAAGCCTACCCTCGATCCAGATGTCTTAACCAACTATAGAACCATATCTAACTTTCCCTTTCTCTCTAAGATCCTTGAGAAAGCTGTCACCAACCAGTTGTGTGACTTTTACATAATAATAGTTTATTTGAGGATTTTCAGTCAGGATTTAAAATGCATCATAGCACAGAGACAGCACTGGTGAAGGTTACGAGTGATCTACTAACAGCATTGGATAAAGGACTTGTCTTTGTACTTGTTCTGTTAGATCTAAGTGTCGCATTTGACATTATTGACCATCACATTCTATTACAAAGACTGGAACATTTTATTAGCATCAAATGACTTGCTCTTGGCTGGTTTAGGTCCTACTTATCAGATTGATTTCAATTTGTGCACATAAACAATGAATCCTCCATCTACTCAAAACTTAGTCACAGAGTTCCACAAGGTTCTGGGCTTGAACCAGTTCTATTTACCATATATATGCTTCCCTCAGGCAATATTATCTGGAAACACTCCATAAATTTCCATTGTTATGCAAAAGACACCCAATTGTACCTATCAATGAAGCCCAATGAAACCAATCAGTTAGCTAAACTTCAAGCATGTCTTAAGGATATAAAGATCTGGATGACCAGGAACTTCCTACTATTGAACTCAGTTAAAACTAAAGTTATTGTGCTTGGCCAGCAACACCTCAGAAACACATTATCTAATGATATATTTACTCTAGATGGCATTGCTCTGACCTCTAGCACCACCACTTTGAATCTTGGAGTGTTCTTTGATCAGGGCATGTCCTTCAACTTTAATTCCTTTTACTTGTGGTACCTAGAGTCTCCACAAGCAGAATGGGAGGCAGAGCTTTCAGTTCTCAGGCTCCTCTGCTGTGGAACCATCTTCCAGTTTGGGTCAAGGAGGCAGACACCCTCTCCATGTTTAAGAGTCACCTTAAATCCTTCCTCTTTGATACAGCTTATGGTTAGAACTGGATCAGCATTAGCTTGAGCCATCCCCTCACTATGCTGCTATAGGCCTAGACTACCGAGGGACTTCCCATGATGCACCGAGCTTCCCTTTCCACCACCTCTTCCTCTCTCCTTGTGCATATTAACATCTCAAAAATGCTTGTTACTAACTGTCCTTCCTCTCTTCCACAGTGTCTTGTGCTTCCTCATCTCTCTCCTCTTCCTCCTGTCGCTTTCTACAGGTTTTTCTGTCTCTGATGCTCCTGAGTCTGGATCCATGGTTCTAGACCATCTACTGCTCCATGAGCCTGATCACCACCCACTGCTTTAATTATTATGATTACTACTGTTACCATTTCATTTAGTCCTATTAGTAATGTTATTAACCCTGTTAGTATAACTATAGTATATATAGCTATTAGTCCCATTATTATGCTCTGCTCGCTCTCCTCCCTCCTGCCCCCCTCTCTCTCTCTCTCAACCCAGCCGGTCGAGGCAGACGGTCGTCCACCATGAGCCATGATCTGTTCAAAATTTCTACCTGTCAAAAGGGAGTTGCTGTCTCCAAGTGCTGCTCATGGGGGAAATGTTGGGTCTGTAAATAATAACTTTAAAGAGTCTGGTCTAGACCTGTTCTATATGAAAAGTGCCCTGAGATAGTAACTTTTATGATATGGTGCTATATAAATAAAATTTAAGTGAAATGAATTGAATTGAAATAATCAAGGTTACAACAGCTGACTCACTCCATTCTTCCTTGCTTTTTTTTCCAGTGTGCCATTGCTTTAAGAGCCTCTCCAGACTTTTTCCTATGACCATGGTGAATGAAAGGCAGCATCTCTTTTCAAACATTTGAATTTAACTTTAGACCTAGGCCACAAGTCTTTAACTCATGGATGAGTGAACAGACTTTTGTATTCACTAAATACATTTCTGGATCCGAAGGAGACAGCTGCCTTCTTTTCCTGCTGCTCCCGAGGGAAACCAGTTCATTGTGCCTGCCTGAATAGCAAGACAAACGGCCCTGCCAGTGTCTAGCCGGAGACAGCACTGAAGCCACACCAGGTGGATCTAAGCAAACGTTTTTTTCTGAGGCATATAGAGTAGGAGACTTGTGTCTTGTATTTTTTTTTTATCATTAATAGTGTGTTGTAAGCTTTATTGTTTTTAAGCTGTATTAATATTGGTGTAAGAAATGGACCACTGTGTTGTGTGATGACTAGAAAAACTGAGTTTTAACTGTTGTTTACTTCCTGTTTTGATTGTGCATATTGCATTAGAGTTGCTTTGTGTTCTCTCCGCTGGTTGTTTGTGTTAATGTCATCCCCACATACCCAATAAGCTGCTATTTTACCAGTTAAAAGAACCAGTGCCACGCCTGATGAACACTACTTCATTTGCATGCAACTGTTAGTGGCAGTTTGTGTGTCTCTGTGGCAACTTGAATTTTCTTTGCCCTGCATGCTTCTCTCTCTTTCTTTTACAAACCCACACCTACATACATCTGCACACTCTGCTGTATCCTTATACGCTGAGAGCAATGGTGGAGGGAAAGCCCAAACTGTTCCATTGTCCCAAGGAAGGTTGGTCATTTTTCTGAGACCTCTCCTTCACCTACCCATGTCATGTGTTACGAGTAGGTTGTCCTGCATATTACAACCAATATAGTGTTTTCTGCTGAATCATATTGTGTAACTTGATCATTGACTATATTATTCCAGTTTTTCAGTTAATTCACTCTGCTCTGTTAATTGCAAAAATAACTTGATTGCAAACTTTATTTTCATTCCTCATGTAGAATCAGTTAATGTTCTTTTTGTTTTTAACTAACATTACTCTTCATAATAACAATCGCTGAACTATTAGAAATATTCATAGGCCTCCCTCTGCTCCTGCTGACTACAACGTGTATTCTCTCAACTATTATTTCTCTTGGGAGGCATAATGAAATTATTATTTTTAAGGACTTCAATAGTAACTGGTTTGATCCTTCCTTCTCCAATGATCAATATTTATTTTTTAGTGTGAACCTAACTCAGTTAATTATGGAATCTACTAGAGTGGATTATGGGACTTCATCTTTGTTGGATTGGATATCTGTCACTAGTCCTGAAAGGATTTCTAAAACAGGTTATATTTCAGATTGTTTTTATGATCATTCTGTTATACTTTGTGTCTGGAAAATTGACAATTGAGGTTCTCCGTCTAAATGTTATACTCAGACAATGCAAAAATATTAATGTAGATTGTTTAATTCAAGACTTAATTTCTATCATCTGGGATCGATTTCAGTTAATTGCTTCCATGATAAATGGAGCCTTAAAAAAAAAAAAAGATGAAGCCTGGGCCAATTATGGTTTGTCTAAAGATTCTGCTGACTTATTAAAACCTACAGATACCTGTAGAATTTATGTAAGACCAAAAAAATATTGCAAAATCCTACCAGTATGAAAATACTTTTTCTACGGATTTTCATAACCTCAGACAGTTTTGGAATTAATTGAGCCATATTCACAATAAAACTAACAATTCCTTATAAACCAGATAAGAATTAACATTTGAATTACTTCTGATCCCTTACTTATTCCCTATGCTTATTTAATCTAATTCCTTTGGGCATTTCTCTTCTAACTGTAGTTCCTAACCCTTAAATCTCTATGGTACCACTGGTTCTTCAAACTTTATAACTTCTAATAGTTCATTCTCCTTTAGAAAAATCTTGCCTACTTGTGTTTTTCATGCTTTGAGAATTAAAAAGTAGTGCTGGTCCGCACAATTTTGAAGGTAAATTTGGTAAATTTGCTGCTCATTTGATGATATATCCTCTTGCATTTTTTTAATGAATCTCTGTTTACTTTTTCAATGTTCCTTTAAAAGGTGGAGACCCATCTGATGTGAATAATTATCAACCAATTTCTACTAATTTCTACTAATTACAGTACTGCTAAAATTTTTGAGAAACTTATCTTTAATAAAATATTAAAGTATCCATCTAGTCAATATTTTATCTTCTATCTCTATCTGGTTTTACTTTTCCACCTCCATGGCAAATCTAAAATTCAATAGTGGTGTGTCCTCAACCCCTGATAATTTGATCACTACCTCATCCTTGATAACCTCTATTCTTTTGATTTAACTCAAAATCTTCTACATAGATGTCCATGTGCTGTTTTTCAGGATTTCCAGTCTAGCTACATCTGTGTTTGGTGAAAAGCATTATGTTTCAGCATTATGTGTCAGCATCATAACACTTTTGTATCTATGTGAAAATTCTTACCACCTCTGGATGGTCAGCTGCGTGAAAAGCATCAGCATTCGTGGATTGAAACACATTGTAAATCCATACAAAGTTATTAGGCACTATACCTATCACATGTTCACAGTTTTCCAAAACATTTTTTCCTAAGTAGGTTCTTCAAAACCCTATGGGACCCACGATCAAAAATTACATCAAGGCAGTCAAGGATTAAAATGATTTTCCACCTTAACACCAAGGTGTGACCTATTTTTTTCTTTTAATAACCAGAAGACAAACCTATTCCATAATTGCAAGTTTTTAATAAAAAAAAAAACAAACAACCAAAAAAAAAACCAACCTTTTTTATCTTGAACATTTTTTCCGGAGGGTGGGAACAGCTCTAGCAATTTTGGTGCATCATTTAATTACACCTCAGATTTATCTGGTGTCCCTGTAAATAAAATTGCATATAAGTAACTTGAAACTAGCTCCACCTCCAGCAGCTACAGCAGTAATATTCTACTTACACCGTAATACTTCAGTTTTAATAAATCAATTGCTGCTCACATCCAGTATTCTCAGCCTCTGCATCCTTTCACTACACTAAGGCTTCTCATCTCCTTCAGTCAATATAACCTTAAAATCCTTGTTCAAGCTTGCCTTTTTTCGTCTTCCTACTATGCTCCAAATTTGCTGCAACTTCATCTGCCCATAATCTATCTCTTCATCCCAGTCTGTCCAACATCCCTATTCATACTCCAGACTCTCTCATATTCACACTCTGGAAAAGTAAAACCTACCAATTAGGAGCTTCATTTCCCATCTACATTTTTTATCTAGACTCCTACCTCAACCAATATGAGCAACTATCTAAATATGCTTGTTCCAGGTATGCTGCAAACCCGTCACCTCACCCACTCAGAAATAGCCAAAAATCTGCGACATATCTCAGGGGTGCTCATCTGTCCATTTCTTCCACATTTGAGCAGCTTCCACAACAATGAGACTGAGAATCTCAGAACAAACAATTCAAGTTCTCAGTCGCTGTTCATATCAGGCATATCTTTCCTGCATCCTGCATTCACAATAATCTTAACAACCCCTGACAAACCCATTCTCCCCTCAGGTCCATTTAGTCCTGAATTTTCGGGGATTCATAGTTGGCTTGCACCAAAAATCGACTGAGACGCAAACCTCACACTGAACTTCTCAGCCACTAAATGTCAAGATACCCAAAACCAGCCTAATAAAATGACATTGACATCCATCCTTATCCTCATCTCCATTAGTTATCCCCACCATTCAATTCCTTTTTCACATAAACCTTTTAAGTCACATTGTTGTGGCATGGTTCTTGCTAATTAATTAAAAATTTGACCTGATGTTGGCAGTTCATGAAGTCAGAGGATTACCAAAGTTATCCTGAGAGCAATGTGTATGTTTGTACCAAATCCATCATCAAACTAAGGAAAAAAATGTAAAATAATTACATACTTGCATTGTTGTTCTGTAAAGAAGCCAACTTAATCACTATCTGAGTGGAGATTAAAACCTACTCCTATTGGCTTTGTCTTGTAAACTTGTACTGATGTCCAGCCGAGTATAAAACACAAACACCAGGAGCAGATGATCAGTGTGGGGACCTTTTTGTTCTATTTGTGCTGAAAGTGATTAATAAAGCTCTACATAGTTAAAGCCTCTTATACAGTTAGTCTATATATGCATATGATAACCTTCAAAGTAAACTGAATCTACTGAATCGCCACTGTCACTAACCAAATCAGTATCTTTTTAGCAGTAGAACTCCCTTCAATGATGAAACTAGAACACTGTTTTCAGTTTAGATGTGAGTTACACTGTGTTAGAAGCCTATCAGAAGAGCCGCAGAAACAGTCATAACCATAATCTCATAACTCAGTCATAAATAATACACCACTGATTGATTAACTCTATGTGTAGTGATTTATAGGGTAGTTTAGTACAGAACTGAATTCAGCCTAAACCATTATTCTGTGACAGCTGAATGCATCGTGCAGTTGGAATCAAGATGGTTGAAAAGATTGTTGTAGTAAAATCAATGATTAGCCAATTTATCCTACTATATCCAATTAGATTTACAGTTTATCTGACTTTTGTGTAAATTTACAGTAAAGATCTCCATATCCACTTTGAAAACCATTGTTCCCGACTTTAAAAGCAGACTGGACACCCGGCTGCTCTAGGTCTGGGATCTTCCCTGCAAGAGCACTAGAAGAATCATTACAATGTGGAAATTAGTACCCGCCTTCAGAATTATATGTCTTTTTTGTATTATTTTAAATGGTATTTAACTGCCAAAAACAACTTCGAAGAATGCTATTAAATGAGTCATTCCTTCACTTGCTGCAGCTCATGGAAATAAATTAAATGGCTTTCATGTATTTGTTAAAGAATTTCTTTGGTTCCATGTAGATTTAAACTGGCACTGAAAACAAATGCTGGCAGAGACTGTTGTCAGTATTCTGCGCAAGCAAAGAGACTGGCATAAAAAAAAAACCCATGGACATCTTCAAAAAAGCTGTAGTTACAAACTGACAGCTGTCTTAAAAGAATACCAAACTTCATCTTTTGAAGCCAGCTTCAAAATTCATTGCCTCTCAGAAAATATTCAAAGCTTGTTTACAGCACATATTTACATATAAGCATTTCCCAAATAAAGAGTGGTGACAGGAAAAGAAAAATAGCTCTGTCAAGGAAACAAAAGGTCAAAGAAAGAGAAAGGGGGGAGATAGAGACATAACACTATACAGTACAGTAAGTCTGTCAGTATTTTCTGCAGTGTATGATACAGAGGGTTTTCTTTTAGCTCAGAATCCCACACAAAGAAACACTGTGTTTGGTTGTGTTATGAAAAGAAGTAGAAGAAAAGACAGTGCTTTTCTGGTGACTTTTAGAGGAAAGGTTGGCTATTAACATACACAGTATATTAATTCAGATTCTTAAGCTGGCATCTCCCATTCAAGATGTGCCATTATGTACAGGGATATATTTGTGGTCCACTTCTATTTATTTTATACATGGATAACATCATTCTTACCACTGAATGCAGATGAATTTTTGGGTTTATACACCCTGGGCTATCCCCAGGCCAGGTTACAACTTGTCTTCAGTCTACCTTTGATGCTTTCCAATTATCACTTCTTAATCAAAGACTTGTCTTAAATGCAGAGAAGAACAAGTTAAATTGTATTCTCCTCTTTCACCTGTGAATCTAATCATTAAAACTGTTTATGGTAACCACTTCACTCTTACTCAATCATAAAAATACATCAAATGTCATTTAACATTTCACTCAAAAATTAAAAATTGAGCTTGGTTTTCTGTATAGGATTAAAGAATGTCTGTCTTTCTTCAAATTGTAAAACTACTGTTAGGTCAACTTTAATGATATTCTGTAATGACATGTTGCCCCACCATTACTTCAGCAACAAATTCATGTGTATCATACTGTTTTACACTTTATCACTAATGTCAAATTTCATCTTCCTTACAGACGCAAGGCATCATCTCATCAGCTCCATTGTTAAGGCATCCAAAATCCCTTAAATCTCTTTTAATATTTAAATCTTATAACTATTGTGCACAGTCAACTGACTACTTATCCTTAGATATTATTTATGTCCCAACTAATCAAAACTGGTTTCAGGTACTTTGCATCTTTTAAACTGAATGAACTTCAAACTGCCCTCAAAGTAGTGTCCTTTATGCCCCTTGGAGATTTTAAAACTTCATTATCTTGTGTATTTTTTACTCTTGTGTTTTTTTTTTTTTCATTAGTTGTGTCTCCGTTGTGCTATTTCTATTTGCTGATTGTGTAACTGTGTGTCTGTGAATGTTTTCTTGTTCCAAGGTCTCTTTTGGAGAAGAGAACTCATTCTCAATGAGGATTGAAATAAGACATTTAAAAAATACAGCCAATACACCAATTTCTTTCTTTTAAATGGTTATTTCTACTGCATTATCATTACAGATGATTGACAATCATTTTCCACTTTCCTTGAGTTCATATTGATGATTAATCAATTCATATAATCAAGCAATTTAGCCATATGATATATGTACTATTCACACACAAGCTGACAGAAAACATCATTCCCCTCTTGTTCTCCTTTTCTTCTATTTGTCCCTTTTCTTCTCATTCCCACCAACTACTCTGATCCCTGACCTACCAGGGGACTGGAAAGGCACTGTTGACATACAGAGGTGAATCAGGATGAGGATAGAGAGCAGGCTGAGTTGAAGATGATGGTCAAACCCTTTCCTGAGGGAGGAAAAAGCAGGGAGTAGCGATAAAGGAAAAGCAACAGAAAGAAACTGAGGAACATTTTTCTTTTAGATTGACTCATCTAATTAGTGTCATCTATTACACCTAATACATTTTATCATACTGTCCACCAATCTTTATTAACTTCATTTATATACAGAATTCAAGCATTACAATACACTTAAACTTTGAGGTTGAGGTCCTTGAAAAATTGGTTTAATGCCTTAAATATTTCTCTATAACATTAGATATTCATAGCAAAAATACAACCAAAGTTTGTTTTGAAAAATATATTCTTATATATTGTTTATTAAGAAAGTTACACAAAAACTATCATCAGAGTGTTACTCAAATGTTGCTAAATATTGATTGGTGCACAGAAGTTCATGAGATCACCAAAACCAACCAACCTGTAACCTATCAGGCCACCAAGGTCCGAATAAAGCCACTATATTTTAGGTTTGGAGTTTATTCATGCTAGTGTTATCTTGTTGGGTCATGTTTTTGTTTTGATATGGAAAGATGTTTCTCTTCTCCCTTCAGTGTGTATGTATGGGTGTATTGGTGACGAAGCAGGTGAGGTCCAGTCATTGGTCCATTCAAAGTGATTGTTGCCTCTGGATTGGATGACAGCAGCTTTTGTAAAAACCCAGTTGAAAGCACATCTCCCACCTCCAGCAATGAGCCAGCACCTAGTTTTGTGTATTCTCATGAGTTTTTCTGTATGGAGAGTAACCACAGACCAAATTTTGGGAAGTTGGGAAAAGTTTTTTGTGCATATTTAGTGATTCTGAGAGGCTGGTACTATACAACTCTGTAAATATGGGACATTTGAATGAGAAGCCCTTTTTATTTGTTGTGTTACATTTTTTTCTTTTGTTTGTGATTTAGGAGCTAAGGTTAGTGGTTTTGGTTTCGTTGCCAGGGAAATTTAGGACTAATTAGTGAACTTATGTCAACTTATCCCAGGCTGGGTCCTTAGGGGCTGAGCACACCAGAGGCGCTGATGGACATCTTTAACAGTTCAACTTCCCAGGCAATTGTATCAACATGCCTCAAGACTGCCACCACTATCCCTGTCCCACCAAGCTCATCAGTGTCATGCCTGAACGATTATAACTCGGTTATAACCCGATTGTCATGAAGTGCTTCAATGGGCTGGTCACGGCAGACTGAAAGGACACCATTGACGTCACAGTGAATCCCCATCAGTATATGTAGAGAAAGATCTGCTTAGTAATCAGGTGATGTCTGCTGGCTCTAGTAACTTCATGCCCCCCTACTGGCTTGTCAGGGTCAACTCACTGGCTAAGATTCTCTTAGTCTTTGGGTTCACGATTGTGCTGGCATACTTCAAAGAAACTCACAACATCACAGCAACACTATGAACTGGTTTTTGGATGCTTCTTCAAGAAACCATCTCATCAGTGGTTCACCTGGCCCTCATTCACTTGGAAAGCAGGGATTTTTTACTTCTTCTTGGACTCCAGCTGTGCCTTCACTACCATTAACTCCTTATTACAATTGTAATTTCCCAAATGACATTGACAGAGCTCTTAGTATTCAATTGGGTACTGGACTTTTTAATAATCCAGCCACAGTCTTTCCACAAAAGAATCCACAACATCTCATCTTCCCCCCTCATCCTTTACACCGATTCCCAAAGGGATGCGTCCTGAGCACCCAAATGGTGTTGAGTAATAAAATAAGATATAAAATCATTACCCAGAGTATTAAGTAGGCTTAGTTTTGTAAGTAAAACAAGAACAATGCTTTAGTACTTTGATTGGTCTCTCTTGTATCATGATATCAGTATACAAAAGCACAATGAAATAGCTTTGTCATTGCTCGCTGCCAACAGGGAAAAGATCAAATAAAGACAGGAGGGGGCCCTCCTACACAGGAGTAGACTCCTGCTGAGGAGCTAGCCCTCTGCAATAACGAGGGTAACCCCTTAATATACGAGGTCGAAAGGGGTGTCTCATCAGATCTTGGTGAAAGTGGTGGCTCCCAGCAGGCCACATTTGTGTAGGCTATGTGTTAAAAACTCAATGGTAAACTACTGGGTTGCCAATAAAACACAATTATATGATGTACTAATCATTGCGGGAGTAAAAAACGTGTATTTACTTTCTCTACAGTGGATGGGGAGACATTGCTGTTGCTACCACCCCCCAACTACACACTTTCCCTTACAGAGGCAATAGTGAAAGCAACCTTTCATATACACTGTTGTTGTTGGTCATGGATTAAAAAGACCATTTACATGTCTCATTTTATCAGGTGGTGGCCCTAGATGATGACACACTGTTTGTATGCTCAGGGAGCTTTCGGGGTACACTTTAGTCCTTCTTTACTAATTTTATGCAGTTTTCCATTTACCCATCTGAACACAGATGGTTAGAGTATGGACACTTGGCTGTAATTAATTTATCTTTAATTACTTGCTGATGGTGGTGGTCTGCACATGGGACTAATATCTGCTTCAAGTGCTCTCTATCCTAACATGAATAATTTGCTTCCATTGCAATGATGTTAATTTTGCAGGAGGATGGAAATATTCCTCGCCTTGAGCCTTTGGCCTCTATTTCTTCGTTAAAAGGATCACAAGTAATAATTAGGCTCATTTTAAACAGGGTAGTCAATGTGAGATTTGTACCCTTGTTCAAGTGAGCCTTGTAAAGCAACAATGCTTAAATGTGGAGGCAATTGTATAATGGGTTTTATTTGTTTCAGGTTGGAGCAGACAATGTGAGGTATCTCTACATGAGGACCTTAGAACTCTATTGAGTGCAAAAAACACTGCATCAAAAAGTGAAAACCCCAGGTGGAAAATCCAGAGTACGAAAAAAAGGTAGTTCAGTAACAAAATGTATTTCCATGCAAAGAACGCAATTAAATTAAAATGTATTTTTTCTTTGTTCCCAGCAATCAGAATACAAGAGAACTGAAGAATAGAGACTTTTAAATGAATAGAAAAAAGCCCAGGGTTATTGTCTGATTCTGGAACCAGTCTGAGGCCACTCTTACCCCATTTAGGCAGGGGAAACAGGTTTTCAATGTCCCAAATATCATTTCTACCCTCACCCTGGTTTTATCAAGGGCCCTTCAGTGTGTGTATGTGACCCTGCATCAGGGTTGGGTTGGTGGATCATTAAAAAGGGCTGGCAGGCGTAACCTCTGTCCCTGAGCAATCCACTGTCCTGATGACGAACACACAAAAAGAGGTACTTGAATTAAAAAATATTACAATGGTGTCCAAAGTCTGAGACCACATTAGAAATATTTTCACTTAAACCCAGAAATAATAAGAAAGTTTGTGGTTTCAGAAACATTTTAAAAGGAATAAATTATGTCATGTTAAATGAAAAAATATCAGTGATTCTGCATTATTTCAAGCTTAGTGATTAAATTTAAGCAAATTTTGGGCACTGACCAACTTAATTCCTTAGTAAAAAAGGTCAGATTTCCTTGAGTTCTATCCCCTCCAATGAACATGCATTCAGATGACACTCAAGTCAGAGGCTTGCTGAAGTAACTCAACTTGCAGCTGGTGTTCTGTTATAAAAAAGGCTGTGCCTCAAGTTTCAGCAGATCATTGCTTATAAGAAGCATTATGATGGCAAAATGGCAACAGATTTAAGTCATGGTGTCAGAAGTCAAAATGTTATTTTAAGCTTTCTCAGCATCAAATCATTTGCAGATTAAATGTTTCTAAGGGGGCGGTGCATCGAACTCTAAAAAGCTTTACAGTAACTGGATCAGTTGTATCCAAAGATACATACATCAACCTTAGTTATAGAAAATCATCTTCAACACTGATTTGTTTTCATTTTCTCAGTTATTTATAGATTTAGTTTTAGTTTTGAGATAAAAATTCGATGTCAGTTTTTATTTTTAGTTTTCGTCAACTGAAACTGAACAATTTAGTGTCATCTTAGACAAAGAAATACGATTATTTTAGTCCATTTTTATTCAAAGCGAACCTCTGACATTGTAGCCCAGTTTCAGTCATGACCAAGAATGAGCCTTTTAGTCAAACTTCAGCAAACTGCTATTAAATAAGATTAAGTATGGAAAGATGCAACAACATTAGCAAATCCAATGGAGCCTAACTCTTGAAGAAAACCTCTCATTAATCAAGAACAACCTGGGGCAATGGCCTTGTCATAATTCCTACCTGTATAATGTTCAGTTTTGTGAGGACTGTGGCAGAAAACGTGTTGATTTTATTCTGTCATTTTTAGACCTTAGTGGGAGTGTTGTACTAGACTGTGTTATATAATAAATGCTTCTAATAGGTTATACAACCTTTTTATAAATTTGTAAGGAAAACATTTGGAACTTTTTTCACACAATTAAAGCTAAGTACAAGACAGTTAACACCTGCCCTAAGACTTTATTCAGGCCAAAATACTCCTACATTATGGCATTTTAATAACCAGCAGAGGTCTCAAATAGACTACGTTTAGCTGCATGGACCAACAAGACCTAAAATATGTATGGAAATTAAGTTGTGCCTGCTTTAGCAACGATAGCAGGTTTGTCACTCAGAATTAAACAAGTTCATCTTAAGCAAAAGGAAGAGCCAGCGTAGGTGACTGGACTACTGACTTTCAGTGAGGTTAAACTCACACCTGCAAGCAATGCAGTGATGCCCCGTTGCTGTGGGATGCTAATAGATAATGTTAGACCACTGCCCTTAGTAGGTGGCTGTATAAGGCTTTAAAAGTAAAGTAATGGTATTTAACACCTTAACAATAGGTTACCTCAGTTTCTGTGTGGTAAGGCTTGAGGTGTCCCCTCAGGTTTGTGGTTTTCTTCCCAGAGATTTTGTAGCCACAGGCTTCTCTTGTGACAGTACTACACACTCACCTTCATACTCAGGCTATATTTGAAGTTGGTTGAAACCCAGCATGTGTAGTCATTAGTCATGGAAAGAAAAAGTTGCTGCAGAATATTTTTAGTCATAGTCTTTGTTAGCAAAAATAACACTATCACAAACAACACCTCCTAAATATAAATTATCTAATTTTTAAATTTTGCTGTCAGATGGCAACCCTGTCTTCTACTGAATATATTTCTAAATGGTTTTATCTAATATTTTTTGGAGAAAATCTAATAGCAGTATGTATTATATTCATTGAAAACATTTTCTCATATCCGCAAAGTGTTAGTCGGATGGAGGTGGTCAGAGCTTTGATAAACAACACACACAAATTGAAATGAGAGATTCTATGCTGCATCCTGCATGTATTTAGGTTAAGGCCAGAAGATTACTTTGGATTAAGTTAAGGAAAAATCGTGGTTTTGGTTAGACATTAATACATTCCTGTCACCAGTGACTCTTCAATATTTAATCAAGACTAAGATCTTCCCTGCTTTTAAACAAGCACTGTGAATTGCCTATATGTTACCTTTAAAAATGTTAGTCATGCTTTAGTTGCAATAAAACCATAATATAGAAAATACATAGTAAACACAATCTGGGCGATGTACATGCTTGATTTCCAATAGGGCTTCTAGTCGGAAGCCCAACCTTAGATTTCAGACTAGTTGGAGATGACAGAAAGGTTACAACTCAAATAACCATCATTACAACTGTGGTGAACAGAGGAGCATCTCAGAATGAACAACACATCAAACCTCGAGGTGGATGAGCTACAACAGCAGAAGACAACACTGCATTCCAAACCTGGCAGCCAAGAACAAAAATTTGAGGCTGTAGTCTCAGAAAAACTAGAGAGATGAAGACTGGAAAAATTTAGCCTGGTCCTAGAAATCTCAATTTCTGCAGAGGTAAGAATCTGGCACCAATGGCATGAATCCATGAACCTGCCTTGTGTCAATACTTCAGGCTGATATTGTTGGTATAATAATTGGACAGTAAATAAATAAGTAAATAAAACCCTGCAGATCTCTCTTTGCACCTACTAAGTTTATCAACATTCTTATCAAATCAGATCTTCCCATTTAGACTATGGACTTTGATAGGACACAATTCTATTGGAGTATAGTTTATAGTTTCAGTCTGCCTTTTTGCAGGCTATATAAGTACAAATGAATTTGTACTCATTTTTTGTGCTTTGCACATTTGTGTGCACATAGCCCTGCATGTACTGTCTTTGATCAGCCATTCAAAGCGTGGAAGCAGAAGTGTAATACTTCAGTAATAGCCGATTCCGTGGTCTAATACTAAAAATGGATAGTGAAAAGAATCACAGCAGGTATGACTTCTAATGTATTCTCCTGGGGGTTGCTTCAATGTGATATTCCATTCTCTTCTCTGAAACTGATTTGAGGAGGGGAGTTCAGCGTGAGACAAAGTTTCATTCCTTTCATATGCTTTATTCTGATTTAACCAACTCTGATTTAACCAACAGGAGGTGGTTAGTACTTGCAACATATTCTGTTTCTACAGTCAAGAGCTGGAGAATTTAGAGCACTATACAAGTAACCAGAAATTTACCAGCCCACAACATTGTTATAATTTGGGGTTCAGTATCTTGCTCAAAGACACTTCGACATGCGAACAGAAGGAGTTGGGGATCAAACCGCCAATCTTCCGGTTGGTGGGCGACCTACTGTACCTCCTGAGCCTTAGCTGTCCCACTAACTAAAAAAAATTAAACAACACAAAAGGCTCTTTTATTCACATAGTCTGTCCCCATTTAATTACCACTGAAGCAGCTCCAAGATTTGTTTACTGATGCTGTTGCCTGGAGATTTTTTAGCTCTCTGCTTTCTGTCTTTGGGAGAGCCTTGTTTGTTCCCACAGATATTGATTAAAGTGTCTAGGATCAGGAGAACCATTTGGATCCACAGTTTAGGGAGAAAAATCAGAATTTATAATCCCACAGATTTAAGGCAGGTGAGAAAAGAAGAAGATGGATAAAATTCACAGAGAAGGCCTCTCTGTATTGCAAACACACCATCTAATTCAATATGACACACATATCTACAGTGACTTCAGAAAGTGTTCAGACCCCTTTTCCCCCTTCCCCCACAGGAGTACATGCTTTTGGTGTAATCGTGCTCATACATAAAAACCTGTATAGAACAGGAAACACCAGTCTGAATCTTGAGACAAAATAATGGCAGAGGGAAAAAATAATTGATTCAAAAACAGTGAATATGAAAAAAAACAATGCAATCAAAAAAACATTGTGTCAAACCATACAGTTATTGAAAGTAAAAACCATACTGCTCCTCCTGAGCAAAAGAAAAGGGGGTTGTCAATTTGAACCTGAATTCAGTCAAGGTAAAGATGTAACCACATCACTGAGTGATATCTGCCTTTGACTCCGTGGAAGAACCTTAAACTGGCTTTTAAAAGAGAGAATGCAGACATTAGAACAGAGTGGTATTGCACTGGTAGTGGACCACCTAAAACAAAACAAGACTGATGAATTGAGTGAGGTGCTGTCTGGAATAATAGAGCACCAGCAGCCTCTGGATGGTATACCAGACGATGACCATTTGACAGTCCAATGAAGACCTGAGCGCGGATGGCAAATACACCAAAGAGACTAACTTTTTTCAGAGGCAAGCAGGTTGATAATCAGTGCACAGTGAGTGTGTATCCTGTTTATTTACTACACCATTTACACACATTTCAACAGACAATGAGAAAGATGATCATGCATGAGAAGTCAGCAGGAGAATTCCATGAGCTATAATGAAAACTCTGAAGCAAGAACTTTAAATGAAAAAAAGAATTCTACAGGCTGAAATGGATATGAAGTTGGAGGAGAGAGCAATGATCCATAAGATACGTAATGAGGCAATTGCAATCACCAGCCATAATAACAAAATAATGTTAAAAAAAATGTTTTGCCATTGAGATGCTCATGAGTGTGAGAATTTTAACAATTTCAACATAAGTTATATTCTAAATCAGCCTTGGTTTAATCACTTAACTGCACACTGTTAATTTTGCACAGAACCAATATTATCAAAAGTGAGGTCTCAGCCATGGGCAAATCTGCTTGATCTTGATATGCCAATGGAGGATCCGGACAGCAATATGGCTTTAGGTAGCTCTGCTACACAAGTGTAGCATTGATCCCCTTGTAGCATCTTCTTGGGTTGAAATTAATGTATTGTTTGAACACTGGAATCATTTTTTTTTTGCATTCCAAACATTAACTCGACCATCCCCCTAGTGTGAATATGAGTTCTGTAGTATCTTCGCTGCTCAGCTGTCGTGGCATTTAGGTAGGAATGAATGAAAGGTTACTCTGACAATACCCATCGTCACCATGTAGAAGGCCATCCTGTTGTCCACTCTGAAAATGAGCACACAACGTTGAGTTGAGAAAAATACTTGAATTGTGAGTTACACCTTTCCAACTGCAAAGTGTTTGAAACCTCTGAATTAGGAGTCTATGCCAGTTCTTATGGTTCCTGTCTTCCTTAGCATCAGGATTTGATAGACACCTGATGGGAACATGACATCCATCTCTACAGACAATCACATGGGATATGTTCATATTTAAAAAATTGCACTTTATAGTTAGCTTGGCCAATAGCATCAGGAAATTTGATGTAAAGACTCCTCATTTCACAAATGGCCCTATGGACGTTGAACTATAATACACACAGTTGCTTCACTGCCACAACACAAATGATTATTTTCACCCTGAAAGATTCCAGATGCCAAAAACCTCAAAGGGATAAAAACTTGGAGAGAAGTGGGTGAAGGCCTTCCTCTTTGAGAAAGAGAGGGAAGTTTAGGCTCGAACAGAGATAACATCTCTAGTGGATGTTCCCTGCACATATGAAAGCGGCCTCATTAAAGTAATTCAATTGATTTGCCCTATCAACACATGCTCATCTGACTGGCCCCTGTAGTGCATGCTGGTTTTCTTTTAGATATTTAAAAAGTCCATGCTCCCTCACAATCATTGCTGAGCAGAAGTTTAACCTGCCTCTGTGAAGGATTAATTTAAGATTCACTTTGGTCCAAGAGTTGCTCTAATCCTCTTAATTGCAATAATCTTAGTCCAGAATAAGCAAAATCTATGACTATTGTTAGCTAAATCTGTGCAATTCACTTTGAGATTCGACAGCTCAAACAGGCATTTTATTCTGGGACTAGGCTTAAGCCTTGACTGTAAAACTTGCCCTAAATTGCCTTACCACTGTATTTTAACTTGAGCGATAATGCAGAAATAAGAACAAGCTGCCAAGTATCTGCTCTTTGCTCGGGTTAGGGCAGGAAAGTAGAAATAAAGATACATGAGGTCGGTTTTAAGGTATTAAAAGTTAGGTGAAGTCACGGGGACAGTGTTGCCTACGAGGGTATCCAGCAGATATAGCCTGATAACTACTGCAGGGTCTAGTAATAAGTCAAAATATTCTTAACATGAATGCTGGGTTTACTAATGCTCACCCAACTTTTTTTCAAATTCTAGTTGGTTAAATCTAAACACTATTATCAAAAGTCTGCTAAATCCACTTTAAGTTAACTGTCCGGTACCGAACAGCAGTCAGACACAGTTAGCAACTAGCTGGTGAACATAGAAAAGCATTTAGCAGCTAAAGAGCTAGATATTTCCCTCAGGAGTTGGTGACCAAAACGAAGCGACAGGGAGTCTGACTTCAACTTACATTTATCAAGTGGACACAAGCAACACTCCAGATGAATACTAATGCTGCTCTGTATTGGCTGGATGTGTAAACAGGCAGCTGTTTTCTAACTTCACCAAAACAGCTTTGTTTCACTGTCACCAAAAAATTCATTAATCTGTCAAAGGACAGAGAAGCTACACTTAAGAGCAAATTACTTGAGCAAAGACGGAAACTAGATTAAAGCCACTTCAGGAAATAGCTAAAACCTACTTTCATTTTAATTTAGAGGTAAAAACAACGTAAGCAAGAATGTTTTATTATTGCACAAGAACAATTATTAATTGATTATGAGTCCAGGCCAGAGATAAACACGTGCATTATACTATATATGAGTACATTGAAAATGGATCACATTTTAGATTTTGAATGTGTTTTTTCTACCATTTTCTAGGACTGCACTTTCTGAAAAAACAAAAACAGAAGACAATAAGACATCATGAATAACATGAAAAGAAAAGCCGGTAGTCTTGCTCAGAGAACTCATTTGTACACACTACAATACCTGTGTGTGTCTTTCGGTGTGTCACTATTAAAAAAAGGACAGATGATTCTTTTGTACCAGTTCATTCTCTGGTTCAATACATATTCAGACTGCAGTCTGCTGTGATACAAACTGCTTCCAGTACATCAGGTTCCAACTGAGTCCAGCAACAACTCTTCTCAGAGTTCCCACCCACCCCAGCTTCTAGACATTACCAGCCTAAATAGAAAATATGCAATACTTTTTGTGAAACTTATTTTGAGGAAAAACGAACAGGTGTTTTCTTGCTTGGAGTAACAATATTAACAGAATTTAACGATTATAAATCAGAGATTTGAGATTTTATATTCCACAAAAACTGTTTATATTTGGTTGATTATTTTCAACTATATCAAAATTAACTGGTCTAGCAAATTCAACTGTTGGTCAGGATTCTGTTACTGACTACACCTTGAATCAGACAGCTGAGATTCTGTCGAACCGGCTGGGCTCAGGGTGTGGCCTCCTGAGGGAAGAGTTCTGTCTGCTGGAGCTAGCAGCCCTCAGTGAGATTTTGTCTGATGATCAGTCTTTTCACAGTGTTCGAGGAATTGCCTGCTGCATGTCTTTTGCTGTAGGGAATATTGGGGGCTGTTTGGATGAAGCATATGTGGAATCAGTCTCCATGCTTGCATTGCTTTTACTCCTGGCAGGAGCAGTGGCAGAGAGTTGTAAAACAATTTGATATTGAGTGTTGAGTGTATTGTAATAAGAGGAATTAACTTTACATTCTTTCACCCATAGCATACATTAGTTTTTTTTCTTAACCTCATTATTATTTGAAGATCTGTAGTACAAAATAGAATTAGCAGTGATAATATGGCAAAGTAACATCAAATAAAATTCTAAAGTGCAGAGCCAGAGCCACTTAGCACTTTAGCATTTATTGGGAGGGAGGAGAGAGAGCATAACATAATAATGGAACTAATGGCTATATATACTATAGTTATACTAACAGGGCTAATAATATTACTAATAGGACTAAATGAAATGGTACCAGTAGTAATCATAATTAAAGCAGTGGGTGTTGATCAGGCTCATGGGGCAGTAGATGGTCTTCAACCACGGATCCAGAGTCAGGAGCATCAGAGGCAGAAAAACCTGCAGAAAGCAACAGGAGGAAGAAGAGAGAGACGAGGAAGCACAAAACTATGTGAGAGAGAAAAAGTAAGGTTAGTAACAAGCCTTCTTGAGGTGTTAATGCGCACAGGGAGAGAGGAGGGGGTGGTCGAAAGGGAAGCTCGGTGCATTATGGGAAGTCCCCGGTAGTCTAGGCCTATAGCAGCATAGTGAGGGGATGGTTCAAGCTAATGCTGAGCCAGTTCTAACCATAAGCTTTATCAAAGAGGAAGGATTTAAGGTGACTCTTAAATGTGGAGAGTGTGTCTGCCTCCTGGACCCAAACTGGAAGATGGTTCCACAGTAGAGGAGCCTGATAACTTGATTGCGGAATAGACGTATAAAGTGGAAACACATACAGTTCACGCTGGTTGCAAATAAGATAATCCATCAGTATTCGGATATAAGCTACCTCTGACATCTACAGTGTATTATATTCTTACAAAAGATACACATAAGAACCATCACACTCACCATGGGTATGGACTGGGACAACAGAGGGATTCTGTTAAGGTTGTAGAAAAACATAGCATTATTGCAATATTCTTTTTAAGTTGTGCCATCTTAATCACCAATGAAGCAAAGAGAAGGCCCAACCCAGCTGTGGGGAGCTGAGTTGCATTGTGGGTAGTGCGGGCACTAGGTTTTGTCAAGGACAAGGATTGAAGGGGGACAAAAGAAGACAATATCTCTGATTCTGTTGCATTGATTTTGATACTTTTCTTTAAGATAATTTCAATTTAATTGTTTGATATTTTTCTTTACACTGTCTAACGTGAGTCAGAAAGTGTTAGAGAAGTACAGTGCTGCAGATATTAAGCATTTGACAAATGATGTTCTTACAAAAGAGGCACAAAAATAGTCATTTCCGAAGGCAATGACAAATGACCTGTTTTGTTGTTTACAGAAGGAGGACTAGTTGGAAATTAAAAGCCCATACAATGTAGTGATTAAAATGTGCATATGGCAAATGGAACACACTAATTTACTGTAGATGTAAAATGTTTGATTTGTTGTTCCTAATATAAAGTCATTTCACAACAGGCAATAGCAACAAAAAATAAATTACATATGAAGTTTTCATGTCTCTTTTATGATCTTAAAAATTAAACCAATTGTGGGATAATCTAGGCTCGTCTTAACAATATTAACACAAAGGATCTATGCCATGTAGTCCAGATTTGATAGAGAAAACGATGACAAGAAGTTAAGTTATGAGCCAGGCCACATAATACCATAAACAAAGATGAGAGATTTTTATTTCAGGTACAAATTTATTTAAAAAATCTCTCTTAAACAAATATCTTCAGTTCATATTTCATGAGAGTTACAATTGTATAAATCAGATACAAATGCTCGCAGTTCAAATGAGTGAAACACTTGCATTCAAATACCGCCTCAACCCTTTTTCATTCTGATAAATTTCCCTTTTATTATACTTAACTATCCCTGTTGACACCAGTTTCTAATACATGAGCTGTCTCCCTATATATTAGTATCCCTGTGAGGATCTTTTTTTTTGGTTTCATGTTTTCAGATTCATAACTTGTGTCATTGTGGCCCTCTGTTCAGCAATGCATGTAATATACTGTGCTGTTTATGGCTGCATAGTAAAATAGAAACTGAAAGAATATTCAGTTGGATTACTGCTCGCCAAAAACACAAAACAGATATTGTTCTAGGCTCGCTCACTCTTGGAACATGATATCGTCATTTTTATGACTTTTCTCTGCCTTTTTCTACAATAAACAAAAGAAATATAACCTTCATTCCCAGAGAATCTGAGCGTCAATATCCTCAGAAGAGATTGTGGTCTGAAAGAATAAGAGTATGAAAATTTCCTGCTGGAGTGGATTGGTAAACTGACTGTGAAATGGGTTTCCAAACAACACAGTGTCCAGCAGATTCTCTGTGAAATGCTGTAGTGGGCAGCACATCTAAAAGCCACCTACGATCTTATCCCCAACCCCAGAGTCAAAGGTCTTCAGCTTAGTGCAGTCTAGTTGTCAATCCACCACTGGCTCATGCCAAGTGTGTAGCTCATCACTCTTGTTCTTCCTCTTTGTTTCTTTCTCCCTCTTAAGTGCCGTAACGACATTCTATATCTAAACAAATGTGCTATTTAATTTTTATAACCTTTTTGTTATCTTTAAAACCTATAGTGATTTGTGAAGAGATGCCTAGATCCTGCACTGATACTGCAGCATTATCACTTCACAAAAGCAGAAATCTTTAGCGGACTAAGTCAGCCATGCTGAAGAAAAAGCAAAGCATCGACCACCACAAAGGAGGAGAATTACCAATTGATGTAATGCACTGCATGAGGTCATGTGAACACAGTGGTAGGAAACAGCAAAGATAACAGTGAGGAAATTACTGCTGGGTATGAAAGAGTGGAAAAAATGAGACAGAGAGACTGAAAAGATGAAGGGGAGAGAAGAAGGGATCAATAAAGTAATCTTTAGTCATAGGCTGAACACAGACCCAGGATTACTCAGTATGGGGCCATTACATGGAGAGGCCAGCAAAGCAATTATGAGTCTTGGGAGGAATTGACAGTGAGATTCCCATGGGCAGAAATGATAGCAGCAAAAAAGATGGGAAAGGGAATGCTACTGTGAAAGTGTGATGGAGAGAGCCTGAGAAGAGATATCATTAACTTGCCCTCCTGTCCCTTCACCAGACACGACCTCTCTCAGCTGTCCCACTGCCTCATTCATGCAGTCTCCTTATATGATGCAACATGGCAACTACATATAAAGCTTTCTGCCTAGTGTTCACATTGAGAATAAAAGCACTTCATCTGCTACTCAGACAACACTCCCTTTAGGTCTGCAATACTGTGAGCAAAACTGAACTACTGCAATACTGCATGGAGAACATCATAAATATATTCAAAACCACTGGCTGAAGGCAGAAAACCAAACTTTACCAGTGAAATGTCACAGTTCTCATTACCTAACTTGACATCTGTTGAAAGTTTCATATACTGCAGTCTTAACACACACCTCACCAAACTACTTGAGGGAAAGTGTTACTGTGGCTTTAAATCCAACTAAAAGTGGAAGTTTTATTTTTTTCTGCAACAGTGGCCACTTAGAATAAAATCAGGACTGTCTTTGTTCTTTTTTTTAGTGAAGAATCATTGAGACCCATAATATATATTATATAGGAGATTCCACAGAGTAGTCTTGATACCTCACATGCACCCAAGCACAAAACTATTTTCACTGGTGTTAAATCTTTTCTCTGTCTTCTCTTGCTGTCATGCCTTTTAATGTTGCTCTCTCAACCTTCCCCTCTCTTATAATCTCTTTGCTCCTCTGCTTTTGTGGTCCTTTCAGAATTCTTATACTACTCTGCATTCTGGTTATTCAAATATTTATCTCCCTCCCTTTCCCTTGACGTCATGCTACCTTTTTCCAGCATGTACCATCATCCTCACCTTCTTTTACTATCCATGTCTGGCTTGTTCTTTCAGCCATTTCACTCTAACAGACTCCCTCTCTTTAGCATTATCAACCTTAATTTTTCCTTGTGTTCTTGCGTTCTTTCGCTGAAACATTTTAATGTCCAACCTGTCACACTCTTTATTATTCCTTGCGTACTTGCAATCTCATTTTCATGTTATTATTCTATTCTTTCTATCCCCTTCTATTATCACTTTCTTTCAATTTCTCTAACCACTGCCAATCCCTCTTTATCCTCTCCTCATATCATAGAAAAAAAAAAAAAAATTGGAGGAGCGCAGTGGTTTGACTCTGCCCTCCTACTACCTTACTTAACTGTGAAGCAGCTAATCCATGTGGTGAAAAATGGGTATTTTGTGCATGAGTATTTCAGCTTGTGTGCTTGTGACAATCAACACCAACCAGGAGCATTTCTGGAAATCTTGGTGATCTGTAGGTCTTACATCCAGAGGTGTTTCTGAGTAGATTGAGCTTTTGATTAAAGTTATATTATTACTGTAATTTACTTTGTGTTGTCAATGAAGCTGTACACACACTGAAGCAGTCACAGGGTCTGCATCTGTCCTGACAGATCAGGAACCAAGGAGTACTTGAAAGTACTTTCCCCCAAAGCATGATCTTTTTGCCAGCTGGAACCATTGTAAAGGAGGTAATTACTTTCACTGTTCCTCTGCTCAAAAGAGTTCCTGAGTTCTTCAATAGGTTCTTGGTCACCTGGGAAGGTTCCTGTGGTCAAAATGCTATATTAGCAACAGCCAGCCACTTCAGTTAATAACATGATGCAGAGTGTCAACCTCTGTCTTCCTCTCAGTATTGGGTGTTTACTGCATTGTCAGCAGTGGGTTTAAAAATAAATTCAACCAAATCAATGTTAAAGATGTAAAATTAGATTTGGTGTCTGAAATTAAGGCAGAACTCCACCAATTATGGATATTAAACTCTGTCTACAAGTCTAGGGGAGCATATGTAACAACAATTGTATACAGTCTTTAGTAGCTCCAGAGGAAGCTGTGTGAAATCTGAAAATGAAAAAGTCTGAGCATGTGGAGTCAAAAAGAAGTGAACTTACCAGACCTCAGTCCACTCCTCATCTCTGCTTGAGGCTAGCAGCTGGAGGCTATATTTCCTCCTACTCACATAACATACCTGAATCTGTAAAGTAGAGTGAATTGAGTCATGTAGCTTTGTAGGTAATGTCAGGGCTGGGTTTGGATAGAGAAGAAGAATGTGAAGAATAGAAAAGACAACATTGATTGCTGCATTGATTTTGATGTATATTCTCCCTGATCCAGCTGATGGTGCTGCAGACAAACACTGAGCTCATCTATGCCTAAAAACTACCCTGTGACCAACACTCGTTTTGCTCCATTTTAGTCAAGAGTAGACTGTGTCCTCCAGTTCCTCTGTTCCAGGATCCAATAGATCCTCATGCAACATATACTAAAGCTGGAAGTGTATGTGTGCTTATCTACTATATGTGTGCCCACAGCTGGCTACAGGGATATGAGTGAAGCTTGTTTGATGTGATCTTTGGGAATTGCCACAGAGACATTGCAGGATTGCACAGAATGTGTGTCATTTGGAGGTCATGTTATGAAGTCACTGTGGGAGACGGATCACTGAAGCACTGCAGATGCACTCACCAGCCGATCTATACTCATACACATGGGAGAGGTGTAGCACATGTTGGGAATGCAGCGACCAGTACGGAATAACAATGGGGAACTTACATATCTCAGGAGGCATATGTGATGCAGGCAGCTAACACAACCACAATACAAGGGTGATCCTTCTCCACTCTGTATGTGTAATATATTCTGCTGCGGTTAGGCGGTGTGAGTATACACATTTGGATAATTGTGCTCTCCTTCTGCTGCATTCTCCCTGCAGGAAAGACTGATGGTAATAAAAAGTAGCATTTAGAAATATGGCCAACGCTTCAAGAAGCATCAAATACATGTGCCACTCTGTAGAGTAGTTCAGACTAAATTCAAGATGCTTTTTTTACATTATAAATTCAACATGCCCCTTAAATTGCATAAATGTTCTACCTGCTTATCGGTTTGGATTTATATCATGGGATGTGGTTGTGAATACTAAAGTGACCTGTAACATCCCAGAGTATTTTGATTTGGTCATACAAGCTCTCAAATGATTTGATAGGAATGATTAATGTGCCCCATCCTATTAAAGCTCTTTTTAATCATATTCTTTCTTATCATTAAATAAATTTGATAAAAATCCCAGAGTAGTACTTTTTAGAGGCAGGCCACAAACTAATTTCACTCCCTTGTAGCCATTTTCTTGCTCCATTTGTCTGCCTGACGGCTTACAAAAAATCAAACATTGTGAGTTGTCAGTGGCTGTTATAAAAAAACAAAAATATGAGCACATCCACCCACTCCCATGGTGCCCATTTCATTTTGTAGATTTTTATTTTAAGCTATTCCTAAATTGGCTATTTTGACAGTGGGATCATTTCCAAATGAAGTAATTGATAATACCTCAAAGCAATGATCATCCCCCAGTGGGCAGACACTGTGCCTTAGAATCATACTGTAATTACCCACACAGCTTGACTTGGTAGGGGGTATAGGGGTCAAAACTGAGCCCCAGGCACACTATTACGCATGTGTATAATTGTTTTTCTAAGCATCGGTCAGGACCCAAAGGTGAGCAGCAGGAAGATTAAAACACAGGATCAAATTATTCTAAAGATGTGGGTATCAGGATCTAACGACTGTATTAAGAGTCCCTGTATTAAGAGAGAAGCTGAATCTGCGCAGCAGACCAGTTACATCTTCAATATGTGATGAATAAAAACATGAGAAGCACTAACTGGTTTGACTGGTTTTACCTTGTATGTGAGGAGTCTACTTTTTTGGCCAGCTGAGTGTGTGTGAAGATGAAGCGAGTTCCACAAGTGAAGATATTTGCCTTGATTAGGAAATGCATTATTGGCCATCTGCTGAAAACACTGAGCCTATGGAAGCCGGTTAGCTGCTGTAGCCATTTTAGAAAAAACAGATGCTATCAGTTAAACGTCACTCAGTGTAGCAGCAATACCTGAGTTATTGTGCACTAGGCAGCAAACTATCTTGTGACATTTTGTGATTATTTTTATAGTTTCTGATTTATCATTTTTTTTTTTTAATTGCTGATGATTCAGATGTTCTTTCATTGTCAATTTCATATAACTAATATACATATCTGATGGATGAATACAGAATCCAGGCATTATATTTTCATTTATATCAATAATATTTACATAAAGTCCACAAATGTATTGAAGTTTTATTGTAATAGCCTAGAAATATCAGAATTAACTGTCAAAACCCGCCACATGTAAAATGTGTGCTATATGATGTAAATTCCTCCTTCGTTTTAAAAATCAAAACAATATGTCTCCAAGAAACAACAAGAAGAAATAACCTCAATCCCCTGTAAATGAACATTAGGGATAAAGTTTTATTTTGTAAAGTTTGGCCAAAAAAAATAAATGAATAAATAAACACAACCCCTGTAGCAAAAAGACATTCAAAAGGAGCCTTTCTTTAAATGTTAATGCACTGCAACTTTTCCATTTCATGAACCTAAATATTTAAAATAAATAAATCAATTTTTGCATGTGCTAAAGTTTTGATATGCTTCTTAGTTACTTTGCCTTTGTTAGATATTATTCTAGAAAGGAATTTCCCCCAACTTATCCTCAGAGATCACTTCAAGTTACTTCACTTAATGAGGGTTTTTTTGTTTTTTTTTTGTATTTTTTACATCAATACACAATCTCCTGAATTTACAGATTAAACAATAGTCAATTTCCAGCAAAGTCAAATATGCCTTTTGAATATAATATTATCCAAAAAAAAATGTGTCAAAATTTTACCTCACATTTATGCAGAGAGGGAAGGAGAGGCGAGATAACAGCTGCAATATATTCTGTATCTCTAAAGTGCAGACCTATTGAAATTAGAACATGTACTGCTTTGGATTACAATGCTATAACTTGGAAACTGCCACTTTTAGCTCTAACAATCTATAGACCCCCAAAGCTAAGTCTCTCCACTTTTTAAATTGAACTCTCTGAATTTCTCACCTACATTTATACTAAATGTGATAGTTCTACATTAATGGGGGATTTTAATATACACATTAATAATAAGAGAGTAGCAAAAGCAAATGAATTTTTGAGTCTATTTGTATTTGTGAATGTATGGAATTTAAACATGTCAGGTAACAAATTCATAACCATAAACCTAGTAAAAACAAAAAGCTGTTTTATTCCTGAGCTGACCTCAAAGTTCCTGCAATATATTTCCTGAAATCCAACTACATCAGCCACCTTTCAGCAGTCTTGTAAATACATTTAATAGGAGGCTGGCTATCACCTTTGATACAGTTGCTCCTGTGAAAATATAAAAAAAATATGAAAACAAGCACACCATGGAAAAATTATGACACCAAAAAATGAAGGAGAGACTGTTGGATAACAGAGTGCAGATGGCACTAGTGTACACATACATAAAGAAATTTTCTCGGAAAAATTTAAGATCTATGAAGAAGCAATTCAGAGATTTAGGCAGCTTTACATTTCAAATGTGATAAATAAACGCATAAGCAAATTTAGGGAGCTCTCAAAAACATTTTATCACCAGTTCCAGGTCATAGCAACCAGCTTCTTGTCCCTAAATCTGAGTAATTCATAGATTATTTTAGAGCAAGAACAGCCATCAGCAAATGTAGCATTACTCATTTAAACAATACTTTAAGAGTTTCAGAAACCTCTAGTAAAGTCTGAAGCTATGCTGGAAAATTTTGACCTTGGTGATGCTAAAATGCTGAGGAAAGTAGTCAAACCATAGTCTTCCACTTGTGCTCCAGACCAAATTCCTAAAAAATATTTTTAATTAATTATCCATTAAGTTCCTGGCAAGTATTAACCACCCTGGATATTTTCCCTAGAGCCTTTAAGACTGCACTTGTGAGGCCTCTCTTTAAAAAATTCTCTGGAAAAATCATCAACTGACAGTTTCTAATAATACAGTACATTCAGAGAGTTCATACCCCTTCAATTTTTTCACAATTTGTTATGTTGCAACCTTATGCTAAAATCTTAATAATCCATTTTTTCCCTCATCAGTCCACAAACAATATCCCATAATGACAAAGCAAAAACAGAATTTCAGAACTTTTTGCAAATTTATTAGTTAGGGGAAAAACTGAAATTTCACTTGAACATACATATTGAGATGCTTTGCTAATTTGTGAAATTTCAGTTTTTCCTTTTTAAAACATTTGCAAGAAACTGAAATTCTGTTTTCACTTTGTCACTTTGAGGTATTGAGTGTTGATTGATTTTTTCTTTTCTCAGCATAAAGCTGTATATAACAAAATGTGAAAAAAGTGGTCTGAATACTTTCCAAATGCACTGTGTTTATTTACCTGCAATCAGACTTAATGACATGTGGTTAATAAACATTTAAACATTTTTGGGACCTCCATAGTTAATTATAACCTATTCTCAAGTATATCATATTTATATTGTTCTCTAATGCCTTTTTAGTTATGCTAGATGCATAGCTCCACTGATTGCAATAAATTTATGGCTTCATGGTTTTTCCATGAATTTTGGTAAAGACATTCATCTTCTCATAATAACTATGGTGATCCCCTGACTTGCTTATACAGAGCTAAGATAAGTCTTACTGTTAATTTTTTGACTCAAAACTCAATGTTGTGCACACACACACACACAAACACACACACACACACACACACACACACACACACACACACACACACACACACATACATACACACACAGAAACAGGATAGTTTAGGTGCCTAATATGTTGAAAACCTGACAGACATTATAAAACATTATTCTCATGTATGTTCTACTACTCCATATTCCTATAGTCCATAATGATGATGCTTCTCATGATAATGAAATTGTTTTCAATCTGTCCTTTGAGCATTGTCTTTGATAATGTGCCAGGCAGCAAGAAAAAGAGAGCAAGAATGCAAGACCTATGCTGCTCTTTCTTCCTCTGTTGAATCTCTGAAGCTGTCTGCTTTTTGTCTCTCATGAATTCTCTATTTTTAACTTGCCTATTATATTCTCATAAGCATATTGAACCCAGACATTCTTCCTCCATCCAATTTGACACAGAGTATGAAATGGTATCAGCATAAAGGGGAAAAAAGAACAAGCAAGGCTGCGTACAGCAGAGCAAACTTTCCAGTCTTCTACACTGCACCAAGCAATTTACATATCATATTACATGAAATGGAAATACAATCACGGCTCGGTAAATGAGAGATATGTTCTATTGTATCTCCAGTGAAAATATTCACTTTTAGTTTCATTTAGAGGGGAAAATATGTACTCAAGTACTGACAGAGATTATCACAACTGTGGTGGCATAGTCTGAGTCTGCAGGAATATGCTATACAGTGGTACCTCCTGTGTGAAATCTAAAATCCAAACAGCTTTCAAGCCTAACAAACACACTTTTTCAAGTCCCTGCTAGTAGTCTGATTCCCCATTGTGTACACATTTCATGTCATGTCTTTGGGTTTTGGAGGCATTTTAGCCAGTTTGGCCGACTTTAGGTGAAATAATTATTAAAAAAGTAAGAGAGAATTCTGGTATTTTCAGCTATTTTGGGATCATTTTAATGCTGCAGCATGTAGCCTTCTGAAATCAATCATTACTACATTAAGTTTGAGGTATTAGTATAATAACCAAAACAATGAGTAAGACCATAGCCAAGAAGGCTTGCAGCCTTTCTTGGCCCTAAAAATGCATTTTAGATGTGTGTGCGACCAGGTAGGATTTAAAGGCAAATCAGTTGGACTGTTATACTGCTTATAACACTAGGAGGCTGCTGTTCTAGTATATAATGTGTAAAGGAAAGAAAGGTTCATCAGATAATAATTTTATTATGGAAACACACCAATTTTTTTTAAATTAATTTATTTTTTTTTAGCTCATTCCTCCAATCTATACTTTAAAACAAAGCGAATCATTTTTTTAAACCATGGTAACAACTATCAGCTGCTAACCATATTTACCCTCAATAGTGAGTAAGACCTTGAGGAAACTTAAACTCCTTTATTTGGGACAACAACTCACTTGGAGGGAGTGATCCACCATTTTGTGGCAGAGAACCATGGCTTAAGTCTTAGAGCTGCTATCTCTCATCCTAGCCTGCTAACACTTGGTTGAAATCTGCCCCAGCACATGCTGAACGTCACTATATGAAGAAGCCAATAGAACCACATCATCTGAAAAGAGCAGAGAAGCTATTCTGAGTTCTCTAAACTGGATATTCTCCTCCCTCAGGCTGCATTTTGAAAACCTGCCTATAAAAATCATAAACAGGATCAGTGATTGGGGATAAACACAGATGGAGGCGACCAACAACTGGAAGAATCCACTGTTTCACTGCCAGGAGAAGTTGTTTGACAATTGGTCTGAGCCTCCCTTCCTGCACCCTGATGTAAGCTTTCCTTCAGAGGTTGACATATTACTCTTTTTAAAGATGGAAAACCACCAGCCTGTGAGTCCTCAGGCATGCTCCAACCTCCATATAGGCAAGATGGCCCAACAATATCCAAAGTCTCCAGCATCTCAGGGAAGATCTCATCCACACTTGGCACCTTGCCACTGAGGAGCTTCTTAACTACCTCTGATACCGCTACCATCTATATGGGTGAGGCTTCTCCTGAGTTGTCACTGCCTGATGCTATCCTCACTCAAAGTCGTCAGTTCGCCTCCTGATCACGCCTCCTGGTCAAGCCTCACCTTCTCTTTCCTGAATTGCCTGACAATTTAACAGAACTTCCCTGAGGCTAACCAAAAGTCCTTCTCTGTAGCCACCAAACTCCTGCCAAACATGGGTTTTTTGCAGCTGTGACCACAGCAGCTGCTCCAGGTAATCCCAGTGTCAACCAAGCCGAAAGGCCTCCTCCTTCAGCTTGACAACCTCCTTCACCAACTACATTGGTTACATCAATTCTTGCTTGAGCGGTGAGACAGGTGACTGGTTAGATCATGTTTTCTCCTCGAGACTTAATGTAGCTGTAACCACTCATTATTGAGACCCCTCAGTACTAAAATACTGGACAAAACTGACTGACTGATACCAACATATATACTCACTAGCCTCAACATTACATGTCAAACTATAGCCTCTATGCCAAAGAATGCAAAGAATCAGGAAGCTTTGGAGCTCACCAGATTCATTTTTATACCAGAAACAGACAGTAGACTCATTTCCTGTTAGCTTTTTACCCTATGGATATTACATCTGATTCCTGCTTCCTGCAAACTAAACAACTCTTAGTAGCTTTTGGTGTTGATTTATATACATTTATCATTTACATAAATTTACAGTTTTTTAAAATTTCTATTACAATTATGATACAACATGTTGGTCAGTTGTATTTACTGTAAAAATAAACAAGTATCACAGTAAGTTAAGAAAAAAATACCTGACTATTTCATAAGTTATAACCTTTATGTAGTCAATAGCTTAATGAAGCATTTTGTTTCACTTACACTTTGCACTGGCATTTCATTTTAGTGTGCGATACACTCTTGTGGCCCTAAAGGCTGATACATTTAGAGGTCCAGACCTTGTATGTATGGAGCTAAAATAACACAAACCTCCTGGCACTAGCTGGATGATTGGCTTTTTCTTACCAAAAATGTATATTCAGAGTTGTAGCTGACTTATCTCCTTACATTCTGATTTACATTAGTTTGGACTTTGACTTTTTGCTAAAGAGCCAGTTATTTTCTATCACAGTTGTTTTGCATAAATTATTCGCCCAGGCAAGTTTTATGTCCAGCAGAGAGGACAGATCCCATCACACCAGAGACCAAATCTATCTCTCTCATTCAGTATAGGACGGGTTGGGAAGTACATTTTGATGTTATATTGTGGATAATGTCATTTTCATTCTGGTGCTAACAATGATACATTACAAAACTGGATAAGGTAAGATTTCAGGGAGTTATACTTAACGAAGACTTAAAGGTTGGTTTTAAAGGTTTAGGTTTTCAGAGTTAAAATTATCTCATCATTTTAATACCAATTGGAAATATGGTGTGATGGATCATGTGCTCTGATGCTATTCACTTGAAACTGAAGTAACCACACTCAATCCACTGTAGAAGATAAGTCATTTGCATGAATGTTTCATTTTTTCACACAAATACACACACTTACTTGCCTGCATAGACACTTTCCCCTTTATATCTATCTGCAAAGGTCAGAGCCAAGACCGACCACTTCATGCCTCATCCTAAGACAATTCATCACACACTGAATCACTGATCCACACCGTGATAAATTTCAATGTCTTAATCCATGCAGACTGAAGAGCAATATATTTCTATTTTCTTCTATCTTCTATTTTTCATCCCCCTTTGACCCCCCCCCCCTTTAAATTAATCTCACCATTTCGTGTGAAACAAAATGCCTGCATGGCAATGGAGTACAGTATTATTAATGATGAGACTTTCAAAGAGAAGAACACACACTCTGAGAAATATGGAGAAAATTTTTTTTCTCAATTTTTTGCTTTTTGTTCCCTTTTTTGACATATGATGTGGCATGTCGGATGTGTAGAGGTTACGCAAATGAGTTGTAACACAAAGCTAACACAAAATGTATGATCACTGTTTTTTTTTTTGTTGAATAATACTGATAAATGAGAATTGAGAATTTGACCATCTCAAATTAGGTGCAGTATTCCACTTGCTGACAACAGAGGGCAATGTGAGACTAGCTACTGGAGTTATTGAAACAGCGTGCTACTTTTTCTGGTTGTAGCTAATATATTTTTATTTCAGATCTATACCAGTCGAACTAGGTTCTGGATAACAATAGCCAAATTTTGCTCCTTTACCCTGATGTATAAAGATGTGCTGTGTTTGATTAGATTCCAAAATTAGCTAAATTGCCTATACAGGTTAGGAATTCAACAAAAAAGTGCATGTTGATGATTTAATGCTAAATTGATTGTAAATAAATAGCAATCCTATCAATTGTTTATACATTGTCTATTTTAGGGCTGTCATGTTTTGTGCAAACTGGCATGTTATTAATTCAAACTAATTCAAAGGCAATCCATATACCGAAGTTGCTCACTATACAAAATAACATTATATTTTAACCATATACCTAAATTCATCAAAAATTAAAACATGGTTTGTCTTTCACCCCTACATTCATAAAGTCTAACTAAAAGCTGTAATGGTCTGAAAAGGAATGAACAGTAAAAACAGAACATGACTAAACAAATAGGCATATTTCCCAAAATGCTGAACTATTCCTCATAATGGGACACTACACCACTGAAAAATTAGTCTTATTTTAAAACTATATCACATTTGTAGTAGATGTGTGGAAATTATTTTGAAATTGGTAGATTTCATGTAGTGCCTGCTATTCTGATCCCAGACCACTACTTTAAGGATACGTTCCACAGCACCTCCACTGGTGGTGGTTGTTCCCAGAAGAAGCAGGGAGAATTGGTTTCCATGGCTAGTGACCATTTCAGTATCCAAGTTTAATTTAGCACCATCATATTTCTTTGGTGAAGCTTTTGTTCATTTACAATGTTTTTTTTTTTCTTTTTACTTGTTGTTGAGTCCAGTTGTAACAGTGAGTAGGAATAACAAAACAAATGGCACACTGAGCTGCACACAAGCCAGAATACTGAGAGAGAGCTATGGCAGAAAATCAAAGACTTCTGGGTGTGTGCATAAGCTAAATAGCCAAGTAAGTATCACTGATTCTATATTAAATATTGTTTTTATTATATGATTCAAAATCCCTTTAATCATAATAGACATTTAAGCTCCCCTGGTGCAATCTTGTGATAGTAGCATTATAGTTTACTATGGTCTATTTTAATGATAATTTGCAAGGAATCCTTTCATTTTTAAACAGAAAATTTGGGACTAAATTATAGTATTTTGTTAGTCTTGATTATCTTGGATTCGGTTCTTAAAAGACCTCTTCATGTCCATGTTTCCTGGTGAAAATCCTTCTGGTGAGCATTACTTTCCGCAGCTGACAGTTTTTGTTTATTTTTTTACTGATTTGTTATAACTGTCTGTCATCTTAAAGAATTTCTGCGATGTGATTTGCTGCTCATTTCCTTGGATAACATTACAAACAGAGGAGTTATAGGGAAAGAGGTATCATTTTCAACTGTAGCACATCAGTATACTTTTTATACTTATTAATGCCATAATGCCAACTCTCTCAGATCAACTGATGCATACCCCTTTAGTTTAGTAAAATATGAATCAGTTAAAACTTACCAGGTATTAATAACTTTTTGTTGGGTTATCATGCAATGAGACCATCACTTTTAGAATTCATTTTGTGCATCAGATCTGAATGGACTGCAGCAAAGACATTGTCTTGTCCAAGACTTTGTCCCTCTTGAATACACAAATGCATATATACAGACCTACAGTGCATTACTGATGTAGAGACATGCAAGCAATGGAAAATGTAAATAATAAATAATAATCATACAAAGCCCCTTCACTATTCAGTATTTTTTGCCCTTTTAGGTTTTCAAAGGCTTTTTACTGTCATTTTGAAGTTACAATGAAAGCTGACATTACCAATCTCTACAACACAATGTATTTCACATGAGACCATACAATTTTTGTCTAAAGCAAATAAGGCTGTCCCAGAGTCAGGATTTTCAGAGCTGAGGAGGTGGTGGGATGTTCTTTGGTATATTAATTGGTCAGGTCCTTGTAGTTCATTGGTTCTTACCCAAACTCTTTGTTTTTATAGCTCACACGGTGCTCCAGTACATGGCCAAGCTTTTAGTAAAAACTCAGATGTCATTGTTTTTGTGTGATGTCATGAGATTTCCACACAGAGAAAGTAAAAATTTATGCCTTCTTCAAAGCTCAGTTTACTTCCTACCACATCACAGAGTGTCTCTCGTGTTAGGCTACTAACAGTGCTGTCAGCCAGATAACTACCTTGCCTGGCAGTGTCCAGCATTTTGTCGCCCTCTGTTCCCATCACCCATCTCTACTTTCATCACTGTTAGTTTTGTAGTTTGATCATTGTGAGACAAGAGTCAGTTCGTTAAGTTAACAAACTGCCAAACTATTTACTTACGCATTTCTCTTTATACTGTGAGGCAGCTAAAAAATAGATGAAAAAAATACTACAAAATGCAACTCTGGGTCTTCTCAACTGATGCATGGACTCACCAAATTTTAGGGGACAGTTCTAATATTTACCATGGTCATGATCTTAGCTTAGTAATGCTTGCATTCTGACATATGCTGATTAGCACTAAACAAAAATACAGCTGAAGCTGCTATAAATGTCATATGTTGTGCAGGTGTATATATATTAGGATAATGTTGACCTTGCAATAGATGGAAAAGTCAGACGATTAACAAAATGATTACAGTTCATACTAAGGGGAGCAAGAATGTCTGGACAAATGCCAAGTCTCTGACAACATCTGGTGATAAGTGATAAAAACTTACTGAGGATGAACCTTCCTGAATGTATGAATAGTGAAGTTGAAACTACTGAATCTATGCTCCTGTTTCCGTTCTGTCTCTGTAAGCCGAGAAAGGGCGTGGTAAGCACTTAATGGAGGAATCAAATAACCAAAAAAAAAAAAAAACAAACCAACAAAACAAAACAAAAAACAATGTGGGGCTTTATTGTACTATAAGAAAATATTATATAAAATTATGCCTGAAAGAGGCAAAAATGACCCATACTACTATAAAAAAGATATACTAAAATCTGATGATAAACCCAGGAAAAACAGCTGCTAGCAGCTTGTCTTTGTTTGAAATTTGAATGAAGAAGAGGCACATTAAAACTAAACTAACATCTACCTTGTGGAAGTGGAACACAACCCCTGGCAAGAGATGACTGGAATCTAAACATTCTGAGGGGCATAGGTTGATGATGTTCCAAGGAGACTGAAAAAAAATATACAAATATCTTTGTTCTGCTCAAGCATACCCAATTTCATGGCTGATATAGCTAACCAAGTCCATAACCCAACATGAAGATTCTAGAGATACAAATATTTTGTTTCATGCAATTAGCTAATAGAAACAACTGATAGTTCCAAAATTGAAGTATCAAATGAGCCTACAAACTATACATCAAACGAGGGCTGGCCTAGGTGACTGGAAGAAAGGCCTAGGTGAGACTAAGTGAGGGTCCTAGTGCTCTCTGTTACCTTCCCCCATATGGCACCAGGAAAGTGCCAAAATTCAGACGACTGTGAAATCGTAGGAGGCTATACCTAGGTCAAGGCTGGCAACTGATTTAGTCAATGCATCTCTCCGTAATCACTCTCAGAGGCAAGCTACCCCTCTATATATAGTCTATTTGCTTGCATCTAGAGAAATCTGTATCATAGAAAGTCAAGCTGCTTTGGCTACTAGACGATCCTACTGATACTGTAAAGAAAGCATTCACTTGGTTACTCTGATACTGATACAAAACAAGTCTGAATCTGATGATATGAGTCAGGATGTGACGTTATTAGGAGGACCTTTTTATTCTACCACATGATATCTAGGGTTGACCCCCTGTGAAGGGTGAGTTCTGCTGATCATAACAGTATGTGTAGGATTTCTGTGTTTTGATAAGATGGGGTTATGACCGTGAATGACTAGCATGATGTTTGTGGTAAATTGTGTCATTGACAGATGGGTGGCAGAGAAGACTAAAAAATAAGTACTATAAAAATTGGATTGATATATTTTCAGAACAAATAATATATTCATATTTGTTCATATTCTTATAAAATAATGAAAAAAGCAATAGACTACACACATTTAAATTACTTGGATCTATGAAAATCCTTTCCTTATTCCTTCTATCCTAACTTTTTACTCCAATTTCTATCCTCCACCCAGTTATTTTCTGTTTCCTTCCCTCTATTTCTCTCTCCTCAGCTTTTCTCCTAAACTTCTCCCAATGTTTCTAGCCCATTTTTTTCATCAGCACACTGTAACCCAAGTTTACAGCAGAAGAGAAAAAAGACCATAGTGCTCTGCTCTATTGACTGCCAAATTCTGATTGATTCAAGAGTGAAGAGCTAGTGGCAGGTATGCAGCTTACAGATGTATAAGGCCTCGGAGACAGGAGTTAAACCTGGCGACAACAGATAGCCAGATACTATGGCCGAATGCTGCCAACACACTCACCTAACCGATAAAATTTGCAGTAAATTCCACTTCTTTCTCTCTGTGTACTTGGTACAAACAGGCCAGTATCAGTTCTGTCAATTGGATTTTCACTTTAAAGCTAAAATAAAAAGTGGGGGGAAAAAAGCCTTTTTTCCCCCCACTTTTTGTAATGTAATTCTATGCTCTCTTGGAAAGTTTTTGTTAACAGCTCTGTTTTAAACGTGCATACACTGTTAAGTATCTAAACCAAAAAATAAATAAATAAATAAAAAATGCATGCTCAATTTTCTATTCTGCAAGGAAAAGTTAGGTTAAGGTTAGCTTCTGATTTGTAAGGTATGTCAAAATTTAGTGGGAAACATTTATTAACCAATTCTTAATATTTCTACAACTTAGCCTTTTGAGCTCTGCCTCATTTTTCCTCTTAGGAAGAAGAGCAATAAGTTTAATAAGGATGAAAAATCAGAGGAAAAAAAAAATTACACTGTAGTTTCACATAAAATAAGCCTAGTCACTGTCTGCCTTTTTCAATTCTTCAATGAAGGTTTATGATAGCTGCTTTGTGTGTTGTAAGGATGCCATATTTTTATGTCTGTACTAGATTAGATGGAAATATTCAGACTATGCAAATATAATTTTTGGCATTTTTTGGTTACTTGCATTTTCATTTCATCACGACTCTGGAATTTTCAATGATCCAACCTGGACTCTGTTAAAGATTCCTTGTAACACAGTGTCCTTTTATTTTCTGCCAACTCAAGAATCTGAAGTTGAGAAACCATAATCAGACTGACAAAATTCCAAAACCAAGACTTTTGTATCCATTTACTTTAAAAAAAAAAATCTAACTTACAAACAATGCTAAGTATATAAAGCTGAGACATTTACTTAAATCTGCATTAATTATATTCTTTTGACCACTTGGTGAAAGCGCAAAAATTTATATCATCACCTTTTTAAATTTGTCCTTTTACACATCAGGCAGACTTGATGCAATATTTGCATTGACTTGAAGTCATTTAGCATTAAATTAAAATTCATGTTCCTGGCTGTTTGACAAATATAATTCCAATATTCATTTTCCTTTTAGCTCTGTTTTGGTCTCCACCAACTCCCGACAAAAGTTTGTTAGCAACTGAATGCTCAACTACTGTATGATCCTCATATAGTCACCAAATTTTCACTAGTCTATCTGCTGTTTGGTGCTGATCAGGTAGAATGGGTACAGTGGGTTAGTTTTTCACTGAAAATCTGCCTGCTGCTGCATGAAATGTACCATGAAAGCAGTGAGAGTGAACCAAAATACTGAAGCTGACAGCTGGAAGACCAAAACAAAGAACTGGAGGATGCTAAGACCCTCTGCAAAGCAGAGGAAAACTGCAAAAATGGGTCATAATTCTCTGTGAGCGTGTTACTACAATTGATCCCTCATGCATGACACATTGTCATTTTATCCATTGGTCATATTACAGTATTGAGTAGTTCAGCTTTAATGTAAACCACTTCAAAAACATTCACAGAGAGATATTTGAACACTTTAGTTCCATCATATATTCATACATGTTGGAAAGCTCATAATCAGCTAATCACATAAACATTAATGAGCTTATGATCCTGACAAATGTTTTTTTTTTTTTTTTTTCCTGATTGCATTGAAGATCATTGTGAAAATAAGTGACAAGATAATTTAAATGTATATTTGGACATGAACACTACAAGCATTCTGAGTTGGTGTAGTTGTCACTTCACTTCACCACACTCTATTAGAGGAATAGAGATTTAGCATAGAAAAGATACATTACTATTGCTCATGGACAGCACAACAGTGGGGGATACCCGAGATGGTTTGACACCAGGCTGTGAAATCAATCAATCAAACTTCATTTGTATAGCACCGTTTATACAGGTTAATGCAGTTCAAAATGCTAGACAGATGACTGAAAAGCCAATAATAAGATAGAACCAGTGAAGACCATAACAGAGTGAAGAAAAAAGATTTTAAAGATGTAACAAATAAAAATGCTGAAAATGAAAGGAAGTAAAATAAATTTTAAAAGAAAAGAAGAAAAAAAAGGAAGCTTGACTAAAGGCTAATTCATACTACACCACCCTAAAACTATTTTAGTATTGAAATGATTGTTTGAATAGTGACAGCATTAATTAGAAAATATAATTATGGGTGAATGGTCTGTTTGATTTCACAATGTATAGACCAAAAATGATTGAAATGAGCTGTAACTGAGGAAAATAAAAATCAGAAACGTGGACATTTGTACTGGTGAAAATACATAGACTGCCCCCTGCCTTCCTAGATTGAGCATGTCCAGGGTCTATCGATCTGCCATTGTTTTCCAATATTCCCCCATCGGCAGAATAAACATCTTGCACCATGACACGTGTCAGATAAAACACCTTCATCTCCCTGGGATGTTCAGACAGGTTCATTTACTCTCTCACAGTCACACACAGACACAGTCATAAACAACACCAGAGAGGCTCCATCTCTTCTGTGTTCAACCTCCAAAATCAGTAGCATTCAATCACACACAGGCTCGGGCTCAAAATAAATTGAATGAACAAAGAAATGTCAAAACTCTTCTGACCTGATACAAAGTAGTGCTTTATTAATAAAGCAGTTGTAGGTTATTTCCAGTCCAGGTGTCATTCTAAGCAACAGAGGAAGGCCACTGTACATTTTGAAGAAAGTTTGAGAGGCAGACCTTTCTTTGAGACGCCCTTATTACATAGTCTAGAAGAATTGATCCCCATATCTTGCCTGATGGACAATATGAACTAGTCTTTGAACAGTGAGTACTATCTGTTACATTTGGTCAATATGTCTAGGGACCTCTGTTTTCTGAATAGAGTCTGGTCTTATGAGGTTAATACCGTTGTATTTGTTTGTGTGTTTGTTTTTGCCTCTTTTTGGTTCTTATTGCCTTCCTTTCTTTTTTAATGTATAAAGTATACCTTGTCATTTCGTAGGTAGAAGTCCAGTCACATCTAGTCAAGCCTTTGCAGCAGCACAGGGAGTATGATCCTTTTCCATTGGCTTTTATTGTTTAAACAGAAAGTGTTGAGTTCATTTAGCAACAGCTAAATATTAAGAAAGCCCAACAGATTAGGATCATCAAAATATACTAATTTGTGACACAGGAGTACATCTGTTAATAAGTAAGCATCGGATTGGTGCAACACCAGTATGAGTTTTATCTTATAGACTTAATGCTAGTGAAATGTACATTATGCAGAATTTACAACCACCATTTCCAGATTGACCTTTATTTTGTAAAATCATATGGCTATTCTTTGAGACTGGGCCTTTAGTAAAATCAGTACAGTACAGTGTATTATACAAACAACTCTGTAGTGATAACAAAGTGCAACTGATGCAAGCACACACACATACATGCAGAGCCATCAGAAACATTAGCTGTACAATATGTTATAATTTACTTCCACTTACAGATGTGTCCACTGTAAATCTGATGTATCTCAGTAAATGATCAATGAACACAAACATGATTTTACTCTGTGATGTGCTATAATACAAGGTAGAGCACACTCATAGGTGCATAGTTGAGAGTGCAACCAATAATCAAATGATGTATCTGCAAGTGAGAAATGAGCAAATGGCACATATCAGGCTGTGCTGTCATGAATCTACAGATGATTCTGTGCCATAATGACTGAAAAATCCACAAATCCAAACATGATTGGTGAACAGATTTGACAACCGTAAATAATGCAAAACCACTAATACAGTGTATGTTTTTGATGCATATGTGATGAAAATAGGAAATATCTGATCAAATTTGAGTGAAATGCTTCGATAAGTAATGAGTGGATGACCATAAAATATTCATGTTAGAATTAAATATTCATGTTTCTCATCAGATAAATCTTTGGTGATTCCCTAACTTTTGTCCAATGCCATGATCAGGTTAAAATAGGTGGAGAGGTTAGTTAACTTTATGCATCAAACGCACTACACTTAGACTCTACAATAAATTTGAGGTTGCACATATGAATATTGTTGCATCAAAACAGTATAACCAGCTATATAGTGACAGAGGTTGAAAAACTGAGCAGGTCATGTCATGCAGATTAAGTTGCCCATCAAGTAAGTTTGACTACACTGTAGTTTCACCAGAGCAGATACAATTCAGATGCAAGGACGGGCCAAGCTGCCAAGTATCCACTGTTTTCTTAGGTGAGAGTAGGAGCTAAAGGCAGCAAAATGGTTAGGTCATGTTGAGAGAATGGGGTTGCCTGTCATGGGGCCCAGTAAATTTATGACTGCACAACCTGCAGGGCCTAGTGATAGGTCAAAACATCATTTAACATGAATGCTGGGCTTTCATAGGAATGCTCAGCCTACTTTTAGCACATTTTACCATGGATTGATAACTGCTAGACTTTAATATAACATTAAAGCTGATCATATCAAAAATATTGTACTAACAATGCAGAAAATGATTGTGCAATGTTAACAATGTACTTTGTGGCAGCTATACAGTGTTTATATATGGTCATTCAGCTCACTCTTCTGGTTTCTTAACATTATGTGAAAAAATGAAAAAGTTCTCATAAACTCATTGTATATTACAAGTTGAGCACCAAGGAGGAGATAGACAAGTGAGAGACTAGCTTTTGAACGTAGTGGAGCATTTATTAGCAAAAGAGAAAGACATTTTTCTCTGGAGTAGGCAGAGACCATAGCTGATAGGAGAGTAAATATTGGACTTGGTTTTGCACTGTCCTCAAGGGGCCACATAATAAGTTAATACATATTTAAGGCTGGATAATGAAACAATTTTGTTGAGGTAAGCATGAGGATTTCATTATGATTGGAAAAGAATAATACAAGTTTATTCTAAGGACAACTTTGCATGTGTTGAATAAATTTGAAAGTGTTTTTTCTTTTTTTGTCACTGCATTCACTTTCTCCTCTTCCGTGGTTCTTTGAAGAGAGCACTGCGTCAAGCATCCATGCCAAAAGATGAAGGGTTTCATCAGGGGAGATTCCTTTTCAATATATTCTCAACATACAAACACAAACACAACTGTAGCGCCTCTGTGGTATTCATTATCCAAGTCCGAAGGTATATTTTAGTCATATTTGTCTTTCATGTGAAAATATTTTAATCCTGACAAAGTTCAAGAGAAAATGGCGTCTGTATAAACACTATAATGAGAAGATGAAATGAGTTCAGTACCGAATATGGAGCGGAAAGCAGTTTTCACTCTTCAACTCAATATCTACAAACAGCCCTCTTTCCTATAAATGATCACCGATTGATTTCTAACTTTTCTTCATTTATATACCCAGGGTCACCAATAAGGTTTAAACCATGGGATAGCTTTTACTTCGTTGTTGAATGGTGGAGAGCAAATAATTTACAGTATTTATGAAAAAATAATTGTTTATTTTGGATTGTATGGGAGGACAGACCTTTCCTGTTTATAAGAACTAACAGAGTTACAGAAGCTTACTGTATCAATATATGTGTATGTATCTTTTACGTTCCCCCATGAGACTGGAGAGCTGAATTATGCTGAATTATAAATGTTGTGCGTTTAGAGTCTTTTCACCTTATGGAGCTTTTGGTTTCACTAATTTGTTGCATGTCTTTAACATTGTAAAATATAAGAAATAAACTATAAGACCAATACTGTTATTACACTGTGATTTCAAATAAGGCCTTGTTTTCATAGGATATGTGTGAATTTGAATAGTTGGCTGTGAGTAGATTAGATTAGATTAGGTACATAAAAATAAAAACAACCGTAGGTTTCTTTTCATTGCTGTAGCCATGCTGAAAGAAAGTCATTGTTCTATTGATCCATTTATCCTCTAGCTCTCAGTAGTGAGGATTTCATGAGAGTCTTTAAGGATAAAATTCTAACTGTTAGAGAAAAAAAAATTACTACCTATTGCCCTCAACCAACACCTATTTATCTTCCCAATCAAGAACCTTAGAAACAGCTATTAAACCAAACATATACTTAGACTTCACTAACCAACTTCAAAGAATTATTCAGCTAAACCATTAACCTGTCTCTTAGACCCCATCACAATTTGGCTTCTGAAGGAAGTTTTACCCTTGGTAGCACCTCTTTTTAGATATAATCTATCTATCTTTATCAACAGTCTATGTACTGCAGTCCTTAAAAAATAGCTATTATTAAGATTCTTCTTAAAACTTGATCCAGCTGTATATCCAGCTGTTTATGAAAACTATTGACCCAAATATAATAGATATCATCATCATCCCCTCACTCTGAGATTGCGAGATTGGGTACCAAGCCCCAAGCCCTTTCAACACAGAGTCACTTAACACAAGGACAACTTACCTGAGACTGAAAATCATAACTAAGCTGGATAACCACTACCCCCATCACCAAGTCTAGAGATAAAATATCCTCCGAAAATCTGCTAGAGGTTGTGAAAGCAGCAGTATGTACAATCCCTACTAAGATGATAAGTGAGACCAATCAGCCACACCCCAGCAATGATGACCCTAGGGGTGCTTGGCCACAACATAAAAACCATAAGCCACAAACACCATTATCCCCCCATGGAGAAAGAGGCTGGAGGCCAAGATCAAGGTGATACAGAGAGAAGTTAGAAGTACTGGAGACTGACATGCAAAGGCTCACAGCTCTCGCTTCCAGCCTGAAGTGATACACAGGAGAAGCAGAAGCCAGGAGAATAAACAGGATGTTCTCCACCATACCCTCCAAAGAGGCAAGGTAACAATATGAGAACAGATCTACCCAACGCCGACACTGGATCATACTGAAAGAGCATATGGGAGAAGGAGGCATCACATAGCACCAATGCTCAGATGTTAGTAGATCTAAGAGCAGACCACAGCAATCTTTCAGAACAAGAACCAATAACCATAACAATGGCAGACATTCAAAAAAGAGTGAGTGTCAGGTATGAAGAGCTGGACAGCACTGGGCCCTGAGATGATCCTACTGGCTAAAGAAGCTGACTGCTCTCCATGAACGTCTGGCAGCACAAATAAACAATAGCTGATGGTTAGGACCCACCCAGAGTGGTTAACCCAAGGGCAGACAGTCCTGTTCATGAAGGACCCCCAGAAGGGTATGATATGAAATGTACCCCCTCCGCCAGATCATCACAAAGAGTGGCTATTGATACAGGTTCCAAAGTGGAGCAATCATCAGTCACCTACTCTACATGATTCACATCAAGCTGTATTCCAGGAATGAGTAAGACATTGACTCACTGATCCTCACCACCAGGATCTACAGCAGCAACATCAGAATGCCATTTGGACTAGAGAAGTGTGGTTGGATGGTATCAAAGAGAGGGATGATGATCACAGCCGGGGGGGGGTAACTACCAGAAGGCAGAATTGCAGATGATTGGGATACCTACAAATACCTTGGGATCCCACAGGCAAATGGGAACCATGAGGAGGCTGCAAGGAGGTCAGCCACAGCCAAATGCCTACACAGAGTTAGGCAGGTCCTGAAACGTAAGGTGAATGGGCCATTGATACATATGCCCTGCCACTCATCAGATACCCCGCTGGTATAGTAAGCTGGCCAAAGAGGAGATAGAGGTCACTGATATCAAGTCAAGGAAGCTACTCACATTGCATGGAGGGTTCTGCCCTATATCTGGTACCCTGAGACTGTACACTAAGTTGAATGAGGGAAGCTGGAGACTGGTGAGTGTCAAAGCCACTGTCCAGGATGAAACAACCAAGATCCATGAATACATCAGGAAGATGGTCCTCACAGATGAGTTGCTAAGTGAATACATCAGGCAGCAGAGACCTAATAATGAGGAGGATGACGATATGCACGGACAAGCCCTTGCAAAGCATGTACCACCATCAGATAGAAGAAGTGGTTGATATCAAGAAATCCTACCTGTGTCTGGAAAAAGCTGGACTGAAAGACACACAAATGAAACAGAAGCATTAATCAAGCAGAAGCACTAATCATAGCAGCACAAGAACAAGCAATCAGTACAAGATCAATATAGGCAGGGGTCTTTCCACATCAGGCAGGACCACAGGTGCAGGTTGTGCAAAGATGCTCCTGAGACAGTTCGGCATATAAGAGTTGGACGTAAGATGCAGGCAAGAACAGTGTACATAGAACGCCATAACCAAGTGGCCGACATAGTGTAGAGGTATATTTCCACTGAGAATGGGCTGGAAGTCCCAAGGTCAGAATGTAAGACACCTCAAAGGTGGTTTGAAAATAACCAAGCTATGATCCTGTGGGTTTGTCCAGACTGAAAAACTGGTGATAGCTAACCAACTGGACAAAATGTGATAGGCAAAGGCAGTGCTGATAGATGTAGCAATCCTAAGCAACAGTAACGTCCAGAAGAAGGAACAAAGAAGCTTGAAAAATACCAAGGGCTGAAAGAGGATCTAGAAAAGATATGGGGAGTAAAAGCAACAGTAATGCCAGCTGTAATCGAGCAGTGGGGACTGTGACTCACAAACTGGGAGAGTGGCTCCAGCAGATTCCATGTACAACATCTGAGGTCTCTGTGCAGAAGACATAAGACCAATGTATGTATGTGTTTATATATATATATATATATGTACACGAAAATTTCACATAGGTCTGCTATGCATTAAAGGATACAGAGTTAACATAGCATTAAAGATTCTGTTACTCAGCCATTTTACATTATTTAGAAATTATTGTTGAACAAGTTTTCTTAAAAAACACATGAGGAATAATATTAATATAGTCACCATGACTGGATAGCTATCATTAACTGACATTAATTTCAGACATATATTTTAAGCAAAGAGAAAATCTGTAGAATGTAACTCTGGTATGTTTCTTGCAATGAATGATAGTCTGTTGAGGCTCGCCTTGAAAGCAGCCCAGGTAGCTAGGTATGTATGCGTATGTGTGTGTGCGTCTGTGTGCACATGACTGTGTAGTGCAGAGACAGAAAGAGGGAGCGAAAGAAAGGGAGGGAGGGGAAAGGCTGCTGATCAATTATATGTTCGATTCTGATTATTTTTTGTGAAGCATATTTTTTTAATATTAATTGCAGTCATTTGACCTCTTCTCTAAGGACATTTGTATTTTGCCCTTTATTTAAGAGTTCCACAGCTGGGTGGGCACAAGAGTGAGAACAAAAATTCATGTTTTGTCGTTAATTTTATTATGAGATCAAAACGTCAGTTTCCCAAGGTTAAAAATGGTACTGCCAGTCTGCCGTGTGTTGACATGCTTCTGATACCTTTATTATAGGGTGAGAAGTTCATCTATAAATTCTTGAGCATGTGTGAAGTGTATTATAAAATGATTGTAATGTCGCTAAGCATGTCAAGAAAATCTGCAAAATGTTAATTAAAACCCACATTTTTTTTTCCCTAATAGTATATGTTATGAAAATGAGGGGTGTTATCACTAAATCTGTTTTTCCTGTCACACTAATATACGAGCATCAGGTGCATCAATTGTGTGCTTTTGACCACAATTTCCAAAACCTTTAACTGATGTCTTTCCTATATATCAAAATGCAGATGTCACTCTTGTCATGGTTCAAAGCAACCTTTGTGACAGAAGCTCCTGCTGTCTGTGCCCTAACAATGAACCCGCTTTCAAAGTCACTTAGATCTTTACCTCTTGGTATCATAAAACAAAACTAGAATCAGCTGCTAAGAATATATATACCTCCCACAGAGCATAATATGATCTAAAAAATATAATATAATAAGTGTGCTGTAAAGTTGCAATCTAGAAGATTTCAATCCTAGTTTAACTGGCGACACCTCTAGTTACTGGTGCCAACGGCAAATGTGGTTTAATAGCACAGTCCCCAATATTGAGGGATTAAAACTGTTGTTTAATGAAGAAGATGTTCAATAATTGGCTTTTTTCAATCATTCTGTGAGCAACTTTGATCTATTTTTAAGCTGCACATGACATGAGTCTGCAAACAGCAGGGCACAGTGAAAGGAGTTTTCAGTGAGAAGTATGAGGTCTGTAGCCTGTCATCTGCAGCTCTTCATTTAAGGCTTTGTTCAGACTGCAGGCGCAGCTTCTCAGATCAGATCTTTAGGACAGACTGTCCGCAATGTTATTTGCAAGTGATGAGATCGGATTTGTGTGTCCAGACATCACCAACCTGTCTGGATGGATTTCTGTTGTAATGACTCAAGTGTCCATAACTACAAAGCTACAGACACTATAAAATCTGATTTAAGCTGTCACAACAAAACACATCTGTAGAAATCTTACTGGAATCGCATTTCAAGTCATTCTTCTTCCATTACTCCCTGCAGTATTTCCAGCTGATCCACTCTCCAAAAAACTGATAATTACCATTTTAATTACCATTTTTACCACATTGTTTTGTAGATGCATATATACAAAGATTGCAATACTTTCATCAATGGCAATAAGAGATATTTATTTAAGACAATATTTAAGATTGACATTTTAAAAACAATCAATACGTGTTATAAACTGTATAAGAGTTATATCATCTTCTATATTGGAGTTTGTCAGCTGTCTGGCATCCGCATATTTGGACAGTTTGAGACAAGTGATAAATTTAAGACTGAGTCCAGAGTACAGTGAATTACAATGATGTACTGAATGAACTTTTACATGGTCTAACTGAGACAGGAAAATTTTAATTTCAGTCCTCTAACCCTTGCTCTGGTTTTTCTAATGTAGCCATAACTATTTAATTTTATTTTATCCTATTTTGAGCAAAGTTGAGCTGATGAGCTTAAGTTCCCTGATATTGATCTTTAAATGGATGGTGAGAAAAGGCCACTGCCTGTGGGTCATTTGGCTAATATTGGCTCTATCAACAGTGTCCATTCTGATTATATAGCCCTGGGTCTAGAAATGTAATCTATATTTGGTGCCACTTGTTAGCAAGAGCACTGAAGCTGGGTCGGAGTTGAATCAAGTTTTGCAGTTTTCAAAGCATTTATATAATATTACAAACACCTGTTCATGAACTTTTGGAGATTTTTAATGATGATTCCAAGAGATTGCAAGTGTCAACGTAGCTTTTAGTTTCTGTAAGATTATGATTTCATTATTATTTTTAGGTGAAAAGATTCCCACTGTAACACTTTGTGTTAGAAATGGTAGAAAATGACAAGTCTTTTCTACCAGGACTCTGAGTTCCATATTCACTGGGTCTGCTCTGGTGCTTACTGCATCCAGGAAATGGCAACAGCCAAAGACTTACAGTTCTTACCTTCTTCTGCCTACTTGTTTTTTATTCATTAGAATATAACTGACAGCAATCACAATGGAAGCATTACAACTTTTAGTAATTTAATTATTACAAACACTGTCAGTAGTGTGTTTAGATAGCTTCATGTACACCAGGTGGTAACTGACTGAATCTTGTTTTCCCCTTTCCCCCTCACTGCTTGTGCTCACTGCAGATATGGTCGAGTACTGTAAATTTGTACACTTGGTTCGACCCGACTCAACTGTACTCTATGTTAAAGAATAACAAAGAGAACTCGGGAGCTTTTATGCCTACACAATTGTTCACATTCCATAATCCAACAATACACTCTTGTTAGCTTGTTAGCCTGTGGATACTGTACATGGCTGCTGGTGGAGTTTGGCAAGACTTCTTAGATTTGGACCATTTGTAGCATGTGGTTATAATTATATTGCTTATTGATTTAAATACTTTTAGCATCTCCAAGTCATTAATTTTCAGATACTGTCATTGTAGAACAAAAAACAAGTTGGTAGACTTTTAATCACTGGAGAAATAATACACAAATGTAACAGACATCACAGTCCTGGTAGAGATTATTTAAGTTTAAACAGTATAGAACTCTTCCTTTTCAACCATTCTTTTGTGCTGCTGGTTGTGTGCTTTGTTCTGCTGAAAGACCCAAGACCTTTGCCTCAAACCTAATTTTCTGACACACAGTAACACAATTCTCTCTAAAATGCCTGGTATTCTTCTGATATCATCCCCACAACATGATAAAACCTCCACCATGTTTTCCTGTAGGTAGGCTGTTCTCTTCCTTATGGGCTATAAACAACCTGATGCACTTCATTCCCAGAGAGCTCCACTGTGGTTTCATCTGTCCACAGAACATTATCCCAGAAAGACTGTGTCTGGTCTATGAAGGTTTTTGCAAACATTAGTCTTGGCCTTTCTCTCACTAGTGGAGTCTCCTTGGCCTTTGTCCATGAGCCCTACTTGGTGTAGTGTGTGGTTTATGGTCCAGGCTGAATCACCACTCCAGATTTATCCAGATCAGCCTGAAGCTCTTTAGATGCCTTGCCTGGCATTTCTTTCACAATCTGCATCAACCTTTTGCAGAGATCGCTTTTTGAGTTATTCTTAGCACCATGTCCTGGAAGCATCTTAACAATAATATGACTGTGAAGCTTTTTGATAACATTATGAACTGTGGAAACAGGGACTTCAAGAATTTAAGAGGGGGTCAGACAATTGCCTGAACCAAAATTTCAAATTCAAGCAGACAAACACAAGATAATTTCAAACATAAAAATAAGTTAAGTACACACAATATGAATTTTGTTGGAAAAATCCCATGTATTATTAGCATATCGCAATGAGAATCTATGAGATACATATAGAGTCAAAAAAAATATTCAATGCCTAGAGCATCCACTACTTTGTTTCAGCCAGTGGCAATGGTAAAAAACTGAAACACACAATACTGAAAGTGATGCATCACAAACTAAAATTAAGCCTTTCCCCTGTCATCTTTTTTAACCCCCCTGGAATTTGCAGGCCTGAGCATGATACCAAAGGCACTAGTCAGTGTGCATTTACACTCTGAGTTAACATGTTTTAATTTCTCCAGATTAGATATCCAGATATAGACAATGTGTTAAGACCAGGTGTAAATGCAGCCCACGAGACACCTTTCAGTGGTTGTGGTGTTGCAAGTGCTTCTATTACCTTACCCAGCACCCAAAAGGAACTATTTACTGAAGACTTGAGGCCATTTTAAAGGAACTAGTCAGGCACATTGTGATAATTGCATGTTTGGTCTTATGCAACATTTATTTTAAGGTTTTCTTGTTCAGAGGTGCAAAATATGGGGGGATGGAATTCACAGATATTTGCTGTATCTGATTTATCACCGCATACTGAAGCCTGTAGCTGAGGAAACTCAAATTATACATATGGGTAAAGTAGGTGTAAATGCAGCACAGTATTATCATAGAGGGAGAGAGACCATAACCAGGTCCTGTCGGTGACATCAGTGGAAGCAACAGCAATATGGATATAAATTAAAGATGCATCATAAAGTAACTTTACCAGAGCTCTCTGCTCAGCATTAAATACATGACAAAGAGCAGCAATGCCTAAACCTGTTATTTTCCACAGATTTTATCTTTGTTTCCCTCTGTGGCCTCCTGTTTGAATATGGGATTTTCCTGATTTTTAATCACAGCTCACAGCAAGTCAAAACTGGTAAAACATGATTTAAGCAGTTAGTATGTATGATGTAAGCTGTTATTTTATCGTTATTATTATTTTAAGTTTTAAAGAGTTTTTAGGATTTTACAAAAGTTTTTTCGGAATGATTGCATGCTTACAGTTCCAAAAATGTCTTCTCTTAAAAGTTGGGCGGCATAAAACACTTTTTGCTGCACTCTATGCTTTCCAGATCTTGCTCAACTGCACTTTTATGTAATTCAGATAATCTTTGGCTCATTTATATCTGTACATACTGTACAGAAATAGCCTGCTAAACAGATCAAATTTAGAAACAGAAATGTTGTGTCCCAGTACATATAACTTTATTTATAGCAATTTATTATAACCTCTCCAAAAGAGGAAAAAATAACACCATTGATTTTCTACTGCATTATCTTTCTGTTTTATTAAGACCACACTTGCATCTTTTAATCTTAATCACATATTGTTCTTGCTGTCTTTTGTACATTTATGTGATGATCATCACTTTACATTTCAGTGGACAGCCTATGCATGTAACAAGTAAAAATATTTGATGCCTCGAGTACATTTACAGTAAAGTAATGTAAAAAATGCAAATGCATGTATGTTAGGAGGATTTTTCTTATTTACTGTAGACATTTCCTCTTAGGTTTTACCATTTCACTGTATTTGACCCAGAGTTGGGGCTTGAGTGAAATGGTGGACAGCGCAGGTTGTGAATTAGTCAGATGTCTTAAAAAATTTCTACTTAGCCTGAAACCATTATAATTTTTCTATGGTTGATGCAGCACAATATAAGAAAGGTATCACAAAGTTAGACCTTTGCTTATTTACAGACTTGCTAATTATCTGTTTCCCAGTTTGAGCGCACTAATAGCACATATACTGCAGAAACCACTATATTCAGCTGTCTTCATTAGCAAATAAATATGCTGGAGAGTTATTAATTCTAAATGCTTGACCCTGCAGTACATAACATGCTATGCTACATTACACTAAGATTCCTCTAGGGAAGACTGATGATTTTCTTTCAGCATTCAGTAATTGCACAAACACGGACAGAGGTTCAAAGTGTAATCAGTACAATTGCTCAATTTGATTTTGTCCATGTGGTTGTTAAATCATAGTCAGATGGCTCATGACCAAAAACAAGCTCCCTCTCCCTGTTGGAAACAATATTTTACATGTTATTTTGAAGTGAGCATAATAGCTGACTGGTTCTCCACTGGCTTAAGATCAAATTGCACCAAAGGTTTCATTCTAAGGTCTCCTCTACTCTGTTTCACAACCTACTTCCTGCTGAGAAAATCAATGCAACTAAATTGAAATAATTACAGTGTGTGTACTGCCATCTGTTATTAGAAACATTTTAGAAATTTCAAATATTCTACTTTAGGGACCTATACGGTCCTAGGCTAAATTACTGGCACTTCTGAATGTGTGGTGAAGAATTTAGAATAACTTCAGAAATAAGTGCAAATGAACTAATTTTGTGTGAGCAGAGAATTTAATAAAATATCCAAAGTTACCAAACAACCATGAACAAAAATACTTTTATATTGTGAAATAAAAAATACAGACATAAAATGTATGCTTCTCAAAATTATTGGCACCCTTTTTATGAATTCAAAATAGTTCCTCAAATAAAATTAAAAATAAAAACAAATCCAAAGCCTACAAGGCAATTACAGAAGATCTTGAAATCTGTTTCAACAGTTTTTAATGTTATCAAGAAGTTTCACAGTAATAAAACTGTTCCAGATGCTTCCAGGATGTGGTGCTATGAAGAAACTCAATGAGAGAAGTCTGTGAAAGGTGAAGCAAAAAATAAATAAATAAAACAAGATTAATGTTTGCAAGACTTTCACAGACCAGCTACAGTCTTTCTTGAATAATGTTCTATGGACGGATGAAACCAAAGTAGAGTTCTCTGGGAATGAAGTGAATCAGTTTGTTTATAGCCCATAAGGAAGAGAACAGCCTACCTACACTAAAACATGGTGGAGGTTCTATCATGTTGTGGGGTTACTTTGCTGCCTCTGGCACTGGGGGCATTGAATGTATCAAAGAATAAATGAAATCAGAGGATAATTAAATAATAATTAATTTTATATATCAATAATAAAGAGAGTTAATACCAAGATATTTTAGAGTTAAATGTTTTAACCAGTGTCAGAAAACTAGGTTTGAGGTGAAGATCTTGGGTTTTTCAGCAGGACAACAACCCAAAACAAACATCCATTAGAACAAAAGACTGTCTGAAAAGGAAAAGATAGACTGTTTTAAACTGGCCAGCAATGAGTCCTGACCTGAATCCCATTGAAAAACCTTGGAGAGAGCTGGAATATGTCATTGCAAAATGAATCCTGCAAACTTCTTCTTCCCCTCTGTCCTTGTAAGCATGTTTTGCAGATAGTGGTATAGGGTTCTGATAATTCCCAGACTGTGCTCCAGTGGGTGATAAAATTCAAAGATTAAGTACTGATCTGTGGGTGGGGCTTTTTTAGGACACATCATTGTTCATGTTTCTTTCGTCTTCAGTGTGCACCTTACAGTCCAAGAAGGTAAGATTATTTCCACTTATATCCTCCCGAGTGACCTTTTTGTTGCTGTCCACCACATTGATGTGTTCCATGAAGGCTTCAACTCCCTGCGTTTGATTTTGACGCTGGTGTCATCCACATAACCAAACCAGCGGCTGGGAGCAGTTTCTATGGAGATCAGGGCTCCTTTTACTACTTCTTCTATATTGAAATCGGCCACAATTGGTGAAACCGGTGAACCAATGGCACAGCAGTGCTTCTGTCTGTAGAAACCCTCAGTGTACTGGAAGTCAGAGAGAGATTGAGTAGGGCACATATATGGTCTGGGGTGAGGTCCTGTTGGACAAAGTGCTGTCCTCTAGCAGACATTTCCGTATAGTCTTTAATGCGTCTGGGTGGGAATGCATGCGAAAAATCAAATCGACATTGATGGATACCTTGGGCTCATATGAGTACAGCTTTATTTTCTCTAATCTTGCTGGCAAAATCTTGGGAGTCTTTGATGTGGTTCAGAGTGTTACCAACCAGAGGAACTAGGACGATGGCTGAGTGTTTGGCAAAGCAATAAGTAACTGAGTTGATGCTCCTGCCTTGTTTATATGGGAGTTCATAAATGCAAGGGGTGGCTTCCCCGGGGAACAAGCAATAATCTAGTGGCTGGTCAATGGATTTGTCCTTTTTTCAGTTGTTGTAGGCAGCTAATTAACTTTCTATTTTAGCTACTGGTAGGATCTGTCTGAGTGTTTTATAAGTGGCCATGTCGATGAGTAGCCTGCTCACCTTGGCATGATAAGGAGCTCTGTTTAGCACCACTGTGCATCTTCCAGCTGGCAAGATACGGATGTCCCAGTTTGTTTGTAGTGATGCCAGAAGCTTCCTTTCTTGGATGTTGAGGTTGGAAGATGGCTTTCACACTGGTGAGGGCAGCTGATACCTTCAACCGCAGTTGTTCAGTCTCAGTATCTGCCAGATTGTTGTATATGATGGCTAATTCTGTGGCCCTGATGAAGTCTACCATTGGCATCTGTTCCAGTGTTACTGCAAAGTGAAGTCCCTTGGCTAAGAAATGCTTTTCCAGTTGGTTGACTCCTCAGTCTGACAAGTTTGTCATTTCTCATGAATGTCCAGCTGTGGTGTACTGTCATCCCATCTATTGGAATTGCCAATGTGTGACAATAATGTTTAGAATTTGCTTGTCTGTACTTCCTTGCCCATGGTGTGTTGTGATTTCTGCATTTTCAACAAACTTGGACACTTCCTCAAGGACTTTACTGGCAAGATATGATGTCAGTTCCTCAAGCATTGGGTAAATCTTTACTTTAGGCACGACAATGGTAAAATAAATCTGTCTCACTCTTGTTAATCAGTTGGTTCTGAGCCTTTCGGGAGAATTCTTTCAGCTCTAAGGCCTTTCACTTTCCCAGAACCCAGGCATAAGATGTTGGAAATGATTCTGTGTTGCCTGCATCTCAAGTTGAAGCACAGGTGGTTTCTGTAATCCGCCAGTTCTCTGGAGATCCTCTAATATTACTGCATCAGTTGAAGGATGTTCATCCCAAACTGTGTAGCCATATGTGAAGATTCTTAGTCAGGTCATGTCATTTCTAAGTGCTATATGAAGGCAACTGGACTTGCTTGATATTCTTAAAGACATTTCACCTTTAATCTGTAAGGCAACTGTCTTAATAATCATTTCAGTCGTTTTTCCTTCATTTTGCTTTTCTTATTAATTATTTTAATTATTGACTGTATTTGTAATATTTTTTTAGTTTTGAATGTTGGTTGGATAAAAACAAACATTATGAAGGTGTCACAATGCTCTCTGTGTATTTGTGACAGCATTTCTGACTAATTTTATGATTTTTGCAAACCAAACAATCAGTCGACTAATGCAAAAAATAATCCTCAGATTAATCCATCATCAAAATAATCATTAGTAATAAACCATTCAATTCACTCATGCATGGGTAAAGGGCATTTTCTTGATTATACATAGTTTTACCTAAGTAACATGTGCACTTGGTTGCAGTTTGTTAGTTTTACAAAACACGTGTTATGTGCAGAGTTAAGCAACATTTGTTTTTCTTATATACTGTACATACTTAAGAACTAATCAGCACTATGAAGTGTTTTAAAATAAGTTAATATTGATATTCATTTTACAGGGACCACAACAGGCAGAAACAGATGGAAACCACATGAGATGTTATTACCTAAAATATTGGTGATGCACTAGAAAAGGATAGTGAAGTCCTATTGCGGATGCAGGCCGCTCAGCAAAAACACAAGGTATCAGTGATGTCTCTCGTTGCCCAGCTCATCAGGGGTGGATTTTCTCAGGCCCCAGTATTTCACCATTTTCGAACTGCCAGAGTTCAACCCAGGCAACACACACTCTTTCCACCAGGAGCAGTATTGCAACAAAAAACATTTTTTCAGCCCATAACTTCCATAAATGCAACTGTGGCATGGCCAATCTACTGATCATCCAATGTCTATCCATATATACAAACAGGATCATCAAGCTTTTTTGAGACATTACTTTCCCTCATGATCAGTCTCAGCAACAGCCTGATGCATGAGGGCTTAAAGCAATCTATGCTTAGTTCACTGTGTAAAACAGTGGGTTCAGTTAAACCATGTAAACCATGGGTTTATTTACTTCTCAATGTTTGTTAAGTTAGACTGTTAAGTTGTATATATTTAGATGTGTATAACAATGTTGAAGTATTTGAGATTTTTTTTAATATAGTTGTTGTTTACCTCTTCTGGTTCTTGTTGGTGCTGGACATAGCCTATATCTTCAAAATCTGCTCCCTGGACCTTACAGACATTGTGCAGTAAACAGCAAACTGTTATGACATGTGGTTCATTCATAATGTCCACATCTAGACATTTGCTCAGGCACTGCCACCTGCCCTTCAGCTTTCCAAAGTCACAATCAATAGTCATCTTTGCTCTGTTGATCTTAGACTGGAGCCAAGTTGGTCCTCCTGCAGCCTCCCTGTGTCAGCTTATTCCTTCATGATCTAGCTCCACATGGTGAAGACTGGATCACTGAGCAGCATTATGGGAACTGCTGTGCCACCATGGACTGCAGGGCTAGAAAATGATGACAAGTAACACATTATTTCATAATTTGATGCCCGCAACTTCTCTTCTATACACAACGTTACACATATAGATTGTTTAATACCAGAAAAATTAAAATCAAAATTTAAAAAAAAAATAAATGCATTACTGGAAGAAAGGATGCTCTATCATGCACTATTCCCATGAACATGCTGCAAGAATAGATGTTAAAATAGACATCAGACCACACAAACCAGTAAAACTACAGCCAAACACTAGTGGCAGTGGTAATACAATTCCAATATGCTTTAATGTGCACATTGTGTTGAGAAAATCTGTGTAGTCATTTAAATGGTAGGCATATTTGACAGAATTTCTTATTTTTTGATTGCTATTTTTCAGCTACCAGCAAAATAGTTTTTTTCTTTATACAGTTACTGTAAGTTCTTACCTGAACTTGTTGTTAGTGAAACCCTGCTCGGTGACATAGCTACTGGAAACTCTGTCAATGAGCTTGTCTTGTGCATTGGAGTTCTTGACCACAACATGACAGCATGATTGTTTAGAGGTAGAGATGATAGACCTCCATTTCTCATGCTTCAACGTCGGAAAGCTGCTTCACCAGCTTAGCTACACCCACATCGTTACCATAGCGACAAATGCAGGTAGAATGGTGATGTCTGGACACACAAATCTGATTTTGTCATTTGCAAATAACACTGCAGAAACATGGCCAAAAACTATTGCCTTGTTGGTTTTAGATTTTGCATTAAATCTTTTGACAAGAAGTAAAATAAAAATATTTAATTCAGCCTAAAACTGTTTTCTCTGGACTTAAGGTAAACCATTCATCCAATGAGCCCTAGTCCAGATGTTTTTAACTTGAACATAATATTTGTCACTTTCTTTATGTTTCCCCGACAGAAGTGTTTTCAGCAGTAAAATCTCTGGAGTGTTTCTTTCAGAGTGCCGGTAGGGACACATCAACATGTCATCTTAGGACTTGCTGTATGTGATAATCAGCATCTCTACAAATAAAAAAAAAAATAGATGTGTTTAGTGCTTCTGTTTGTCCTTTGATTCTGTGTTTCGTAACTAGGTAGTGCCACCTGTACACCTTTACACTGCACTGATTTCCACCCAACACAAACAGACACAGACATACACTAGTTGTGACATCAAAAGCCTCTTGACCAATTGATCAACACACTATATCAAAGCACAGTGTGGTTGGGTTGCTCTTGGGTCCTCATCCCAAAACATACCTAGTGTGGTGGTGGCAGGGTTGCCTCCTGCCACTATGCTCTTCACACATCTGTGTTCCCCAAAATACTGACACCTGTGGCACTCTCCAAGGTAAACTCTGATGAATGGTTGTGCTTGTGAAAGGAAACTGAATAACCATTTTCAGAGCAGATAAAGGAATAAGTCATGAAAGGTCACATCAAAGTGAGGTTTTTTCTTAACATGATTCATAGCATTTCTCATGAAATCGAACATCGCACTGGCCTGAAAAAGACTTTATTGTCAAATTCTCACTAACCATCATTTTTTGTGTGGTCTCAAAGTGGGCACTTACTTTCTACCAGGATGATATGTACTCTCTGGCAGGTACATGTCTCCATCACTGCAGCAAGGTGAGTTAAGTTAAACCACAGAGGTCAATGCAAACAAGAATCTCAGCTGGTGTCAAGTTGTTCCTTTATTTTTAGAAAAATGGTTATACGATAAAGTGTATGTGTGTGTGTGAATGACAGTGATGTCAACTAAAAATAGACAAAAGATAGCAAGCAGTGTGGTACTTGTGTGCCTCAAGTCGTGATCAGCGGAAACTCAAAGAGAACTTCACCAAATGGCTACCCAAATGAGTTGAGTTGCCATCTCCTGTTTTAAGTCATCCTTGATCCGTTTAATATCTGATAAATAAAATAAAACAAACAAACAAAAAAAAAACATTAATTATGTTTTAGTTAACAAACCTGAGTTTGTGGGGAAAGCAAATTAAATATTTTCGTGCAGAACATTGTGCAGAAATGGTCACTATAATCATTTTGCTTTGGCAGTGGCAAGTTTATGTTCACTATACACGTTTCCTTTTTATATTGATAAAAACTGAAATTTATATACCATTATCTATCATACAAAACATAGGTAAGTTTATTTTATATTAACGTATTTTCTAGGAGGAGATGTGAGGTAGGTCATGCATAATGCATCAAATATTTAAAACTCACTCATATCCAAGTCAAAACCCAAATGGAATTCACAAGATGAGAAAATACAGGCTTACAATTAAAATTCCACAACCATGTCCACTGGACTGCAAATTCCTATTGGAATCACAGATAGACAAAAGTATGGAATCTTACAGGCTGAGTCTATCTGGACGAGACCTCACAGACATCATGCATTGATACTGACCTATTGCTCCACTTATGAGAAGGCACCTGGCATTTTACACATTTGTCTATCTAGTCCGTATGGATGGATGCACCTCCGGAAAAACCCTAAGGTATTTTATATCTTTTCTATTGTATGAGTGGTATTTTTTTTTTTTTTTTGCTGCTGCATATTCTTGAAACAACCTATGCAAAGCACATCTCCTGAATAAACTTGGATTGCTTTGAATATTTTCAAATGTGTCAGCATCAGACCCAATGCATTTCCCTTTTGTGGACACATGAACACACAAACATGCACATTCAAACACTGCCATCTCTAAAGTGTACCAGATTGTTCCCCATGGATAAACATAGATGGGCTGTATTTTGATCTTTCAAAGCAGAAAGTGTGTTCCTCTGTTCCTTTCAAGACGTCAGGGTGTCTTGCCCATGTTCTGGTTTGGTACTTTTAACCCTGATTTTTTTTTTCCAGTTCACTGAAGTCAGTTCTTCTTCCTTTTCAATTTTTGACAACCTTTAGAATTGCAAATAGTACATGTAAGGTCACTCTGTGTGGGGTCATAACATAAGGGCCTTGAAGGGTGTTGCCTTTGTGATAACATAAACTAACTGTATAATGTGCCTTTTAAATACTTTTGGGTATTTTTTCTTGGACCACTTTCTTATTGTCATTATTGAAAAGGCAAAAAGATACTAATTAGTTAAAAGCACAATGGTCAGTCATACTGAAACAGTAAACATGCTGTTTTACAGTGTCACTGCTGCACAGAGCGTCATTTAGATAAGTTACGTTTTTAGCTATATGTGTATGTGGTCTTGTTTTTTTTATTATTATATAGAGTTTTGCTTCTGAGGCCAAGCAGTGTTTAAGTAGTTTCCCTGCCCAACAGTGAAGGTAGGAGGAGAGAAGCACAAAACTGCGGGAGAGAGGGAGGACATTTAGTAAACATTTTTGAGGTATTAATGTGCACAGGGAGAGAGGAGGAGATGGAGGAGAGAGATGCTCAGTGCATCATGGGAAGTCCACGGCAGTCTAGGCCTATAGCAGTATAGTGAGGGGATGGTTCAAGCTAATGCTGAACCAGTTCTAACCATAAGCTTTATCAAAGAGAGAGGATTTTAGCCAACTCTTAAATGTGGAGAGGGCGTCTACCTCCTGGACCCAAACTGGAAGATGGTTCCACAGCAGAGGAGCCTGATAACTGAAAGCTCTGCCCCCATTCTGCCTGTGGAGACTCTTGGAACCACAAGTAGTCCTGCATTCTGGGAACAAAGTGTTCTACTGGGATAATAAGGTACAATGAGCTCTTTAAGATATGACGGTACCTGACCATTAAGGGCTTTGTAGGTGAGGAGGAGGATTTTAAATTGTATTCTGGATGTCACAGGAAGCCAATGCAGAGAAGCTAACACAGGAGAGATATGATCTCTCTTTCTGGTTCTTGTCAATACTCTCGCAGCAGCGTTCTGAATCAGCTGGAGACTATTTAATGTTTTATTCAGACAGCCTGATGATAGGGAGTTGCAATAATCAAGCCTAACTTTTCTGGGTGGTTTAGAGGAAGGATGGTCCTGATATTTGTGGTGGCCAGCTGAATGCCGCATGACTGAGTGATGAATTTACACCATTGGTGTTTGAGATTTGGAGTTTTCCCAATGGCTGTTGCTCTTTCAATATTAATAGTGCCTTTGTCGCTAAACTTACTGACTTTCCAAAGCACTTTAGAGACATTTTCTTATCAAAAATAATACCTAGAAACAAATATAGTTACTTTGTGGACAAACCTTAGACATCAAGGTGTCATCAGCGCCTCGCTTCTTATTGTCCTGGGAGTGCAAGGTTGTGTTATCCCTCCACAGCATATCTCTTTATTGATCTCATTCAACTGACCACACATCAGCTGACTGAATGATTAATTTTACACACTTATATAAATAACTGAAATCACAGCATTGCATCACAGTACGGCAGTTCGGAAATTAAAGTGACTGCTGGTCGCCCTTAATGGGCTCTATATTAGTCACTATTTCATACTTGTTCTGTTGTCTGACAAAAACAGAAAAAAAATGTGAACAACTTTATTGAGAGTTTTGATTTATTATACTACTGTATAAGTGACCACAGAGAGTAGGAGGGATACAAACAGATAAAGGGCTATTGCTGTTTTTGAAACCAGCAGGTTTTACACGCTGTTCAGTGATTGTGTCCTCTGTGCACTGTCAGTCACCAGCAACTGGTGAGTCCAGACAGAAGGAGTCAAATAACCTAAGTTACAACAGAAGACTAGTCAGATCTGATCTAAAAGGGCAAATAAAAGAGAACATTATACAAGAATATACTGTTTAGAGAGCAGGATGTAAGAATATAATATGCTTCCTTCTATCAAATGATGATAATTCATTGGCACTTCAAAATTTGCAGCAGCTGCATTTTATTACAGTCTTTTAATAAGGAGACAAGGGAAGACAGGATAATAAAAGGGAGGAGCGATGAGTCCACAAGGACTAAATAACATCTGAGATGAGTCACTTTCACCTGCTCCTAATGTTTGCCACTGACAGTTTTTACTTTTAATATCTTGAGGTTGCTGCGCTAGTTAGGTGTCAAGTATAAAGGAAAATTCTCTCCTTTTTCTTGCAGTCTGGGTTTTATTTTCATAGTTTCTGCCTGTAAATTTCCACAGCTCTGTTTTGCTTCTTTGCTCAGACACCCATAAACCACAGTCAGTTATTCTAGTGTAAATTTCCTCTGAGACGTGCAGAATGGGGGAAGTAAATTGATATTTGCTAACAATTGCTATTTTCTCATTTGTAGAGTCTTTGAGAAACAGTTGAGTGAGCTCAGTGAGAGCCGTTATGAGCATAGAAGACAAAGGTCGGGTTCAAGCAAAACAAAATAAGATGATGGGGTGGGTGCCGCAGGTTAACTAGTTCCCAATCGAAAAGATGCTCTTTCCTCTTCATCAATCAGCTCCTGAGGCCTCATCTATAAAACAGTGCGGAGGAGCCACCCTAAAAGTGTACATGCGTACAAAAGCCAAAAATGGTGCACTAAAAGTAATCACTTAAAAAAAACTGTGAGCCTTCACACCTTCACACAGTTTCCCTTTATAAATCCCAGTAAACTTGAAATTGTGCAAAATTTAGAGAGTTTCATGCCCCCCCCCCAAAACACATTAACCATTAATGGACAATGTCATGAATATTGATGCACATATTGTTACAGTGGAGAATGGAGGCAGTGTAAAAAACGAAACAAAGTTTGAGAACTGATGGCTGCAGCAGCAGTTAATGCAACAAACAGGACAATTTCAGAGAATAAACAAAGTGATCAGATATTGAGGTGGGTTCCCTGAACAGTTTGTTGCACACTGTCAGAATATGGACCAATCAGGCTCATCTCATGGTGACTGTAAAGCATTTATAGGCTATACACAGCTGATGAAATCACAAAAGTAAATATCTAAATGACACAATAAAGTACTGTATTTAACTCAAAATCCAGCATATAGGTGTTTCCCTCGTTGTCACGGTTGATTGTGAATGCAGGTGGTTTCAGGTGAGGTGGCACTTACATGATGTTTTGATTATTGTGGCACTGGTCAATGCTGCAGGAACCAGAGCACATCTGAGAACTCCTGTCTCTTGCTGATGTACTGAGGTGAGCGTAGTGTGTCACTTCCTGCTGCCGGCGTTCATGCAGCCAGAAGTTTGTTTTGCTGCTCTGCTTCCACCCAGTTAATTTAGCTACTCTCTCCTCTACAGCAGCTAAATTACCACGTACATTTAAACCTACACTAATCAACGCTCGCTTTATCCCTCTTGTATCGATCTTCTCACTAATTCACAGTCACCCACAAGCTTCTCAAATCTGTTAGTTACTTTAGCCTATCTGTTAGCAATGGCTTCTCCTTCTCCAGCTCTCTCCTGATCGGTGTGTTTAATGTTCAGTTATAGCTCTGCCTCCTTTAGCAACAAGGGTACGTGTAGTAAATGTAATTTATTTTCAACGATGGAGGTGAGGCTCAGTAAATTGGAAGCATGGCTTCGCACCATGGAAACCAAATCGTTAGCAACAATAACCAGCCCCTGCTAGCCGGTGCGAGCCGTCCTAGCGTAGCTGCTACTCTCCCCGGCTGCTCAGTCATGGCGGCTGCTGACGGTCCCTAAGAAGAAGCGTAGCCCGAGACAAAAGCCGGTGGCTCACCACCAACCAGTCCATGTTTCAAACAGATTCTCCCCCTCAACGACACAGCCGCTGGGAAACAAACTCTGGTTATGGGAGGTCAATTTAAGACGTGAAGTTAGCGACACCAGCGACCAGAGTTAAATGTCTTCCTGGGGCCAGAGCGAGCGAAGTTTAATCATATTTAAAACTGTTTGCTAAGGATAAGCGTAAATATAGCAAGATTATTATTGACGTTGGCAGTAATGATACCTGGTTACGCCAATCAGAGGTTACAGAAATTAACTAGGAGTCGGTGAGTACATACGCAAAAATGATGTTGGACTCCATAGTCTGCAAGTCATCGTTTTATCACTGGCTGACGAGGTGGTGTCCAGATATTGGCTTTATAGACTATTGTTGGACTTTCTGGGGAAGACCTGGTCTGATTAGGAGGGATGTTGTAGATCCCACTATGGATGGAGCAGCTCTCATCTCTAGAAATCTATACTATGACAAGCCAGAGTTGAGACCAGGAAGCAGAGTTGTAGTCTTACACACTTCTCTGTGCCTCCATTACTGCTGTCACCCACTCAATACCCCATAGAGACTGTCTGTCCCCGACCACCTAAATTAATTAACTCAAACACATGCAGAAGATAGTTGTACTGAAAAACCTAATAAAAATAAAGACCATCGATACTGAAATGCAACAAAATATGAGAATTAAATGTGGACTTAAACATTAGATGACTCCCATCCAAAGCCGTATTAGTTAATGATCTGATATCAGATCATCACATTGATGTATTTTTTCTTACTGAGACCTGGCTGTCTCATGGTGAGTTTGTTAGCTTAAATGAATCCACCCACAGTTATATTAATACTTATATTCCCAGAGACTCTGACTGAGGAGGTGGAGTCGCAGCCATTTTCAACTTCAGCCTGTTAATCAGCCCTAAATTTAAAATCAGCCATTACTCATTTTAAAGCTCCATTCTTAGTCTTAAACACCCGACCTGGAAAACTTTAAAGCCTGTTCTATTTGTTATAATGAACCATGCTCCTGGACCATACTCTGAATTTCTGTCTGAATTCTCAGTTTTTATCAACCCTAGTCATTAGTACGGACAAAATAATTATTGTAGGCGATTTCAATATTCAAGTGGACGTTGATAGTGATGCCTCAGCACTGCGTTTACCTCACTTTCAGACTCACTTGGCTTTGCCCAGAGGGTAAATAAACCCACTCATTCTTTTAACCACACCCTCGACCTTGTTCTGACCTATGGCATAAAAATTGAACAGTTTAATAACCTTTGAACTTCTGTTACTGGATTACACACCATTAGGCAAAAATTTCATTATTAGATGTCTATCTGATAGTGCTGTAGCTAAATTTAAAGAAGTGATTCCATCAGTGCTAAATTCACTGACATATCACAATATAACAGAGAACTCTTGTGCTAAACTTAGCCCCTCCAAAGCTCCTTTATAGCGTTTCAGGCTCAATGAGAAGAACACTCAACTCTATTGCCCCTCTAAAAAGAAGATAATTAAACAAAGGAGGTTAGCACCTAAATCTAAACCATCTCTTTTACACCTCTTACACCTCATCCCACCCAGGCTGCTTAAGGAAGTTCTACTCTTAGTTAGCACTTCTCTATTAGACATAATCAATTTGTTCCTATTATCAGACTATGTACCACAGTCTTTTAAAATAGCTGTAATTTAACCTCTTCTTAAAAAGCCTACCCTCGATCCAGATGTCTTAACCAACTATAGAACCATATCTAACCTTCCCTTTCTCTCTAAGATCCTTGAGAAAGCTGTCACCAACAAGTTGTGTGACTTTTACATAATAATAGTTTATTTGAGGACTTTCAGTCAGGATTTAAAATGCATCATAGCACAGAGACAGCACTGGTGAAGGTTACGAGTGATCTACTAACAGCATTGGATAAAGGACTTGTCTTTGTACTTGTTCTGTTACATCTTTGTGCTGCATTTGACACTATTGATCATCAAATCCTATTACAAAGACTGGAGCATTTTGTTTGCATCAAATGACTTGCTCTTGGCTGGTTTAGGTCCTACTTATCAGATTGATTTCAATTTGTGCACATTAACGATGAATCCTCCATCTACTCAAAACTTAGTCACAGAGTTCCACAAGGTTCTGTGCTTTGACCAGTTCTATTTACCAGATATATGCTTCACTTAAGCAATATTTTCAGGAAATATTCCATAAACTTCCACTGTTATGCAGATGACATCCAAATGTGCCTATCAATAAAGCCTGATGAAACCAATCAGTTAGCTAAACTTCAAGCATGTCTTAAGGATATAAAGATCTGGATGACCAGCAACTTCCTACTATTGAACTCAGATAAAACTAAAGTTATTGTGCTTGGCCAGCAACACCTCAGAAACACATTATCTAATGACATATTTATTTTAGAGGGCATTGCTCTGGTCTCTAGGACCACCGCCAGGAATCTTGGAGTTGTCCTCCTCCTCACCTACAAATCCCTTAATGGTCAGGTACCATTCTATCTTAAAGAGCTCATAGTACCTTGTTATCCCATGAGAACACTTCACTCCCAGAATACAGGCCTACTAGTGGTTCCTAGAGTCTCCACAAGCAGAATGGGAGGCAGAGCTTTCAGTTATCAGGCTCCTCTACTGTGGAACCACCTTCCAATTTGGGTCCAGGAGGCAGACACCCTCACCCTCCCTCCCTATAAGCATTAACACCTCAAGAATACTTGTTACTAACTGTCCTCCCTCTCTCCTGTAGTTTTGTGCTTCCTCGTCTCTCTCCTCTTCCTCCTGTCACTTTCTGCAGGTTTTTTCTGGTGCTCCTGAGTCTGGATCCATGGTTCTAGACCATCTACTGCTCCATGAGCCTGATCAACACCCACTGCTTTAATTATTGTGATTACTACTGTTACCGTTGCATTTAGTACTATTAGTAATAATATCATCCTGTTAGTATAACTGTAGTATATATAGCTATTAGTCCCATTATTATGCCATGCTCGCTCTCTTCCCTCCTGCACCCCGCTTGTCTCTCTCTCTCTCTCTCTCTCTCTCTCTCTCTCTCTCTCAACCCAGCCGGTCGAGGCAGATGGCCGCCCACCATGAGCCAGGATCTGTTCAACAAATGCACTATTTATTCCTATTTGAGTAATGCTTGTCAAAAATTACTTTGCTGTTTTAAAAAAATAAAAATATATATTTATGGGACTAAGATTCTTGCTTTCAGGAGGAATGAATGGGCTTGAGACAGAGTGCCACAGACAGGGTAAAGAGTTCAAAAAGTACTGAATAGACTTGTGGTCATTATTTGAACCTGCTTCTGAAAAATGTGTGTGGTGGCAATACTGATATTAACAGAAAAAATGCAATGATGAAAAGCACATCACTTCCCTTGCAAATGCTTTTTCTTGGTATTGACAATAGAATGGCAAAGCAGCGAAGTTCCTTCCGTCAATGTCCTTTTCACTTTCAGGTTCATGAACCTCCTCTGAGCTTTTTATTGAAGAAACTGCTCAGGGTTCCAAGCAAATTGTCTTTCTAAAGACTATTTATTGTAGTAAACTTGCTCTACAAGCTGCGCTGTTTCCAAAAGGGTATATGGTACAGCCCTCATTTTACATGCATTATGCAAAGTTTGGAACAACATACTTGAAAAATTAAATCACCATATATTTCTTATTATGTATTGCATAAAAATGGCATTACTAATTACTCAATAGCAAAAGTAATTAGTTATTTACTTGTGCTGAAACAACAACTGCCTCAAAAGCAGCTGATCCTATAAGGCCCAAATCCCCAAGATTCCCAAAGGTACTTGCTTCATTTTGTGCATGTTGGTTTGAGGTAATTTAATTACTCGAACTCTAGTTTTGAACCATAACTGTATAATAAATATAGTTTAAAATACGTTACACCAATAACAGGGGTTCCATAGGGGCCTATGGCAAACTATCTTAGCCCTGGGCCCTTAGGGCTAAGAAAATCACCGTGCCTCCAACTACTTCAAAGCCATTACACACACATGCCAATATCTGTTTTTAACCACTGTTGATACAGCTGTCAAGATGTTGAGATTTAACAAGCACTCAGCCCACAGTTTTTAATATAGTCTGCCAATTGAAAATTGACTGTAAACCCCAGTGACTACACACAGAACTGCAGGAGTCCCAACCTCACCATGGTGCTATGGGGCTCCCACACTCCATCTCTGATGTGAAAATGAGTCCATAACCTCTCTTGATGTTCTTACTGCAGAAATGGAATATAGATGAAATCATCTGAAGCAAAGAATCACAGCTGTCACGGATAAAGAGAAGCTCAAAATGACAAAAACAAAGTCTCAAAAATGGTCTCAGGGAAAAAAAAAAACTTTGACTTTTTCCAAGAACCTGATTTTGTGACTGATAGACAAACTATAAAATTCTGTAGTTTCTTCCACACAGCTTTCTCTCTTTCTGCTTAAATGAGTTTATTTAATTTGTCATTTTTAGGAGACAAAGAGTTTCCAGGGTGAGAGTTCTCTTCGCCTTGGCATAAAAGTATCTCAACAGGACTGGTTAGAAAATGTGCTATGTCTTAAAAAAGTCTACCAAGAACAGGTGTCGGAAAAGGGTAGTTGTCTTATAATAGGGCCAATATAGTATAAGCTGCCCATCCAACACCTGAGACAGAAAACAAGCCACCTAATGGCCAATCTCATTATCTGACACACAGGGCTGTCAAACATGTTGTTGATACTTGAGGGTTGTGCGTGTCAACTCCTCTTTAAGCCTATGCGACCTACCTATAACACTCTCCATTTTGTGGAACTACAAATGCATTTCCTGTGTTTATCCTCACAAACTTCCTAGCTTCAGAAAGTATTCAGAACCTTTTATTTTTTGCACACTTTACCATGTCATAGATTCAAATATAAATGGATAAAATAACCATTTTGCCCACCAATTTTCACTCAATTACCCATTATGACATAGTGCAAATATGCTTTTAAGAAGTTTTTGCTTATTTGTGAAAAATCAAAAACTGAAATCTGAATACAACGGTCAGAATCTATGATGATTTATTTTTGTGGAGCAACTTTTTCATACACTTCTGTCTCCCCCAGGCCTCCATATGCATCCTGCAGTTATCTCAACATGTATTTGCTGCTACTCCTACTGTTTTTTGCATCGCTGCAGCAGCCTGCAGAGTGTAAATTGTAATTATCACATTGTGGGCCAGAAATACTTATGCGAACCCTGTGGTGTAAAACATCTGAGGCTTCAGACAATTGTTTCATACAGGCATGTGTGAGCACACTTCTAAGAGCTTGCTAAGCAGATCAAAAATATATTCCTCCTAGTGCATTCCTGTACAAATTTTTAACAGTATTACCATTTTTTCAGTCTTATTTGACAGAAATTCACTGTCACTTTGCCATATCTTATCAAACAATATAAACGGGTATTATTGTTTATTGAAGTCTTACAGATCCTGAGTCTGTCCTAGCCTTGTTTTGACCTCTGTACCATCCTGTGTAATGGGGATGTACTTAAAGGTTGAGTATTTAGTATAGAGTTATTTGTGCTGAGCAAAATGTTGACACTATCTAAGTATATACTGGTGTTGTCTTGAAGAGTGGTGCAGTCAACAAATGTACAGATCAATGCTTAAGGGGGAATAATTGATTAGTGCCTGGTGGGTTAATAGGTTAAGACAAAAAACTGAGTATATTATTGAAATGCAGTTGGGTTCTGTCTAGCTCTGGCTGGACATGAGTCATTTCATCATCAGACAAAAGTTGGTGGTGGTAGTCCAATTCATCAGTACAACCCCACTGTTATCTCAAAAGTGCTATAGAGAGTTGAATCAGAAGCATCCCTCTGACACGATATCAAAAACATTAATCCTAATAAGATTCACAAATATAGCAATTATTGCAAGGGCATTGTATTAGGCAAAGTTATACTGGGAAGGTACACTGTACATGTGCTGCTTAGGTCATTCCAAATTTTTTCACTCAAGATTTTTTATTACGGAGTTGCCTCAGAACATGTTTGTTTATCTTTGCAACAACTGATCATCTCTAAGCTTTAGCTAATTAAAATTCACTCATGTATGTGGATAAGACAATAATGACAGCAGTTGCAGATTCACAAGTTCTGGGACATGAATAAACTGACTTTTATGTAAATTATTAAATGGGTGGAAACGAATAAATTGGTGTTAAATGCAAATATAACCAATTTGAAGTAAACAAAGCCAGTCTGACAATATGCATAAAGAGAAGAAGGAGACAACTGAAAATACAGTATGTAGTATCAGGAAAAGTTCAAAGGAAGAAATCACAAAAGTTAAACTACTGGGAATCAAAAGATAAAATAATTTGACATGAACAGCTCATGTGCCTTTGCTCATGTACTGTTTGAACAAGGATATCTAGACATTCTTAAAATTATATCTAATAGTGTAATTTACTTCAGCTATGCAGTTACTGTAAATGTGGGATTACAATTTCGAGGTGTAGACGGATTGCTGATTCATTTAGATAAGGCAGCTGGAATAAGATAAATAACTGGAGGTTATATACGTATAATGGGAGGAGACTGAAGAAAATAAAGTTGATAGTGTCAGTGATATAGTATTAGAAAGCTATTGACGTGAAAATGCCATAATAGCTCACTTAGCTGCTTTGCATAATATGAGAGACAAAATGGAGGCTGTGTAAAATGGAAGGAATTACATTGATTATGAACAAGACAAGGAACCCTGTTTTCTTGGCAACGCAATGACCGGGGCAAACAGCAGCACCAACAGTTTGGTAATTTCCTGACCTTGACATTCACTTTGACCATCTGTGCACAGGTGGGAAGGAAAATAACCTGACATCTGGGAATTGAGGCAACAAAAAGTGGGAGGTTCATTCAAATGAGACAGTGCAAAGTGAGTTGTTGGTATTTTGATGGAAAATGTATCTTAGACTTTCACAAAAATGGTAGCAGATTGACATTGCACCAGAAACAGGTAATTCCAAACTTCTATTCTTAGTGCAGTTTAAGCAGAAAAAATACACAGCAAACGTGGAATGATGCTTACGATGTAAATATAATGTAAAAAAATACCATTTATCTGATCACACAGTAGGGATATTTAATTTTGCATCAAAGAAGTACGTTCTTGTGTTTAAAGCAGGGATGTCACTTAATCAGTATCTGCTGTCCGCAGCTGATTTATACTGAAAGTGAGATAATTCTTCAGTTCATTTAATCCCTGCAGGATCTGAAGGCAACAGGCCACATATGTTGATAAATCTGCAGCTTGTGATTCGAGAAGTGCAGCACCAGAGCTCAGTGCCATTACACACGGCTGATTCATTAAATCACCTGCAATGACGCCAGACTGCTACAAAGTAACCCCATAAATTCTACACACATCAGCCTGGTATGTTATGACTCAGTATGCTATTGTTCAAGTGGGAGATGTTGGATTGCAGTGCCTCATCAATTTTGTGTCATCATTGCCACCTTTTCAATTTCCCATAAGCAAAAGTAAGATTTCATGTTTTATTCTTTAAATGTATTACAGTGCAAATGCTGTTGTGTCAAATTTAAGGTATGATGTGAACATTTATGACGTGAGATACAGTAGGATTGATGCGGTCATATAAACAGCCTCATCAACATTTATATTACTTATTTCAATCATCATTTTACACGTCTGCCTCTGGCTGCAGATGTGAGGTGCTGTGTGTTCAGATCGAGGCAGCATCCAGACAACATTCCTGGAGAAGCCTCTCTCCATTTGTTGAGCTGTCATGTGTCATTGTGATTGGCACAGAGTGATGTGCCTGGCTGAGAGGGAATTTATTATTCACCACACAATCCTGTTTTATTCCACCTCACCTGGTCCTTTTGGACTTTTTCACTGCTGAATACATGAACCAAAATAGCAGGTGCACTTGGAGACACCCAGACAGGCCGAGCTTCCCCAGAACCACCACTTTGTGCCTGCTGTTATTTAGTCATAAACCAAAGTTTTAAAACTGAAATGTTGACCTGGAGATGGTGTTAGGATATGTGGAAAGGTGAGAACTTTGACCAGCTGATGGTACAAGATTAAAAGTCAGGGATCACCAAAGTCATTAGAAATCATCTTATGAGCACTTTTATTGCAATCCATCTATTAGTTTTTTGTTGTTGTTTTTTTTTTAAGATATGTCAGTCTGGGCTAACTTTCATCCATAGAGCCATGCAGCATGGTTTAATAATCTAATCTAACAAACTCATTTGTATATAATCCATGCACTGTTAAGACACCCCCTAAATGCAGCCCATCCGTTTCTAGTGTAATGGCAAGTTCTGCAAGGTGCCCTGGTTCATTATCAGATCATGAGGTAAATATAACACTTTGTCTGCAAGGCCTGAATATTAGTTACAACCATGATGAATGCTTTTTACTTGTCATTTCATTCTCTTCACGCTACTCATGACTGCACAGGCATCCAACAAGCAACCCTTATGGAAATCTCTGCTCAAGTAGAAAGGTGCATGCATAAAAGCTCCAATTGTAAAGGGAAAAGAAATTAGAAGTGTGCTGTAAAATGAGTAGTAATTTCTCAAACCACTGTAAAACATCAGTTCATTTTCTGAGGTGGGGAGGTTGGGGGTGCAGGGGACAGAGTGGTGGGGGTATCCATAGCTAGTCTTGTAGCAGGGCCCCTTGTGAATCTTCTTTTGCACAGATGAAGGAAATTACATTAAGCATTCAATATTCATACTCTCCCCATTCACCTTTAACCTCTCTCTCTCTTTTTTCTTCTGTTTCATCCTCTCACTCCATCTATACTCCACCTCCTCCTCTCCATCGTCCGAGGTGGTGGGATGAGATGTTGTGCTCCTACATGCCATTTTGATGTACTGTGAAATAACTGCTGGTCAGGCTTGGGCATTACTGCAGATGAATACAAATTGAAAAGGAAGTGCTAGGAAACTCAAGGTCACTCCAGAGGATCATTTCAGAATGTTAGTTCATTAGCTGGGGTCACATGCTTAGGTTTTTTTTAATTCTCATTCAAGATTTCAGGTCACCTGTTTATATAGAATGTGACCAAATACAGTCTGGGGTTTACATGTGCCAACGCATTTAACTGGAACAGCAGTGTGACATCCGCAAAGCTGAAGAATCTGTCATGCATTCATCTTCCTCAACAGCTATTGTATCTCTTTGTCACGTGGTGTCAAAGAACATTTTGGTGACTTTATCAACAAGATCAAATAAATGCACAGGGAAGAAGCGCAGTAACGATGGAATAATTAAATGTAAATAAATCCTTTTTTTCTGATCGCTCTCCAGCCAGTGGATACATTTAAATGGGAATTAAAAAGTTAACATTTATTGTGTTTAAAGCAGGGACGTCGGTAAAATCAGTCTGCATTTATCTATAAATTATTATGATTGATTCTTACAGTATCAGTTGCCCACAGCTGCATTATACTGTATGAAAAGTTTCTCTTTAATTGCAAATGCTGCTGTGTCACACTTTTTATAATGTGAGTATTTATATTATGAGAAGATATTTTTTCAAGTTCATTAAAAAACTTTGGTAACATTGGTTTGAAGATACTTCAGTATGATCTGACAAACTGGCGTCTTGTGCTCTTTCAGTCTGCTCCTTCCTCTGACGTTGTCTTTGCAGGAAAGTTCTCTTGTGTTTTTTTCTGTAAAGTTAAAAGATACATGTGGTCCATCCTCAAGTACTTAAACAAATTCACAGTAATCCAATCATTATATTTTTGAGCTATCTTATACAAATTAAATCGTCAGCCTTTGAGTGGATCCACATTAAAGAGCAATTCCCTTAATTTGAACTAAAGGGTGAACAGTCCAAACTATAAAAAAGGCAGACTACGACTAGACAAAAGTATGTGGTCATGGGTGTATTATTTCAATGTATATTACTTTTGTTACAGTAGGTAAGGTAGGTAAGGGATACGGGAGATAGGGGAAGGGTGTGGATAAGGGTAGGAATGGGGGAGTGGGAGTAGGGACTGGGTAGGGGTTAGGGTCGGGGGCTTCAGGGGGATGGATGTTCTGCTGTAGCTGACCCCTGTCTTCTTCTTTTTCCTAGCCCTCTTCTTTTTGGCTTCCTCTCTTTTTTCTCATGTATTTGTTAATCTTCACTCTTCTATGTCTCCCCCTTCAATCTCTCATTGTCTTTGTTCACAATCTATCTTCAAAACAATATTTTTTATTCAACCTTTTAAAACAAATTCTCAAGCATTCTGAAACAAGCAGGTTGTCATTCCGAGGTAAAAGGATCAGCTGAGGCATCGTACCTGAAGCTGTTTCTTCATGGAGGTTAGGAGGCTGATTTGCTCTTCGGTCAGGTTTTCCTTCGTCCTCCACTCTGCCTCCTTCCTGAGCCATTGTTCTTTGTGCATGTTTCCCCCATTTTCCACCTCCTGCACTTTCCTTCTCCAGCTTTTGTCTCTCTGAGCCAGCTCCCGTTGCAGGCTTACCTACAGTGCGTCAGAGCTGTTCTCCCACTGCTCTTCACTGCTCTTTAGCTCATGTTCTTTTAGAGTGAGCAGGGCCAGGCAGTCTATGTAAAGCTTAGTGCCAGCCTGTATTTTTCTGGTGAATCTTTTGAGGTGCTCATCTTTTTGTCTTAGTTCCCCTTGGAGCTGGTTCTCTATCTCTCCATCCATTTTTTTTCTTTTTGAGAGACTTAATCTGAGTGACCAGAGAGTAGAAGGCATCTCTGAGGCCCTGTTCAGTGCAACTGCAGCACACTGAACAGGGCCTGTACCACTCTGGCCACTGAAGGGTAGCACTAAAGTGCAATGAAATAGAAACATACAGTACAGTTAGTTGATGGCTAAATCTCACGTCCCACGTTAACACAACCTGTGGACTTATGGATACAGTTGAATTTACTTTAGTCTAAGTACAAGACTCCTTGAAACACTCCTCAACAGAGAGCAACTGCACCAGAAATGTTATATCCTAGTGCATTCCCTTCACTGAGTTCATACTATTAATACAGTTCATATTCTCTAAATCTAATCTAATCTAATCACAGCCGACTGCTTGAATTCATTCATATCCAATGAAAAACCTACATTTTTTTATATAACAGTGTAATAAAATTCTTGAGCCTATATTTTATTGTTATTTTCTCTTATTGCTATCAAATGGCCACAGAAATGCTGGCACATCAATTTTCAGGGTGAGTTGAGTTTATTTGGGAATAAGTTTGGTTTACTGTAGATTATTTTATTGAAAGTCAATGATAATATTATGCTCAATGTTTTTAATCAGGTCTTACAAATATGCTTGTTTTTGTCATATTAGAATTCACATTTCTCTTTTATTCCATATGTAATCTCTTGTGTAGTGACACTGACAGTTAGGGTAATCTGTTTTGGCATTTTGAGAGAAAAAAGACACACTGATGAAGAAAAAGTACAGCAATCACAAAATCCTCTAATCAAAATATGTTAGAAGGACTGCAGTTCTTACTGGCTTACTATTATTAAATCATTAATTATTATTATTATTAATTAATTAATTAACCCCAATTAATTATTAAACTTTTGATAATTAACTAAACAAACCACATTAGAATGTATTGAAGCTTCAGACATATTATGGATAAATATCAGTGAAGTGTAGGCAGACTAGAAAGGCACAGTGATGAAACAAGTTTCTCCAGGTCAAACAAGAAAATCTCTCCTGGTCTCTTTGTCTGTGCATTTTAGCTCAGTGAAGATACTGAATGACGACAAAGGGAGCGGTCGCACTCCACAGCTGAAGCTCCACTTGAGTCTGTAATGTGGTTCCAAGTTGTAGAACTTTCTGATATAGTAGTTGTTCAAGTTACTGGAGTTAAACTTGTAGATGTAGATTGTTGTTTTGCAACAGTTGTTGGTTCATTTTTAACCAAAGACAGAGACAGTGCTCACTTCAGGTTGCTGAGGGAAAATGAGGTTTTTCTGCAACAGCAGATTCCAACCAGGACATCCATTAATGTGTCAGAGTTTTAGTCAGATGAAGTGATAACTGAACATCTTCATTATGTGTTTTAGTTCATCAGGATTCCAACAAAGCTCTTGATGGAATTTTACAACTCCCATCTGATTCGTTTTCAACGTTTGTGAACTTATATAAAACATTAAAAACACTATGGGAAGGTTTTGACCTTATATTTCAGTTCAACCACAGACAAATAGTAATAACTTTTTATTGGTAACAAGATCTCCTGATAGTATCAGAACACGCTGGAGATGACACAAAGTTTCCTGGTCTGACCCCCAGTCAGTGTCTTGTATTACTACTCACACATCCTGGGCCCAAACTATTAAAGACATACAATAAATCAGGAACGCAAAAGCTCCATGAGGTGCAAAGATCCCCTCACTAGAGTGACTGTTGATGGTACAATACTGTTACTGAATATCTGTATCTTGGGATCCATGATAAAGAAAGTGCTAATGTTTTCAGAGTGCTTTCCTTTAATAGATGTCAATAAACAACATCACTCATTCAACCATAAAGCAGGCCACTCTTTTTTGTTGCAAGGAACGCTCATCATTTTCATCTCCAGTCTCATAGTATAACATAAACGATATCTCAACAGGATTCTATTTTGTTTATTTTTAATGTTTTGTATTTCTTCTTCTATGGGCAGAAATTAGAAGGGCAAAATCAGTTTGATTTCAAAAAAAGTGAAACCTGAAATGTCACCTTTTTTCTAATTACTGCTTATGGATTAATAAACAAGGGGAAAAAAACTTACATAAACTCAAATATAATTCATCCTGTAGGACAAACAGTGTTGTGATGCAAAAGGCTTGAGAGCAGAGTGGAAATTGCAAAGAGGACAGAAAGAGAAGAGTCTCCAATCTGTCTTCATTGGCCTTGGGTGGAGTGGATAGTTGCTGTGGGTGAAGGCTGGTGGCAGTTTGGGCGAAGCTAATCAAAATGAACTGTGAAAGCTTGCTGGTTGTGTCAGGGTCACTCTCATTCATACATGAAGTACAAGTTGTCTGATCTGTACTGTATGTGTGTCTGAGAGAGAGATCAGAAAATGAAAGCTTACTTATATGCGAGAGAGCTCAGAAAATAACAGTGCACAGTAAATTGAGGGTAAGTTTACTCACAGAGGACTGTGAGTACATGGCCAGTTTGACTTGGTATCTGCCTGTTGCTGCACATTTCCACATGTACCAATATGGCCTCTTTCCTTACACTTTGTATTTAAATGTTAACTCAAACCAGAGAGAAAATTCACAAACATCTCTTGGGTGAGTTAATTGCATAAATCTTTCAAAATGAACTGATTAAACACCATACACTGATATGACAGTAGCATGTGATGGCATGTGATGGCACTGTATAGCCAACAAATATTCATAAGATTCCAAGTAGGACTGTTTGGTTACGATTAGCAATTCAAGACGCCTGTCCCTTTGCAATATTCATCATTTGGGAGGACACATCACGCTGCTTGCTAACATAGAGAGCCGCAGTCCTGACAACACCTACGCTCTGTTTCCCTCATTGGTCTCTGAAAATGTTAAACACGTTCCTGAAGTTAACTTGCCATATCTTAGGACGAACTGGCATTCGGAAGAACTGGTGGCACAGACAAAAATTTAGGGGCATAGTTATTTTTTAAATGAATTACATTAGTGTGTCTCTTTTTTAAACATCAAACATAAAATATTCATAAAAAACAATAACAAACTGACTTAAATAGAATATTTCTAAAGAATTTTGAAAAATTGACATTTAGTTTGAACCTGACACAAGGCCATGATGCATTGTGTACCACAAATGCATCTCTTTTTCAATGTAGACTAATCCACTGTAGGCTTTTGAAAATAGGGTTGTGATTTCATAGTATTTTATCCTATCTGTATCCTGTATCAAATACTCATGGAAATAGGGTTACCGAATAAGACTAGCCATTTTTGGTTGAACAACAGTGGGGCCAGCATTAGAGCCATGAATGTCTGTGCCTGAGTGAGCGAGAGAGTGAGTGGGTGTGAATGACTGATAAAATTACATCACTGGTCAGCAAAATGCCTTGTAACTGAGTGCTGATGTCACATCATTGGTTGGCTGAGTGTTTGAGTTTCCCCACTGGCCATTGTTCTTTCAAAATGAATTGGCAGAACAGTCTGTATTGCATCATCTGGGGGGTGATTACAGTGTTGCCAACATAGCATGTTTGTCACTAGACTTATCAACGTTACAGACCCCTGCAGCAACTTTTCTTGACAGAAGAACCTAGTGACAAATCTAGCAAGTTTTTTGGAAAAACCTTTTCAAGAGAATCATCTATGTTGTCCATAATTGCAAGATTGGGCTTTCTCTCTGCAGGCAAACCTCTCATTCAATTGACTGCATGGTAGCTGCATAGATGTGAATGAGATTTTAACTTTCTCTCTGAGGTATCATTTTACAGGTAAATATAGCTGAAATCACAGCACAACCATTGACTTTTACCTGTGTATATGGTAATTATGTTGGACAGCAGCATCAGCTTGTAAACAGCTAGGAAGTGACTTCTGGTTAACATGTCGTCTTAAGGGGCTACATTTCAGTCACTATTTCATTCTTATTCTGTTGTGTGATGACAGAAAAAGAAAAAAATAGGGAGGGGTGTGGTTCAATTCTGCCCAGCCCAGTGTCCCGGCTCTCTACTTAATGGTCTTGTCTCAGACAGTGTGGCTCCTGCTGGTTCTTTGCTTAATGCTGGTTCTGCTTCTGTTTCCCCTACTGTTACTCCCATTAATTTATTCCTTCCTGTGAGGATCACTGAACAGCAATGTGCATTACAAAAACCTACTCACAGCCCACACATAAACAGGCTTATCATATATAAAACCACTTCTTCAGTTCCTGCCACTGAATCAGCTAACTTATGCTTACTCAGTATAAGATCTCTTGCCAACAAGTCTATTATCTGCCAGGATTTTATCACATTGAACAATATTGATTTTCTTATTATCAGAGTCTTGATAAAAGCCTGATGAATGTGCCCCTCTCATTGAGTCTTCGGCCATAGAATTTTAATTTTTCCACCAGCCTACAATGACAGGGGTTGGCCTTGCAGTGATTCACAGAACTGATTTTAGTTCTTCTCCAGTCTCGCTCTTTTTCTTCTTTTGAATCTTGGCTTAATTTTAAAGAATAAATCTTACGTGCTTTAATTTATCGTCCCCCTAAACTCACTTCTGGTTTTATTCAGGAATTTTCAGATGTTTTATCAGCCCTTGACAAATGAAAAAGTTCTTATTGTTGGAAATTGTAATGTCCGTGTTTGTTGCCTCTCTTCCTCCTCTTTTACTTCTGATTTTATCAAACTTTAAGAATATTTGATTTGACCTGATATGTGAAACAACCCCCATTGATTTGCTCTCACTCCCTGATTTCACTTGCTTCTTTCTATGTTTGTTTACCTCCTCTAATACATTTCTTAATTCCAGTAAACACAGTGACTTCACTGTAGATGAACTTTACTATGTTTTTAATAATACTTGTGTGAGCATTTTAGATTCCATAGCTTCAGTCAGGTATAAAAACTGAAACTTTCTCTTCTACGTTGGCTGAATGAAGATTTAGGGGACCTACAACCACAATGAAGTAAGGCAGAGCATCGATAGAAAAAGGACAGGAAGAACAATGGCTCTCTTGCCTCTCTGAAAAACCTAATGTCCACTTATCAGTATCCAATAAAAGAAGCTAGGAACACCCATTTTTCCAATCTCATTGCTAAACAGAGTCACAATCCCAGAATCCTTTTTAAAACATAAATTCTGTTTATGTCCTCTTAAAGACTCCTGCTCTAGTCTCCTGTTTTAGGTATAGCTCTCCGAGCTGCCCTTTTTATCGAAGATTTTATAAAAAAAAAAAAAAAAATCGTTTCCACCCAAATGAGTTCTTCTATGAATATCAATGTATTTTTTGCAAACATTTTGGCTGTGTGCCTTCACAGCTAAAATTTGGTGGAGCCACTGAACATAACATGCTGCAGCAAATAGATTGAATAGAACATAAGGTTGGAGTCAACAATGCCATTATCTACCTAATTCAACAAGCCTTTTCTCACCCGGACAAAACAAATAGCACAGTGAGAATCATGTTTTTTGACTTCTCTAGTGAATCTCCAAAATATGCGGGTAGACATCTCTACAGCTGCCTGGAATCCTCAATGTGTGCCTGATCAGCAATAAAGGAGCACCAGAGGAGGCCGTCCTCTCACCTGTCCTCTTCACTCTGTACACCTCTCACTTTCATTACAACTTCCTGTCATCTGCAGACAACTCTGAAGTAATAGGGTCTATGGACAAGAGGCAGAGTACACAGACCTGGTGGACTCCTTTGTGGAGTAGTGGGGGAATAACCACCTGCCAAGACCAAGGTGATGGTTGAAGATTTCAGGAGGACCAGGACTATGTTCATCACCATTTCCATTGTTGGAGAGGAGAAGGAGGACATGGTGGATACAGGTTCCTCGGAATCCACCTCAACAGACTGGACATATAATGTAGCACAGGCTGTCTGCAGGAAGGGACAGAGATGATTCTACCTTCAGGAAGTTTGGGTCATTTAATGTGTGCAGCAAGATGCTGCTGATGATGTGGCCAGCACAGTATTCTTTGCCCCAGTCTGCCGGCTCAGCAGCATCAGAGGCCAGTGACACCAACAAAATGAAGAAACTGATCAGGAAGGCTGGCTCTGCACTGTGACTTCTCTAGAGTCCTTGGAGCTGGGTGTGGAAAGGAGGATTCTGCAGAAACTGTTGAACATTATCAAAGGGTAAACAGCATGGTGAACACATTGATCTTGCATTCTCTCAAATGTCACTCCAAAGTAACTGAAACCAAACTCCTTCCATGCCTGTCCCCCCTCTCAGACTGGGCAAGGCCTAGCTCTAGGATCTGAGCTGAAGCTAGAACTCTCAAAAGTCTTCTAGTGGTAAAGATGTGCAACCTGGTCAAATGCCTTTTCCTGGTCTAGAGAAATTAGTACAGTTTTAATGTCAGAAGAACTAGACATGTCTAAAATATCCCAAATTAAGGACACATTATCCATGAAAAATCTACTAGGCACACAATAGTGGTTCCTCCAACTCAGCATTAACATCTACAGGGTCTTTAGGCAATCCTTAACAAAAGGATTCAAAGAGTATCAGCATCAAATCAACATCAGTGTGCCACCTGCTCCTCCTCAAAAGACAGTGGTGAAAAGTTCTTTAGAACACAACCCCCAAACAACACACACACACTTATGGTGCTCTTATGACACCCCCCCCACCTGACCCCTCCCATTTTAGACATGAAGTTGAGTCTCAACCAAACATCCAATCATGCCTTTAAGTTTTATCAGCTCATACAACAGAGTTCTTTTTACTGCATCTCTTGCCCCAGTTATATTCAGCATTTCTCATATCAAGAGAGCAAACATATCGACAACACTGACCTACATTCAGGATTAAAGATTTTATTCATCATCATCTTCATTATTTAGTTCTTGTCTGACTTTCTGAACAATTTTCTTCAGTCTGTACACCTCTTAGTCCATAAACCCTCCTCTCCTTTTATGGCTCATGGGTAGCCGGCAGAGTTAGAGAGCAGCTCTCTGTCAGAGAAGTAATCTTCTTCTTTCACTCCTTTAATGTTTTTTGTTTTCTCTAAGTATAGTTTGATTTTTCCAACACTTTAAGCTCTTTTAATCCTATGGCTACCAACTACTTTGGAGTCAGAGGATTCACTCCCAGTCACTACATCTTTTACAGCTCCATCACTTACTCAGTTCTTCTTTTGTTTTACAGATCCCTGCTTGTTACCTGTTTCCTCCTGTCGTCTCTTACTCACGTAACTGTCCTGTTGTACTACCTGTATCCTCCTGTCACTCAACATTGTCCTGGATGTCTTGTCACATTTCCTCTGTTTCATTCTGGGTCTGTTTCTCATTTTCCTCATTTCAAGCAGCTGTCTTATTAAAGCCAGTGTGTCCTGATGTAGAGTTTTTTTTTTCTGGATATGTTCTGATGAGATGTCCCTCTCAACAAAAACTAAGACATTTCATAGTGTCTGATTATGCAAACATCGCATAATCAAAGTCATCCGCACTCAGTTTGAAGGCTAGGTTCAGCTTCTCATTCCTGTTGTTCAAAATCACGTGTAATTGCCCTCTATGTCCTACATGTTTTAACAGAGGGTACTTATGGCCTAATGGAACTTCCTTAATCTAGGGGACAATTTTCCATGTTGAGATAATTCATGTGTTAACAGAGGAACATTAGATAAACTCCGTTTTTTTCACAGGCATGGTGAGAAGCAGAACATATAAAAACGTATCATTCACTATGAGCCCATTCTCTGCCACCGATTTTGCCTTTTCAACACAACATTTCAACACTACAATTTTGACTTATTATATACTCTGATTATACATAATTGGTTAATTTGTATTTATTTCTAAAGATACTATAAATCCTGTACCTAAAATACAATAAAGTACAGTTTTTGTGACATGACTCTGTCTTTGTACTAATGGAATTAGTTCTGTGGAAATGCACATTATACTGAATTTACGATGGGAGCCAGAGGTAATTCCACACCTACAGAATGTTTGTAACGACCTTTAATTTTTGGACAACCACATCAGCCCCTGAGTTAACAACAGTTAAATTTCTGTAGTGGCAGCCAGTAGTAATGCACATTAAGGTCAAAGACACTACAGGATCATTAAAATGATCTGTGCACAGTCCTGGATCATACCACTGGCAAAGTTTGCCTCAGGTGTCACCAGATCACTTGGCTGTCAATGTATAATTGTTCTGCTAAACAAGCACTTGGAGTTTGGAGTCAATTATTGAACTGGTGTAAATATAAATAAAAATGGCTGAATTATCACACAATATATAAAAAAGTGTCTCCCTCACAGACTATCATACTCTGATTGTACTGATCAGAGATGAAAATTGTAGTAAAATGAATTATTTAATAAATAATTGTGCCAGCACCTATCACTACAGCACAGAGGAATTTGAGTTTCAATAGACTAAAAAAATAATGCCTGAAGCAATAAAAGGCAAGGAAGGAAAACCTTTTGCTCCCAATTCTCTATGTGGGTTTAGGAAGGGAGAGGTTGAAGACAACCCTAATATTATAAACACCCTAAGGTGTTGAATTTCTAGATTATACAAGCTCCTCGCTAATTTCACAAGCAAAGCAGAAACAGTGCATTCACTGCAGACCAGAGACACCACTATCCAGTTTTCAGCTCCTTTCATCATTGAGCTGGACACTATCTCCCACACCAATTAGAATGAAGAGAAAAACTCTCAAGGCGTCTTTTTTCCTCTGTGACTTCCTCCCTTCTCAACTTGTTCCCATCCTCACCCCATCTGTCCTCTATGTCTCAACATCTAAATCAGTTGTTTTAGCAGCAAGTGGCAGTGCGAGCTTCAGTTAGCTCTGTCTATAACTGTAGGCAGAGATGAAAGCAGCTGTTACAACAGGGACAAATAATTGCTGCAAACTTTTCTTTTAACTTCTTTGATAAAGTTACAGTGAAAGACAGAAAAGCAGCACCTTCAGGGCTGCTGCAGTACCAACCATCCATCATGGCCACTGTGTGCCCATTAAATAAAACCCCTTTGCCCTGTCAAGCTAGCACCCACGAAATTTTTAATCGTGAACATAGGCACCTTGATTTCATTATACTTGGTCAAGACACTTTAGGAAATGCTGAATATGCACAAAGATTCTAAAATGTCTTCATATTCTCTGTCTTACATTATTTTCTTTAGTTTACCTACAGTATCCCCATGAGCCATTACAACAGAATCTCCTCTCCAAAGTGACTTACATCCTTCATATGAGGAGAAAATGTGGGCAGTTGAGACAGATACACTCTACCAGCTTCTCTACAGCCCCTTCCACACCAGAGACCTGTACAAAAAAGATTGTGTTATTATTAAAGTCACAGTGAAACTGCAGTTAGAATGTCTTTACACCTACAAATTTGGCAAAACAATACCCAATAATAATAACAAACCAAGGATGCAGGTGCACTTTCTGGAAAGCAGTAAAATAACTGTTTACAGATAAATATGTATTCAGCACTCATGCTGGCATTTTCAAATCTTAAATTATTTTTTGTTACACATGCAACATTTGATGGACATCTGTCTGCATATGCTATCTAATGTGACACATAAATTGAGAGTGCATTTGATCTCCTTTATTTTTTTGCACATTTTATTGATTTGTAGATTTACGTTTACATTTACTCATTGGGCAGACAGTTTTCTCCAAAGCAACTTACAAGTGAGGCAACTTGGGGTTCAGAGTCTTGCCCAAACACACTACAGCACGAGGACAGGAGGAACTGTGGGGCGAACCGCCATGCCTGCAACCAGTGGAGAACATGCTCTACCACCTGAGCCATAGCTTTATGTAACTGCTCGCTAGTAGAGGATGACTCATTAAAACAATTTTATGTTTTACAGTGGGAGCAAAGGATCTTGATATAAACATATGTAAAAAACTCAAAAAACTTACTCAAAATGATTTTCTTTTCATGCATTTAGCACGTTACATTAGATAAATGAACTGCTAACAGAGAAATAAGATTAGAGCCGCATCTTTGTGATATAAGTGAATGTTCTATCTATCTGTTGTGTTTTTCTCTCCATTGATAGTTGAGAGCAGAGCTATTAATCACATACTGTATGATCCACTTTGCATTTAACCACCTATGGGTCTTGGTTGAACTGGATAGCTATTGGATGTCAAAAAAGCTGATTTTAAAGTGTTTGGTTATGGATGCAATCAGATTTGCCATTCTGCTAAAAAAGGAGCAAGTGGCAAAGTGTGAACAACAGTGCATTAATTCAAATTTGGATTTTGTCCAGCTACAAGATAGTTAAAAATCAAAGTAAATCAGGCCATAGTGAAACAAAAAATCTGGGACATCAGTGATTTCCTTTATCCATCACCTAAGATGATGCACAACCTTACTGCTAGTTTTTGTGTTGACAGTAGTAACCAATCTGCTCCCAATTTAGTCATCTGCAAAAATATTTTACTGTATATACTGTACTATGGATTTGAACTATGGAAAGATAACTGAAGCCTGTATGGCAGTAACATCACAATTTTCTTTTAATACTGGAAGTCTGATGTTCTTGAGGGCTCAGCACGATCTCCTCTATGGCTGGATGTTCTTTGTTTGCAACCATCCATATGGTTCCAGAAAATGAGAGCTACTCTTGCCCTTGCAGGAGTCTGAAACAAACCCAAAGTTACATAGCTCGTAAAACACAATGCACAAGTAAATGCTGTTTGATTTGTATCTGTAAATCTGTATTTCTATCCGTGCCTCTAATTTCCAACATGTGCACATCGTAGTATTTAACAATTGAAATGTATTTGTGAATCTCAGCCTTTTCATATGGATCCCTTTGAGACTATACCACCACACTGTCTTGTGTCACACAAAATTCACAAATGCAGGTCGACCAAACCCTTTAGAGTAGAGAGTCAAGGTCTGTTTACTGAGAGTTCTTGGTCAGCCTAAGTGTCACTGTACAATTAAACCTTAGCTATCCTAAGGGCAGCCCATGGGAGACATATGTGTTACTATTCCTGTGTCTTTTTATTTGGCTTTCAGTCGTCCTCTCCTTTTTCATGGCTGCTCGTCCTGCTGTTGTAGCAGCACAGCTTGAAACCTCAACTTCTTCTCCTTTTCCCTCTCCTCCTCAAAGCCTGGGAAAGATCAATAGGCCAGTATACACACAGCTCGATGAGCAGGCCTATCAAGTGTCTTTCGGGAAACTTTAAGGGGTAGCTGGCTTGCTGCTGTGTACCTGCCATTCCATAATTCCTGGGGCCAGCAGGGAATTAACAAGACATAGTAGGGATAAGCTACTTCTGCACTACAATTAATTCAGCTCAGGAGTTTCTTTGAAACTGAAATCTATTTTTAGCTTGAGGAGATAGTTCAGCCAGTTAAAATGTAAATAAGAATGATAAAACACTGCCAGATGAATTATAGCAGTTACATCTACTAAAGTCCGTATCTCTTCCAAACACAATGAAAGCCCACTTACTCAACAATGTAGATGTATTTCTTTTTAGGACAAAGGAAATATGTTTGCTTTCTAACATTGCCCTGGTAAAAAATTATTTTCTTGATATGGTCGAGACATTTTGCATTCTATGCAAGTTTAAAACCATTCAATGTAAATACAATGAATTTAAAGATTGATAAAAAATCAATTGCTACATCTATGACATTTGAAATATATATTTTAGTTACTGCTACCCACAGGATATTAATAATTTCATAACTTTGGTAAGGTTTGGTTACATTACACTACTGTGATATTATATGAGTGAAAAAAGGCTAAAAAGGAATCCTTTCCAGAGTAAATATCTGTTAATTTTCTGAATAAAAATCATTTGTCAAAATAGAAATAAATATTGGTATAGGTAATATAAGTAAAGGTGCAGTATGAATTATGGCACTGGTCTTGGTCCAGTTACAAACAAAGTTTAAATTGATTACATTATCAAAAGGTCAGGCACATTTTCTGCATACAATAAAGGCTGCAATTTATATTTTGAAGTTGCCTGTATAATAGCCACTATACAAACCAACAACATGTAAAATTTTGTTGAATCTTAAGTACAGTATTAAAGAATTATTAAAAACAGCATATACAGTATATATATATATATATACATATATCAAGTGGCAAGTAATAAGGGATAATAATGAATAAAAACAAATAATACCCTGCAATCAAAGATCTAAATTAAACAGCTCTGAAGGCAGAAAAATCTGCAGATGATAATGTTTACATATACAGTATAAAAAAGCACCTATAACTAATTTTATGGTAATTGTGTATCAAATGTGACAATGTAAGAGGTATTTCAAGGTGGTTAACCTAACCGTTTTGGTTCACTTTCACTCCTCTCATAGCATCTTCTCAGGCAGCTGTTTTCAGTGAAAGCTCTAATAGCTCAATGTTTACTACCTGGTCTGAACCAAATAGCAGACAGCCCAGTTAGAGACCAGCTGGTGAAGTTAGTGGAGCATTTAGAAGCTAAATAACAAGATATTTCCCAAAACACTTTACAGACATAGGAAAAACAAACAAACAACCAAAAAAGAGGAAAAAAAACACTCATGGGAGTACCTAAAATCCAAAATAAATCAGAAGAAAAAATTACAAAGTTAAAAGAGAAAAATATGTTAGTAAAATATGTAAAATATATGATAAGTTATAATAATGATTTGATTTAAAGCCAGTTTAAAAAAAATAGAAATGTGTCTATAAAATAAGTCCTTTCATGGTGATTTAAAAGGGGGCACTGAGACTGGTTGTCTAATATCCAGTGGAAGGCTACTATGATTTTTGACCCTTGTCGACAAGTGCCCTACAACTGGTTGCTCTCAGCCTAAGAGCTGAAGTGTAGAAAAGAGAATGTCAGCAATGCCATATGGGTCAAGGCATACCTGTGCCTTAAAAATAATAAAAGTTTAAAGTCAATTCTGATAAAACAGGCCATGTTTTCTAGCTCTTGGGGATACCCCCTACAATACAATATAATATAATATAATATAATATAATATAATATAATATAATATAATATAATATAATATAATATAATATAATATAATATAATATAATATAATATAATATAATATAATATAATATAATATAATATAATGTACTTACAAGGTGGGGCAGCTGTTTAGTAAGAGTTTACAAGGACTCCTCTGCTGCTGTAATTTATCCATAGGCTGCAGAGTTTTCCAATCTCCCTTTATATTCCAGTCTCCTCCTTGGACGAGCTTTCATATACTGAGTTCAGTGTGTTCACATGTATGTCCATTGGATATGGTTGCATGGTGAGTAATAAATCGTCACTGAATACCTTAATGATGATTATTTCTTGGCTGGATGTGAACCAGGCTTTCGGATAGTTAGAAATGAGTTTAGGCTCAGGATTGATTAAAAGGTTTGAGTCAAAAATGGCTGCGACTCCACCTCCTCAGCTGGTGCCTCTGGGAATGTGAGTATTTATGGAGGGAGGTTTTGTTTTTTTTTCTAACTCATCATTCAGATTAGATGAGAAGAGAGCTGCTCCATCCATATAGTACATCATACTCCTAATCCCCTAATCAGACCAGGTCTTCCATAAAAGTCCCCAATTATCTACAAAGTCCACATCATTTGTTGGACGATACCTCGACAGCCAGAAGTTGAATGATGACAGGTGGCTATACATGTCATTACTGGTCAGATTTTGCAATCTCCCTTTATATTCCAGTCTCCTCCTTGGACGAGCTTTCATATACTGAGTTCAGTGTGTTCACATGTATGTCCATTGGATATGGTTGCATGGTGAGTAATAAATCGTCACTGAATACCTTAATGATGATTATTTCTTGGCTGGATGTGAACCAGGCTTTCGGATAGTTAGAAATGAGTTTAGGCTCAGGATTGATTAAAAGGTTTGAGTCAAAAATGGCTGCGACTCCACCTCCTCAGCTGGTGCCTCTGGGAATGTGAGTATTTATGTTACCAGGGGAGTGGATTCATTCAGGCTAAGGTATTCATCATGAGACAGCCAGGTCTCAGTAAGACAAAATACATAACATGATGATCTGATATTAGATAATTAATTAATACAGCCTTAAATGGGAATGATATAATGTTTAAAAGTCCCAATTTAATTCTCCTTTTGTACTGTCACAGTGGTGGTCTATTTTTTAGGTAGAACTTCCGCTTATTTTTCAGTTAATTAATTTAGGTGGTCAGGGAGCAGAAACAGTCTCTGTGGGATTTTGGATGGGTAACTGCGAAAATGGAAGAACAGAGAATTGTGTAAGACTACAACTCTGCTTCCTGGTCTCAACTCTGGCTTGTCATAGTTTTGGTTTTCTAATAAACTCATTCAGATTTCTAGAGATGAGAGCTGCTCCATCCATAGTGGGATCTACAACATCCCTCCTAATCAGACCAGGTCTTCCATAAAAAGTCCCCAATTATCTACAAAGTCCACATCATTTGTTGGACGATACCTCGACAGCCAGAAGTTGAATGATGACAGGTGGCTATACATGTCATTACTGGTCAGATTTTGCAGGGATCTAAAGAAAACTAGGGAGTCCAACATTGTCTTTGTGTATGTACACACCGACTCCACATTAACTTTTGTGGTCTCTTGGCATAATCAGATGTCATCAATTGTCCTTAGCCAGCAGTTTTGAATATGACTCTGGCCACTCTGGCCCCAGGAATATATCTAACTATGGTCTCTGGTGTCACTAACTTCATGTTTCTTAAAATTGAGCTGCCCATAACCAGAGTTTCTTTCTCAGCGGGTGTGTTGCTGAAGTGGCGGTATCTGTTTGAAACGTGAGGTGGTTGGTAGTTAACCATGTGCTACACTTCTTTTTACAGACATTCACCCAGCCGCCCTGACATCCTGGCTGTTCCGGATCAGCCGGGGGGTACAGGAGCTACGCTGGGTCAGCTCACGCTGGATATGGCGAACTACAGCAGCTGACATGTTTCCATGGTGTAGAACTGTTCTTCCAATTCACTGAGCCTCATCTCTATCCATGAAAATAAACTACATTTACTACACGTACCCTTGTTGCTAAAGGAGGCAGAGCTATAACTGAACATTAAACACACCGAGCAGGAGAGAGCTGGAGAAGGAGAAGCCATTGCTCCCATTGCCAAGTAATTGGCCGATCTGAGAAGAGTGTAAACAACAGTGAAGTAGCGAGACGGTCACCAAAAAAAAGGAGAGATCTTAGAGTGCTTAAGCAGAACTATTATAAATTTAAATATATACAATGCTGATTAGCCGCTGTATGAAGAAAATGGCAAATTAACTGGGTAGAGGAGCAACTGAACTCGTTACCAGAAACAAACAGAAACGTGAGCAAGCAGAAATGACACAATTCGTTTACCTGGCATGTCATGTGTAATACTAGTCCATTAAAGTCGATATGACAGGATGTGTCCCCCTAATTTTAGTATCAGTAATCAATCAGAAATGCCCCAGAAAGTCTAGTCAACTGTAGCAAAGAAATTAAAAGTGTGCAGTTACGGGAATAAAATGTCATTAGCTTTCTGCCCAGCCCCTTAATTTTTCACTGCAACATTGCTGAATATATACTGTATTTTTATTTTTTGATTCACTATCATCCTTCTTAATTTTGCACTTTTAACAATGTTTTATGGGCCCCTATACCTGTAAATAGTGCCGCATTTGTGTCACATCCTTTGGACCATGACAGGCTATATGAACTATTGAGTTTGACATTGGAACGTGCCCCAACTTCTGGTCAGCAAGAGAGAGTCCATTGGAGGAAAGAGTGAGATTGCAGCACTGCCAGAGTTCTTCCACTACGGGCTAGAATTGCTGAAAATAACAATTAGTGATGTATGGAGAATAACCAGGATGTGTATATAAAAAACCACTCCTCTGTGAAAGTAACCTTTGGGTCTAACAGCTGCTTGAGCTAATATGGCAAAAAAATGATAGAATCCTTTTAATAGTAATGTTTCCCTTTGATGCTGCTGATGCAGTTAGAGGGTAGCTGAGTGTAGAAGGTTTCTGATCAGTCTAGAAAACTGTAATTAAGGGGAAATTTATGTAGTAATACATTTGTGATCTCTGTGTCAGCTTCCACTCACTCAGATGTCTTTAAGAACTGCTCATGTTCCATCTCAGAACTGTTGTTATATCTTTACCTTTTCCAGCTTTAGTGCTCAGTAGCAGGTATATTCACAGTTTTATTTACATGTATTTCAGATCTCTTTATGCGATTTAGATCCAGTTGTGCTGGTAAGGGGCTCCTGCTCTTGTCTGGCTGGTACTAACCAGGACGCATCCATTTGAAAGCTTTGTTGTATCAGACAGCCCATTATTTAGTGTGGCATGTCTGTTTTCCCACCTGTCCTTTAATACACTGAGATGGAACAAAAGTGGAATAAACATCAAACAGTGGTTTGTACTGAAGCCCAAACTAGGATCTACTTCAGTAAATTTTTGGAACACTATATTTTGTTCCAAAAATAGTTATTGATTCCCTGATGATATTATTCTAGATCTGCATTATACAAGGCTATAGTTAAGGCTACAATAGTGAGCTTTCAGACCTACCATCCATTGACACTGCCTTTGCTGGTTTCAAACAAGTCTGTGCTTCGCTAATCTGCATTGTGAGTGTCTTGATGAACTGCTTGTGGACCACACCCTTTAACTACAGGCTTACAGTAGTTCCAGGATGTCTGAGGGTTCTATTTCCTCTCTATATATCAGTTGTCGATGTCTAAATGTATTGAAAATACTGTCTAGTATTTGATGTTCGGCACCTTTCAAGCCACATGAGTGCAGAGCGCACTAATATAATATGCAATATTGAAGGAAAAAAATATCTTTTAATATGCTCCAAAAAATGTTATGCTGTATAGCTTAAAAGTTTGAAATCAAGAGTTGTTTTTATTTACCTTTCTGTGATACTTTTTTTAAAAGTAATTTTAAAGAAAATGAACACTGCTCTACTTATTGGGATGCATGTTGTAACATAACAGTAGGAGAAAGTAAAAAATTGAAACAACAGAAGTATTGAGATCTAAATGCTAAACAATTATTAACACCAAAAGGAAATAAAGTTTTGTAACATAACTAAACTGCACTATAGTCTCTCTTAAGTCCGCAGGCAACAGGAATTAGGAATCAGGAGTAATACCCATGGGCTAAGGTGCTAATACCCTAGTTAACACTGTGTCTACTGTCTGATTTTCTTACATGAATGATTCCAGCAAGCCCTGAAGCTACTATTTGGATTCCTTAGTATTCATAGGCTCTGCATAGGCTCTGTTCAACATGTACTGAAAATACTGAGCACTGCGAGTCTGTACAATGGCTGGTATCAGCAGCAAGCGAATCGAGTCAAGTTCACTGGCGTATCTGTTTCTTCCCGCAGGCCTAAGTCTCTATGGATTATAAAAGTGACCTGCAAAACTATTTCTTGTTTCCTCTACGTTTGGTTAATTGGAGCTCAGAATAACAGAAGTGTGGACTCAGTGACGCATTACTCTTAATCAACCAGGGCAAGTGGCTAAATTTGTCATGATGTTTATTGATTCCACTATGGATTATCCTTCATTTTATGGACACATTCTGTTTTCATGATCTCAACACTGCTTTACGGGTATACTGGATAAGTTACTGGATCCGTTTGATGAATGTAAATGCAAAATCAGTTTCTTTAAATTTATCAATGATAGTCTATAACTTAATTTAAAACCAACCAACTGTTGGCATGAATTTTCTGTGGTGAGGTGCTTCCAGTATTTTACCATAAATCAGAAAGATTTTATCATAGAGTAATTTTTCAGAGTTGCTAAAGAAATTATCATAGGCATTTTCTGTTTTCTTTATATCTTTTTCATATACAAAAGCATTACAGACCAAACACTCATGCGCATATGTATTACTGATCCCTTTGCCTTGTGGTGCTGGTAATGTGGAACAGAAGCCTTTCTAGCTGAAACCAGTCACACTGAGTATAGAGAACGTGAATGTACAGTATATACAGCAGGACAGAACTGTATCAGTTGAATTACTGAAGAGTTACTGAAGACCGCTACTGACAATTAAAAATGTGTCTGCAAAACAAGTCAACTATAAATTTGTACGCTTTTGTCAGTGGCTCATTTTTAATTTTTGCAATTAGAGAGCTGAAGGTGCTTGCTTCATACTGTGGTTTGTGAGAAAAGCACACCTCCAACTCTTCATTATTATAAACAGCTCCTTGCTTGGGTCTCGTAAATAAATGTGAGACTCAAAGGGACTGTGACAACCAGCAAGGTGAGAGTCAGCTGCTTTTTGTTGTTTGCCATCTCTTCTACTTTTCTACTTTGAAAATAACCACTGAAGAAATGCACAACAGCGTTCAACAAAGAGAAAAATTCAGTAAACCTTTTGAATCAACATGTATCATTTCTTTATTCTTAAACATCAGCTAGGTTTTGACTTTGATCCATAATGTTTTCTAACAAGATAATCTCTCTCCATAATAGAACTTCATACTCTCCATGAGTATTCATGAGGACATAACGAAACATGACCTTCTGAAACGTATTCATCGTAACATTCTTAAAAGATTTTTTTTCTAAAATAGCTTTGTTAAACCCAGAGCCAGTGTGGTGCATGGAATGATATTACAATAACTATAAACTAAGTAATGAGCTGTTGTAATGAGCTGTTGTAATGGCAGCTCCACATTGTTTGACTGAAAACTCTGATGGATAAAAAAATATTTTTGCTTGTCTCCTCCTTTTCATTTACTTCTGCTCATCATTTAATCAGGAAACATTTTTTTTTCCTCTTGATGTAATAGCAGAGCTTCCCCGAATAATGTTTCAAAAAAGTGAGTGACCTTAAACTCAGGACTGTACCTGAACGCCTCCTATGTAGAAACAGACAGCGCAACGCAACTGCTGCTGCTATACTAACATGTGCTCCTGCAACACCTTCTGTGTAGACAAGGTGTTAGATTCAAAGCTTTAAGCAGCGTATACCCAGTCATTTACCATACCACCAAACACTGGGGAAGTTGGAGGCATTTGAGTAGATATTAGAATATTCAAACTTTGCCAGAGGGCTACATCACCCAAGAACACAGTCTACTAAAATTGGTGTTTGATTTTTCAAATTCCTTTGCTTTTTGCTGAGAGGGTGAAATTCTTTAAAAGCTAATAAAATGCCATGACTTCTCTTCGAATATTAATAAAAGTCTTATTCAGTTTCTATTGTAAAAAAAATGTTTAATTTCCTTTGAAGAGCTTTGTTCTACTCAGAAGTGATGAAGAAGATCAATGAATGTTAAATTTACAGGGAGTCAAATGAACAATGCATTTCTTTCTCTGGAGCTCTGGTTGCTGCATCAGTGTATTTATCCATCTGTCTTTGGAGGAGTGGAAGTAGTTTAACAGCCAATTAAATGGTATAAAACTTTAAGATTATGTTACTTTTGTTCTTTGTGAGAATGAGAGATAATCGTGAGGAAGATCTGAGTATTCATCTTGCTAATGCTACATGGCAGTGTTATGAAAGTATGACTGTAACTGTTGTTGTAACCAAGATCAAACCAGAATCAGATATACTGTGTATTTTAGGGATGTACAGCAAGTTGTGTTTTGCTGCAACTCTTAACTCAACTTTATTTATATAGCAAACACAACTCAAACACAGAACACTTAAAGGAAAACAAAAACAGAAGGAAAGAAACACAACAGAACAGAAGAAAAACATCAGAGTGGTGATAATGATAACATTAAAAGGCACATGGTACCACCAAACACTAACAGACAAAACAGAACAATAGATGCTCAAGGAGAAATAACTGAGCTGGTTAAGTTAGGCACAGTTACAAGCTGAGGACTAAAAGTATGAATTGAGACAATACTTGAAAAAGAGTGGGAGAGAATCGGGTGGTGGGGGTTTCATAGTTTGGGGGTAGCCATAGAGAAAGCCCTGCCCCAATAACATTTATTCCTAGATCTCAGGACAGACAAAAGTCCTTGGTCAGATGACCTCAGGTCTCTGACAGTGTGATATGCGAAGGGTTGTTCTGTAATGTAGGAAGGGGCGAGACCATTTAGCACCTTGTAGACAAAAGTCAGGATTTTAAATGAACTCTGCAGGTGACTCCCCTTTTTTTATTCATGTTAAAATTGCCTCTGCATTTTGTACTAATTGAAGGCGAGATAAACAAGAATAAGTTATTCCAAAATATAAGGATTTGCAGTAATTAAGGCGGGGCATATAAAGGCAAGAATGACTCCAAGTCAAAGGGGGGGAATTCTTCTTAGTCTGGATGCTTCTCTTTTCTACCTGACAAATTTGTTTGTCAAGCTCAGATTTTTCCGGGTGATTTAACAGAGGGAGACAATGGGCCAAGATGTGGAGAAATAATATTGGCCAGTTTCTGTGGTCCAAATAAGTTAACATCTCTCTTATTCTCATTGAGCTGAAGACAATCTGCCGCTGGCCAGGTTTTGACATCTTGAGGACATTTTCTTGGGCCAGATAGTTTGTTGTAGTTAACAGGCTCAAGGGGAAGGTAGATCTCTGTATCATCTACATAACAATGAAAAGAAATATTTTGTTTTTGAATAATGTGCTCTAGCAGAAGAAAAAAGATTGAGAAGAGGATTGTATGTAAGTATGGAACTTTGGGGGACAACATATGAGATGGGAGCTAAGAAAAAAGGTTGAGTTACTAATAGAGGCACTGAAGGATCTGTTGGATGAATATTAGAAAACCAGTGAGAGGCAGAAGCAGAGAGCCCCACCCCATTGGTTTAACCTGTGAATGAGAATTAAAAGTTCAACTGTGGCAAAGGCAGCAGTTAGATCTAGTAGGAGGTCATTTGTTTTTCACAGTAATTCAGATTCAGTACTGGGAAAAGCTCTGAAACTAGATTGAGATTTCCCAAAAAATGCTCTCTTGGGCCTGATAGAACAACAGTTGTTTAAAAAGTAATATTTCCAAGGATTCTAGAGAGAAATTGATGCCTGGGGATTGGTCTGTAATTATTGAGGACTGAAAGGTCTAGATTTCTGTTTTTGTAGGTGGGAGGACAACTGCATCTTTTAAAAACATGTGTAGTATGGCTTGTTTCAAATGATCTATTGATTTTTGAGAGAATGCTGGGGCCAATGGTGTCAATTACTTTTTTGAAAAGTTTAATTGGATTTTTGTTGAGAGAACAGGTGGAGGTTTCCAAATCTGAAATAATATGATGAAGATCAGTAAGAGTGATGGTGTTCGGGGAAAAGTACTGAACTTTTCTCAGAGAACATGGTTAAAGTAGTTACACGTGGAATTATATTAGCCCTGACGTCATGATCTTTGTCTCTAACATTTAAAGGCAGAAGCTTCTAAGTGTGAAGTGGAAGTGGAGGTGGTGACTGAGCTTAACACTAAGTTTTTGTCACTAAGTTCAGAAAAGTATTATGCCCTGGTATTTTTGCCAAGTAACTGGTATTTACCCTAGAGAACCTTCAGATTTTGATATGATATGAGATGGTGCAGTCTCATTTACAGGCAACAATAGATTTATCTTTACCAGTAGAGACTTATAGGCTTCCGCACACCTAGTGGCTGTGGAAGAATTCATAATGCGGGGGGGGGGGGGGGGGCAGGACTGACAATTGAATTGTGCTGTAAATCAAAACCAAAAATGATTGTCATGTGGTCAGATAGGCAAACATCTTCTATAACAGGATTGGAGAGAATTAAATCTTGAGCATGTCCTTCAACATTTAGGCTGGGCCATTCACAGATTGTTTGTGACTGAAAGATTCCAGTAAATTCATGAAATCTCAGGACATTGAAGGGAAAGCCACAATGGATGTTGAAATTTCTGTATTTGAGAATATTTCCATATTTCATAGCAATGTGGGAGAAGAGATCTGGGAATTGACTAATAAAACCATTTTTAGGCTTATGGAGTCTGTATACTAACAGGCAATGGACTGGTGGGATGGCTTCTTTTACAAAAACTTGAAATTTCAAGGTTGAAAAAGGGCTAATAGAAATAATAGAACACTTTATGCATTTTTGTAAATTACAGAGACCCCATCACCTCGTGCATGTGACCTGGTTTGGTTAGAGTAAGAGAAGCCTTTATAAGGGCTTCAGTGAGAGGGAAGATGTCATCAGTGGTAAGTTATGACTCAATCTATTCCCCATGAGTGTTAGGGGTTAAAATTGGCTGAAAATTACAGAGATTTCACTTGTAACAGGGACTTCAGCTTATATTGATGGTGGCGGTAAAATTGATATTTAGTGTGTATGCGGATTACCTCATGGTGGCATGGACTCTCTCAGAATGCCGGACATACAATTTTCAGGTTAACTAATGTGTAGTGAACTTTTGCAGACAGCAACTTTGCCCCATGCAGGTTTGAATGAAATCCATCTATACAGTTGGCTACAGTTCCAGCATAGGCTGAAATTGTCAGTAATGTCCAGGTTCATCTGTTTTGCATTCTCTTTTCATCCAAGCACACGGTGACAGTAATCCGGAAAAATTGCCACAGCCCCACCCTATTGGCAGGATTGGACCAGATATCAGAATTCATTTTCACATGTTCTTTAGGGCAGAGATAATTTGAATTAGAATTTTAAATTAAAGTGTGCAAAGAAGATTTCTGACTGTTGTTGCCTGACAACATTTGAGCCCACATGAATCACCACGGCGAAGCAGTCTGGATGGCTGGTTCTTGGACAATACTGTGGATGTATGGAAAAAGGGTCTGGGAAAGCAATACCTGTGGACACTTATGGCTCTGATCTTCCTTACCATGGAAAAAAGGTAGGAACAGAATGGTTTATTCTTGATAAAATAACAAAGATCTGTGTTCAAGTTGCATAAATCAATATCCTATGTTGATAATGGATTAAACAATTATGTGTAATGCGAAATACAAAAAAGTAAGAGTGAAAAGGTACGTGAATATTGAACTACCATTCGTAATATGGATAGAAACATGACTCCAACCGAATAACAATGTGCACAACATGCTTACATAAGCAACTATACAAGTCAATGTTCTGTTTATAGGTTATTTCACTGCCCTGGAGTCACCCAAATAAATTAATGAGTGCTGCTTAAAGCTTAAAAGAGAATAGGGGACCTTCAAGACTGCAAAATGACAAATACATTTAAAATATCTTCTTAATGTGTCAAAAACCCTTTTTTAACATTTCTATGTCAGCATAGCAATATTCTGCTTCTCCAGATCTAACAAAGCAGGTGAGGGAAGTGTGGGTGGAGCCTAACAATGATTATTGCATCAAAATCCTAGTTTCAATAAGTATTTAAGAGCTGTTTCTTTTGGGTTTATCCCTATTTGTATACAAAGTTGCAAAGCCTTTCTTTTGCACCCTGTGCAAAGCACAAGGCCTCCTTCATGTCTGTACTCAAGGTGTATAACACCTGAGTGACCTGAACTCTGCTCCCTATAAGCAAGGTTTTTTCCAGCGGCTGTAGGTGGAGCAAGTGGGGTTACGGTTGCATAACCAACCATCTATTTCTTATAGGCTTCACTCTCTAAGAGCTGTCATTATTGGGTAAGGGTAGAGCTGGATGTGATCAGTACCCCACCAGACCTGCTAGAGTCTACAAGCATTAAACATACCAGTTCAAAACTTCTATACATTGAAACAACAGCCCTCTCCTGACAAAAAAAAGCCAAGGCAATAATGTAATCCACACACTTGACTGCTGCTTTGAGAAAGCAACCTTAATTCTTGCACTTTTAAAGTCCCAAGTTTGAACAGTGCAGGATTGAGAGGGCAGAGCACTCACAGGGGCTCAGTGTTAATAATTACTTCATATGTGTAGCAATTTTGAAATAACAAGGTTACAAAGTGCTTCCCTGGAACATTCATTTTTTTTACATTATGTGTACATTTTACATTTTAGATGTAACAATGGGAGAAAATATCATGGCAATAAAAGAGTTGCTCCATTAGTAGCATGTATATAGTAAATAAAAAGGGACCCAAAATAGACCCTATGGGAACACCACAAAATAGAGGATCACAAGAGGAGAAGGCATTTCCAGGCATTACAGAGAAGGACCTGTTTGAAAATTAAAAGATGAACCAATCCAAAGCAACATCACTGATGCCAACTTAATTCTTCCAAAGGCTGATTTAGATATTTTTGGTACATTGTATAAAATCCCGAGCTGAGGTTAGGCAGAATTAAAATGGAATACAGGCCTGTGTCAGCTGGAAGCAGTAAGTCATTACTAACCTTGATCAGAGTAGTCTCTGTGCTGCGTAGAGAGTGGAAACCAGATCGAAGTTTTCAGTGTTATAGCCAAAGGAAATTATTTGGGGGGAGAAAATTTGTTCAAAAGTCTTGGATAAAAATGGCAGCTTGGAGATTTTCGTAAATTTCTTTAAACAGAAGGCTCCAGAGAGTAGCATGTTTAAAATTGAAGGGGAAATATCAGTAGACAGATAGTAGATAATAAAGGCTAAGATATCAGAACCAAAAAGCTTTTCAGAACCAAGTAGGAAGGCAATCTGACAGTCAAGCAGAAGATTTAGAAATACAACAGTGTTTTTCCAGGGTCAACAAAAAATTCACAGAAATGAGTTACTGTTCCTGGTGGGCAGGAGCAAATGTCAAGCCCTAGGTGTTTAGTCTTAAGATGCTGAAGGATATCCACTTTTTTAATTGCAATTCCTTGCATTGATCTGTTGTGGGTTCAGCTGACTGGTAGGACAGGAAACTGATTACAGAATTTATGTTTTAAAAAGGATTCTGGGATTGTGACTCTGTTTAGCAATGAGACTGGAAAAATGGGTGTTCCTAGCTTCTTATATTGGATACTGATAAGTGGACATTAGGTTTTTCAGAGAGGCAAGAGAGGCATTATTCTTCCTGTCCTTTTTCTATCGATGCTCTGCCTTACTTCATTGTGGTTGTAGGTCCCCTAAATCTTCATTCAGCCAACGTAGAAGAGAAAGTTTCAGTTTTTATACCTGACTGAAGCTATGGAATCTAAAATGCTCACACAAGTATTATTAAAAACATAGTAAGTTCATCTACAGTGAAGTCACTGTGTTTACTGGAATTAAGAAATGTATTAGAGGAGGTAAACAAGCATAGAAAGAAGCGAGTGAAATCAGGGTTTGAGAGCAAATCAATGGGGGTTGTTTCACATATCAGGTCAAATCAAATATTCTTAAAGTTTGATAAAATCAGAAGTAAAAGAGGAGGAAGAGAGGCAACAAACACGGACATTACAATTTCCAACAATAAGAACTTTTTCATTTGTCAAGGGCTGATAAAACATCTGAAAATTCCTGAATAAAACCAGAAGTGAGTTTATGGGGACAATAAATTAAAGCACGTAAGATTTATTCTTTAAAATTAAGCCAAGATTCAAAAGAAGAAAAAGAGCGAGACTGGGGAAGAACTAAAATCAGTTCTGTGAATCACTGCAAGGCCAACCCCTGTCATTCTAGGCTGGTGGAAAAATTAAAATTCTATGGCCGAAGACTCAATGAGAGGGGCACATTCATCAGGCTTTTATCAAGACTCTGATAATAAGAAAATCAATATTGTTCAATGTGATAAAATCCTGGCAGATAATAGACTTGTTGGCAAGAGATCTTATACTGAGTAAGCATAAGTTAGCTGATTCAGTGGCAGGAACTGAAGAAGTGGTTTTATATATGATAAGCCTGTTTATGTGTGGGCTGTGAGTAGGTTTTTGTAATGCACATTGCTGTTCAGTGATCCTCACAGGAAGGAATAAATTAATGGGAGTAACAGTAGGGGAAACAGAAGCAGAACCAGCACTAAGCAAAGAACCAGCAGGAGCCACACTGTCTGAGACAAGACCATTAAGTAGAGAGCTGGGACACTGGGCTGGGTCTTGCTGGGGAAACCATCAACTAAAGCTAAAAGCAAAAAAATTAATACAGTTTGGCATTCGCAGGTGGAAATTGAAAAGGCGGTTTAGAAAATCATTGCTCTTGGTTTTAGTGGGTGTGGAACCAGACATGACACACCTGCCCAGGCTTTCAGCTGAGGATAACAGAGACTCAAGCTTGGTAGATTGCCTGGACATGACAAGATTGGTGCCAGTGTGCACACTTACAGTGTGGACAGAGGGATGGATGTTTGTTATCACAATAATGGTTAAATATTTTATACATCTAAGTATCATCATTTAATTTCCACATCACATGCCGTGTTATGATATTAATATAATAATAGACTCTAGTTGTCAGATACCTGATCAGAAAATGCACCAGAATTCATAAGGATTGCTTTGACACATGTAAAGCAATATAATACAACCGTCCTGCAATAAATCCTCCCTTAATGAGGACTTAATGAGGATCTGGTCCTTTTGAACTGTACAAGGTTATACTGAAGACATTTTTATATTTTGCCCATCCCATTCCTATGCATTAAGATTGAAAAAAAGGAACTCGTCTTAGTATAACCAGGTAGAGTTCAACAGCATCATAAGTTACCATCTCCAAAATGACCATAAAAATAAATCAAGATCCTCTTAAACTGATTCAATAAAAGCTGAACATTATAATTCTCATGAAGGGAGGGTTTATAAAAGCCCTGATGTATTCTATTCCATTAGTTCTATCTAGTTGTATCCAATAAATTGCCAAGTGAGTTTAGTTTATTTTATCATTTAGTTTCATAGTAAACATTTCCCTGCACTGCAGAATTGGTGTTTTTAGTGAAGAACTTGACTTGAAACTTAAAATGGGTCTAACATGGATTTATTTCATGACTGGAGTAATATGCAAGTTAGAAAAGAAAAAAGGTTATGTACAATGATGGAATACTGTTAAATGAGATACGATGAAGCATTACTTTACCCTAACAGTAGTGGTGCATAAATTACTAATAAGAGAGGAACTGGTTGGGGCCGAGAGGTCCTACTAGGCACGAAAACGCCAACGCTGCAAGATCCACCAAGGTAGACACTTCTTCGCCGTTACAAATATGTGCTGTTACACCAAATAATTAAAATAAACATGCTTAAAAAGTACAAGATATTAAGTGGTTTAAAATTTGGAAAAACAGAAACAAAAAAAAAAACCTGTCAAATTGAAAGAGCTTCTGGCATTTGCTAAATGTTTTGTGAAGTCAAGAGCTATCACATAGCATGTGGTTGTGCATAGTAAAACTCACAAGTACAGCAAATCTATGTTGGGAGAGCAGGAATAGACACAGTGTGATGGTCCAGAAGCTTGAATAAACAAGTTCAAAGAGGGAATAATGTGTGACAGTCTGTAGCACACATATTAACCTGTCTATGACCTGTCTATATTGGGTGCTTACACACACACATCTCTCACCCTGTTTAACGAAAGTGTGCCATTGGTCATTAAGCACACTCAACACTGTCTTAAGGGAAACTCAGTCAACCTCCACTGTCATTCCACTGAAGGGAGCTGTGCAGGTTCTCTTAGAATGAGCACAAAATGCCATGTGAGGCTCCTTCCCTGCTGACACATCGGCCTGTGTGATGCCCTCACACAACCAGTGAAACAGCTGCTGTTTTGTCAGAGCGTTCCTCTGGTAATTCTCTCTATAATGCACAAACGGTTGTTGGGTCTGCATTTAGGCTGTTGTGCGTGCCACATAATGAAACAGTGCATGTACTGGACAAAGGCTGTGAGACTCTTTCTCCATCTCTAATGAAATATCCACCTGCAAGATGGACGAGCCACAGGGGTTGCCACAGTGCGTCTGACAAACGTGTCATTCTTGAAAACCATGATGTACTTTTACGCTCAAGAGCCACCAGGGCAAAAAAGGGGAGCACTTCCACTCCAAGTGAAGGTTCTTCCTGTGTGTAGGCTGTCTTGTCTGTCCTCAATACCACTTCTGTCAAACAAACAAACAAAAACAAAGTTTTTCAGTACTTTCAGCACTGTGGACAGCTTCAGTTGGTTTACAGTTCAGACACCCTCACTTTTTGCACATTTTATTGTGTTGTCAATTCATCTCAACTGGATAGCCCACCTGTCTACACTAATAAGCCTTTAACAACAATGTGAAAACATGTTTTTGGAAAGTTTTGCTAAAGAAAGTTTTTTCAGTGTGGATCTGTTATACTGAACTTTTAGCGCACAAACCTCTGTGCCCTGAAAAGCTTTAGTAAATCTTGCCTGCCTGGGACAGGTTAACAAGGTGTAGAAGGACACTTTGTGGAGATACCAGAAAGAAGACCTGGAAAACATGCAGACAAAACTCTGAAAAACTCAAAACATACCATTAACTCCACAGAGCCACATATGAAATGCACTTTTAATCAGCAAAAGTTTAATGAGGGAAGTATAATAGGCCCTGCCAGTGCACAGAAATAATATTTTCACAGTTACTCTTTTTTGTGGTTTTGTATTAATTGCTCTATGCTTCACCATACTGGCTTTGAAGTGAAACCATGACATGAAGTTAATCTTTCCTATTTGATTTGAGTGTGTTTACATCTAGAGATGAACAGCGTGGGAACTGTATCTAAAGTTTGTACCTATAATCCTCCAATTTTCATTAACTAAAGATAATATGACCACTTAAGGAAAGCTTTAGTCCTGATGTCTGTTTATGATCAGTGGTCAAAGAAGCCTTGAATTGGCGAACACCCACTGAGATGCAGAGCAGCAACGTTAGCAGATAAGTGTTTGTTAGCTAACTTAATTACTTTGAAGGTTCACCTGAAGCATCAGGAAGGTCCTGGAGGTATCCACTGACAGAAATGCCGAGATGACCACTCTGACTCTGAGCTTCAGCACTCCAGTGCTGACACAGCCTCAGAATACAAGAAAATCTATTGAGCCAATGTAGCACATGGTCAGGTCTATTTTCATAAAACGCTTTGGCTGCTTTGTAGATTAAATATACTCAAGTTATATTGCCATTTCATTTGCTACAATGAAAGGACACTGATTATGAGGAGGATTTTGTCTTTTTAAAATTTATTAATAATTTAGTAGTAAAGGTCTTGGGGTATTAGGTTTTATGTATTACACTGCTGGTGAAATGACAAGTGAAACTTGTTTGATTTAATGCATGTAGTAGGGTTAAAAAAAAGTTGATTTAAAATCTTGGTTAGGAAAGTGTGAAAAAAGAATTCGATACTAGTTGACATTCAACCCTTATCAAAGTGTTGACAGATCACTATATGTACAGTACTATACATGAGCATATTTTTGTTAAATACCTCCACCATGTAGGTTATGTTTTCACCTGTGTCTGTTTGTTAGTTTATTTATCAGCAGGATTATGCAAAAGTACTGAACTGATTTGCACCAAACTTGGGGGAAGGGTGGAGCATGGGCGAGGGAAGGAGCCATGGAAATTTGGTACAAATCAAATTAAAGGGGTGGATCCAAAACTTTACATAAATTTTTGAGGTGCTGCTTTTTTTTGACATTTTTGTCAATTTTCAGCCTGGGTGAGGGTATGAGTTCTTCTGAGTGCCATGCTGATGAGTTACATTGGCAGAAAGAAATGTCTGAAGGGAATGTTTCCTTAGCGCAAATACTTCAAATGATGAACTTCATTGCTGATTTGTCAGATGGCTAGTTATTCTGAGTGATTATTGCTTTTCAAGATGGAACACTATGGGTTACACAGCCATGCCTGTAGCCTATAATACCCACAATTCCCTACACAACCTCACAGATAATCTCCACCCATCTTCTCACCTTTCACTGTAACACTGTTGCACCCACAGGGTTCTACCTGAGAGGGGGAGAGTGGGAGCAGCACCCATCCTGGTATGGGATAAATAATACAACTGGAAGTTTTCTATATTTACTGTGGATTTTTTTGTTTGCCTTTGCAAAGTAATCTCTAAGGTCCATGAGTAGCGTTTTTGTTTTTTTTTTTTTTTCAAAAACTTGTTCATTTTTTATTGTTATAGATCAAGAGCCCCTTCAACTAATTCTTTAATTTTCACATTTGTTTTCCAAGCTGAACCAGTGACTAAATAGCCAAGTCAAAATAGAGAGAGGCCAAAAGTCAAAATTAACTCCACTGCTGACAAGAGCTGCAAACTTTTAATTAGCTTGTATATTGTATACTGTATGCCCTTATTTCTGTTTAACGTCTACATTTTTTTTGCTACACAGCTTTTATTTTTATTTAGTTTTTCAGTAATGAGGTGAGAAAAATGTTGACACTTTTTTTTCCAAAATTTTAAGCAAGATTAATTTTTCATTTCCATTTGTTACAGTTTCAAAATAACAAAAAGGAAAAGGTCCCCAAACAAAGGTGTGAGCACACTGCATGGTCAGTACTTGGTAACAGCCCCTTTGGCAAGTATCAGAGCTTGTAAACACTTTCTGTAGCAGCTAAGATTCTATCAGTCTATGTTTGAGGGATTTTTGTCAGTTCTTCCTTGTAAAGGGTTTCTAGTTCTGTTAGATCCTTCATCTACTGCTCTTTTGATGTCTATCCACAGATTTTACATGATGTTAAAGTCAGGGGGACTGTGTCACGCATTTCTCCCTCCACTGCTGGATACATTGAGCATAACATTTGTCTTTTTCATCTGTTCTCTCCCAGGTGGCCATGATCTGGCCCGATTAAGGGAGGACAGATATAGAGGGGGCAGGATCATGGCCCCCTCTCTCTTCTCTGCTTCCAGGCCTTAACAGCAGCTGTATTGTAGTGTTTGACAATGTCTATCCTTTTCTTTTGCTTTTGATTTTCAAAAGCAAATTTTGATTTTTAATGGGTTCTTTAGTCCTGTTTTTGCAGCATTATTTCTGTTAGGTTTAGTTTTGTGTTGGTTTAGGTTAGAGGGAAGAGCCCGGATATTACGACCGATTGTGGGTTGGTTTGGTTGCCTTCCTTTCTTTTTGTTTGTTTTGGCAAGCTCATCAGCCTTATTTGTGGGTATTAGGTTTTGGTTTGAACATAATATCCTGACATAATTATATAAAATTTAGGAAGTTTTACACTGAAGATTATCTGCAGCCTTTAACAACAAATAAAGCTTAATGCTGTTTCTTAAACTGGGATTTGTTTTGCATAATCCTGTATCTTGGTTGCACTCTCATGAAAACAGCATTGCTGAATAGGAGTACTTAATGCATTTGTAGACATTCACTCAATCAAGTGTTTTTATTCATGAAATGCATTACAGTGCAAATGCTGTTGTGTCACATTTTACAGAGTGATGTGAGCATTTATGAAACTAGATACACTTGTGTGTGACTGTTTGTGTGTGACTACTTATCTCACAAATCTTTTGTTTAAAGATGCTTTGTATGTTCTAAAAAAAATGCTCCTCTCATGTTCTTTCACACAGTTCTCCTAAACTAGCTATTTTATTCTGAGTAATGTGTAAGGAGTAAGGGGTGTGGATAAGGGTAGGAATGGGGGAGTGGGAGTAGGGACTGGGTAGGGGTTAGGGTCGGGGGCTTCAGGGGGATGGATGTTCTGCTGTAGCTGACCCCTGTCTTCTTCTTTTTCCTAGCCCACTTCTTTTTGGCTTCCTCTCTTTTTTCTCATGTATTTGTTAATCTTCACTCTTCTATGTCTCCCCTTCAACCTCCCATTGTCTTTGTTCACAATCTATCTTCAAAACAATATTTTTTATTCAACCTTTTAAAACAAATTCTCAAGCATTCTGAAACAAGCAGGTTGTCATTCCGAGGTAAAAGGATCAGCTGAGGCATCGTACCTGAAGCTGTTTCTTCATGGAGGTTAGGAGGCTGATTTGCTCTTCGGTCAGGTTTTCCTTCGTCCTCCACTCTTCCTCCTTCCTGAGCCATTGTTCTCTGTACATGTTTCCCCCATTTTCCATCTCCTGCACTTTCCTCCTCCAACTTCTTAAATTCATTCATATCCAATGAAAAACCTACATTTTTTTTATATAACAGTGTAATAAGATTCTTGAGCCTATATTTTATTGTTATTTTCTCTTATTGCTATCAAATGGCCACAGAAATGCTGGCACATTGATTTTCAGGGGGAGTTGAGTTTAGTTGGTAATAAGTTTGGTTTACTGTAGATTATTTTATTGAAAGTCAATGATAATATTATGCTCAATGTTTTTAATCAGGTCTTACAAATATGCTTGTTTTTGTCATATTAGAATTCACATTTCTCTTTTATTCCATATGTAATCTCTTGTGTAGTGGCACTGACAGTTAGGGTAATCTGTTTTGGCATTTTGAGAGAAAAAAGACACACTGATGAAGAAAAAGTACAGCAATCACAAAATCATCTAATCAAAATATATTAGAAGGACTGCAGTTCTTACTGGCTTACTTGATATGAAAAATTATTAAACTTTTGATAATTAACTTAACAAACCACATTAGAATGTATTGACGCTTCAGACATATTATGGATAAATATCAGTGAAGTGTAGGCAGACTAGAAAGGCACAGTGATGAAACAAGTTTCTCCAGGTCAAATGAGAAAATCTCTCCTGGTCTCTTTGTCTGTGCATTTTAGCTCAGTGAAGATACTGAATGACGACAAAGGGAGCAGTCGCACTCCACAGCTGAAGCTCCACTTGAGTCTGTAATGTGGTTCCAAGTTGTAGAACTTTCTGATATAGTAGTTGTTCAAGTTACTGGAGTTAAACTTGTAGATGTAGATTGTTGTTTTGCAACAGTTGTTGGTTCATTTTTAACCAAAGACAGAGACAGTGCTCACTTCAGGTTGCTGAGGGAAAATGAGGTTTTCCTGCAACAGCAGATTCCAACCAGGACATCCATTAATGTGTCAGAGTTTTAGTCAGATGAAGTGATAACTGAACATCTTCATTATGTGTTGTAGTTCACCAGGATTCCAAAAAAGCTCTTGATGGAATTTTACAACTCCCATCTGATTTCGTTTTCAACGTTTGTGAACTTATATAAAACACAAAGGGAAGACACCGATATTATATTTTCTTTTAATAAGTTCAACCATAGAAAAAACACCAACATATTTTTCCCCTCTTTTTGGTTATAAAGGGTGAACAGATATTTTTCTCTTGATAGTATAACAACAAACTGGATTGGAGTCTTAGCTCAATTGATCCATGTATTCCTGTAGCTCTCAGTAGTGATGATTTCATGAGCTTCTTTAATGATAAATTCTAACTGTTAGAGACAAAATTAATTTCCTCCTGCATTCTACTGATACTGATTTGAACTCAAACAAAGGAACTTCAGAAACAATTGTAAAATCTGATATACTCAGACTGACTTCAACAATTTCTTCATCTAAACCGTTAAACTGTCTCTCAGACCCCATAACCACCAGGGGATTATGTTCTAACTGCATCTGACAAAGGAATCTGTTCTTGTCTTATGAGATCTTAGTGCTGCATTTAACAGACTGGGAGGCAGAGCCTTCAGTTATCTCGCTCCTCTACTGTGGAACCAACTTCCAGTTTGGGTCCAGGAGACACCCTCTCCACATTAAGAGTCAGCTTAAATCCTTCCTCTTTGATACAGCTTATAGTCAGGGCTGGCTCAGGCTCAGCCTTAGCCATCCTCCAGTTATGCTGCTATAGGCCTAGACTGTCAAGGAACTTCCCATGATGCACCAAGCTCCTTTCTCCTCTTGTTCCTCTCCATCTGCATGTAAATATATCACAACAATACCTGTTACTAACTTTACTTCTTCTCTCTCCCGTAGTTTTGTGCTTCCTCGTCTCTCTCCTCTTCCTCCTGTCACTTTCTACAGGTTTCTGCCTCTGATGCTCCTGAGTCTGGATCCATGGCTACAGACCATCTACTGCCCCATTAACCTGATCAACACCCACTGCTTTAATTATTATGATTATTGCTCTTACTGTTTCATTTAGTCTTATTAGTATTATTGAAAACCCCATTATTATAACTATTAGTTTTATTATTAGGCTCATATTATCAAATATCTTTACATGGTACCTGTATCCTGTATTGTGTTATGCTCTCCTCCCTCCTGCCATACTTACAACAAATCAGGAAACACAAAAGCTCCATAAGGTGCAAAAACTCAACCCACACAAGACACCCTCACTTCAGTGACTGTCTATAATGTGGTACTATATAATCTATATCTATTTCTTGGATACATGTAAAAAAAAAAAAAATGGATTGTCAATCATTTATATCTCCAGTTCCAGCTTCTGTAACCATTAGTCATTACAAACGGGAAAAGGATGTCTGTCCTTACATACAGTCCTAAGTCACTTGTTCTTAAACATGTTAAATTAATGGCTCTCCTCCATTTAACAACATTGTAAAACTGGCCCATGTTTGAACCTAATTGGTGACCCCTGGTAAAAGAAGGCAGAAATGTTAAAGTTTGAGATAATTTGGAAGTTGTGCCTGTTTTGTCCATGAAAATGCACTGAACTGTGAAATGGCCCACTCAGTATATATTTTGGTTACAGTTCCTTAGTGATAAAATTCATGTGATCATAAAATGTTGGTTTATGTTGAATGTGTATGTAAAAAAAGCAAAACAAGTGCATGGATCAAACATGAATCAGATTATTTTTTTTTTGATATTGATCTCAGCCCCTAAATGCTTACCATCAACACATAATAATATATGTTTAATTTGTTACATTTATGTGACATGCTTTTGACACATGTATACAGTGTATTGGCCTCCTTTCATTACTGTCTACTCCTATTTCTGAAGGCAGTCTAATGTAAGCAGTGTCTTGTTCGTGGCCCTTCCCTGATAGCCAAGATTAATGAAGAGGTAATCAATGAACTGATCAAGACGTGCTTTAGGTGCTTAAGGTTGATTTTTGGAGAGGTGGGAGTGACTATAGAGGAAACCAAACCAGTCAAGAAAGCCAAAATAATATTATTGCTTGTGTATGTGTAGTTTAGACTGCCAATCAGTTTTCACCTGTTTCATGGTATTAAACCCACTATCAGATTCAGCTGTGCCAGCAAATCAGGGCAGGAATGCTGAAGGCTCCTGCTGAGATTGAACCAGAACATCCTCTGCAGGATCAAGGGCTCTTGTTAGATCAACGTCTTCAGGATAGTCCACTGGTCAGGGATCCTTTCGACATGGATTCCAGACATCTCTGTGACAGGCTTGATTTGGTCCACCAAGGTCTGCAGTTCAGTCTCTAGAATAATTGTAAACATTACATTTCAACTAGAATCATGCAGTTTTTAATTCTCAAACTATAAAAAACACAATCATGAACCTGACCCTAACCTGACAACTCTGTAATCTAAAACATAAGGAAACCAACCTGCTCTGCATGTCCTGAGTCTGGCCAGTTGGTGAAGCTGATGAGCTTAGTTTCACAAAGAACCCCTATACTGGCATCTCGGAACCTGTCAGGTATACTTTTAAGTAGTCTGTCAGTCATCTTGCCCTGTGAGGTGAGAAGGGTGAGGTGAGAAGGGTCTTGTAGCCAGTTAAATCAGTTAAATCCCCTCAGTTAAATCCCCTCATAGCTCTTTGCTATTGTGGCCTTCATCATGGGTCCTTTTCTGATGGTCCTTTTCTGATGATAAAATTCAGTTTTCTTTTCTTAAAAAACGTGTAGTTTCACACTTTGAAAGCACTTCCTGTGTTGAGCACAGGAAGCTGTTGTCCTCTACTGTGCTGATGGTTGACCTCTTCAGACAGGTGGAGTGTTTGTGCTTCATGCAGGAAGCCTCCTTGGCAGTTCTGTAGTATGATCTGACTATGGCCTACCACACACCTCAGATGTCCCAGGCATTAGTAGATTGAATCCTAAAGACAGAGAAATAGGTTTGCCCTATTCAGTTGACTGGTGTGGTAGAAGGTTTAGAGCTCAACAAGGAGGTCTCTTACTTTCTGGCACATCACGTTGGACTGGATGACATCTGAAAAGGTTAGTTCAAGGTGGGTGCCATACAGTGGGTGCCAGTGATGTAGGCCCTGTCCCCCTTCCGTCAGCTGACCACACCATTCCTGGCTCTGTTCATCACTTTAGCTCTATCTGGTTCCACTGCAATCAGCTTGCTCCTCTACTCATAACACACTCTATCTCTAATGGCAATGATGACTTTATTTATGCATAGTGCATCCGCCTTCACTAGCGACTGGATGCCAACTTGATCTTACCCTTGTGACAGAATTGGACATAAAGTAACAAGTCCTCATTTATAGAACTGTCTGTAGAACCATCTAACATGATGGAGGGAAATTTGGCGTTTTCCAGATTCTCTCTGATTCGGTTTCTCTCCACCTCTGCATTAAGGTGCATAAAGTCTTTGGCCTGCATCTCATTTCAATATATTGAGGCACAGTATTTTTTTTTTTTCATCCAAACTGTAAATACCAAACATCAAATTAATTCATTATTCAGTCATGTTAACCAATGGAATTCCTCTAATTTTCAGTACATAACGTTACTTTACAAATGCAGCAGTTAAGTGAAAATCACTGAATGTCTCAATAAAATAACTGTAGAAGGTGGTCATTGTTTACTGAATTTTAAATTTCATTATTATCCAAATAATACCACATATATAAGTATTATTGCATCTCCATTTCAATTAAGGTAAAAATCTCTCCTAACAGGGTAAATATGATAGTGACACTAACTTCAGAGAACGAAAATTTTCACTTACTCACAGAGCAACTCAAATTCAGAAAGTGATCCAGCCTTCTTGCCGATGGCATGTACAGTCCCAAGGAGTATCTTAATCTTAGGGCTGATAAGCTCTGACATCCCTGTTTGCACCATCAGAGAGTTTTGAGAGGAAAGGCATCAATCAAGCCTGGGACCAGACATGAAGGCAATGTAACACTTGCTACGCTCATGGTCATGAATATTCTCCAATTCCATTGTTTTATTTCTGACAACAAATGAGTTGTTTCTGGTTTTGCCTTTGGTATAACTGCCAAGACACAGAACAACTCATAACCATCGTCTCCGCATTATACTGTAGCCAGCATTGGTCACCGTCATTTTCAAACATCCATCTTTCAACTTACTCCTTGTAGGTACTTCATCCTCAGTGTATCTTTCAGTGTGTTTGTTTTAAAGGTTGGCTTAATCCTTCTAAATATCACCACAATTAAATTATATATATATCTACCAGCTTCTAGCTAACAAGTTAGGATAACATTATCTATCTACTTAGCTATCTCTCTCCTCAAAGTCAGAATCAGTAGCAGTGTTTGGTGAGTGGCACCAGAAAGGTTTCTGAACATTCATCTATATTACAGGGTACTACACTATATGTGCTCATCTCTCTCTCTCTCTCTCTCTCTCTTTCTAGGGGTGAGTGGATGTTCAAGGAACATGTCTGTGTGTATGTGTGTGTGAGAGAATTTGATTTTTATTTTATTTGAAAGGAATGATGTAGTTTGACATAGTTTTAATAGAGAACATGAAACTGATATGCTGCAGAGTTTATAGCTACTGCTAATTTTCAACTCTTGTCCCTAGTTTGGCTTTTATCTTAAAGCCTCTATAATCATAAAACCACAATACAGTACAAATAGGGAAACATGATGACATACAAAAAAGGAAATTAAAAATTTATCAATTTATCAAGAGTACAATTAGCTAAAATCGCTAGTCTGTTTTGCTTTTAGGTATCCCTTAACCTTTTCTGTTCAGTATTTTACATCTTTACTTAATTTGATTTTAGTTGGTAATGTGTTCCAGAGGTGAAAGCCCTCTATAGAGAAAGCTGATTATCCAAACTTATATCTACAATGTGGTATTTCATAGTTGCCAATCACCGTGCTCCTAGTTTCTCTGTTACTGTCATGTCTTCGGATATCTGGAAAGAGGCTCTTGGGCTAGTCTGTTGATATCTGAAGACTCATTTAAGAGAAAAAAATGAGAGAAGCTTTCAAAGCTAAGTAGATAGTACCTAAATAACTGAGCTTCCTGAGTGGATGTGTAGTGCCTCATAAATTTGAACCAGTTAAGGTTTCTCTTTACTGTTCTTGAAATGTTGTCTGCATGTTTATCAAATTTGAGTTATGGATCGAAGTTTATTCCTAAGAACTCATCTATTTCTTCATTCTATATCTTGATATCAAAATTTTCAAATGAGCCTGGTTTGTAATGGAGAAATACACTGTTTTCATTAAAAAAAAAAAAAAAAAAAAAAACACTAAAATACTTTATTACAAAGTATTTTAGTTTATACTAAAATACTTAGTAAGAAAGTACTGAAAAATTCAAATTGTTAAAGTATTGTAGCAATGGTAAAAAAAAAAAATTGCTAAAATTGTGTTTATTTCCCTCATATAAAAGATTAAGTGGTCCTTTCTTCTCTCTCTCAAAACAAACAAACATTTGGTGGTAACAATGTAATATAATTCCAAGCCTATGTCAAAGATGCTAGTCAGCACATGCTTAGCTAGCCTTGCTCGGAGCAGTTGTACACACATAAAATCTATATTATCTGTGGTAACACCCGAAAGTTTGCTTATATGCAGAAAATAGGTTTTTGGTAGTGACTGTCCTTAAAGTTGGGAACTGATTTTCAGACTTATGCATGTATTTACTTCAAAATGATGGGACCTGTCTTCTCACCAAGCAGCAGCAGTGAGTGTTAGAGAGAGAGAGAGAGAGACAGAGAGAGACAGAGAGAGAGAGAGAGAGAGAAAGAGAGAGAGAGAGAGAGAGAGACGGCCATATTTCCAGACCAAAAATGTAGGGGTATGGCTAAAATTAGTTTCCAGCCATGGACTGGAACTGACACTGTTTTAGTATTATATATGCAGGACAACATGCAGTACAACATTTTTTAAATAAAACTTCATAAAGCTTAATGATTATATATGTATTTTTTTCTTATATACATGAATTAATATATATGTATATATTATGTATGATATATGTATATATGAATTAATATATATGTATACATTATGTATGATATATGTATATATATATATATATATATATATATATATATATATATATATATATATATATATATATATATATATACACCTTTTTTTATCAGAAAATATATAATAATTAGTTAATATATATTTGATATTATATCTAATATATATACACAATATATAAGCTTACTGCTATCTCATCATAAAGGGGCTACAGATGATGGGTGTTGTATCAGTGAGGACCAGAATGGGTCCTGATCAAATTCCAATAATCAAATCTATTTAAGAAAACGTTCTGATCGTTCATTCCCCTTCAGTCCCCCACAGGCTGGGAATTTTGTTTCTTGTAGCCAGAGATAGTTTTAAGGTCCATCCAGACTCTATTGACACTGGTCTATTTCAGCTGATTCCCCATCTTCATCGTGAAGATGTTTTTGTCTTCCCTGATCTGCCTCCATAGCTCCCTCTGCCTATTCTTCAGCTCCTCTGTAGTTCCTGACCCAAAGGCTTTCTTTTTCCTTTGAGGAGAACCTTTAAGTCAATAGCAATCCAGGGTTTGTTGTTGAGAAAAATTGCTATTCTTTTTGTACCTGCTGTATCTACCAGGTACAGCGTTATCTGAAAAGAAATAGATATAGTCTGGTACACAGTGTGTGAGACTGTCGATGTCCTCCCCATGAGCATCACAAAGTAACTCCCACACAGTTGTATCAAAACAGTCATTCAAAACGTCACTAGCCTTTTCAAACCATCTCCTCACTGTGTGAGTGACAGCTGGCCTGTGTACAAGAGGTTTGTATACAGGTAGGAGTCGCACCAGGTTGTGATCATATTTTCCCAGGGGTGGGAGAGATGATGAGTAATATGCCTCTTTGGCATTGGCATAAAATAGATCCGGTATTTTATTATATCTGATGTGGCAGGTAACATATTGAGTGAATGTGGGCAGAGTGGAGGATGGAGAGTGATAATTAAAGTCACCAGAAATAAGAAGGATGGCATGTGGACTGGGCTGTTTTCTTCTTGCTCTGCTTGTGGTTGATTTAGGGAGTCCATAGAGCAGGCACTTCAAGGATGTGTGGAATGGATAACAGGCCTCTCAGCCTGTCGTCCCTGGCAGCCTTCAATCTATCCATCTATAGTTACATGTATGCACAACAGCATGAGTGTTAGGATTTTCCCCTGCCATCTGTAAGTCCATAAATGTGTAACATACTGTAGCAATGGCACAGTAAGCCTTAATATTGTGGTATAAGAATCCTCTTTTTTATCTTGTCTCTGCCTGTTTTTTATTATTTGTAACACACAGTTAATTTGCAGTTTAACGATACTAATAACAGTTGTTTCTTGGTGAGCTCTGTGTGATACCAGAAAACACACAATTAAGACTGTATACACATTAAAAGCATTAAAGTGCAGCATGCCCAGTTGTCAGTCGCTGGAATTTCATTTCACCACATGATCTGATGATGTGCAGATGATGCGGGATAACAGTCACTGTCTTATCACTGAGTTACCAGTCATAGCAAATGACTTCATGTTTACAACTCTTGGTCTGTTTGTATGTTTGTATAATTTTCACTTGGCAGGGACCAAATAAACTGAGCTACTGGGCACTTCTGGGCCTGAGATTTTCATTTAGACTAGAAGTTGACAAAGTGTGTGCTAGTCTATCCTGAAATACAATTTAACTGCTGCAAAAAAATTAGTTGATGCAATATTAATAATTAATATAACTGCTGTCAATCATGTAAATCCAGAGTTGTGATAAGCACACAGTAAACTGGTTTATTGTTTTGAGGTGCACTCGGAGAAAAAAAAAAAAAAACAATACAAAACATCAGCCAGGATCAGACGATGATTAAGATTTTTGTTTGTCAAAGAAGAGATCAATACGATTAATACATAAAACAGAGTAAGAAGTTATGGTTATTTCTGATTTTATTTTTTGATAATTGTTCCTCTCCCTATGGTCCCTCTATTTATATTGGCAGTTTATTGCAGCATCACTGGTCCAATCAATGATGCCAATCGATACCTGCCTGGTTTTGTTTGCCTTTACTGCTCCAATGATACAAAAGAGAGATGAAACGAAACATCAGCATTGTCCATTTCAAGAAAACTGAGAAATAACTTTTACTCTAACTTCTCTCAATTAGGCACATGCATCCCTTATTTACTAATTAGAGGGGACCTTGAGATTCCAATAGACACAGAGATAATAAAGAAATGACCTTTCACTTTTTCTTGTTCTTTTTTCTATGGTTATGCAGTCTAATTAGGTATGTACTCTGACTGAATTGTAGCATCCCTCACAAGTCTACAAGACATTACAAGACATTTTTTTGGCAGTTTAGTAGTGAACAGAACATACGCTACTGTAAGGTGCAGCCAATACTAAAACAACATACTGGCAACTCACCCCTGCTCTCGCTTGCAGACTAACCCCCTGTCCTCCAAACTACGAGGTAGAACAACACATATCCCACATATCCCTGTCATAGATAGATGTACAGGCTTTACAGCTTCTAAGCATATTTGTTCACTGACTACCTGGAAAATTCAGTAACAGCAGCAAAAATCCTTTTACATCTTAGCACTCTTACCACTAACCACTCACTGGTTCTGGTAGCGGTGCCTTGGTGGGGGGCCAGTCTGTCTCGATGCAGGGCAACCATCCTTTTGCTTGGAGACAGCTGGACCCTGTACACAATCTCACCTTGTCTCTCCAGGATCCTGCAAGCACCTTTCTAAAGTGTTTCACAAGTCAATAAAAAAGAGACCACCACTGGTAAATTCCAAACAAAAACAATAATGAAAGACCTCTCTGTATAACGTCTTCTGCACTTTTTCTGACACAGACAAACAAACAGAGAAAATCCCCTGATGCTCTTACAGAGGATAGAACTTTTTACAAACACTACGTAGATGATGGAAAATAGAGAGAGCCCACCCTTTACTGATTATGTATTCTACTACTACTACTACTTAAGTCCTATTACCTATAGTGCTAACAGAGGGATGATCAAAATTAAGCAGGATGGGAAGCGTTTGTTCCAACATTGAGTGTAGACTGGTAGTTTTGGAGAGGAAGAAATATTTACAGCTGGAAAAATACTGGAAACCAGCCACGGGTAATCAACAACCTCATCAACATTACAAAGAAGTCAGGCTTTTAAAAATACACAACACTTAGAAAAACAAGCCTTTTTCCCTTTTATGCATTACTGAAAAAGAGATCGCTATGAATAGCAACTTTTGGAATCCTAGCTGTGACTTGTTATAGAAAAGCCTCTGAGCACTGTATCCCCTGAGTGTTAGTGCCCACAGGTGTAAATCCCCACGGGGCTCTAGTTGGTTTGAGCAGCTCAGTCGAAGCAAAGTAGAGAGACTTCTTGCATGAAAATGTAACTTCTGGCAACTAATCCCATTCTGAGAAAATTCAGGAAGCACTTCTTCACCTCCTCCTGCTCACTTCTCGCTTTTCAAATATGCACTCAGTTGGCAGTTTATTAGGAACACCTAGCTAAAAATAATGCATTCTAGTACATCAACTGCATTAAACAGAGAGATGTTTCTGCTATATAGCCTACCTTCATTGATCTGAACGGGCTGGACTAAATAATAGGAGCACCTGTCAGAATAACATAATACATTTGAACAGCACCACTGACTACAGCCTCGGAATCCGCTGTACACTTGAATCAACACCTCTTTAACACAATTTATAAAAAATTTAACCTTGCAACCTTCATGAGGGAGGATTTATTACAGGATTGATGGATTAGACTGAATTAGTGTGTGAACACAGTAGATTATACTATTGCAATTGAGGATAGAAAGTCACCATTTAAATGTATTACTTCATCAATGTAAGTGTTCAAATCAAACAAAGGCATGCTTTGATGCATTACCAAAACTTGGGGAGGTAAAGTGCAAGATACAGAAGTCTACATCCACATTCACATACAACAACCCCTGAGAGGGCATGGAATGCAGAACATAATCCTCTGGAATAGGCACCAAAACATCACCATCATCTTTATGTAACCAATAGTTAACCACACCTACTATGGCACCCTAAATGCACACACAAGCCAATGAAATGCATAGTCACGTTTAATCCAGGAAATAAATACCTCCCAGGGAAGTTCTAATGTACCTCTTCAACTGCTGGTTTTGCTTGACCCATTCCCATGCAAAGTATGTAGCAAGTTGCACCTTGATCAATTGCACTGTATTGTTGACCTGGTCACTTAATTAAAATGCCATTTCAGGCAACATTTGGGTATATGGCACTGCCTTGGTTATAATTAGCCCTTGTTATAGGCTTCTATAGGCTGTTTCTTTGAGATGATTATTTTAGTTTCCCAAAGTATCTGAATAGCTATGGTAGCTAGCATAACAGTATGTTGTAGAGCAGAAGCTCATATTACACATTCATATTGATTATTAAATGCATTCACCAAGTGCATCTTTTATTTACAGGTTTGATTTCATTTTATATTGCGATTAATTTTCAATTCATTTTATTGCAGTATTGTGTGTTTCACTAGAGTAGACCATTAGCTCTGCGTGTAGGGCAGAGCTAAATGACAAAGTACTTAGTTATGATTATAGTCTTATATAATGTAAAATTATTTAATTTTGAGTGAATTTATGATGATGATGATGATAATGTTGATGATGGTAATGACTAAGAGTGACAACTGTTGGAGAAAACAGTCAAACTGACTGTAATTTAAACAGTCACAGCAGTAAAATCAAGCAATAAAATAAAGAGCATTTACTAACTGTAGTTCACGGTAATGAAATAGAAAGACAATTTTAGGATGAAAAAAGAAGGCAGCAAAATGGAAAGGAACAAATGAAAGGAAAAGAGTCAAAGAAAATTGTCACAAGACTAGGTCATACATAGTGTATGGCTGGATCACCCTATATCTGTTTGCTTCTCTTGAAATATCTGTACTCAAATACAATATTCTAATACAGCCAAATTCCCCATAAAGCTGTAGAAACTGTGACTGAAAAAGTGCCCATTCAGACAGCATGTTAACCACCAGTCATCGAGCCATTTCCAAGTTGCTGCTCTGTTCCTAAAATCCAGATTTTGATCAGATGATCATCAGACAAATAAGTGAAAGACAACGGCTGTGTTGTCATTTCAGCTATATTTACTTGTAAAACGATCACTCAAATTGAGCGGCTCATTCACATCTTTGACAGCTGCCGTATGGTCAGTTATATAGAGAAGTAATCCTGTGGAGGGAAAGCCCTCCCTCACGATCACAGGGCAATGCTGGCGACTCTCTTCAACAGAAAATCACCAGATTTATCAATGGGTGCTTTTGTGAAAAAAAAGAAAAAAAAAGAGATAAATCTAGTAAGGAAGGCACTAAGTTGGCAACACTGCCTGTAAATGCCACTCTGATGATGTGACCTCTAGTTCTTATAACTGCACCCATCAAACGTGTTTAGGTGCATACTGCCACCTACTGTACTGGAGTATTTAACAATAAGGCTTTGTGTACTTCAAGTTACTCAAAAAAAATAGCCCTGCAGCATTCGTTCATTTTCTTCACCAATCTTGAATCTTCTGCATCTCCCTTTGAAAGCTTTCACCTTAAATTATTTCTGTATGCTGTAATAGTGTCCCCCTTGGATATCCATGTCCCACTTCTTCTGCCACAATTCCCCCACTGCCCTTCTTGTCAATGATTTGGCCTCACTTTTTTAAAGGGAACTCTAATATTTCATATTCCATTAATTTCAACAGTCCTACCTACTTTGTCGTATCCTCCATAACAACATGAACAGGAACCCAACAAAAGGGCCTATAGATGTCTAGTAGTGATTTTTTATCTGATCCCCATTCATAACATAAGTCCATGTTATACATTTCTCATCAAACCACTACCCCAAATATTTGAACTCTGCTCTCTCCATAAATCCATTATTAAAATAAGCTGTGCATTATCATCATCCACATTAATCACTCATATTTCCAGAGAATAGATTAAGATTTAAGCATGAAACTAAATTTCTTGTATCATCCACCCTGGTACTTCTTCCATCATTAAGACAAGCTAGTGATCTCTCCTCCATTAGTTCTTCAAATATTTCTCAAGTTGTGTCTGTATGATCACTTCCCTATAGAGTATTTTGGGCATTAAAGTCTCCATATCATTACTTTCCGTCTATCAACACATTTTAAGATCTTGTGAAACATTTACACTGACAATTTCTTGCAGGGATTGTAAAATTTCACTTAGGTTATGTTCTGTGTTCCAAATCTGTCACATCTAACAGAGCTGTAACCTCCATGACAAATTCAAAGTGTAGTCTTATCCCCGTCTCTTATATATAAATAACATTAAATACAACTTTCAGATCAGCTACAACTCTTGTTCTTTAACAATTCTACTTCTGTTATTCCATTGGAGGATATGAACTACAATGAGGAAACTAATCACAGTCCATCATAATTAGAAGCGTTAACCGTCTCATGAATCAGTTCAGCCTTAACTTCTTTAATCCCCAGAATCTCTGTTGCAGCCTCTATAATAGTCTGCTTCTGTCACTTTTCCTCTTTCGTTTCATTGCCACGTTCACAGTCCTTCAGATGAAAGCAGTGTTTCCTCATTAATCTTCTTTATACATGGATTGGTTTCTATTTGTCTCTGACTTGATCAGCAGACAGGACCTCTCTTGGTCATCTGTTTTCAGACTCTTTTGCACTATTTACCACAGATATAATACTGGCTCTCTCGATTTCCTTCATTTTTTTTTAACTGCATCAGTATAAGATCTTACTCTCTTGAGCGGACTCCAGGACTACAGTTTTCTCACCCTTTCTTTGCATTTGCAGTCTTGTAGCTTTCACTACCTCTCCTCATTTTACTTTCTGGATTATCTCATCTATCATTATTGCCAAAAGTACATCATAAATAAAACCTATAAGCTTAACTGCATTCCCTGGGATTTGAGCGCTGATCCTCTCCATATTCAGTGTTCCTGCACTGAGAAACTTATTTCTTCGCAGCTGGTCTTTAGCAAAAATCAAAAGCCTCCTGTTAGTTTCTGTCCTGTCCGTTTTACGGGGTGAAAATGTTTCCCTTTTTTGAAGAATTCCATCACTTTCCATTCAGATTGTTCATCTTCCCTCCTCATATGTATCTTCGTAGCCTTCACTTTTTGGACGGAGTTGCCCAACTCTAACCCAAAAGTTGAACTTCTGGAACTATTGCACCTATGTTTCCTCATTTTAGATAAATCCTTCCATACTATCAGTATCTTCATGTGTAATATCACCTATGGTAGTTACATTCACAGTATAGTTGTTGTTAATCCCAGGCCAAACAACAAAAAAAAAAAAAAGGCTTTCAAAACTAATTACCCACTTCTTCATCTTCTACAGGATTTCTGATTGGTCAGTCCCCATATTAGAAACTATTTGGGACAATTTATGCACTCGGTTAATCTGTCGGTCAGTCACAGACATTCAGAATTTCTAGGGCTTGCAGTAAGCCAAACAGGGAAGGGAAGAAATAGGGAAAGAAGGACTACTGTCACCCATCTAATATTTCTGTTGTTGTAGGTGCAGTGACATCCATATACCAGGGTAAGAGCAAAAGAGGGGGGAGGGAATTTAGTGTCCCCCATTCAAAAAATGTCAACACCACTGACCATAATAGTTTGAATGATAAGGTCCTCTCAGTATCTATGAATCATATCTTGCTCAAACACACATATAATCTGTGGATGAAGGCTAAGTCTACCATTTTAACAATTAATTATTATTACTTTCATCAAATTTTTGGGAAGCATTTTGTGCTGTAAAGAAAATACCCCACTCTGGGAAGATGTGCTGCTCAGTGGTCCAGATTAGAGCTTGCACAGAAAACAAAATTGTCATTCTAAATGGTGATGTGACAACATGTTACCTACAAGTTAAGGACTTTGGAAAATAAGCATAGACAGCATGGAGCACCTCACACACCAAACACATTTTCTGGAGAGGTGGTTTCAAAACATTAAAGATGTGAAATTAAAAGAATGCATTTTCATCTTCAGCTGGGGCTGAAGGCTAGAAATTTAAAAGCAATTGTGTTGGTTTGTGGGTAGTGAAGGCACAAGCTTCTGACAAGGAAGAGCTAGAACAAAGAGTTGTCTTTCTCTTCTTCCTCCCCCTGGCCTTTCCTTCCTTACTCTTCTAGGTGGAGAGGACCACAGTAATCTCAACAATATGCAAAGGACTAAAAACTCACATGTACTAACAATGCATAGCTATAGGCCCCTTAATTGGAGGAGGAGAAAGTAAGCTAGGATGCCAGACAAAAAAGGCCAAATACTGTATCAGCAAACAGAGGCAGCTTCCTTTCATATTTGAGTCTGTGAAACATAGAAATCTACTGCTAGCAACATTGTTTTTAATGCAGCTGCTGAAAATGTGTCATTTGGGACAAAGCCCCATCTGCTGGCACCAAATAAAAAGTGCGAGTTTAGTGCGGTATAATTTTTAGATAGATTCATGACATAAAAACATCCACATTTGCTGCTTTTACTTATCAATTTTCTACAAATATCAAGGTCATTAGCCAGATAGAATAGTTCAAAATTTGTGTTTCTAATTGCACTTCACCATGTGGGGATAGCAACAATATGGATGCTCAAAGCCTTTTGTGATGAAAGTGGGTGGCAAAATTTGATGCCAGATGGATCTGATTGCCTGTGTCCCTATGACAATTTGGTTGGCTATTTGCCAAGTACTGTTGTCATTTGTTTTTAAGTTTCAGAAGTTAGTATTTCTTTTATAAAGGATTAGTAACTACAGCCACCATGAATAAAGTAGTTTATCTTCTATAGTACAAATTTGAAAGGCTGCTGTTTTTAGGAAAAATTTGAACTTAATTACCCCAGCAGCCACCAGCTGTGGGATATTATCATTAATCAAACCATTGTTAAAAATAATCATGGATTTAACTTCTACAGTAGGCTGTTAATGAATGTGCTATTTGTGTGTTATTTAGAGGAGGTGACTCTTGGTCAGGGACAGGCTTTTAGGATCTCAAGCATCTTTCTGAGAGGATTACAAAACATGAAAACAGCAGTCTTCCAGAAAGGTACAACTGGGCATGATCGGCAGAGCAAACATAGCTTCTCAAACTGACAGACTATACAAACAGGGCATTGAGCAGGAACTTGCAAATTTAGGAGAGCAGGTATGTGCTCACATAGAGTCACACCTGTATGACTGTTTAGGAAATGTCAAAATAATAAACATTTAGATTTCATAGATAGATTGAATTGACCAATTGTGAATAAATAGAAGAGTACTATGCAATTTAAACTTTAGAATTAGTTCAAGTTTAAACCTATTTCAGCTGCTCGAGTCTGTAAAGCTCTGGAGGACATTTATCATAAAAAGTCTGCGGCCACGAAAAAGTGGATCCTTATCTGTTAAAGATGGAAGCAGATATAATCACTAAGCCCATTACTCATTCCTTTAATTTAGAGTTTTCTGTTAAACTCCTTATCTAAAATTTGGAAGGCTGCCCATGGTCTTCCCATACATAGTGGTAAAGAACCCTCTGAGGTAATACATACATACATACTTCCGTTCGATTAATTCTCGGTCTTTAAAGTGACTTCTAAACTGGTTTTACAACCATCTACAGTAAAGGTATGCTGCTATAGTTGTGAGAAATGATCTCATTGGCACTGCACTGCCTTAAATGTGGCTCTTTCGAAGGCATTTGATTCATTTAATCATGAATTGCTGCTGAAATGTTTGCCTCAGTCGTAAAGCTGTTAAATGGTTCAGAAATTATTTTGTTGACCAAATCCAGTGTTTTTATGCAAATGGCCATGATTCAGTTTTTCATAAAATAACTAAGGATGTCCTGCAGGGTCCCGTTTTGGGGTCAAATGACTTAGGTAATGACGTTCAAGAAAAAATCAACCTCTATGCTAATGACACTATCATTCATACGCATGCCTCCTCCATAATAAAAGGGGTGCAAGATCTTCAGACTTTGTTACAGTCATTACAAACTACTCTGCTTTGTTTAAAACTTCTATTAAATGCTGAGAAAACAGTGTTCATGGTCTTTTCAAAACCCATCTTAGAGTTGCTTGATGATTTTAGTGTTTTACATCTGATGAGAAATCCATTCAAAGGGTGACTTTGTACAAGTACCTGGTTATATGGATAGATACAATATCAATACAATACAATATTATTTAATTTATATATTGCTAATCTAGTTAAGAAACTCAAAGTGAAAATAGGTTATTTATTTTATTTATTTTATCTGGAAGCTACCTCACTGCCTGTGACTGATTAAGATAAAATATCTTATTTCATCCTATCTTAACACAGATATTTGAAATGAGGGTTAAAAAATACTTAGTGAGTGTTTTTACACCAAAATCCCTCTCATTTATATTCCTGGAAAGCATCAAAATATTTTTGATGAAAGAAAGTGGTTTTATAAGACACCTTAATCGGTTTGGTCAGCAGTATCCCTCTTTGTCTTCAATCACTTGAAATCTTAATACTGTACTTCTCTGCCTGCCTCTTGCTTTCAAAAAAGAAAGAAAAGAAAACAAACAAAAGAGACTCTGAGGCTTGCACTGTCATTCCCATTACTTAAAGATATCAGGTGCTCCCCTCTGTGATGTCAGACAGCCCAGCTTTGAGTATGGTCATTCCGACCTGCAGTAAACAGTTCCAAAATGTTCATAGAAAATACCCTGTAGTTCTTAAGTAACATTACCTGGCCCTAAGTCTTGCTTGTGAAAGAACTATTAAAACACTAACTATGCAGAGGCCATAGTTTATATATAAAAATGGACATTTGAATATTGAAGCAAATAAGTGCCTTAAACCTGAATTCTTTCTAATGGCCAGCAGGGGACAACTCCACCAGTCGCAAAAAGCAGTCAGATTTTTTAGAAGTCCATGGGAAAATAACCCTATCTCTTTTAATAAATTACCTCAGCAAACATTTTCCTGATACATTTATGGTCTTAACCCCTCATTTAAAGTCTTCTTCAATACAAGATGATGTGCAGTTACCATGCACAGCGACCTGCTTATCAGGATAGAGCAAAGCGTATGGCACTGTGTAAAGACATGACCTCTACTATATATCTTACATTAAAGAAACTTGAATATACAAAAAACAGTATTATGTAACTTTTTTAGACTCAGATCCTTAATGTGGCATTGTACAGTAAATACATTGTTTATGCAGTTATGCATTGTAAATGTTAAATTTTGATGGTTGGGTAGGAATAACAAGTCATTAATTTTATTACATTCTATGAATAGGTCTGGCACCAGCAGACTGATAGTAGGCCATAGCATTTTTGGATATGTCTGTTTTAATTGACACATATACTGGGATCACTGAATAATCAAATGTTCTCTCATACTGTGGAGTAGCCTAATGGTTATGTCATTGTGATGTCAAATGTGCATTGCGGTGTGTTCTTTTTTTTTTTTTTTATGTTTTTAATGTATTGCTAAATATGACACATTGAACCCAAGTGTCATTAATTGTACACATCATTCTGGAGTAGAGTCTGAAGAGAAGGATTTCCTTTAGGTGATTATGACAGGCTGAATTATGGATGAACATGAGGTGAAAAAACTGGACCCTCATCGAATGTATCACATCTACTTAGTTCACACTTTAAGGAGGATTGGTTCCTCAGGAAACAAGGTAGATGGATACCTTTTAATGTACTAATTACACAGCACATTTTCGAAATGTAGAAATACTTAGTGTGGAAATTGGCTGAAATACAAAACCTAACCGGGAGTTATTTTTTTCAGGAAATTTTTTTTCTGAATGTGTGGTTAGCAACATTTACTGAAATCATCAGTCATCCTTTATAAATGTCTGTGATCATGATGCCACTCTTTTCATTTTTACCAAAATTAAGTGACTAAAGCCCTTTCTTAAAGTACACGGAAAACCAACCAAACAGGAAATCTTCCCATTACATTACTTTGAAATGAACCTCTGTCGTTGATGCTGTTGACACCGATGTCTTTCATCCACTTTGGTGTGTCTGCTAATGAGTATGATGTTAGTGCATGGAACTGTTTTGAGATGAGTCACTGAAATATATTAGAAATGTTATTTAGAAATCCTGTCCATTCCCAAGATTATCATATCACAAAAAAAGTTAGAGGTGTGTTCCTATGTACAATACATAATGTACAGAAGAATATTTGTCATGTAGAAGTTCGTTCATTCACCACCGTAAGTTTATGTGCAATAGTCCTCAACTCTGAAGCACACACTCATGAACCTATCCTGAAAAGCTGGTATCTCAATGTGATCTAATACGATCCACCGTTTCTTCACTAAAGTGTTTGTCCTTTACTGTAATTAGAAGGATATCCACACTATGAATGACTGCTGCCAACAGAAGGAAGACCTCTTGTACAGAGCAGTGTATATGGTGCCATTCATCTGGTTGTGGAGAAGGAAGACTGCATGGAAAACAACTTAAGTTCTCAAATGGTTGTGATGAGATGCCAGAAAACCACATCCATTTCAGCTTCCTCAGATGAAAGGAGAGACCAACTTTTTCCTAGTTTACTATCTTTTGTCCTTAATATTCACTGGTTCAGTTTCTTGCCTTTGACTTCACTTCTGCTTTCTGCTTTTTGGTGATGGTGGTAAGATTTTTAGTAAACAGAATTTTGAAAATATTGAACAGTAATTAAGTGATGGATAAACTCTAGCATAGTCATCACCTTCACAGGTGAAAATTATTTCCCACTTAGACATCAAATGGCTGTTCATTAGGAAACAGCTGAAGCTGGCCAACCACAAGTGTAGCCAGGAGTGAAATGGGACTCCTGTAATAGATGTGTACTGGCACAAATGTTAAAGTATGTATTAGGCATACAACTCCCAAGTGTGTACAGAAAATCTGACAGACAAGCAGTTAGGTTAAGTAATTGATATCACATGTCATTATGTGCTTTTTTTTTATTCAGAACTACAGTTATTGGTCTAAAAATTACAATGCAATAGTTTTATCACGATTTAATGGCACTGAGTGCATTTTCCTCCATGACAACAGAACACTTCTTCCTGTTTTTTACAAATTTACCATATGCCTTCTTAATGAATCCAACAGGATACTTTACTATAAGTACATAAAACACTCAAGTATAGCACAAACTCTAATATCTTTCTTTTTATTCTTTGTTGTCATTGTTCAAGGATAGGCAAATATCATTACTTATGTTGCTGTTTAAAGCTGAATAGCCTTTGTAATTAATTATGTCAAAATCTCCATTAGTGTGCTCTTATTCTACTGGAATCCCCCGCATGTTGTTATTGTTAAAATTGAAACCAGATTTACAGCTTTGGATTAAGGTACAGGTGAATGTGAATGTCAAAAAACAGGTTTACATAACAAAAAGAATTATTTGACTATCTAGTGGAAGATATATTTTAGTAACAAGTGTATACCAATCAGTCACCACATTAAAATTGGTGGCTGGTTTTATCGTAGTGACTGATCGGTGTTCACAAACCTGCAATCCTTGTCAGTCCTCCCTGGATTGGTGCCAGCCTTCCACCTGTATCTCTGGGTAGGCTAGAGAGAGGGATCTTCATGTCTGGATACTGCAGGTGGAGGTGGTGCAGGCCCTCCTTCATTGCTACACTGAGGTCGATGCTTGAGACATCCCCCCAGGTCATTCCCAATGCAGTGGATGAGGAGGCTATCCGGTACTACTTTTCCTTGTGGAGACTGGTCAAAGAAGAGGAGAGGGCTCCTCTACCTCAGATCACCTCAACTAAACCATTGGAGATACCATCAACACCAGAGTAGTCCACAAACCAATGGGTTACATCATGGCATGTTGCCACTTGGTGCAGACCTATAATGCAGTAATTATTACATTTCACCAGATTAAAAAAGTCAAACAAACATTAACCATGCAAATTCTTCCAAAGCACAGACAGCCAAAGTCCTGCTGTCACATAGGCACCATTTAAGGTTTGTTCCTCCAGCTTTAAAACTTTGAGCATTTGAGTGGTCAACATGTAGGCCTGGTCTGTTCTGGAAGTAATACACAAGGCACAAGACTTTCAATTATCATGGGGGACATTCTGCAAATGGTTAAAAAACACATAAATGGATCTGCCTACAGATGACTTGATTATAAAAAAATCACAATGCATTGAAGTACCTTGATGGGTCTTAAGTTTGCGTCAGCTTTCATTTTGGCCCTGCAACTAAATTCATGTAACCAAGATAAAGTGTTTGCTGAACACTCTGCTCATATTCTTTCCTTATTCCTTTTTAATCTTTTGCATATAGATGCAAGAAATGTTTCCACAGCTGCTACCCCTTTGTAAATAACTTACATATAAATACTTTCTGTATTCAGAAATCATTTCTCTCCTGCATGTGGATAAATTAATATACACATGAACCAATTCCCAGTTTAACAGCTGTCACTTGGCTTTTCTGAGAGCACTGGCAAATTCTGCTAAGCATGCCAGTCCATCAGAAAAGTATCTAGTTAATGTGATGTGTGGCACTGCAGAAGAGATTGGCAGAAATTTGTGTTTATCATTTTGGCCTTGACTTCTGTTGACACACGAATGCAGCTGTACAGAATTAGTCTCTGGCTTTCCCTGTCAATGACCTGCAAGAGATGGAGTTTGTCCAACTACAATTTAGAAAAAATGAATTAGATTTGAGTTTTGTTTTCAAATCAAATTAATTGATGGAAAGGCACACACCTGTCTATATAAGTTGTGATGGCTGATAATGCATATCAGAGCTAAAACAAGGCCATGATGCTGAAGGAACTCTGTTCCTCTGGAAGAAGAAATGAACAACCGAGGATCTTGAAGAATTGGCTGTCCAGCAAAACTAAACAACTGGGGAGCAATGCCTCAGTAGGAGAGGTGACTGTACCACACTGGCCACTGAAGGGTAGCACTAAACTGCATGAAATAGAAACATACAGTACAAGTAGTTGACGGCTAAAACTCCAGTTCCACCTTAACACAACCTGTGGACTTATGGATACAGTTGAATTTCATTTCACTCTCTTCATACTCTTAATACTGTTCAAATTGTATAAATATTGGAATATTCATATATACACCTCACTGTTATGTATATATCTCTATACATATGACCATTACTCTGCATGTCACTGCTTTTTGCACTTCTGGTGAAATCCTAAACTACATTTCATTGTCTAAGTACCTTTACTCTGTACAGTGACAATACAATTTACCAGATCTAATCTGATCTAACCTGATCTAATCTAATTTAATCCAATAAAAGACAACTGTTCTAATTCATAAATATCCTACGGATATTAAACCAGTGAAATAAAAGTGTTGGCACAGTTTATTTATGTAGATAATACAGTTTAAATTTAGGGATTATATTTGGATCAAGGTTTTTAATCAGGTTTTACACATATGCTTGTTGTTGATAAGAGACACTGACAGCTAGAGTAATTTGTTTTGGTTTTTTGAGAGAAAACTGCCAAATGTGCCAACACATTTCTGGCAAATTTGTTTCCAAGAAACAGAACTGCAGTCATAAAATCATCCTTTTTTATTTGTATTTGTATCAAGATATATTAGAAGTACATCATCTATCTTACTGGATAAAACAAACTATTAAACTTTTGATAATTAACTTAACAAACCACATTAGAATGTATTGAAGCTTCAGACATATTATGGATAAATATCAGTGAAGTGTAGGCAGACTAGAGAGGCACAGTGATGAAACAAGTTTCTCCAGGTCAAACAAGAAAATCTCTCCTGGTCTCTTTGTCTGTGCATTTTAGCTCAGTGAAGATACTGAATGACGACAAAGGGAGCGGTCGCACTCCACAGCTGAAGCTCCACTTGAGTCTGTAATGTGGTTCCAAGTTGTAGAACTTTCTGATATAGTAGTTGTTCAAGTTACTGGAGTTAAACTTGTAGATGTAGATTGTTGTTTTGCAACAGTTGTTGGTTCATTTTTAACCAAAGACAGAGACAGTGCTCACTTCAGGTTGCTGAGGGCAAATGAGGTTTTCCTGCAACAGCAGATTCCAACCAGGACATCCATTAATGTGTCAGAGTTTTAGTCAGATGAAGTGGTAACTGAACATTTTTTTTATGTGTTGTAGTTCAGCTCATAATGAAAATGTTTTTTTGATGGCATTCTAAAACTCCCCTCTGATTCATTTTCAGCATTTGTGTTCTTATTGTAAAAAAAACAAGGGAACATATGATATTAAATTTTCTTTTTATAAGTTTGAGCAAATAAACACACAAACAAACAAGATTTTTTTTAGTAATTAAAAGTGCACAGATCTTTTTCTCTTTATAGTATCAGAACACAGTGGAGATGACACAAAGTTTCCTGGTCTGACCCCCAGTCAGTGTCTTGTATTACTACTCACACATCCTGGGCCCAAACTATCAAAGACATACAATAAATCAGGGATGCAAAAGCTCCATGAGGTGCAAAGATCCCCTCACTAGAGGGACTGTTGATGGTACAATACTGTTACTGAATATCTGTATCTTAGGATCCATGATAAAGAAAGTGCTAATGTTTTCAGAGTGCTTTCGTTTAATAGATGTCAATAAACAACAACATAGTTCATTCAACCATAAAGCAGGCCACTCTTATGTGGATAGCCTATCATTTTCAATTTTATTATTTATTTGTTTTTTTATAGTAGTCCTAGTACAATATCATAAGTAGGCATGCCTGTTTTTGGTGGGATTTTTTCAACAAGAGCAAACTAAATACACAGAACAAAAAAAAATACTTAAAATGTAAATAAATGCAAATTTTAACTAATCACTCTCCAGCCAGTTGTGGTGTTTAAATGGGCTTTAAAAAGTTAAAACTTATTGTCTTTAAAGCTGGAACTTCCATAAATCAGTCTGCATCCACCCTAAATTAGTATGAATGATTCTTACAGTATCTATTGTCCACAGCTGCTTCACAGTTTATGAAAAGTTTCTCTTTCAGTTCATTATATACCAGAAACCGCCTACAGTAATCAAGTCTGTCTGGGTCAAAATGATCACTGTAAGTGGATGATTATTATAACAGTTTTTTTTTTCCTTATTACTCATGCATATAGCCATCTAATTGAAACTATATATTTGTTACATGAATGTAAAGTAATGAAATGGACAGCCCCATTATTTATTGATTTAAAGATAAAAAAAACTCCTGCTCCAAGTCCAGTCTAAATGGTCAGGGTTAAAACATAACACTCTACTTACGTAACATAACTACTTCTGTAAGACAGTTGGGACGATAAATACTCATCGTAAGAGTCCAAAAATGAGAGAGCAGAGCAGGAACGGAAGGTCAAAATAGGTGTGAGTAGAGGACCGAGAATCTTGGTGTTATATTTGACCCTACTATTCCTTATGGGCAGATTAAAGACAATCCTTTTTCCTTGTAGGTAGCATTACTAAATCTCTGTCTTTTCTGTCCATAGCTGATTCAAAGACCCTAATTCACATCTTTGTATCGTAATGGTTTGTTTATTATAAGTTTCGTTTTCAGGCCTGCTGCATGCTACTAATAAGTCTTTCAAATGATTCAGAATGCTGCAGTTATAATTTTAACTGAATTTAGAAGATTTGATCAGATTGAACCCTCATTGGCTTCTCATCCATGTCAGATCAGACTTTGGGTTCTGATGACTTGCCTACAACATTACTGTAAACTTTCTAATAAACCACTTCGTATCCTGTTTGTTTTCCCTTAAGTATATGATGTCAAAGCTTTACAGATTTCTCTTTCTCTCTCTTTTCTTGCTCTCTCCCTGTTTCTCCTCCTCATCCTATCTTTTCACTCAGTCTTCTCTTTGCTTGACTTTCAGCTGTGCTGGGACCTCTCTCTCTCCAAAGACTGCTAGAGCCTCATTCCAGATGTTTCATATCTGGCACTGTCTTTCAGGAGTTTCAGCCTCTTTTACTATCGCTCTCTCCCCCATGCATGTTTGTCCTTAGCCCCTTTTATACAGTCTGTTCAAGGCAGGAGTATTGTGCCTTTACTCCTCCTCGCTGTTCTGTATAAAAGGTATGGACACAGAATGGGGGGCATTGTTGTTCTGCCTTTAAGCCGGCAGCGGAGGTAGTCAGAGAACAAAATCGACATATGCACTAAAGGGAGAACCAGCATGGCGGGACAGATGCTGACGCTGTTGTTATTCTGAGATGCCAGCATACTATCTAAAAGCACAAAGGATATATTCACCATTAAAACCAGTTATGGTTTTAACTTTGTGGCTGATCTGTGTAAAGCAGCAGCACAGGTCCCAATTTCTTTATCCCACCTCATTTGAGCCTCATAAATCCTTACAGTCACACCACCGTCACTAATCTTGAAGCAAGGACTCCCAAAGCAATAATAATGATAACAAATTCTCCCTGTATTTTTTATTTTGTGATAGGTTACATGTTATGTTGTAATAATTAACTGTATTTGATATCATAACAGATAAGTGTCAAAGAGGGTGACAGATTTTTTGTAAAAGATCTAGAAGAAGAAGAATACTGTGGAACAAGTCCTGCAAATATTAAACATGATGTTCAGTTAAGAAGACAACCTCTCTGTGATCACTATTTCACAAATTTTGAAATATCTGACAGGGGCTGACAAACACAGCCAGCTTAAAAATAATTAAGAGCAAAGGGGGACTTACCCGACATTTAACATGCTGTTACTGGCTATGTCTGCCTGTACTGCACTCTACTGGCTGTTAAATTGAAAATACAACCTTCTCTCACTTCTAACATTCGGTACAGTCACTCATTTTAATTGTGGATACAGCCGATGTTATAACGTGACTGTCATTTACCTATTTATGCTGATTTTGACACATTACATTCTATGGTGACTGTAAAGCCAAGGGAATTGGTTACCACCATGACGCAGCAGCTCAAATGACATCTGAACCACATTTAAATCAATGGGCTAGTTCTTCCATGTTCCATTGTTTGACAACAAAAACAGAAAGATGCATAAATGAGAACAAGTCCTTCCTCCAACTATTCCCCAGCCCCTCCCTACAGTAGTAATTAACATTTCCAAGTTAAAAAAAAAACAGACTATAGGTGTGAATGCATCTCTGGCAGGGCCAACAGGCACCCACAGTTTATCTAGTTCATACAGCCCAGTTTGAATAGACTGGGTGAGGTGGAATACAGACGGGAGGCTTCTGGTAATTAATAAATATGTCACCCTGTCACCTCACTGAAGTGTGACAGTTTAGAAAATGAAGAAATTCCTGTTAGTCTGTATGTTGCAAAACAGCACATTGTGAAAACACAACACCACAACTTGTAACTCATGGCAATCAAACCATATCTGTCTCTCTTTCTGTCTTTTTGGCTTTTGTTGATTACAACAACCGTCCGTTGGAAAGATGGCTGCAACCGATCAAAGCATGGATTCTCATGAGGAGCAAAGTATTGTACCAATCAATCCGGAAACAAAAAAACAGAAAGATGAATGGGCCAACCTGGTTGAGGACAAACTGTACATCAATGGACAGCTGATCCGGGATTCCTCCATGACGTCTTGGCTTAGTTGATGACATATGGCCAAATACCAAATAGCTTCTATCACTCACTAATGATAATTCTCTCTCTCTCTCTCTCTCTCTCTCTCTTCATCTTTCTCCCCCTCCCTCCTGCTAAATGTCTCTGTCTCTTTCTCACACAAACACACATACACATACACACTTTATCTTCTGTGTCTTTGTGTATTTGTTTAACTATGTCATGTTTTCTTTGGTGTTTGCTTGCTTTCTCTACATATGTAGAACTTAGTGCATTAGTCCATACATTTTTCCTAATAGTGCGGTGTTCTTTGGAAATCTTTGGGAATGCTGTGACTCTTTTTTTTTGGAGAGGAGTGGCTACTTCCATGATGTCATGCCATTGACCCCATGCTTTATTCAACCATGATTTGTGTATGGTAGACTGATGAACAGAGATGTTAACCTGCTCCAGTGATTCCTTTGGACCTTTAGCTGTTTAGTGTTTTTACCTCACTAAGCATTCTGTGTTGTGCTTTTGGAGTCATCGTAGTTGGGTGCCCACTTACAGAGAGAGTAGCCCCAGAACTAAATCATCTCCACAGTTTTACCAACTGTGGAATGATGAATATCTGAACTCTTTGAGATTAGTTTGTTACCCTTTCCAGCTTGATCCAAATGAACAAATCTTGATCACAAGTCTTCTGAGAACTCTTTCAAAAAAGTATGGTTCTCATCAGCAGATGCCTGTTTTGCCTGTTTTTGTAATTTTAAACATGATAAAAAAAACAGGTAAATTCCTTGCTAGTCGGATAAAAAGAAACAAAGAAAAAACAATTACAGCAATCTGAGAGAGACGGGGAAACTTAATATACAACCCAAAATACATAGACCCTGTCTAATATCAAAGATTCTACACTCAGACAGTATATCTAGTATCTCCAACATCCAATATTTACTTTATACCACAAGCCCCAATATCAGACCAACCCATAACCTCAAAAGAACTCATGAACGCCATCTTCTTCTTAATTCATTCTTGCTCAAACCTGTCAAAGACCAAACCATCATCTCCAGCGACAGACCTATAAGCCTGATTAAATGTGATCTAAAAATAATAAATAAAGCACCAGCCAACAGATTAGAAACACTTATGTCTTAACCATTCCATCCAGCTCAAACAGGATTCATGAAGGACAGAACCTTTAAACCTACCAACATGCACCGACTATTCAACCTCATCAGTCTATCTCAGAGAAACCACCTTAACACCATAATTGCAGCAGGGCACAAAATAAGGATGTCCACTCTCTCCTTTACTGTTTGCCATTTTCATTGAACTCTTGCAGCCAACATTTGTTAAAACATTTGTATTATAGGTATACAACAGATCATTTTCAAAAAAAATCTCACATGCAGATGACATCCATTATACCTAACAGACCCTTCGACGGCCAGTCTAGAGGTCTTCAATCTCATAGCCTTATTTCAAAAATTTTCTGATTATTCTATAAATTGGTCTAAATCTAAAATTCCGGTATCCTGCGAGAAAGAATGGAATGCTATGGCTTGAAAGCTCCTTCTCAAGTATGCAGAAGAAGTGTGGAGAACTTTCCCAAGCAAGACTAGCAACAGTAAAAATGACCATAATACCCAAAATAAACTATATTATTATTTATATATTTCTGCCCCCCCCCAATCCATCCTACATCACTGGCAAAGCTCACTCAATACAAAATTCTACACAGAGTTCCCCTCGCCGAATAAAATCTACACAAAATGGGACTCACTGACAGTAACACCTACACATGCTGCCCTTTATGCCACCTGGTTTTACCCACCTTTCAAACATTCTGGACAAACATTACACAAACACTATCCTTAGCCATAGGTTACAGCATTCCAATTTCTCCTTCCATATGTCTGCTAGGGGATCTTTCATTGGCTAAACCACCAATAAAAGAAGAACAATCCATACTGGTTGCCTTAACAATCGCTAAAAAGACAAATCTACTCACACTGGAGAGACAGAAATAATCTATCAACATCCCAATGGCACCATCTACTATCTGAATACATCTCTACAGAAAGACAAATAGCATCAAAAAAACAAAAAAACAATCAAATGGATTCATTTCACACATGCAGGACCCCATTAATCATTATGACTTTTCTACATATATAAGACAAACGAGTACGCATAAATACAACAGAGACATCCTCATATGGGTAAAAACCCCCTCTGTACTGCTGGTGACAACAGTACGCCCCCACACCCTCTTGGGTTAAACAGACAGCTCTGGAGCCCTGTCAGGTCAGGCCATACTACAATAGCTGATGTTTCTAAATATCAGTTAGATAGCATTTATTTATTTATGGGTTATTTATTTTTCATTCTCCCCTAATTATTACGTATTTATAATATTTCCTCAATACTTTGTTATATTATTATTATTAGTAGTAGTAGTAGTAGTAGTAGTAGTATAAATAATATTATTGTTACTGCTACTATTGTAATTATTATTTTATGCATTTTTTTCTTCTCTCCCATACATATCACATACAATCATTCACATAAATACACATACTATAACTGATCTCCACAAAAAGAATTTATTTGCAGTAACTGTTTGTTTTCACTATCATTATTATTATACTCATCATGACTCTGACTATCATGACTCATCCTCATTTGTTTTGTTTTATATATGTACTATATTAAATTCTGCACGATACCCTGTTTTTTATCTATGCCTGTGGATTCTGCTCACATATACAGTATTTTAATGCAGCCAAATTCCCAGTAAAGCTGTTCTCATTTACCTGCTTTTTTGTTTCTGTTGTCAGGCAGCAGAACAAGTATGAAATGGAATCTGAAACATGGCTCATTAAGATGACTTGTTAAACAGAGGTTACTTTCAAGACATTTCCAAGCTGCTGCTCTGTACTGCTCCATAAGTCGAAGACAACAATTTATGAAAAGTCGGTAAATCTACGGACAAAGGCACTACATCAACAACGCTGCATGTAAACACCCCCTGATGACATAACAGAAACTGTTTTCAAATCCATTTTCAAAGAACAATAACCAATTGGGAACTCCAACACTTGTAAAGCCTGCCAGTGGTTTAGCCACAGTACTCTACACTCTGACTAGTGGTTTAACTTCATATGCATTCTATCTGCCAATCAGTCATTCAGTCACAGACATTTGCATTGATAGGGCTGGCACCGCCTAAATAAATAAATAAATAAATAAAAACAAAGCATGGACTTCCCAGAAAACAAGCTGCAGCTACAAAACCTTACACACAATCATCTAGAGTGTTTGACTATTTTAGACAGATACCCAAGCTGTTCAAATTGGAATTAACTTCTCATTACTGGGTTATTTTATACTATTTTGTCAATCTTTATTTATATAAATGGGGTGGAAAAATATTAGGAACACTTCTCAGTATAACCTAGTATAGTTCAATACCGCAGTCTGCTTTCATGTGGTTCATGCTGTAGGGTGTCAAGATTTGTTGTCAAATCAGCGTCCCCAATGACTGACTGGAGCACACTTCCTGATACAGTATTTGGTTCTGCAGCCTTTTTCTCGTCTCATCAACACGATCCTATACCAATGTTTTCATGAAATCACAAATGAAATATGAATCAAATTAGTTATGAAGTTACAAAACAGTCCTAATTTTATCACTATGAAACTTTTTATTTTTCCTTGTAATATTTGGTACTAGACACAGTGATAACTTAATAAAGTCTGCCTGTCTCTCTCTTTCCCTCTCTCTTTCCCTCTCTCTTTGCCCTCTTGATGTGTGCCATCATTCTGACAGGTTTTATGACATTTCCGTATATACATAAGATATGATCAGAATAAATGATTTCAGATGGGCAAGGTCAGTGAAAATTTCCAAGGGTAATAACACAAATGTCAGTTTTCAGTCACTCATCTCACACAAGTCTGATTAACAGAGACGATCCAATTACAATAGGTCCTACTGTCGACGCAGGCTGTGTAACAGGTCGTGTTTATACTCGCATTGCAAACATTAATGCAATCCAAAGAGTAATATTTTTACAGGTTCAAGTCTGTTTCTTCTGTTTTACACATCTCACTAAAGTGACTTTGTGTTGGGCTCCGAGTGCTGCCATGGGTACAGAGCATTGGTGACTTACACTCCATACTTGACAGCATGGTTTCATTAATGTTTTCAAGTGCAGTCAGTCAGCATTTCAGTTTAAATGATGAGAGAGTACTTTGGCAGAAAGACTAATTATGGGGCCTCACACTGGCTGGGTTCTTGGCTCTTGAATTGCCACAACTTAAATGTAACTAACTATAGCATATGCGGGCAGCAGAATGGTGGTTATTTCAGCTGTGTGCTTCACACAGAATATCATTAATTATGCTCCCTTTTTATGTACAGTATGTGCAGCATGCAATTCTGTGACATGCAGTATAGTCTATTATACATAATAGGGTTTGGTCAATCATAGATATACTGTTTGACACTGAACAAGTTGTTGCCCCATTAGTATAATTCAAGACAAGAGTCCTGCATAGATGTTTTTTGGTTGAAACTGTGTCAGAGATGTTTTGGTTCAACTCTATGGTAATGATGGACTCTGTAATTGTGGTGGTGTTGTATAAAATTACTATATTTCAATATATTAAGAGGTGTTTCTCAATATGTTCTTCCAACCACATTTATGTATTATTTTGTTCCAAGTCTAATTTCTTGCATTTTGCACATTTAAAAACATTGATTGTGTATCAGGCTATTCATTAGGATCAACTGCTTATCAGTTTGCAAGAGGGACTGTATTATCCCCTTGAAAAGGTTTATTATATTCAGTCTGTGCTCTGTGTCAAAGCTGCACAACAATGGAACTTTGTTCCAACATATATTGGTAAACATATTTATTTCAAGCTCATTTAAAAATGGTAAATTAGCACTCAGCTCTGTTAGTAACATGCCTTTATCTTGCTATTACCAGTCTGATCTCTTGTTAACTATACATCCCATCCATATTCCTGATATTCAGGAAAAAAGTACGGCTGTCAAAAGCTGATTTTCCCCCTAACTTTCCCTCTGTGTCTCTTCCTGCAGTCTTGTGTTTCTAGCTTGCTTGTGTCCTTCTCCTGCTAGCAACTTAAATTTTCAGACAAATACTACTTCAAGCCTTCAATTCTCATAGTAAAAGAAACATTGGACTATTATATCCTGTGCTGCCTGAAATCTTCAAATCAGCGTTACTATGAAATCTGCCGATGGAGCCGGCAACCTCGCTATTTCTTTAGGAGGGTGATGTGTACACAGTCAACACAAGGTAGGTAATGTTAGCAGAAGATGCTAACACTACTTTAACGGGTCCCAATATTTAACTGTTACTAAAGTTATATGCAGTTTGATGCTGTGTTCAAGCAATGTCAACAGAATGGAGAGCACAAGAATACCCCATTTTACTCTGTTTCAAAAGTGTTCATGTTTCATAGATAGTTACGCTGTTAGTAATGTAGTTCCATCACTTAAATAACATAGATGGCTTAGCTACTTAGGCAAATGTGCATAACTCCTTTTGAATATATTTCTCTAAATGTTTTGATACCTATGCTATTGATGGAGGCTTTGCAACAATTTTACCTAAAATTTGTTGACTCTTCTGTAGTTCTTAAAACCCAGTAGAAGATATTTCAATGTTCAGAAATCTGTTTTTTTTTCCAACTGGGTTTCCTGTAATAGGTCTACACAATGCAGAGTCTGACATATTTCTCATTATATACCAGGCCCCTCGGGAACTTCCACCGAGCATATAGCTGTATCTTACCACTAGTCATAAAAGTTATAAAAACAGTATAAAATACATAAATTTAGAACTTTTTAAAACCCTATTTTACATTATTTCTGTTGCGTGAGGCATGAGTCCCAAACGTCTGAAAACAGTCACATTTCAAAGGTGAGAGGAGCAGCTATAGCAGTACCAGTCATCACTGATGTGTCTGGCTGTGTACAGCTTCTGCCAGGTTCAACTCCACTCTCAGTTTCCACTCATATCCCAAAGACAGAGAACTGCCGAAGTTATCTGATGAGAAACATTACCTCCACCAGTAGCACAAGAACCTGCAGCTGCAGATATCATCAAGCCAGTAAACTTAAGCCAAATGTATGTAATTGAAAAATGGGGCTTTCTTGCTACTTTTTCAGTAGGACAACCTTAACTCGCAGCCCCCACAGCTTGGGCTTGGGCTAAAGGAAAGGACCCCAGAATCCAGACACATTCCAAAATATGGATCCCCTAATGGATATACACTGATCAGCCACAATATTAAAACCAATTACACTTTTAATGCTGTGGCTGATCAATGTAGATCGCCAGGATCGTGACTACTGCTCAAATACTGAGCCAACTACACTCAATCTAGCCTTGAAACACACTGAAATTATTACATGTAGAGCTAAGGTTACTGAAACAATTGGAGAAAATTGCCATCAGCAATATTTTTTTTTTAGCTTCGAGCAAGTTGCTGCTTTAAACAGTGACATGTTTTACACAAGGTAAAACACTTCTTCTTCTGTAAATGTTGGCATAAATTAAGCAATTTTGCACATCCCCCCTTTAAGGCTTTTATTTAGTAGCCTGAAAACTCTGATGCTATCATTGCTGCAATTTAGTGCAGCACACTCCTAATACATTTACATTTGTTAAACAGAGTTGAGACTCATGTCCCTTTATCTAATGGCCATTTGGACGCAGATAAAGCCAACAATACAGGATGGCATGAACCACAAGACTAATGAGGTCCCTCAAACTGGAAATATAATGGTGCATTTTATTTTTGTCCTTATTAGGCAGAAAATGTAATGTTGAATGTAAGACATTGTTTTGGTTTGTGATACAACACAGTGTATTATAGCAGTCTAGATTCTGGTTGTTTTTGTCAATGTCTACAAGTCACTGTCTTAAAAGCTTTTGGAAAAATTTGACAGCTGTTTAAGTTAGACTGTAAAAATCTTAATGTATCATATATTTAAAATGTTGGCATTTAGACTCAGACTATTATTTTTGGTTTACTTTATTTTATAGTTTTTTATATTTATTCAAATTACTTAATTTAATTGAATTAGTTGTGTCAGTTATCATTTGTCTTTGTAAAGTGAAATTAATTGTATCTTACATGAACGTTCTTAATGTCTTTCTTTCTTTATTTGTTTACACTCTACAAAACATTGATGAATTTTTTCAACATTTTGCCCACAGATTCAATGACATTGTGTCTCTCCTCAAACCAGCAATGTCCCCTGGAAGACATGGGTTTCCTTGTGAAGGACTGTGTGTGTCCATTAAAGCCCTTCATACCTGCGTTCCTGTCAGTGTGCGCAACTGTCTGAACTAGAAGTCAGGGAGACTAGACTTGGGATCTGTAAGAATTATTTAAAGGATGAAGGAGTACAAGACATTCAGTACAGTAATCCTTCTTTAACTCACATGTAGCATCAATCTTCTCTACACAGTTGCCTGACTCTTTGTTAACTATGGGAGTGGCCTCTTTCTCAAAGCCTGGGAAGCAAGTTTTAATCCTAGAAGAAAAGGGCCAATATGACCAAACCAACATATTTTAATATTTTTGATTTACTAGATATAAATGGCTAGCTGGCTCCTCTCAGATTATTTCACTGACTAAGAACAGCCATGTAATGTTAAAAATACTGTGTCATGAGTAAAAGTCCTGGATTCAAGATCTAACTAAAATTACAGAAGTAATGTCACTAAAATGAACTGAAATGACAAAGTTTAAGTACTCATAATGCAGATGGTGTAATAGTCCTTCCAGTGTTATAGTCTTATATTTATTGGGGAGTAATTACTGATAAGTCAGCGTGTCAACAGCATTTCAGTGTTCTAGCTGGTTAATGTAGAGCAAGTTGTTACTACCTGATTAACTGTTGGGTGGTTTACTTTGTAGCTACTACATACTTTAAGCTTGATTGTTTTTAATATGCAGTCACAGCATATGTAGTAAGAAGTAACTGCACCTATCTGATAAAATTTAGTGCGTTAAAAAGTAAAATATTTCCCTCTGTTGTGCATCTTGGTTCACTGCCAGGGCTCACTGTGACACTTAATAACATTAATGATGACTCAGTTCAATTAATTCCTCTTGTGATTTCCCTGCTGTGACGAACCCAAAATGTCTGCTGTGAAAAATGTATAATGCCGCAGGGTTGTCACTAAAAGTAGGAACACTTAAAGTACAATACTTGAGTAAATGTACTTAGTTACTCTCTTCAGAATCAGTAAGGAAAATAACATTAAAGTGGCTACAATGGATATTTTTATAAAACAATGTGTCAAATGTCAATATGAATAATGTAACAATGTTAAAGAATCCAAAGAGAAATATGTATTGAGTCTGCAGCTGTTTTCAAGGAAAATCTCTTAAAAGTTAATGTCTACTACCTGCTCAGCATCAGACATCAGAGATACAGGTAGAGAATAGCTGATGAAAATAGTGGAGCATTTAACAGCTAAAGCGAGAGCAAAAACAGAGCTATGAGAGAGGGAATATTGGACTTATATCAATGCTGATGAGCCCAAAGACTGCTCTCACTCTGACTCACTGTGTTCATGACAATTAAATGACTGAAACTTTTCAATGGTACTTGAATTGATTTCCTCAGCATTGTCGTCCTTCAGCTGCTGGTGCATAGTGGAGTATGGCAGGTATGTCAAGGATCAGCACCTGCCCATGCATCAACCAATAATAAGAAACGCTTGTTCTCCATGGTCAGCCTTGAGGTACCTGCAGTCAATCGAGTTTACTGAGTATGGGCATTTCATTTCAACTAACACGGGCCCTATGGAGGGGTTCAGATTCCCACGATCCTCCACTTGTCAACTTCCTGCAGGAACTCTGCCTATAGACTTGGCCTTTCCAGTGCACCACAGGACAGTGAAAATTCATTTTCTCGCTGCTGTACCATGCATGATGGTAAAAGAGAGAAGCCTTTTTCTGCAGAAGAGGGTGAAGGCAAAACCACCATGTTTTCCCCAATTATCAATGGCCTCTGTTTCCATTGTAAGAAAACCCTGTATTGTTGATCTGCTAATTAGCTATTGTAACCACCTAACTTTAACTGCGAGCCTTGCAGTTTACAAGAGAAATAGAGGATGATCCGTTCCTTGTTATTTTCAAAAGTGGAGGACTCTCTGGAATCCCCCTGCTGCTTCAGACATTTATGACCTGGGCAGCAACACAAAGCCTGACCCAGCTGATGAGCCAAAGCAAACGGGATGGCATGTTTGTCAGCTGCTGGATCTACTCGATGCTAGCAGGTTGCTTGCAAGCATGGTCATCCATCAAGGCTGACAACTGGTTTTAATATTACACACACATACACACACATACACACTCATACACTCATACACAATATATATACTCATAAATAAATGCTTTATATATGCTTTATATACATATAAAGCAACACAAGGGGGCAGTCTAGAGTATCTTATAAAATATATATTCTGGTAGTTGATAAATCCCCAAGAATAAAAGATTTAAACAGTGTTCAGATATTGAAAAGGACCAAAACAACTCAAGAAAGGGACTTGGGTGGCTGAGACTGGCAAGAAGCTGAACTCACGTAAGATTATACAGTGCTTAGATTAATGCAGGGCTTAACGTCAACGACCGAATACACTCTTTGAACATTAAATGGATACACAGTGATTACGGAAGCTTTCTGTTGTTTCATCAGCATGCACTGAACTGTACAACCACTAACCACTCTTTATCCTTGACAAGACTTGTATCTGATTGGAAGGGAAGACCAGAGGGACAGCAAAGACGTTGATGTGGTCCATGTCAAGTACAACAGCTGGGATTTGTATTAGAACCTGAAAGAAAGAGGAAGGAGATAAAGGAAGAGGGGAGGACATACAGTATGTGTCCTGTTGCCCTCAAATGCTGCAGGGATTTAATGAACTGAAGGAGAAACTTTTCCTATGGTATAAAGCAGCTTTGGATAACAGATACTGTATGAATCACTCATTCTGTTTTATATATAAATATGAATGCAGATGGATTTACCAGCATTTCTGCTTTAAAGACTATATTTCTGTATGAAAAAACACCATAAATTGATAATAAGATTAAAAAAAATACTCAGATATTCTCTGAAATTAAAGTGGTAAATTTAGTAGAAAATTTGGATTGAATTGTCTGAGATTAATAAATCACAGATTTACAAGAAAATAACAGGGAAAAATAGTGGGGTGGGGGTTTCTCAAAGCAAAGGCTTCACTTCACAAGGTCAGTTCAACCTTATCACACCACACCACTGCCTGCCATGTATTATACCTGCAGTGAATGCTCAATCAAATTATACTTTGCAATCGGATTTAACAGTAAGGATATACTCATGATTTTAGACCAGAATTACTATATTATAAAAATGATTTCAATGATGCAATAGCTTTTGTTTATCAGGAACTACAACACATTTCTCCCGAGTTTTTTTCTCAGAATAGCCCCCCCCTCCCCTACATTTCTATTATGGTGGACATGCATTTGCTGCAGAACCTCCCAACTGTTTAAACATACACATCTAACATCTAACATCTAACAGACCAACACTTTATGATCCCATAAATATAATTATTGAAATAGGCTAACCCACAGAACAAGGGTGGCCTGCTTTATGGATGAATGAAAGATGTTGTTGGTGTTGTTGTTGTCCACAACGCACAATTTGCTGACCACTGACATAGTCTATTGACTATTAAAGGAAAGCACTATGAAAACATAAACACTTTCTTTATAATGGATACAGTAACAGTATTGTACTATCAGCAGTCACTGAAGTGACTGAGTCTTTGCACCTCATGGAGCTTTTGTGTTCCCTGATTTATTGTATGTCTTTAATAGTTTGGGTCCAGGATGTGTGAGTAGTAATACAAGATACTGACCCTCATCATCATCATCAGATGAGGGTGAAGATTCACCCTGGATTAATGATGATTTTTTTGCATTCAAGAAATGAATGCAAAAAATCATACACCATACATACTATGATCTGTTCTAAAGGAGAAAAATTCTGTCTTTATCTGTGTGGAGCCCAGATACAGGGGATAGCGGACATTAAGACAACAATAGCTTCAAAACATCAAACAGATGGCAGAGATGACAATGGAAATTTGGTTATTCACAACTTTATGGTCACACTCAGCATGAGCTACATTGAGTCATAGCAGGAGTTTCCTACAAAGAAGATATAGGAAAAAAATAGTCTAGCAGCACACCAGCCATTACCAACCAAAAGTGGTCGTAAAAGTGCTAGTTGTGTTTCCTTCCCCATCCAGTGGTATTTTCTCTTGCATACATGTGTAACAGATCCTCCAAGTTTAACATGTCCACTTCTTTCCAGTGGGGAGAACAAGTGCTTCACTTTGACTGTTCTTCTCCGAAATGAATAAAATTGATCTGGACCAACAAATGTCACGATTTAGAGTTGATTAAATTTGTCTTTAAGGATGCACAAGAACAGAATGCTCAACAAATGCTGTCTCATCTGATAATGATTTGTCAACTTTTGCAGTGCATTTCTGACCCTCGTGTATTTTTTGCATCTCCTCAATAATGTTCTGTGTGTCAAACAAGAGTTACTAAGAAAACGTTTGCTGGAATTTTCTGACATATCCATATCACCTTCATCTATGCCTGTCACATACCTGCCTGATACACTTGAGGGCAAAATTCTTCTGATTCAGTTGAAAAAGATGATGACTGAGATGAAGATTCTCTGTATAGGTCACTGATGATGCTGTATACAGTATTCGTGACATGGGTAGTAAATGAAAATTTGACCTTGAAAGCATTCGTGCATACTCCCGCTGGACAAATCATGCCAGGTCCTTCCACACTACACCCCTTTAATGGAGCTATTAGATCTTTAATATCTTGACACTGACATTCACACAATGCCATTGCACACGTAACATTAGCAGGAGCAGATACATTATGTCCCCATGAAAAATGAGCCTTTAATGCTCCATATCTAAAAAACATATGCTTGCAACCAGCTCCAAAGCACTTTAATAAATAATGTGAATCATTTAGATGAGGTTTGCAATGAAGCACATAACCCCTCAATGTCTTACAATGCCACAATATTATTATATATGATATGTTATTACAAACCAACACAAACTTTCATGAAAGCTTTTAGTCTCAATCTGGAAGAATTTCTGTCTGTATTTTGAATGCCAATTTATTGATTTAAAATGAGATCTACAACACAATAGTGCGCAGCAAGTGAAGGATTCTGAATACGTTCTGAAGCTCTGAAGTGTTGGTTTGTGTATGTATGTAATGATTTCTCATGGTGTTTGCACATTTAAATTGTCTGAGGACAATGTTATTAAAAGGTCTTTGATGGTGGTCACAAAGAAAGTTATCCAAACTTGCAGTAATATGCATACAGGCAAGTTCTGTTCACATTTGAACATTTAGAGTTTCTTTAGAGCTTTGCAAAAAAAAAAAAAAAAAAAAAAAAGTAGTTACATACTTGATTCAATTTCTGGGACTCTTAATTTCACTGTTTCTATGACGTAGCCAGTTTCACCTACATTTTGTGAACACAAAACTATTAATGTCCTATTAATGTCAGGCTGTTTGCAACATTCTCTCTCCTTGAAGTGTGATCCACAATTTCAAAGTGGCACATATAATGTTGAAGACAGTTTAACATACCACAGTTCTACATGTACAGCTATCACCTGTCACACAGTCAACTATGGATATCATATTTCTATTATTGCAGAGCAGGCAGTAAAAGCGAGATGAACCATGAAGGTAGCAGTTCTTATCATTTTCAGAGACACACAAAAATGTAGTGTAGTTTGTGGGAAATGTCATAGGAAGTCTTTCTATGATCATGAACCACCTGATTAAATAATAAGGAGTATTATGCATAAAGAGAAATGTTAACTACATGAAAATGGTCTGAAAAAAGTGTTAGTAGATTTCTTTAAAAGACGCAGAGTCACTGGAGTCAGTCTTTGTAAGTTTAATATCCTGCAGCAAGGAGACAAGTCAGCACAGCAGTACAGAGTTGTCTGAGCTTTAAGTCTAGAACATAAACTTTTATAACATATGACATATTTTATTACATAGGTAAGATAAAGTTGGGAACGGCTACACAGACACGCTTGTGGCCAAGGCTAAACTCAGAAAACAAGAATCACCTTGGCACACAATGTTTCTTTTCTCACAGTATAAGAACATTCTTTCAAGTAACACAATGGTACTAATAATTTTTCTCACATTTCCCTCCTGTTTATACTTGAGAAAACACATAAAATACACTTAAACATTTTATACTTATCAACAATCAATATGACCAATACGTTCCCGGAAGCCTCAAATCATCATTAAACACTTCATTGCGATTTTCATAAATGAATCATAGGGATGTTGTATTGGACGCATTGAGAAAATAGTCTCTTCACATCATATCATCTTCTTCTTCGTCCTCATCCTGGACTTGTTGATACATAGTCCTGTTTGGGTTGTGTCGATCAGTCTCTGCCAGTTCTTCAGAGAGAGCGATAAGTCCCTCTAGTGCTCTCGTGATGCTGCCATCTGGGGACACATTGTTAGGTATGAAAGTACAACAGAATAGCGGTTGTTAAGTTTTTGTGCAGGAATTCTCTTCATATCTCTAAGAAAAGGTTACATTTTCATGTCAACACCATACTCAGAAATCGTTACACTGCAAATTGCACATTGAAACATTTACAAACTGAAATATCGATTCCCATTGAATGCAGCTTTAAGGCTGAATACTGAGTAACACTGAGTAACATGGAGGACTGAGTGAAAGTCAATAATGTGAAAGAATGAATAACAATAAGTAAACAAGAATGTGGAGTGACACTATGGAATGCTGTGAAGTAGTTCACATCTTTCCAGGTTAGCGCAGTTCACAAAGAATTGATTGCTTACAAAAACTGTTTCAGATTTTAGACTTAGTGAGTCAGTTCTTCAATGAGTTTGTCTGATCACACTGTGGTAGTACGGTAGTATAAAAAAGATAACTATGGTCTTGAATGATCAAGGTATGAACTTGTAATTTTTTCATATTGCCCATTAATGTACTTGACAGGCTTCAAAGGGCTTCTTTGCCAGGGGGGTCTCCAGAGTCAAGGATCACCACTGCTCAGGTATGGAGCTCACCTTGGGATTATATGTCATTTTAGTATCACACCAACGCTGAATCTATTTTGTAAGTACTGGCTGGTAGCTGTAGACAGAAACACTTGGTCACTGTCAGGGATATCACTAATAACCCCTCTGCCGGGAGGTACTAATATATTAAAATTTGACACAAGGTAGCTTAATGCAGGACCAAATTAATTACTCAATAGCTCATCATACATATTACTACAGCTGACATAGTTGAAATGTTTAGCTAATATGGCCAATATGTCTAGACACAATATATCAATCACAAAGAAGAACATGCCACATAGAACTACTTACTTTATCCTTCACTGAAGAGTGTTGTTCACAAAATGCTAAATCCTGATAATTACTACAAACCTTTGTCACGTTTCCTTCATCTAGAAGATGATGAAATGGCAGTAAGATTCCTCTCAGTGCCAAGGGCTCTAGCTAGCAAGAGGTCCATCATAACAGATGTCATTTTTTGGGGGTGAATGATAACAGTGGGATTTCAGTGTCAAATGAAAATAAGCCCCATACTTTTTCCAAACGCCACACAGCAATGACTCTTAAAAATGCCATTCATCTAGCCTAATTTATTCAAGAACAGCAAGTTCAGTGTTGTGTGTTATGTGGTTGTGCTCAGCAGAGTGCATACACTTGTAGGGTGTTTTCTGTTTATTATTTCTACATTTTTCAACTTGGAAATGTTGTTAGTGCTGTACTGAATATCTCAGTGAATTCAAAATCCATGGAATCCCTCTAATCCAATGGTTATGTGAAAGCACTGATTAGTGCAGCTTTAAAAGAATGTTCATGGTCTTAGTTGGGCTTTAACATACAAAATGCAGTATTATGAACAGTATGCTTAAATAATAGATAATAATAATGATACATTTTTTATGCTACTTACAGTAAGGATCTGTCTTTGACTCCATATTAAATAGTCTCTTTCATGTCTGTATTGATGAGCAGGTATTCTCAGGCTTTTGCTTGTGGAAGTGTTAATCAAGTTTTACGTGGTGTTAATTTTTAAGATTTTTAGATTTATTCTTAATCCTGAGATTTAAAAAAAATCAATTTCAATTATCATATTTCATATTTCATTATATTTAGTCAACTTCATCCTTTTAATTATTAGTAAATTGTCAGCCCAATAAAAACAGACGTTTTAGTCATTGGAAGAATATTTGAAAAAAAAAATTGTTGTTAGCATTAAATGGGCCTTTTAACTGTGTTGTATTAATACAATAAGTATTTATAACAGCCTGTACACTACCAGTGAAATACATTTGTAAAGAAACCTTTGCATTCAACAATAATCTAAGCACAGTAATCTAAACAGCTATCACCTGCCTAACAGAATTTATTCAAGACCAAAACAATTTTCAACATAAAATGCAATCCATTTTAATAACCAGCAGAGGTCTCAAATAGACTATTTTTTAGCTGCATGGACCAACAAGACCTAAAATATGTATGGAAATTAAGTTGTGCCTGCTTTAGCAACGATAGCAGGTTTGTCACTCAGAATTTAACAAGTTCATCTTAAGCAAAAGGAAGAGCCAGCGTAGGTGACTGGACTACTGACTTTCAGTGAGGTTAAACTCACACCTGCAAGCAATGCAGCGATGCCCCGTTGCTGTGAGATGCTTATAGATAATATTAGACCACTGCCCTAAGTAGGTGGCTGTATAAGGCTTTAAAAGTAAAGTAATGGTATGTAACACCTTAACAATAGGTTACCTCAGTTTCTCTGTGGTAAGGCTTGAGGTGTCCCCTCAGGTTTGTAGTTATATTCCCAGTGATTTTTTAGCTACAGGTTTCCCTTATAACAGTACTACACACTCACTTTTTCTCTCGGTGGCATTATGGTGCCATGGAGCTCCCACACCTGTAGTGTTTAAGCTAAGTCCAGGTTGATACTATTTGTTGTGCGTTCATGGGAGCATTGTTGCCGTCTAAAGTCACTGGGTAGATGATTTGGACAAACAGGTAGAGAAATGTGCAGTGCAGCCATTTATTCACCAGTTTATTTTTTGAAAATTTAGTTTACCCATCAATACCTTGTCTATAATATGGTCAGTGAATATATTTTGTCACAATTTTTGTTCATCAAATTTGCACTATTGTCAACATTGTGTAAGACACTAAAGTTTTAAGTACATATTTAAAAAACTGTCACCAGAATCAAATCTTAATTTGTCCACTATAGCTGTAGATCATTACAGATATTCATTTTTTCTGTTTGGATGTTGAGACAAGGCATCCCAGCAAAGTCTAAAGGCCTAAATTTAAATTATTTTTGCTAAAGTTATGTTTTTGAAATAAATCAAACTAGAGTTAAGCTGAATAAATAGAGCAGGTGATGGACGGGGGTAATCCAAGCAATAGCTGTTACATTACTTTAGTATGAAACAAAGGGATTGACCAACCAAGCAACACTGCCATGAGGCCCATGCCACCAGGAAATCTCCCAAGGCACAAATTATTATAGTTTTGTCAGATTGGTCTGTCCTAAATTATACAGGGTTTTTTCATCTCACCTGTAGTTTAAATTGTGTTTTGGATAATGTTAAATTAGCAGTCACAGCACAGGAACTACTGTAAGCAAATTCCAAGGATGAGATTTGTTCAACCCCCATTTAATCATGTTTAGGTATGGGGGAAAGTATAACCATCCAAGAGGGGTACCAATTAATTAATTCCCTCATTTATTTTATTTTTAACCAGAAATGGTCAGAAATTGCCCTGAACACAGAACAGTGTGAGTTATGTGCAAAAATGTGGTTGTGTGTGTAGGATGTGAAAGTATTATCCTCTAAAATTTATAAAGTAAAAAAGCAAGTTAAAGTTGATGAAGAGAGAAAAAGTCACAAAAAGGCAGGAATGCTGAATTAATGCTGAATGAATTCTGAATGTACTAAATGTTTCATGGACCACCAAATTAAGCCATTAATTTTACAGTAGAAGGCTATGCACTTTGCCTCACCAATGCTGAGCTTCATTGGTAGTCAGACTGTATTTTGTGTCTGCCCTAGCCATTGAGAACAATACTGGGTTATACTATGGAACATTCACAGTTCTGCATAGACATTGCAAAGCCAACCACCACCCCTATCCCCCAAACATTTTTACAAACAGAACTTTTCTCAAAATTTGACATATTGGTTCAATTTTGGCAAAAACACCCTTAAAAATTTCATAACTGAAGTTACCAGTAAACATGGAAGATTTGTTGGGTTGTGTTCTTTGTTAACCACTGACGCCATTGTACAGCTCTCACAGATAGACTGCTACAATAACAACAGTTTAAAACGACAAAAGAGCTGAAGTATTTTGGTCCAAGAGAGGCCTCTGTATCTGCACACAATGCAATGGCAATAACCTTTCCAATTAAAAAAGTGATGATATGTCAATGTAATGTTTACAATTTGTTTCCGCTTCTATTATTGCCTGTTTAGATCCCTGTTCACTGGAATTACTCCATTACTGACTCTGTAAAAATGAAAAGAGGACAGGAAAACTAACATGAAAACCTGAATGTTGTTTTTAAGCTTAGATGACTTATAAAATAAAGTAAAGATGAGAATGCCCTATCTGTGTTTATTTTGTCACGACAGTATTGTTATCATTGGCCTATGTCTAACTGTGCTCCTCTTGTGTATGAGGGGGTCCTGTTTTCTACAATGGAAATAAGTGAACTTATGTGTGAAAATTTATTGTGTCATTTATCTAATGTGCATGTTCAAATTGTAGCAGGCTGTTCTGTAATCCAAATAAAGATGCATCTATATACTGCCAGGGTTTCCGCAGAAGGTGCAGAAGAGTTGTCCAAAGCTGCAAATGGTTTTGTAAAATAGCTGTCATTGCTACAGCTGATGTTACTGGTATCCTGTGCTGGATAAGTAATACTTATGGGGTTGCTCATAGGTTGTTGCTTGTAAGTTTTTGGCAGAAGCATTTTCTAAAAGTTAGCACTGGTAGACCAAACGTGGTTTTTATCATTAAGTTTTTTTTATTTTTTTTAATCTATTTTCGTCCCTTTTATTATTTGTGTACCACATATGTGCAACCATCCTGCACATTTTTTAATCAATGACATAAATGGTCGGCCATAACTTTTATTGTAAGTAGAAATGCTCAGGATGAATAACTATTAGCTGGTGGCACTTTAGCATTGAAAATTATCAATGTAACCTGATAGCAAATTTGTAACAGTACTCTGCTAGATCACAGGCAGAGTACTGCTTATTTTAGTATTATTTTAGTATTAGGTATTTTATTCTTTATTTATTTATCTTACTGTTTTTATTGTTCAATTTCGAATTGATTTTATGGGGTTCAGGGTTTCGGTCTTGTGTTTCTAGTGATGTGGCTGGTTGTGGTCTCCAGTCACGGCAGTGGTTGGTCATGGGAGTTTGCTCGCTTTTGATAGTAACATGGTCTTTAGTGGCACATTTTATGGGTGTGTTTTTTTATTTGAAGCATTTTTTGTTTAGGTTACATTTCTCACCAGTAAAATATTCCCAGTGTCCATCAGTGTCCGAAATGTTTGTCCCCCCTCTTCCTTTCTTCTCTTTTCAGAAGTTTACTTAATGTTTTATATAGTCCACACTGACTGTTGTGGCCTCTTCACTGAAGTCCCTCTCAATTCACCTAAGTTAGACATGGATATCCACTGGATGAATTGGAGTATATTCAAAGACTGTGTTTTTTAGCAGGCATTTTAGTTATTTTCTTTTTTTCTTTTTTCAAGTATACTGAAAACACAATTCCAGCTTATATGTGGTCATAAACACTCACAGAGCACTTTATTTGGAACACCTGTACCCCTACTTATTCATCTGAGAAAACATGATACATCAAACCTTCAGGCTGACAGGTCACAACAGCAGAACTTTGGGTTCCATTTCTGTCAGCCAAGAAGAGAAATCTATAGTCGATGTAGTCTTGTTCGCTTGTTCCCTCCTCCTTACCTGCCATTCTCTCTTGCCTTGTTTCCCTGAAGTATATTCACCTGACCTTCCCTGCCCATCTGCACACCTGTTCTCCCTCTGTCAATCATCAATGACTCCTACACCCACCTCACCTTTTTGTCTTCTGCAAGTAGAAATGGATTCTACTGTATATATCTGCTCTCAGGTCACAGTATTTTTGTTGTTCCTGCAAATATAATCCTGTGTTTATGGAATTTTGGCACTATGTTCCGTTCTGTTTCATTCTAGTTCATGTGCTGACCTGTTTTCCTGTTTATACCTCCTGCTTGCTTTCTTCTAAGTTTGAGGTCTCAGCATAAAATCCCTTGATTTCTCCTGTCTGCCACCCCTGTGCAAGACACAGGTTCACCAAAACCCAACAGTTGAAGACTGGTCTGATTAATCTGCCCTGGCACACTGATGGTAGGGTCAGAATTTGGCTTCAACAGTATGAATCCATGGACCCAACCTGTCTTATGTCAACAGTTCAGGCCAGTGGTTATGTAATGGTGTGGAGAATGTTTTCTTGCCACACTTTGGGCCCCTTAATAACAGCCAGCTAGGATTTTAATGCCACAGCCAATTAGGATTTGAATGTCACAGCCTATCTAACCATGTGCATCTCATAATTTACCATTTTCTGGCAGCTACTTCCAGCAGGATAATGCCCCATGTTACATAGCAAAAGTCTGGTCTCAAAACTAGTTTCCTGGAAGAATTAATGTGCAGCTCATAAGTCATCTTGTAGAATCCATGCCACGAAAAACCAGGGGTGTTTTAAGAGCTAAGGGTGGCCCAAACCAGTATTAATTTTAATTAATTGATACTCAGTTTTTGTTTCTAATTGAGTGCTCAGTAATTATACATTGTGGTTGTACTTTACTTTTTTTAATTACTGTATGCAGAATTTCATCTTATCTTTATTGTTATCTATATTTCCTAAATAGTGTACATTGTCAGAAGAAAAAAATGGTCCTCTTTCTGCTTCAAAGATCACAGACAAAAAAAAACACAAGTTTGTTACATGTACATGGAGATAAGTCAGTAACCAAAGAAAATACATCAATAAATATGTTGATTTTAAGCAGACTGTCAATAAATATGCATTTGGATGTACTCAAAGATAACTTTAACATGTAAGAGATGTGAAAAAATAGACTAAACACAAAGGAACATTGAAGTGAAAAGAGGAACCAACGTATGACCCATGAAAAGCTTTTATGCTCATGTGGAACCTGGCACACATGCTTGCATGGCAGTTGATCACAGATATGACAGAGCTGGAATGCGACAGAGCAGCACCTGACATCCATATACCTTTGAAATATGTCTCTTTCTCTCTCAGAATAGAGAATCAGGCTGCATGTGGTCTACCTAACACCAACAGAAACCGTTTTCTGAGTGACACCTACAGACGCCAGAAATCATTTTAATGCTAGAACCAATTGGAGTTTTTAAGGAGTTCTCAAAATGTGTGTGTTTGTGTGTGGCTAAAAGATAAACAGAGGTATAGTGGCACTTCCTGAGAGTCCTTCAGAGAAACATGGTGTACTGCTGAAATCAGAAAGGGGTAATTGCCTAAAGCCATTGTTTAAACTTCCAGACACTGGAGACTAGGCCTTGTTCCTGTTTCTGCTCACCACACTGAAGGCCAACTTTCAGCCTTTTGACTCAGCGGAGTGAATAGGATACAAATTTAATGTGACTATTTCAGTTCTCATTTCATTGATATCTTTTTAAAGTCATCTTGCAAAATTTATTATGTTCTACATTGTATTTTATTCAAAATGTTAAACTGCAATCTTGTGTTGCACTTTGTAACTAAATCTTGTTACACTTCTTATGTCGTCATCAAAATCAGAGATACAGCAGGAAAGAAAAAAGTCCAACACATACACACAGATGAACCCCCAAACCTAGAGTAAGAGAAAGATTCTTTGCTACTAACAATTCTCAAGTTAATTCTCACCTCACTTTATTTGTTCAAGGCGACTGCTGGAGTGCTTTCCCAGCCTGTGCAAGTTCACCTGAAACAGTACACTATAACTATAGTAGTTATAATCTTAGTTTAAGGTCCACTGAAGTAGTGTTTTTACAGACATCCTCATACAACCAAATCTTATCATATGACAATATTTCCATAGTTAGAATTAGGTTATGAAATGGTAACTTAGACACTATATGTAAATATTATACATAGCAATAGAAAAGGTGTAAATTGGTAGCTGGTAAAAGGCTATTTACTTTAGATAAATTCTCTGGTTTTAAAACACTTGTCTTTTAGCCATGCCAGCAGTGCAGCTCTATGGATGATATTATCAGTGTGTCAGTCTGTCGGTCAATCAATCTACCACTTTGGTCCTAACTGAAATTTTGTATCTCAACAACTATCAGATGGATTGCCAAGATTTTTTTTTACAGACATCCATGTTCCCTAGAATGAATCCTAAAGACTTGGTGATCCCTTAGCTTTCCAAATTTCCAAGATGCCTTGTTCTTTGGATTATGATCAAATACCTGCAAAACTGATGACATTCATCAGCCTCAGCTATAGTTTTTGTTTAGTGCTAATTAGTAATTAATTAGCAGCATTACATTAGCATTTGTCTCAACGTACCGCTGTGCCTTAGAAGCATCTTATTTTCATTGTCTCATCATAAACTGCAGAGAGCTGTGATGTCTTGGGACAGAAAAGGCAACTTTTGGAAGAATGGGGACATAAAATCCAGATGAAAATCATATGAAACTATCTACTCCTTTTAAGGAGTAACTACACCCAGGCTAAAAACCCTGCTTGTGATACTGTCTGGGGTTGCTATATGCTGTGTGTTTTTCAGAGGATAAAATAAAATGATAAGCCTTTGGTAGGGTAACTACTGATGTGAGTGAAAGTATAGTGACCTGTAATCCTGACAGGCCTGTGCAAATCCCCTCAAAACTAAAATTTACCCTTGTAAACAAGTTAATCTCCTCCTCATGGTTGGGATACTTTGCACTCTGACAAAGCATCTAAGACATCATGGTTAATTTACTCAAAACAAGCTCCTCTCCTTAGCCTCTCTCTGCCCTTTTTTTAGTGTAGCAGTCTCTAACCCTTGCACTATTAAATGTCCTCTGTAGGAACAGAGCTAGTAGCTTTAACGGATATGTGCGTCTCATGTTGGTGTAAAAACAACAATGCAAAAGGGCTTAAGTAGTATGTATGTGTGTTTGTACGTGTTTCCCAGATAAAAAGTGTGTTTACGAGAGTCTGCATCAACATTTAGCTAAGGGAAAAACATTAGAATTTTTACAATGCATCAAATCCCCAACCTTCATTTAAATTCCTCAAGAGCTCTCCATGTACTGTCCTTCCCGTCTGGCCTTTCTGATCCAGCAGTGCCACTGGATCCTTCTCTTCCATACACATTACTGTGAATGACGGATGGAGGGGAAGGAAGAGAGACAGAGACGAGGAAGAAGAAGGAGGTTGACCAATGGGGAGACAGGGGGAAATCTAGCTGTTTGTAAAGACAATGTTAAAGGATAAGACTTTTTTTTAAATCTTTTATCATTAACAACAAATTCCATGAAATCCCTGATGGAGATTAGAATAGAGGTTTTTGGGAGGTGGCCCACTTGTCCCAATTTTTTCTGAAGTGGGGGTCAACAGTTCTGGACTGTAACCCCCTCGAGTAGGAGGATAGCAGCACACATGTAGCAGACAAAGGAGGGAATTTACAACAAATTGTGTTCGTGTTTATTTACTTAAGGCCCTTAGAGGCTTTGCACCAGTAAAGTGGACAAAAAACAGCACAGCTCAAAATTGTATTTTGATCTCATGCAGTATTGAAGACTGACCACTTTTTTTTTTTTTTTTTACATGACTTATAGTGGTCTAATAGCAGGTCCAGTCTAGTAATACTAATATATTGTTTTTTTAGCTGTTTTCAGAAATGATCAAGTCAAGGGAGTTTGAAAGTTTTACCAAAAACCATTCAACTGCTATTTGCTGGGCTGACATCGTGCTATTTAATATCTCCAGTTATATATGAAACACTTCTCTTGTGGGATGAATACATGTGTATTCTCATCAACAAATATCTGAAGTTTGATAGCACAACCACTTAATTTTGCAATCCATTACCTTACAGAAATGCGTAATATAAATCAAACAAGCAACCCAGCATCCTGTCTTATATGATGGCACTTTATGAAAATTGAATTATCTATGGCTGGGCTTATTTACATCTTTAGGACTTGTAAGTACACCATTAAATTGATAGATTTTGTGATGCAAAACATGGCAACAGGATAGGTAAATATCTCATAGAAGCTACACAGACCATACTTTTTAAGATACATTTCTTGTTTCTTCAGAGTATATAAAAAGTGAAGATACTATAATATCAGTATTAAACCTTTAGGAACACTTTTTGATCAATTTGAACCATTTTGAAAAATAAGTATTTTCATCTGATCAGTACAATGCTGGTATTGGTCGGAAAACAATAGTGATACTTACCAGCTTCTGTCAGTAAGCAATTGAATTTATAATTTCATGTGAAAACACCAATCAAGAAAGGTGTTTTGCAATTTTCAAAAGACATTATATATTGCACCCTAGATAGGTTGTTGCGGTTATTGAAATTTCTATGTTTTTCATGACTTCAAAACCACTTGCTAACTGAATTCCAATTACACTCAGGACTATTAAAGGGGAAATAAATTAGTATTACACTTCAATTAAGTTGGGGGATTTTCAAGGTGACTGTGGTGTTTTATATTTTCACATCCCTTGAGAATATTAAACAGACATCTTACATCAAGTCTGTTCTATGTTTCCATTAAGTGACATGACAGCAAAGGGCAAAACAGTGTGTTTTTTAGGCTTGAGCTTGAGTAAAATGTTGATTCGAAATATCATCTCTGATCTTTAGTGCCACTCATGGTATAATTAAGTGCTTCTTTGACTAAGCTTTCACTTGTGTTAGAACACATTCAGCCATTTCTGTTTAGTGGTCAGATCTGTAAATGGTACTACTGTATGATGTTCCTTGCTTAATGTATGGTTAATCTTCATTGAGTGCATTTCTTTCCACTGCCTTCATAAGGTGATTCTACTTGGTCTATGTATCCTTGTTGTACACCCTGAAGCAGGATAATTACTTTGAGCTGCTACTACTTTACATAAATGTTTCAAATACCCACTACATTCCACATGGTGATCCACAAGGTTCAATACATGGCCCACTCCTCTTTTCAATATGCATGCTTTTACTCAGTCAAACTATACGGCAACACAGTCTTTAAATATACAGATGATACTCAATTATACATCTTATTTAGTTAGCTGATGGTTATCCTATCAGTTTAAATTATATGAAATAATGATTTGGAGAAACTAAGGATTTTAATGTAAACAACTATTTAAAATTAAATGAGGAAAAAAACAAAATTAAAGTTGTTGGCTTACACTTGGATTTAAAAATCTAAGCTGACTTTTTTTTTTTCTTACATGTATTGGTTTATCTATTGCTGCCTATGCAGGGCAGTTTGACTTAATTGAAGTAAATATTTTCTTGCCCCTTCTTAAAAGTATAGTCAGTGATTCTAATCCAGTGCACTTTTTGTCAAATTAAGCAAATATCTCCACATGATCCGTAAACTGTCCATTCCTATCAATTAGAAACAAACAAAGTAGCTTAGAATGAGTCACACAACACTATTTCAGGCAATCTGCAAAAGGTCGGGTTCGTGTTTGTGCACAGTAAGAGGCAGAGAAGAAGAGGGGAGATATTTTAAAAGGGGGCATTGGAGGTAAGAGATGGTAAATTTTGGCACATGATAATGTGCTGAACGCCACAAAATAATTGGCTGAGCAACAACCACAGAGTAGAAGGAAAGAAAAATAAAACTTGAAGAAATGCTATCATCAAGACATGTTGAATAGCCACATTAACGCCAGTGAGGCTTTCCACTGGTGGAGAGACCTACAAGTGTTGAAAGGCATGAAGACCGATGCAGAGGTTGCTCTGTTTCTCCTTGATCATTGGGTAACATTAGTTTTGCTATGTTTCACAGAGCCGATAGGTCAGTGTTCTTTTGTCCTGTGTGCTAATGTTTGTGATAGCTAATCCCAAGTGGCCGATTAGCAGGCAGGTACCTGGGTCACATTTATGTGTCCTGCAGTGATAAATTTCTTGCCCAGACTTTCAGCTTCTGTCCGGTTTGCCAACATATGCTGGTCATCTGATGTTAGCTATAGTAACACGTGAGTTGTGAGTATCGCTTTCTGCAGTTGTTGTGCTGACTCTGGGAAACCATCTCATCCTCTCTGTATGCTGTGTTTTTTAGGCATGTGTGAGTATTGCGAAATACTGTTAGTTAAATTTCTTAAGTTACTGTTATACATAAGGTTTGGAAGAGTGTTCGTACTTTATGGAAGTTATAAGGGCTGGGAAAAATCCAACTATTTTGCCAGAATGCTTAGACTGAGGTAGATGCTTTAATATCTTTGCATTTATCAGACCGTTATGAGCAAGGTGATAAATCAATGAGGAAAACAGTTTGTCACAGTATTGGATGAAAAGTTTTATATACTCTGATGGAGGATTTTATCCACAGTGTTCACTTCTAGAAATTGGAGTTCTATTTCCTCAGGACATTTCTCAAGGCTCGTCCACTGATTTTGAAGAATGTATTTCTTCAGACTATGTTTATAGTTGTTTGGTTGATGTGTTATAGTTACTTAATAAAAGAGTAACTTGAATTTAAATTGCCCGTATAAACCCGTTTTTAATTTCAAAATGTCTATAATCAGCAATTTTGAGTTACAGTTACTTAAGATATTTTTTGTAATCAGATTTATGTAAAGATTTAAGTACACTCATGTAATTTTGTTTGTACAACATGAACAATGTTTCTGAGAAATTTGATATTTTGAAAAAGATAATTAAATTTAGGCTATCTATACTTGATTTTAGTTTGTTCTGTGAACCCAAAATACCTAGTAAAGTTAAATTTTCAAGTAGTTGTTTCTGTAAATAATAAAATGAAGTTAGTGTCAGGAAGTGCTGTGCCCGTTTACTGTGTCCAAAAAGGGAATTCAAAGAGGGGTCTTCTTCATTTATGTATTGTCTGCTAAACAACTCCTTTTCCATTCTTGAGGCCAGACCTCTTATTGTTTGAGCATTGGCCAAATTTTTAAGGTTTCTCCTTTTTAATTTTTTCTTAAGGTTTATGTCTCTTGTAAATTTGTCTAATTCTTTAAGTTTCAATAACTTTAGACCACTTTAAGTTAATTCAAATACACTGAACATTGGCTGTCTAGCACCAACAGTAGATAAAGTCACTGACAGGAAGCAAGTGTAGAAAGTCAAACATCTAGCAGGCAGAATCCAAAATGTTTCACATGGAATGAAAAATGCATTTACACTCACCAGGGGTACAGAAACACACTCTTAGTTAGTGCTAATGTTTAAGCAAGACTCTGATAACACATCAGCAAAAGCATACTATCATTCAGGTCATGGTTATACAAGAACGATTGAATCAAATTCAACTGGACTTGGTTTTAGATACTTAAAGACATTTCACTTCTCATCCAAGAGGCTTCTTCAGTTCTGATTTTTGCACCCTATCTAAAACCATATCAGCTCTGTGGGCCTTTCACCATGGCATATACACATAGGCTGACTTGTATGAATGTGTTGTCGCCATTTCAGGTTGAATCCTAGGTGGTTTCTGTAGTTTGCAGTGTTCCTGGCTATCCCTTCATACCCCCATACCATTCTGAAATTTAGCAGTCAGCATTATGGGAAGAGGGAAGGCTGGACTCCATAGACTTCTCATCAGCTGAAAGCAAACAAGAGGAAATTTGTCTTTCTGAGAAAAGATTTTTGGCATTATATGGGTGGCTGCTTGCCAAATAGTGTGTTATTATGGTCAGGCATATTGAATAATTAGCATGTGATTAGCCTTGCATTGCATGACGAATTGGATGTGGGGGTCAAAGTATAACCACCTCTTAGATATACATTCCTACCCCTTTCAGTAGTGAGGATGATCAACCTATTCTAATGTAAACTGAGAGTGACAGTAGTAATTTGAAAAAACTGGCACTACTTGTGATTACTATGGTTAAAGTAGTTCAACCAGTGTTGTGCCTCATCAACAGACTGTAGACAAAGAAGACACACCCAAACCTGGAATCCAGCTAAGGCCACGTGTTGCAAAAGGAAGACAAAGAACTCAGCTGAGCAACCCCCGAACACGTGGTCTCAGCTGAGTAACCGACCAGACGAGCTACCCACAACACACGGCGCGTCAGCCGACCACAGTTCAGCCTGGTTCGAGACCACGGATCAACCCTCTCACCCGGATGCCCACAGAGCGACACCTGGTGGTTATTGAGTCCTACTTGTTTCAAGAAGAAGGAACACAGACCTTGCTTCTTTTAAAGGCGACTCACTAATTCTCCGTCCTGAGCCAGAATTAGTTTGCCTCACCAAAGACTAGACATCTCGCCGAGAAGACACGTTAGCCGCTGGTAGCCGCTAACCAACGCCTACTCACCTGCACAAAGGACGCCGAGGACAGATTAAACTCACACACACACCTGCCAACACTTGTTTGTCATCTGTAGTTGGTAGCCAGTAGTTTTAGTGTATGATAGGATCTTTTAGACAGAAGTGATATTAATTGGAAATTGATGTTACTGATGTTAATAAATCCTGTTATATTTTAAAGAGAAATCTCCCTGGTTTTCTTCTGTTCGCATATTGTGATACAAAGCTGGTTGACGGAGTCAGTGCCGACCTCCACTCCTTCTCTGTTCACTCGAGAATTACCAATATTTTCCCAAATATTGGCATTTCTAAGTGAACACCCCTTTGAGACCACATCCAATGTTTGGTTATTGGTCCGGGTTTTCCCAGTGGTGGTTTCTTTTTAATTTCAATTAATAAGATTAATAGGAATTAACAGAGAGAGAACTAACGGCTTGTGTGACACTGTTTGAGCAGTCTTTCTTGTGTATTGTGTAACTTGTGTATTTGAAACCAGGTTCAGGGTAAAGCATCAAAAAATCAAAACAGAACGTAATATCATTTTGCTTGGGGATGCAATACGAGGCTGATCTAGGTTTCACATTGTATTGCAAGAATGAATTACTCCTTCTCACTTCCCGTACTTTTAGGAAGTGATGTAATAGCTGACATCAGTATTTATTAAGTTAGCATATAGCAAAAAGCTAAAGGCTAACAAGCACTTCTGATCATCAGATCGTTTAAAGTCTGCACTGAAAATGGTAAAGTTATTGGTGTTATCTAATTGTTTAAAACGACAATATTGATCTATACCGAATCTAACTGTTACGATTCCAATGATTCGATGTTTTGTTCATTCTACTAACCAACCAAACTGGCTTACACATATGCATATTTCGTGAGATGATGGGAGGTACCGTTTTAATCTATTTGTTCTATGACAACTCTTGTAAAAAAAGAACTGGCTTATCAAGTTCAGCTTTATTTAACGAGGTCAGTGTCTTTATTTCGCATGGTAAACCGCATTAGAGATTGACAAACACGTTCTCCTGTCACGTCAAACATATTCCATGATAGGGAACGTTTTAACTTTCATGTAAGCAAACAGCATTGAAGACTAGGGATTGTACTATTTTCGAATAAATCATTATTTCTATCATTGTAAAAAAAAAATTTGTGAAGAGTTTTTGTACAAATTCTTCCATCAATGAGTATGGAAGAGTATAAGAGGAGAAAAATTGATCTCGAACAATAAACTTGTAACATTTCATTGTCCTGTTGTTTCCTATCAGGAACAACCATCTGAGGTGGAGGAGTTATCTCTTCCAGTAAGTAAAGTTATCTTGTGATGTTGTATTCCAGCATATCTGTTGTATAGTCACTATGCATTGTTTCAGTTTCAAACAGACAGACATTGTCTACATCTCTGACATTGCAGAGTTAATATTCAACCTTGGAAATATTGGTTATTTAATAAAAGATATGTATAATCTGGTTCTCTGTTTGTTATTCTTCACCTCTTAGGTACAGTGTGAGACCAACCCTTCTGATTTGAATGGCTTGGTGGTGTATGATGATCTAACTTATGCCTTTAGTTCTGTAAGTATATATACATCAGCATGAACCTTTTTCTAGTATTGTTTTACATTATTATTACCTTAAGCAGGGGTCCCCAACCTTTGGACCCCTATAAACAACATGACTGGTTGTGAACCCTGTCACTGGAAGAAAAAAACAAAAAATTCTCCTTTCTTATACTGTTAATGATTCTGTCACCCATCTGATCTATCTCGCTGTCCTCTGTGTGCACCCAGTTTGGGAACCTCGAGGCTAGAGACTGGGCCTCATCTGTGGACAACTCAACTGGAATGGTTGGAGAATTGGAGCAGCAGTGGAGTTCAGGTAAATGGGGACAAAACATCTATACAGAATCAGAATCCTCTAAACAATCTCTTCTTTATCTGAGTTATATTTACTAAAATCAGTTTTCAATTATTTTCAGAAATAATAAATCAGAAATAAAACCTAGTGTTGCAGCCCCATCAACACACTGTGTAGTGGGAAATGTAACACACAGCTTATTCATTTCCCATGTACCATGTTGTGCCAAATAGGTATATGCCAGTATAACATATTAGATTATTGTCACCAAGGGTACTACAATAGATATCCCAGTACTCACCAAACTCTTCTGAAATACTTTCCTAAAATATAGTACAATGACTTCCGTTATGAATGTTAATCAAACCCTAGAAACTGAATGATATATTATATATATTGCATCATACATTACTGCTTTGTTAAACTCAAAAAGCCTGACCATAGAATACACAAAAAAACATAAAAAAAGCAGGTTGGAAATTAGTTTAAATGCAGCATACTGTCTGGGTCTCACAATTATCAACAACTGCGTCAGAGAGAAAAAGTATGAAAACATGAATGGGTGGATAGAATCTAAAAGAACCAAATAGTCCCACACACCATCAGTCACTTATACTCACTTATAGTGTTTTAGAGAGGTGATCAAACTTTATGGTCAATTTGGAGGGTGTAGTTGTTGTTTTTTTGTTTTTTTTTTTTGTTTTTTTAAATAGAATTGCATTGTACAGCTTCTATAGTTTCTTCCCATGCCATCATACAGATGAACAGTTAATCGGTCATATAATATCAGAAACAATCCCTGTGCAATAATCCCGTAATATTATATACAACAAAATATACAAATTATATTTATATTAGTTTTGACTCACAATGTGCAGTTACATATACAGTATATAATATCTTTCACTTGTTAACTATAAATACAAGCAGGCTTTATATACTGTACGAAATCATCTACCGTAGGTATATAAAGTAACTTATTATTCTACCCACTTAATATTAAAAAAAAAATTCCATACTTTGCACCATCTACTATTTAACTTGTATAGAGACATTGCATGCTGTGTCCATTGTTGTTGATCCCTTTTCCCCTATTGGCTTGTACAAAATAGTCATATTACTACGTTTATTTATCTTTGCTCAGCTTTGTTGTCCTTGTTTTGCTCTACGTCCATGTGTATCACCCTGGACATCATTAGTGGTACTGTCTGTGTACTGTGTATAAGGACATTGAGTGTAAGTACTGATCCTGATTCCGATTCAAAGACATGTTTCTATTCGATTGGCCACCCCATTTATATTACTGATTATAAGCTAAATAATAAAATAACATGCCTGTATAATGCAATACAGTTAAACATCAGCACAAACTGCAGCATTCAAAATGACCATAAAGAATTGTTATTGAAGGTACGATTTATTATAGGACCCAATAAACTGGCAAATGAGTTGTATTAGACCTGGAGTCTCTCAGTAGTCTGTTTGTGGGTCCACATGCCTGTTCATAATTACCTCCACCAACAAGGTTATATTGTAGGTTTGTTTGTCAGTACGATTGTGCAAATAGTATTAAACTGATTTGAACCAAACTTGATGGAAGGATGGCGGTGGATGGACGTTTTTGTTCAGGCATGATCTCTCCATTTATCCACAAATGGGGCAGCACATTATGAAACATGTAAGAAAATGGCAGCACCAGAAACCGAACTTAATGTGGGTCTGTGCTTCATTGTGGTTGTTTACTAAATTTAAGAAATACAGTATATACAGTGGACAAACATCTCAACAATACTCATGTAGTGGGCTCGCATTTTGTTTGTACTGCTGAATCTTTAAAGGAGGTGATAACAGACAGGATACCTTGCCTAACAACGACCCAACATATATAAGTAAAAATATTACCACAAAAATTGCCTAAATGAGCCAATAAGATATAATTAGATTGTGTCTGTGTAGGCATGGCTAATTGTTTTGATGTTTAGATACATTCCCAGGGTGTATAAAGTAGAAGTGTCTGAAGGTTTTTAAGAAGCACACAATCAGTTTCACATAGAGAGAGGCCCCAAAGTACTTCATTGTTAAACAGCAATATGCTGCATATGAAAAGTAGTAAGAAAAGGAAAAGTTTGCTGTTTTGTTTATGCAATGTAAAGCATCTTGAAGCTTTAGAGTCAAGATGCTAATTTACACTAGTTGTGTTTTTAGAAAACTACTGCACACCTTTCAGTTTGAAAATAAGAGGCATTAATATGAGTAGCAGGCCAAGCTAATTGTCATATTTTCATATGAGCATATTGCACATCACTTCACTTCACAGTCTCAATTCATCTACCCCCACCCCCAATGCCCACATTAGTCACTGTTTTGTGCTGGATGAATTTGTCAAGCAGGAAGATAATTAGCTGGGCAATGAGATAACTAAGAATTTTAAACTGCAAAACTCTCACCTCCTGCTGACTGCATTTAATAATTTAAAGCCTGAATACATTTGGCTCTCCATTTGGGTGATGTTTTTTGTTGCACTTCATTTGTATTCATTAATATTCATAGGATGTCAATATTTTTGGGTTGTTCATTTGTTATATTGGGGGAGACCAGAGAAGGCTAGAAGTAAAGATAAGGAGTGTGTATTACTCACTGATAACTCAGTTTTCATCATCTAAAATCTGATAATATTTCTATCTGTCTTTTTTATTAATATTTTGGGTGGAGAAGTGTAGGGGCACAGTACAGACTATCACAAGACAAATTTATGAGTGGAACTAAAGTTCCTCATCCTGGGGCCAAGCTCTCATTTAAATCACTGTGATAAGGACTATGAATAAGTGTCAATCATTTAAAATTATCTGAACTTTTCACTTCTACCCCAAGACCATATTTCATTATATTTTGGGGATAAATTAAGTAATTTAGAATTGAATTAAATTGAAAAAATCTCCAGCTCCCCTTAGCACCACAAAATATTTTAGCATCTTTCATTGTTCTTTTAGTTGTACGGCCTACAACTTTAATGTTTTGATTCCCTCTCATCAACCTGACAAGCAGTAGCTGAAAGCTCTTTTCAGCAAAAGAGCTCTGATAAACCTACTGGACACTACCTGCTCATCCCAAAAAAGCAGACAGACTCATTTAGCTGGTAAACATTCTGGAACATTTACAAGTGCCAGATGTTTTTGGGTTTTTTGGTTTGTTTGGTTTTTTTTTTGTCTTTTTTAAGATGATGAAAAGTGGAAAAAGGGAGATTGAATGCTGAACTTAGATACAGTGGGTGTCCAGAAAATATGATGGTAAATGAATACTGATATTCCTGTGTCATTTTCCAACATGTTAGCCATAGCAATTTAATAATATGATTACACTCACCATGCACATTATTAGGAACACCACACTAATACTGGATAGTTCCCCCCTTTGCTCCCAGAACAGCCTCAGTTCGCTTTGGCATAGATTCAACAAGTTGTTGGAATCAGTCCCTTGAGACTCTACTCTCAGTCTCTTTGAGACTTTCTCTTTCTGAAATGGGGCATTATCATGCTTAAGTAGTTATTAGAAGATGGTAAATTGTGGCCATAAAGAGATGCACATGGTCAGTAACAATATTCAGGTAGGCTATGAAATTCAAACCATGGTTGACTGGTATTATTGAGCCCAACATGTGTCAAGAACCTGACATGGTGCCTCTGAATGGCCAAAAAAGAACTGATGAAACTGTTGTAACTAAGAAGTTTTAAGAAAGTATAGTAAAATGATTAACAAAACTGGTAATCATTACTTTTATCTTATGAGTTCACTGTAGGGTCTTCTTAGGGTATTTACACTAGAAAATAATAGATTGAGTACTTACCTTTAATTCACGATTGCATTTTACTATTAGTGTGAGTTTTACCAGGAAATCTTTTAATTTCAGAATGTTTACTTATGATAAAACAATTTCCTTCAATGCTCTTGCTTACATACATAAATACTTCCTACATCCTAAATAATGAATCTATTAATCACACCAAGCAACGTGGAAAATAAGTGGTGCAACTCCTTTACTTTTTTTGGTTCGTTGCTATTGTTACTCCCTCTCCAAAAGCTGTACAATACATTGCATCGAATTTAGCTTTTTCTGTTATCACATGTGCACATGGAGAGAGCAGAAAGGACCTCTCTCTCTCTTGCACTGTTTTCTACAGTATTTTATACTTTCTTTAAAACATGCATCTCAGCAAGCTGTCAGCTTTGTGTCTTGGGCCCAGGGATACAGGTGTCAAAATGTAAATTTAGAGAATAAACAAAAGGTAGCAGTACAGAGGAGTGAAACACCATAGAGCACAAGTGGTATCCTTCATCTATGTGACAACGTTAAAAAAAAAAAGCTAAAAGGTTAAAAAAGCAGCAGGACCGAGCCAAAAGTCTCCCCAGGAGGGCATGGGAGAGTTGGGGGAATATATGTGAGGAAAGTCACAAATTTAATTCAAAAATCGTTCTTCTTTTCTTAAAACAGACATGAAGCATATATTGACATCATTCAGAGAATATCACATTCTTGAATTTACATGAAAAATTTTGTGCATAAATCAACTAAAAGCTGCTTCAGGAACAGTTAATGTCTAATTTAGCATTCTTTTAATGATACTCATAACCCGAAACGTAAACTAAAACAGGTTTAAAAGGGAGGTCTGTAGCTGACATTACAACAGCCTGTTTAATGAAGTCTGGTTCACCTAGTGGTTTTAATTTCTGTTCCATTCAATATTCTGTTCTGTTCTATATTTGTTCCTTACAAGGCTTGAATATTGGTGTTACCATGTTAACCGATTTTTGATTTACTCATTTTCACACACGAGTAAAATTCTTGAAATTTACATGAGGATCAGCCAGTTTACAGAAAAACAATAGGTAATTGTGGCTGTAATTTATACTAGGACGAGGGTGAAAAATTACTGGCCAGTGAAAAACACAGAACGGAGTTTAACATGTTGTTCTGGTAACTCTGCAGACCATTTAATTCACATCATTTTCATACTCATCAAACCACTGAGTCCCCAGGCCTTGTATACACATTCATGTTTCTCCAGTCATTCTTCTAAGTCTGTCATACAGATTCCCATCTGTATATTATACTGTAACTGCTTGCTGCAGAGGAGGTCACTTCTGAGATTCATTAACTTCCTCGTTTTTGTACACAGGTGCAGTCTGTGGATGTGGATGCTGCTAATTTTTTGTGTTTTTTTATGTTTTGGAATTCAATAAATTGAATTAATATAACAGAAAGTTTTTTAAGATGAGTATTCTTCAGATCTCTAATGTCCTCATATGAAGAAAATTTATAGCTCAGGTCTGAAAGTGAGCTAAACTATCCCATGTTAGCACATTTATTGGATACTCAAAACACAAATCATAAACCACAACATGTATTCACTAGTGTTTTTCCATCATGAGCCCCCACAAAAATGAATCTAAAAATAATTCAAACATGGATTCCCATTTGTTTAGAGTCTCAACAGAGTTGAAAGAGGATTTTAAAGACAAGATTGAGATGGACCCTCAGATTTAATGGCTAACTTGAAAAACTACAGGTAGTTCAATCTGGGGTTGATCATATGTTCAAATCATATGTTCTGGACAACATATGAATTAATGAGACCAGGGTAATATTTCCAAATCATTATAGCATTAAGGATATACATTGTCAGCCAACATGGTGAATTGAACTCAGGTATTTTAAAGTGCCACACAACCCAGTGGCATCACACTGGTCATCTACATGTGTACTTAAATAAGCTGGGCTTGATTCTGTATATTCCTCCAATGCTGACTTGAAGAGAACCTTGTCTTCTTTTTGTGAGCGGTGAAGATGCAGCTTAGCAAGATCCTCCTTTCACACATGGTTCAAATCACTTCACATCACTAAGGTAACTGTCTTTTGTGTCTGTGATTGAGACGTGTGGAGAGCTGATGATGGTCGATGACCTGACCTGAACTTTGGGGGGAGCTGCTGTTACACAGTCTTCTTTGAACACTCATGATCTTTTAAAAGGTATTTTTATAGAATATGTAGGTTAAGATTATGGAACATTGACTTTGAAACCAGAAAATTTGTATATGCCGACTGACCTCCTTTGTGGTCTGATCAAAAACCACTGGGCAGTTGATACACCAAAGCAATTCAGTTATTAGAAGAAGACCTTCATCTGAAGAAGAGGACCTTCATCAGTAAAAATATTGGATCAGTGTACAATGGATGCAAGGTCAGTAGGTACTGTAATACCTGACAGGATATGTGACAGGATTATCTTCCTATACATTTCAGGCAAAATGAGTACTGATTTACCTTGAGGGCTATAGATGTTTATCTGTTTTTCACTTTATCCTTTCAATTTCCACTTTTGTTGTCTCCATGTTTGCATTCATTCTCTATTCTGTGTACTGAAAGTGAAGGCCATGCCATTCGTCACAGAATACTGCAGCAAACAAGGATGTTATACACCGCTTAAATTGGATGAGTTGTATAGTGCATATATAATGAAAGCTAAGACTAATGAACACAAACTACCACTCCAATGGATGGCGATGGGGTCTTGAGGCGGTAAACATTACTCAGTTGTAGTGTGGCATAATGGATAACAATTTAAAACTCAGTAACCACATTTCAATTACTAATTCAATTAGGCCAGTGCTTACTAGCACTAATACTGGCATGTCCAAGAACCCATTTTTTCATGCTTAATGCCACCTCTCAGTGAATGTTGACACAGCTTAGATGAAACAGATTAGAAATTCATGCTTGGTCTATACAGTATAGTAAAATAAATATACAATATACATACTAGAAATACACCATACTAACATGTATGCACAGACCAGAAGTTTTCTGTGAGGTCAGAACTTTGTGGTATTTTGATTATACATGACATTAGGGAAATGCACCATAGGGGGTAACAGAGCCTTATATCAGTCAGCATCAACACCAGTAATTAGCTGCAGTGCAAATTGTACCAAGGCTCCAGGTGTCACAGCTGAAGATGTGGGCATTGTAAATACAGTCAGTTGTTTTTATTAGGGCCTACTGCAATTTGTGTACACTGCAAAACTCTAAAAAAAAAAAAAAGGTTAGTTATTTTGGAACATGGAAAGGGATAAAAGTTTGTCCCTGATCTTCAAGTTTAAGGCAATATGCCTGAAGAGACTGTGGTCCTAAAAACACAAAATAAGTCCTAAAGGGTGTCTAGAGCCACCCAGTAGTTTACCTGCTAATAAAGCAGCAACAAAAACGGTCATACATTTTTGAGGAAAGGAATTAATGCAGCAAAATGAAAGAGGGCACTTTCATTGTCTTTAAAAGTAGCTGTATGCCTCTCATTTAATCAACAGCCAAGTCTGGTTACCACTAATTTTACTGCACCAGCAAGACAGTTTTACTGATACTGCTTTGCTTATTAGAAACTTTGCACAAAAAAGCAACGACAACATCCGGTGAGAAAAAAAAGTGTATTTTGGCAATGCCCATGTACTCACTTGTATTCACTTATTTCAATGTAAAATGTGAGTTTAATGCCATAAAACTCCAAATTTTCTGATAAAATTGTACAGTCAATGCACAATGTTACAATGGAGGTTCTGAAAAATGACAGAAAAGTGCTGTTACACATGTAAATTTCAACATAAGATGTGTAAATTATACATAAAACAATAACATGCTTCATGTCTTGGACAGTTTAACACAGTTTTTTGTGTTACTTTCAGTACAACAGCCCGCCTTAAAATGAGTAGGGGCAATAATATTTGTTGCCCTGTTTTTACTCAGTGAAATTGTATATAAACTATTAATTACATCAACTTCAGTTCAGTACGGTCCAGTTTTTGCTTTTTCTCACAATCTTACCTTCATTATAATCTTCTTCATCAAGTATTTTATGATTTAAGTTGGGACAACATGTATAGTTTACTAAATGTGAAAAGAGATTAATCCTAATGTAATGAATTTGATTTTTCTCTATTGTGGGTATGACATTAACAGTTATAGATCCTGACTGGTTCTATAAACAGACAGTTAAATGTAAGTGAAGGTAGAAAATGAAATAAATTAAAATACACAATACAAATACAGGCAGCTGAGCAGGTGAACCAAAATGCAGATACAAACCAGGAGACTGGGAAGCAATTAAAGATATTCATTGTAAGTTCAAAGGCAGTGAACATTGAGCTGGGAGCTTGGGGCTGAGGCAGGGGCAGTTAGAGGCAGAGGGAGCTGATCTAGAGGGAGGTTCAGGTAAACATGAAAACAGGAGTCTAAAAGGGAACAGCTGGGAAGAGGCCAAGCAGCAGGCAATGTGGGAGGCCTGGGGCCAGAGTCAGAGGCACGGAGAACTGCAGGAGACACGAAACAGAAGAATTAGATAGGGAACGGCAACAAGGACTAAACGTTAAGTATGAAAAACCTTAGTAGAGAGTGGCTGAACATGAAGCTTTACTGACCGTGGCACAGGCTACGGTCTGGCAGGGTGGCACTGGCTGAGCTAAGTATTTAAAGAGGCTAGATTATGGAGATGAGCTGCAGCTGGTGAAGCTCTGTGTGACTCTGGAACAACAGCAAGCATCACTACATAGACTCAGACACAGACACACAGACACACACAAACACACACACATAAGCACACACACACACACACTCACACACACACACACACACACACACACACACACACACACACACTGAGGGAGAAGGGAGAGAGCCACTCAGCCACAGGTAAAAGGTTCGGCAGGGGAGGAATTGGAGGTGGAGGGCACAGCAGTGGATGTCCAGGGAGTGGATGTAACAACAACAATTAAAATACAGATGATAACATATCATTGGAAAAGGAATCTAATCCTGCTCTTCTACATGATTTACCAACTGTGGCAGGCAGGGGTCACCCTTTCTTGCCACCGCTGAGACAAAAGAGACAAAGTTGGAGACTCCATCGCTTGGTATACAGTCATACCTTTCAGTAGGTATCCATTTCCGGTTTATCTAAGTGTAATAAAAATATGTCAGCATTATGGAAGCATGTGGAGTTTCAGAGCTTAAAGTTATAGTTATAGTTATATGGGGATTTTTGAGTTAGGACATGTTAGGTAATTCTTATCTAAACAGTTAACATTAACTAGCCACCATGCTGCTACCTTTAACGTGTATTAGTTCTTGACCTTGGTGTCATTCTTGATGAGAGCTCGGATAATTTTTCTTGGCAGCATTTTTATGAATAAATCACTTACATGTTATCATATTCAACTTGGTGTTCATTCAATGTATTTTTATGGCCTTAGTTAGTGGCTGGATTCCATGCAAATTTTAAATTCAAATAGCAAAGATTGAGAATGCAAATGGTTATATTTTTTTAAATAGGTAGATTAATTCTGAGATTTATTTCTCCCATGCTTAATACCAAAATGATACCAGGAAAAAAAAAAAGAATTTTGACAGTAAATTATTGCAAACAGTCACTTAGTTTGGTAAAGTCGACATGACACCATTAACCATTAAAATTGGGTTTCAAGTCAATTCAACAGGAATTTTTGCAACATCACCGTTAAGTCACTGACAGAATATGTTGAATCTGGCAGCATATGCACAAAAACCAGGATGCTACTTATAAGGGTTGCTGTCAGCGATCTTGTGGAGGGACGAGGATTTCATATTATTATTATATCAAGAGTGTGTTGAGTTGACATACAAAAGTATTGGAGTGAATTTTGTTATCTGTATGATACATGAAATGAGTATTCAATAGTAAATGAGTGTGTGAGGCAGGAGTAGAGACTGAGATAATAATTAGTTGTTACTAATTGGTCAAGAAAAATGGTTTGCACGCATACTATAGACCAGAACTACACTCATCGAAGAAAATAGCTGAGATGTTTCATCAATATCCACAGTTGATTGACATGCCACAGCTTGTAAGCTAATTTTGATGTTATAATCTTAGGTAATTCATCTTAATTAAAACAGTTATCAATTTGAAGAACCACCAAAAAAATAACTTAATCACAAGAGGTCATACCTCAGTGCTTGTAAGTAGGGGTCAGATATCTAATTTGCAATCTCAAATTTTCCTCGAAGACATGTTTTGGTTTGAAGCACCTCAGGTGCTCACTGCTGCCATAATTGCTTTTTGATTGTATCCATTTTGTGAAAATCCTCATTTTGTGATATGGTCTTCTCCCTATACTGGTTTCCTAATGTAGTATTGTGTTACAGCTTGGAATGAGCATCTCATCATTGCCCAAGAATGAAATCAAATAAACAAATTTTATATGTTTCTTGACACTTGGAGCTTTGTAGTATGGTGAATGACACTAATAGTGAACCACTTCTAGTAGAGGCTTCAGAAGATCTTGGACCTGAAGATGTTACGGTAGATTTACCAACTCTTAAAAACTGCTAAGCTGCATTTTTAGCCTAAATGTATTCTTCATTTAATCCAACTTTCACTGATGTGGAGGATCATTAAGTGTGCATAGTAAGTCATACACTGGACTATGGACAGAGAATGCTCTTCTTTATAGATACCCATTTCATACCTCATGATGTAATGCTTTTATAACTTTGATGCAGCAATTTGAAAGTGGAGGGAAAATGTTAAAGGATGTTGACACTACCTACTTTGCTACTCATCCTCTATACAGTAGATATTCAGATGCCTCACAGATACTTTATTTTAACAGTGTAGAGACCACTAATCCTTTTGGTTCTAAAACCAAGATACACTAAATGGGAGCTGTGTGTTTTGTTTTGGGTTTTTTTTTTGAGGAACTTTGACTACAACTAATCTCTGGAAAACATTAATTTTGTCTCCTTTTTAATTCTATAGACAGGGAGACTTATGGGTTTAGCAATATAATACAGCCATTGTTTCAAGACACTAAGTATCTTGAAAGTCAAGGTACTGAAGTTCACACCAAAGGTCAAACCCCCTTTGTGGTACCATTTGCCTCTTGATAGCTAACAACCTTGTTTGCGTTTTGTTACAGCTGCCTAGCTGAGAAAAAAAACTGCTTAAATTGTAATCAGAGAGGTTGATCTTGAAAAATGCACTAAGGACAATTATCAGCAACATCTAATGTTGAAAAGAACAAATTAAGGAAAATCATACGGAATGTTTTTTTATGACCCATCCAAAGACATATTAGACTAATGGGAGAATGTATTTTGTTATAATAATGGCTGTATGCAAGAGCTATGTTGTATAGAATCATATTTTGTTTAATTTTAGAATAAGAAACGTTTGATCTTATGAATGTGTTCAGAATTGTTATATGGAATGGGAACATGTGTTTTGATATTGTAATGACCATATTCTTTTGAGGAATTTTAGAATGATTACAAAAAACTTGATGACCAAATGCATCTATAATTTTATCAATGAATCTTTTATGTTCCCAACCACAATTGTAAAAATATCTGTACAATAAATGTTAATCATTTCTTCTACAGTTGTGTGTCTGCTTATTTAAAATTTAAATCCGTAGGAACAGAATTACCATTTTTAAACACTATAATGTGTTTTCTAAAAATATCGAAACTGCTGCTGAAAATCATCTCTTCTCTTCTCTTCTCTGCAATGCAGTCAGTTTTCATTGATGTTACCTGTTTTTGCTGAAAATTTCCAGAAACGGCAGAAAAGCTGACTTTTACATCATGAAGCTTTCTTCACCATAGAAAATCAGTGCCTTGGTTTTAGCTGGATGAATCATCACACTTCACATCTTCTGTACCTCTGTGGTTATTTCACCAAATTATATTCTCCTCTAGATCTCTCAATACATATTTACTATGACAATAATCACCATCATGACATTCTTGCGTGTTTGCTGTAATTGGTTCTTGAACCAGCTCCTTCCTGTGCTCAAGGAGACAAAATAGTGTATTAATTATCACTGCTGAGATCATCCTGGGAGGAAGCAGACACATTCAGCAGTTGCTTTCCCTCAGGAAGGACAAGAGGTTGCCAGGGCCTCATACTAACTAGACATGGTTTGGGGCTGCGGGGTTACTAAAGGTAAAGAGTGGTTGACAGAGGTGTTGCAGTTATGACATTTATGATAAATGGTGTCTTGACAAAGTGTGACAGAGTGAAGTATTTTTTTAACCTTACACCAATAAAACACATCAAGTGTCATGAGAAATCATCAAAAATAAAGCCTGAGTGAGCATTTGAATATATAGAAAACATCATCAAATTCATTTTTAGATTACGCCTGACAACCTCATATACTGATGTATGTCAAATTCAACGCTCTGCTCTACAAGACGCACAGAGAACTTATCAGTCAGATCACAAAGATCATTTTCAGTGGTTCATGCAGAGAGGGCCAGACACAAGACTGATGGAGGTAAAAACTGTTGGGCTAGCGAGGATGCAGCAGAGGTAGCAGAGGCATTGGTGAGTGACAGAATAGGGGATGTGGGAGAATGATAGGGAAGGTAGAATTTACACTGTACAAAACCACAGTAAATTATGTGTTGCCCAATAAATATTCAGCACAGTATAATACTATCTTACAAGTAGTAGAGATTGTTTTTCTACTACTGTGATATTTCTACTAATCTAGGGTTGCACGCCTGTGATCTTTCATTGTCCACATTGTCCACACTGTTGGCAGTTAACTGCTGAATTTATATGTTGGGGTGTGGAAGGAGTGGAGAGGGTGAGGGATTGAACACGACAAAAGCCCCTTTTATATAGTCTGTTCAAGGTGGGAATCTTTTGCCTTCATTCTGCCTCGTCATTCTACATTATAACTACAAACATGGGGCGGGAGGGTCCATTATTATTCCAGTATGTACGCCTGGAGCAGGGGTAGTCACAGAGGTGGATCAACATCTGTGTAAAAGGGGGAGCATGGTGGGATAGACCAGGATGCTGTTGTGTGACATGTTATTCCTTCTAAGTTAAACTAAATATTCTAAGGTAAACTAATAAAAACCAAGTAACCTAAACTCTGACTAAATCTGAAACTGACTCTAGGGACTCCATCCATGCATAAATCTTATTCCTCTCAGGGACACGATGGGGGCTAGAGCCACACCCAGGTGACACTGTACAACCCGGTCAGGTCACCGGTCTATCAGAGGGCTGACACAGCGACAAACAACCATTCACGCTCACATTCACACCTACAGGCAATTTAGAGTCACTAGTTAACCTGCCTGTCTGTGGGCTGTGAGAGGACGCTGGAGTTCCTGGAGGAAACATAAACAGGCAGAGCAAGAACATGCAAACTCCACAATATTCAAACCCAAAACCTTCATGCTGTGAGGTAGCAGTGCTAACCACTGCTGTGCTGCCATGCGTTACAAGTAAGATTAGGATGGGGGAAAAATCTGATCTTTACCCTTTTGCATTAATTTGTATATACATATGTATTTATCAGTAGGTACAATACTGATAGATTGTTACAAATGGTTTAAAAATTGTTTAAAAAACACACCACATAGCGACTTTATATGCTACATTTTACATGGGCACTCGTGCCTTTTGTCAGAGAGACAGATTAATATTAGTCTCAGTGAAAATGAGGAGAAAAACAGATAGAGATAGGTAGGGACACCTAAAGAGAGCAGGCAGGTTTCCTGTGGCCTGTTTGCCTTCATTGTGACGGCTGTATCCAGGTTTCGCATGGCACATCTCAGCCTCAACCCAATTGTATAACGCAGGAACTCAGACGTTAGGAAACTATTGGGGAGTTCAGCATAAGTGGTGCAAGTGAATGACTCGTTTTTCTAAAAATTGATTTACTGTACTGCGAATGCTCTGAAAGCATAGGCACAATAACATGGATGCAGAGACATCAAGTAGAACAGCCTCAAAATAGCGAAACATTCTGTATCTACCAAAGGAAAAGAAGAAACTTCTCTAGTGAACTACTTTGTTTTGTTTCTTTTTTTAAGGAACGAAAAAAATTCAATAGAAGTAAATGACTTTTTTTAAGAGCTTTCCATCTGTCTGAAGTTATTAAGCAGTAGAACCATAGAAACATGCTGGAGGCACTCAACTCAATAATCTCAGAATTGTAAAGTAAGAAAATGTCATGAAAAAACAACAACAACACAAAAAAAAGAAAAAAACAAGTGAAAAAATGAAATACAGCCAGTACAATTAACAACTGGGTGGTTCACTGCTAACAGGGATTAATATTTATTTGAAGTATCGCTCATCACTATGTTAGTATTATTTTTAGGGAGTGAGGTTAATTCTGCCAGTCAAAACGTATATATACAGTAAAGTATACTGTAATTGCACAGATTAAGGACCCAAGCCAGCAAAGCCATGCACCAATTCTGGACTACAGCCAGCTAATGCACACCTCAAAAGTAGAGATTGTCTTGTAATCAGCCATCTATTGAAAAAGATATGAAATCAACATAGTTTGTTATTGGAAAAGTTAAAGAATAAAAGCAAGGTTTAGCTTAATTTTATTGATTGTCATCAACTCACAGAAATATCATCTTTTCATTTTCTCATCTTTAATTAGGGTAGAGTTCCCAAAACCTTTGCAGCTCAAGACCAGAAGCAGAAATCTGACCTCTCCCCAGGACCGAAACATACCAAAATACATCATAACGTCAGCATCTGCAGCTAAAACTGAACTAATGTTGGCTAGCTGGCAGCAGTAGTGATTACGGAAGACAGGCAGGCAGCACGCCAGCATTTATAAAAAGGTACGCTAATGATTCTATTAAGGGCTGTGGAGGTAACATTAACATTACTTTCAGTCAGCCATCTTTAGTGTTGTTTGCAGGAAGAGGAGTAAATTCCAGGATGTCGCTGGCGGTCTGTCTCAATATTCCTCTCGATGTTAGTTAAACAAAGATCAAAGTACTGACGTTATCTGACGACATAGCATCTCTCAAACTAAACCCATAAAATGATCAGTACTTTACATGGACAAGGGAGTGATTCCAGCTTCTGAATGACTCACTACTCTGTAGTGGACAGCACAGGTAGCTGCAGTAGGTTAGCAGGAACAACTGTACTAGATTAGATTAGAGAGAGCGGTTCTCTTAGAACAGACAGTTCTAACTGGAGGTAGTGAGGTGAGTCGGTCTGAACTACTGCAGCGCAAAGTGACATGAACACCCTGTGTGAAACACCTATAACAATGGTAACTGACACAAAGAGTTTGGACAGGTGTGGCCTCAAATTGCTTTAAAGACACTACAAAAATGAGACCAACGTGTAACCGATAAAAACAAGACTAAAATGTCTTACGTTTTAAAATCAAATGACTAAAATTTGATTAAAACTAATATACACATTCATCACGACTTGTCTACCAAAACTAACTAGGAAGCAGCTGCCAAAATGAACATTGTATAGAGTGCCTACTATTATTGACTGATTATGATTGTCATTTTTTGCTGTTCACTGCAAAGTAAAAAAACAAAACAAACCAAAAAAACCCCACAAACAAAAAAAAAAATAGGCTGAATTTAAAGTAACAAGGAGTCATTTTGGGAAATATGCCCCTCCACTTTCCTTCGAGGAGATAGATAAGATTGATACCACTCTCATAGTGGAATGGGTATTATGTCCTTTGGCAGAGGAAGCATTAGATATACCCACTGATGTCTCTCGTTGTCAATGTCAGGATGCCCTTCAGCCAAAATGACGAACCAATCTACTTTCTCACTAGAAGTATACAAGGGTATCAAACAACCATGCAATAGCACAGTACATTTCAAGAAGAAAACATCTACTAATTGTAATGTCATATCAGATTAAACTTGGATTTTAGTACTTGTTGTTTCCATGCCAACAATACCGAACAGATAATAATGAACAGATCATGCATTTACATGATGAGATTATTTGAAACTCATAAAAGCCCTTGTTCATGTTCAGAAATTACAGGACTGTCTGACTACAGTAAGTGTCTGAGTATAGAGGCTGGACTATCCATTATTCAGGGAATTAATATAGGACAATTAGTGGTTTAGCATATTAAGTCAGGGACAAGAGGGATGTCTTCACTCATAGAAATTGAGTTAGAAGTTAAGGCAGTACGGTGTAGGCTGCACTGTCATTCTGACAGTAAAACAAAATGGAGTGCAGCGCTGACAGGGCAGAGTGAAATTACAGTGCTCATTAAGTCTCCAAATCCACGCTCAGCTGGGAGCAACATCTGACATGCTGGTTAAAGCTGCTGTACATCACCCACACACACCCACAGAAATGACCACATACACACACGGACAGAGAATACCTATGCATAAAAGTAGGGTGTCGTTCCAGACATACTGGGCTATGCTATGAGACATAACAAGAAGAGCAAATAAAAGCAAACATAAATGAGACGAAAAAAAAAACGGAGACAAGAAACATGCATGCTCAAGGTATGACTTTACTGTAACACTTAACAGTGCAGTTAACAAAAATGTGAGTCGTTGATTCAAAAACGAATCAGGAACTATTTAATGATTAATGATTGTTAATGGATAGTTCCTCAATAACTCAGAACTGAGTCAGAAGAGTTCAGAGTGGATAATGCTGGGTTAGTAGTGAGCAGACCAGGAGATACTATATAAATGAGTCATTAGGTAATGAATAGTTCATGATTATCTTTGGATTAGAGCAACAAACACTTTATTAATTATTTCCAATTAGCTCTAAATAAGCCACTGAATGGCACAAACTCATTCATTACTCATTACTTTGGGCTAGTGTTAAATGCATCTGCAAGTACCTTAGGGTCTAATAGGTTCCAAGTGACAAAAATATTTTCATCAGAGGGTGTGTATGTGGCTCTGTGCGGATGTCCTTGCATCCTCAGATTTATTCATCCTGCACAGATATGTCCTATACGCTACAAGCGAACCAGCTGCACATGGTCTGCCCAAAGCGGACTCCAAGCAATCTAGAAATCAGTATAATAAGAAGAACGACATGCCTGTGGTGTCAGCTGTTTGAGGGCATGTCTGCAAGAGGGTGCAATTGAGGCTTAAATCATTACTTACTCTCTTCTGAGTAATTGTTTGTTGTGCATCTGTTAGTTAGTGACTAGTATGCTTCCAGCTAGCTAACAATACTTGTCATTGTTAGCCGCAGTTGGCAACATTTTCATGTATTTTTGATGCTGAGGAGACACCAAATTTCTCTACCACTAGTTTTAGCAACATTATCATTCATGCTGGCACCAATAACCTTAAAATAAAGCAGTCTGAGATCACACAAAAAAGTCTAGCCAGGATATCTGAGTTCACCAAAAAGATGAATTGGCATTGAGAAGTTGTCTCTTGTCCATTAAACACAGGGGTAGTGATATAACCAGGTATATGATCTACTGGGTGGGTTATCACTGTAGTGAGCAGGGTTTCAGTTTCAGGCTTTCTCAGGCCAAAAAGTTGGGGTTAGGGGTTACTCTTCAAGTCTATTCAATTTAACCTTCAGATTTAATACCACCTTTAACTCTTTCTCAGGTACAAATTGCTTAATCTAGAGCAACAAGATTATGGTACTCTGTCTTTAGATCACAATGTTTAGAAAACTTTGTAAAATTTACCTCTGACATTGTTACCCATGCTGATTCTAATTATAGCTGACTTCAGTATTTACTTAAAAAGGCCTCTAACTCTTAAGGTAAAGCCTTTCTAGCACTTATTGATGCTTTTGGTTTCACCCAGTATGTGGGGGAAGCTTCTCCCTGCATCAATAAACCCTAGGGTTGATTCTATCTCACAGGAGAGTTGTTTCTGATCTGACTCTCCCCCTGTCACATTCATCATATCAGATCTCTACCTTATCAAATTTGAAATCATACTATCCTGTCCTCTCAAAAATGTTGCTGATGTATTTACCACTTGACGCATTGGTCTATCAACTTTAAGTGCTCGTGGTAAGTGTTTACCAGTGGCCCTAGTTCTTCCACTGCCACATAAGGCCCTGTTCACTGAAGAAACAAATACTTTTAAGTCAACCTGCAGCAGATTAGAGCACAAACAGCCAAAATCTAAACTGTAAGTCTGCAACATAAAGTAGCATAATGTATTTTTCTTGTTTAATTAGTAACAACAAACATGATCCTATGTTTTGTTCTGACACTGTAGCTAAACTAACTAAAGTAGCTGTCTCTTTGCTTCTCACCCTTTAAGGCTCATTGTTTCTTGGACATCTGCTGGTGTAAAAAAGATTAGGTAAGATACAAAATCTGTTCATCGTCTTCAACTTTTTCTGCACAACCAACTGGTCATTATGTCAAATCCTAAACAGTCTGTTTTTTAACAAATTTGGAGAAAATATTTCTGGATTCATTGTTTAAGTTCATGTTGGTGTCAAAACCTAATATCTGCCCTCTTGACCTTCTACCTGCTAAACTGCGATCTCCGTCCAGTTTTGGGACCTACAATCCTAAATACTGTAAATTTATCACTTACATCTGGCATTGTCCCAACTAGCTTTAAAACTATTGAAGTCAAACCTCTACTCAAGAAAACTATCCTTGATCCAGCATCTCGTAATAATCATCCACCGGTCTCTAATCTTACATTCTTTGCAAAAGCGCTAGAAAGAGTTGTGTGACAGCACCTTTCAGTCCACATGTCTAACAGTAATCGTGTTAAAACTTTTCAGTCTATTTTCAGGACCTGTTACTCCACTGAAACTGCACATGCTAAATGGTAATGGTAAATGATCTTTTGCTTATTAGGGATTCATATTCCACGTCTGTGCTTCTCTTACTCCATCTAGATATGGCTTTGATGTAATAAATCAATAAATACTGCTGAAGCTAAAAAAAAAAATTGTCAACTTTAGCCCTCACATGGTTAAAATCTTTCTCATGTGAGGGCCACAGTGCTTCCTGTAAAAACACCACATCACTATTTTCTGATGTGAACTATGGACTACCTCAGGACTCCATCATTGGCCCTCTGCTTTTCTCTCTTTATATTTCACAAATTATTCACAGTCATGGATTTACTTTGACTCTTGATGATACTTAGCTATATGTACCTGTAAAAGCAGATGACCCTTCCCAAATCATCTGATTAAACTAATGATTTTAACAAATTAAAAAGGTGGCTGTCAAAATTGCCAGCTAAATCATCAGCAGGCTGCAGGGCCTTTTTCCTGTTGTGGCCCTAACTGTTAAACAACCTCCCTGCTGACATCAGAGTGTGTGACATTTAAATCCTAACTTAAAACTCATATTTATGCCTTAACTTTCAGTTTGTGAGTTATTTTCTGATTTCTTCAGGCCTTGTACCTGTTAACATTCTCCCACCTGTGGGTCTGTCTCAGTCTCAATAAATTTATTAAACCTAGTATGTAAAGTAGAATTCATGTAGTCCTGGGATGAGATCACCATGAACTCTCTGAAAACCACTACATCTCTGTAACCCTCTATTCAGTCCCTCAAGCACATGAGCTTTCAGGCTGTATGCCTCTCTGTCTCTCTGTCTCTGTCTCTCTTAATGTCAATCATGGAAGAGGGATCCCTCCTCAGTTGCTCTTCCTTAGGTTTCTTCATTTTTTTCCCAGCAAAGGGGTTTTTGTAGGAGCTTTTCCTTATCCTATTTGAGGTTTGTCTACTGTACAGATTGCAATCACCTTGAGAAAAATTTGTGATTTGTGATTTGTGACATTGGACTAAATGAATAAAATTTGACTTGATTTGACCTAATGTGACAGTAAAGGGTATCTGAATGGTCAGATAATAATGAAAAAATAAGGAACTACTCAGTAATTACTCAGGATGACATGCGAAAATGGTATTTTGTACTTTTAAAAATGAGTTGACACCCCAAATTCATAATAATAAACAGATTTTTAACAATCTGGGATCATGTATGAATTGCCTTCCATTACTGAGCAGAAAAAGTGGACAGATATCACTCAATCTGAGAGTGTATAGTTTTTATGTCTAAGGTTTGTTTTTTCAGCGATATTCATAATCATTCTTTTTAGGCGCAACTAGAGAATTCAAATTCCAAAATTTATCTTTAACCATAGATTATGGAATTTTAAATAGTTCTTAAAATTATCAAACTTAATGTTAATCTGGTAAAAACATTGTAGACACTTAGAGTATTTAGAGTACAATCATAGCAGTTTATCAAAATATAAAAGAGGTTTATTACACATTAAAAGCATCAGCCATAAAGCCAATACTATTCAAGCATAACTTGATTTGTAAGACTATGCACTGATGTCTGTGTGTGTGTGAGAGAGAGAGAAAGAGAGAGAGAGAGATGGAAAGAAACAGTGCGAACTTGTGTTTGTGAGTGAGCAGATGTTAACCTGAAACCCAAGTACAGCAGTCTAGTTCTGCTGTCACATTAAACTGGTAAAGACTAGCCTATCTACTGTTTTCTAGAACTGCTTTCCAATCATGTTAAGCCATTGGCCATCTTCTTACTAAAGTCTTCCCCAGTTTTCCACTAACTTCTCACTGGCATCTTTATGAGCCTGGCGTAAAGACACTATGTGAATAGGCTTTCATTACTGACAGCTCTCCTCTATTCATAACATTTGCTGTAGTAAGTAAAAGAAAAAAAAGACTGATTAACATGGATGATTGTCCAATCATTGTGAAAATTGATTGTGACAAGGAAGGAAGGTTTTCACTGACAGCTGTGGGTTGATGAAGCATACGTGTAGAAGTTTCAGCATTGAAACATCACTCTGCTGCAGTTGTTGTTGTGCTGTTGTTGTTGTCATCACTGTTTCACTGTCACATTAAATACAACTCTCCTGGTCCCTGTCACCCATAATAGTCCTATCCTTTTTTAAATTATTGTATGTAGGGAAAGATTCCTGCTGATTTCTGGGTAGTTTCCTATATTCTTTTACGCTGTGCAGTTACCTGTATGTAGGAAAAATTAGCCTAATTTGGGAAAATATAACATTTATCCAACCAATCAACGGATGTGCTCAGCCCCTGGGTTGATGTCAATGTTAAAACCCCATCTGAGCGCATCCATAGGTGGTCTGAGGTCACATGTGTATTTCTCCTACATTTAAGACAATTTCCTAAGTAACCGTATTAACCGTATTATTTCCCTGGTTTGGGCTGTCAGACTACAGTGATGTTGGATTCCTTTTTCTTTTAATCCCAACTTGATATTCTTCTATATGTAGTTCCGTGTATGTTAAAAGAAAAGGTCTAGAGGTTAAAACCATGCAGATCAGTGCAGTAGCGGTTCCCCTGCTGCTAGAGGGGCCTGTATAATCTCAAGAATGGCCCTCCAGGGCCGTTAGCAATCATTTGTTTATCCAATCCAATCTCCTGCCTCCTCCAAAGGGGCTTTGATCGTCTTTAGATATAAAAGTTTACTCCTGGTTTAGTATTGTATTTGAGTGGCAACAACTAATTTATGACTGTGGGAAATGAAATAGGTCTTGTTTGAGGACTGGGTGAACCTTTTGGGGGTAGCTTTGAGGACACTGTACCCGAGGAATATCTGAATCCTACATGTAGTTATTTGTTCGTAAACCTATTGATCTGTGGTGTCAGAAGGTTTGGATCAGACTCTATCTGCAGCATAGACAATATAAATTTGAAATCCGGCTTTCAACCAAAAGCAGCACTTAAAAGTATCATGAGTGACCATTCTGTGCTGTCAGTGTAATTATCTTGATTTCATCCTGACTATGCCGCTTTTATATGGCCATATTTTTTCGTTGATATACTATCATTATGCTGTCAAGTTGTGGTTTATTATGTTGGATGGGCAACAAGTGTAACTGTAATGCTGTGGTTTTATTGACTAAATTGCAATATACAATACATGCATTGATTCAGAAAGATAAAAAAAATCATGTTGAAAAACTTTATAAGGATGATAATGCAACATTTGCAGCACCATCTTAAAAAGAAAAAAACCTCAATGATTAATCCATTAATTTATGAATTCGGAATTCCAATATTGTTGAAATGAAATGGAAATATCAACCGTATTTCAATTCATTCTGATTATTATTTTTAATGATCAGTATGTCGAAAAGAGAAACAAAAAACCCTGTCATCAAAACCAGGGAGTCAGATTAATATCAAAGAGGTAGTGAAAGAGAAGGAAAACATGCAAGATTTATCTGAGCCAAGACAAAATTTTTAATGAGCAAAGAATCACAGTCAAACTTTGGACTAAAACAAAAAAAAAAATCTGCAAATCATTCCAGCAATATCCAGTCATTTGGGATCTATTTATACACTTAACTAGCTTTGCACAGATACCAGCCTTATTTAGTGATTGTGCCTGTGAGCAACTGGATGTGTCTGTTTTCTACTAAATTGTGTCAAGACAGTTCAAGGAGGTGTACATGCCTGTTTTCTCCTGGCTCGTCAGTTGGTTCAGGCCTTGCATCTCTTGTTGGTTCCAACAATTTTGAAGCATTGGAGTGATCCAAGTGATCCGTCCATGGAAATAAAGACATTGGCTGCCATCTTCTGTTGCATGGTCATGTCTTCACTCCTCATATTGACAGAGTCCTCCAAATGAGTTTAAATGGCAAGTGTCAACTCTCAGTCAAATCTGAGCCACGTGTGAGCTTTTTTTTATGCATTAAATAAGCTGAAACAACACACAGCTGCCAACAAATCACTTAATAGCTAAATTACTTTTTAATCCCTAGCGTTAGGAACTACATGTTAAAACGGCTGTATCTCACACACAGTTCTTTCTATATTAAAGTAAACTTACTTAAGTTAAAGCTGAGACTTTCCATTTTAATGTAGTGTCCATTATTTTATTTCAAATTGAATGTGCTGAAGCTCAGTGCATGCACAGTGTTGATTATCTACAGTAATGGCACAGTTCTTCTGCTGTTCTTTAAAGTAAATGACACATTTGAGGGAAGCTCAGGACAACATTTTTTCTATCTTGTACTCAGGTTTTACAACTTTACTCACTGAGCACTTTATTAGGAAAACCATACTAATACTAGATGCTCCCTTTGTCCTTGAAACAGCCTCAATTCTTCCTCTTATGTAATCTGCAAGATTTACAAAATTCTTCAGATCTATGAGCTGCATATTCATGGTGCCAATCTCCAGTTCTACAACATACCCGAAATTACAGCATCACCACCAGCCTCGACTATTGTTGCAAAGGCAGGTTGGATCAAGGGATTTTTGCCAAATTCTGACCTCTTACTATTCTGTGTAAACTCTAGAGACTGTTTTGGATGAAAATCACAGGAGATCAACAATGTAAGAAACACTCAAACCAGACTGTCTGGCACAAGCAGTCATGATATGGTCAAAGTCACTGACATCACATTTTTTCCTCAAACTGATGTTTGATGTGAACATTAACTGAAGCTCCTGACCTGTATGTGCATGATTATGCACTGAAATGCTGCCACATGATTGGCTGATTGGATAATGGCAAGAATAAGCAGGTGTACAGGTGTTCCTAATAAAGTATTTGGTGAGTGTAATTTAATGTACCATGACCTTCCTTTCAGAGTAGTTAATGGCAATAAGTCAAAAACAATGTTCAAACAAAATATTCAGTCAGGGAGATAGATAGAGAAAGTGGTGAGGGACCAGAGAGAACCAGCATGAGGTGTTCTCAATTAGCTGCTGATTGACTGAGAGACAGCCGGTCGGTAAAAAATGGTGGGGGAGTTTCTAACCAAAAGCCCCCTCAGTAGCAAGCTTTATCAGTTTGGCTCAAACGTTTTCTTGTGAACGGAGAAAGAGCAAGAAAAAGAAGGTGTGCTCCTTATCTTGGACAGAGGTCAATTCTCTCAAGGAAAATATGCAGCAGGGACTAGACAGACAGGGATTAACTCCAATCCTAATTATGGTACGGCTGGAAATGATGTCCCAGCCAATCAATCCGGAAGGTCACAGTAATTCCTGTTTGTGTCACAGCAGGACTTAAATGTCAATTGGTCGTATAGATATTTGGGACGCCACCTCCCCCACACAGCACTAATCTGCAGGCAGGAAGAGCATTTTCATCATCTGCTTTGCACCCTCTTAATGTATACTTAATTGTTTTCATCTGAAAAAAGATATTAAATATCATTAATCCATGAGTGAAGGAGGAGCAGGGGTCTAGCTAAAAGTGTTAAAAATACTATTGGGCCTTTTATATGATTTGGTAATGCAGTTGTGAGTGTGACACCAAATAGAGATTGTCAATTGTTTGATAGGTACTGAGACAATTTGTGAAACTCTTGTCCAAAACATATGAATATAGATCAGTCACAGACAGGGTCAACCCGTAAAGGTTATGTTTTCACAACGGAAAGTTGACCAGGGCAAAATATTACATCTATTAAAGAGGCACGGAATTACAGATTTGCTGCCATGTTCAAACTCAACTATCTTGTGTAAATGGTATTAGACATATACACATAAGCTGCTAATTATGTGCAGTTACTGTGAATCAAGAGCTGCACACAATCCCCAAGTGTTGTCTAATGTTAATGGCTTTAATATTGCTAATCAAAATTAGTTTAATCTTGAAAGTGACTGAATTTCAAGTAAGTAATTAAAGAAAATAATTTAAGGGGGTAATTGATCTTTATAGTGGGGCCATTTATTTTCTGGTGTGCATAAACTCGTTAATTGAGGCATGACAAAAGCAAGATCCATTATCAGCCTGAACAGTCTGCTTGAAGCAACAGTCATGTAAACACGGCAGCAGTGGCTTTAATGGAAGAGAACTGAAAGAGATTGACTCAAGAGTTGCTATTGGTGTCTCACATAACTACTCTTCACTTTTATTAAATACATGGCCATGCTTGTCCACATTTTCACAATTCTGACAACCAAATATACAAGTATGTCTTTAAATTTAGATTTATAGGTACAGGGAAACTGCAACTGTCCCAATCTGAATAACAGCACAAACAGTAAAAAGGTTGATGTAGTCTTGGAGAGAAAGTCAAGGTGGAGGGGTCGGTGTACACCCAACAAGAGTTATCATCTGACATGTCAGTTCTACTCAGCAATGGAGCATGAAGCAATTTTGTGTCATTCATTGTTCTGGCCCACAAGTTTCCTGTTTGTCTCCCACGTCTACCTCGTGTGGAGTGGCAGCAGGTTGATAAACCTAATGTACTATGCCTTCTCAGCACCAAACAGCAGATAGAGTTAGCGACTAGCTGGTGTAGGAAGCTTGTGTTGCTCAAGTGGTATTATGGCTCTGAGGGGGAATTATGATAGATTAGTGACAATAACTCACGTATGAAATTACTCATCTAGCTAAATGAGTTCATATTAGAGTATGTATAATAACAGGGAAATAGTCCCTCTTGTTTGCCAAACAAGAGAATCAATTGGAATTATGAATGTCATTACTTTAGTCATTAATAAAGTCTCTTTATCAATCTTAATTATAGTTTGCGAGGTATATTAAAAATCGCTATAGATCTTAAGTGACTGAAATACAAGCACAAGAAAGCAAAGTTCAAATTTAGGTGTACACATATTAATTATTGATACTACAGTGACAAACACAAAACAATTAACTCAAAACAAAAACACACACAGATTTAAATCATCAGCAAAACAGCTTATTTGTAAATTGGCAAGTAAAGATTGAAAATGATCAAAGTACCATGATTTAAGCAAGTTGACAGGAAGTTTTTGTGGAATACTTGTATGCATTATGAGCTGGCTTCTTCTAAAGTTGTGGAGGTGGGTCCAAATAAACAACTGATGGACTGCAGGAATATGAAGTTGGAAGGTGATGAATGAGAAGGCAAGAGAAAGAGTCACTGATGACTGATATTATCAATCATAGATTTAGCACTCTGAGACTTCAACAAGCAAAATCATAAAAGACATTATATCATAACGTCAATATTTCAAATATGATGAAGTTATATTGTGTATACATTACTTCTACATGCATTTAAATGACAGTAGGATAGTGGAATATAACTGTGTGTGTGTATATGTATATTATATTGTTTTGGTCTGTGTCATTGGAGCATGACATGTGTAGCAAGTCTTGTTTGTCCTTGTTGTTGGTAGTGTTGCATACAGTGGGTAGTCATAAATTCCTTCCACAATTATGTATGATTAAAGCAAAATAAACATTTCATAAATGAGGTGAGAGTTTGTCCTTGCTTGTAGCAGCTGTGGACATTTAGCTTATTTCTTAGACAGATTCAAGGTATTTGAATGGTAATTCATTTTTCCCGATTAGAATCACGCTACAGCTTTTTGCACACAGTCACACTCTATGACAAACACTATAATTTACAGTGTTTCAGGGTGACTAAAGTGCCAGCTGTCTGTTCTGCTGCTACAGCAGATTTCAATGTATATATTGTTTCTAAGTCATTAGTAATTGCCAAAGAAAATATATTTCTGAGTTTAGTTTTGACCTGAGTTTCAAACAGTAAAGTTTAAAGTAGTTCCATACTTAGTAAAGGCGGTCACAACAAATAAGTAACAATTATTTCTGTAATATTGAATCATAAATAATAATGAATGATTTTAAATAATGTTTGCTGTATAAAGGTTTTCTCAATCAGAACCTGTCATCTTTTCCATTATTTTTCTCTCATCTCATGTCACACACCGTGCTACATCATGCTTAGCAAGCACCTGGTTTAATCAAATGAGGAGAAATTGCAATGGTAGTTAATTAGTTTAACAGTCTTTTCAGTTAAAAATCAGTGTGAAGTCTATCTGATTAGACTCACGTTACTGTGTAATTGCATTATATTTTCAGATTAAATATGATCAAAGTTTTTGTTTTTTCCCTGCCAGAAGTCTCGGGATGATATATATAGATAATCAAAATTGTTCTTCCCACAGTCAGGTGTTAGGACATGATTTACCTGAAACAAACTCTGCTTGACAAAAGGAATTTAAATTTGTGATTTAATTGCAGGATAGTTAATGATGGAATAAATAAAAATACTATTCTAATGTCTGTAGGGATTTGCACTGTTTTTTTAAAAGCAGAACATTAATGTAGAGTGTGCCTCAGGTCAAGGGCAAACATGATGCTAAATGACCATTTTTTTGCTTCATGTCTTTCCATCTGTATCCAAATAATTGCAGCAGGACTTTGTGATTAACCTTGATTCCAAAAAGGCTGAACATTTCTCCACTGGCATCTTTGTTACCCTTCGAAAACTTGGTTTTGTAGTCTGTGTATCTTAGATAATACCAGCCATTTTTTAAATCTATGAAATGAAGGCTGGCTAACCATCATTATTTGGCCAAACCCTACTGGCAGAACAGAATAATGATTGCCACTGACTGTCGTTTTCCATCTTTGCCAAATTAATCATTACCATGGTACATAGCCATGACTAATCATTTGCCTGTTTGCAGTGGCTCATGGAGAAAATGACTATGTCAGCCGAGCCAACCTCGCTCCTCCAGAGTGAAGTGAAGGAGCTGTGTGGCTCTGCTAGCGCTTCAACCAATCACAGTCTCTGAGGAAATCATACCCAGAGCCTGACTACACCACAACACAAAGAATGAAAAAAGCCAGGTGAGGAACAACTGTCTTTGCAAAAAAAAAAAAGGAAACAAAAAAAGAAAACGGTTGGGTTATTTTTAGACTTGACATGAACATTAGTTGATCTCTTAAGCATTGATGCCATGTAATGTTTTCTTTTCTGAGTTGATTTTAGTGCTGACAAAAGATAAAAAACTAATATATATATTTTATAAGTTTATTTATAGAGCACCTTATAAAACACAGTTACAACACGTTCTAAAGTTGAAAAAAGGACTCAAAGTAATAAATTTTAAAAAACATTTAATTTAAAAACAAGATAAATGAGGGGCCTGTTCAGGTTTAGCAATAAGTCGAGATTTTGGAACTGTTAGTAGAGCCCTGCCAGAGCATCTCAAGCAGCAATCAGGCTCATAGGGAGTTAGTAGATCACAGATAAAGATAGGAGCCTGACAATTCAAGGCTTTAAAAAAGAAGCAGTAAAATCTTAAAATCAATCCTAAAACTCACAGTTAACCAGAGAAGCATAACAAGGGTGAATGTGATGTAGTCACTTCTCTTATAATGCATTAAAACCCCTGCAGCAGGGTTTGTATCAGCTGTATCAGCTGTATCAGCAGTTCTTGGATGTTCTGTTTTGTTACACGAATAAAGGGTGCAGTAATAGTCTAGTCTGGAGGAGCCAAAAGCATGGATGAGCTTTTCTGGACCTGGCGATGATTAGTTAAATATCTAAATCGTACAAAGCAGGATTGCACAACTTTAGTCACCTGACTCTCAAAAATAACAGCTCAGTTAAGGACCTAATTTTTTACATTATTTAATAAGACACCCAGACTGGACGAGAGATTGTCAATTCTGCTAGTGCTGGAGCCAGGTGGGCCAATAATAATTACTTCTGATTTGGAATCATTAAACTACAGGATATTATTGGACATCTAGTACTTAATTTCATTAAGGCAAGACATAACACATGACACATCAGTCATCGGTGTAGTTATATATCGTTTGCATAGCAAATGAAATCAATATTATGTCTATGCCAGAACCGCTCTAGGGGTAACATATACATAGTAAATAAAAAAGGATTGAGAATAGTTCCCTGTGGGACATAAAAGAGAGGAGCGAAAAAGAAGGCGGCGTCTCCAGGCACAACAGAGATGACCTGTTTGACAGATAAGAGATGAACCAATCCAAAACCACGTCACTGATGCCAACATAGTTTTTTTAGACAGCTGATGAAGACATTGTGGTCCACTGTGTCAAAGGCTAACCTGAAGTGAAAGAGAACTAAAATGGATTACAGGTTTGCATCAGCAACAATTAATAGGTCAAGGTAACCTTGATGGGAACAGTCTTGGTGCTGTACATAGAACAAAATCCATATTGAAATTAGTTTATTCTTCATAAATCAGATGTGAAGAGACATTTTTTTTCATAAAAACTGGATAAAAACAGCAGTTTGTAGATGGCTTTAAAATTGCTGAAAGGCAGTTAGATGATTTTTATTCCAAGGTTGATTGAGAAAGATTTCACAAAAGTTAGTTTGTGCTGAAGATGGGTAGGAATCAACATCAGGCTCTAATGTGCTGCCAAATTCTCAGTATCTTGTTATAGAATTAATCACATCTCTCCAGGGAGGATTCAACTGGCTGACTAAGTGGGAGTTAACCGTTTTTAAGACAATTCTTAAAAACATCAAGTGATTAAGAAAAGCAAGATAATCGATATTTTCATTTTTTCTTCCAATTCCATTCTGCTTTCTTGCATCATCTTTTTAAAATTACTTATTTTTTCATTTAACCATGGTAGTTAGGGGGATTTTGATGTTTCTGTCTGACAGTAGCTAAAGAATCTGAAGTGTTTGTGCAGGAGCGATTGAAAAAAACTGACCAAAAATGTGTTTCAGGCATTAGAAGCTTTACAGAAATGAGGAGGGTGGGAGTGAATCAGTGTAGGGGTTTCAGGGTAAGGAGAAATAAACAGTACCTGGATCAGAGATGGCAAACTCCACCAATTCAAAATTAATCAACTTCATTTCTCCCCCACGGAAAACATAGGGGAACACAAGGTCAAGTGTATGCCCTTCGTAATGGCTTGGATGCCTGACATATTGAGTTAGATTAAGTCTAAAAGTTAGATAAAATCAGAAGTAAACAAGGGGCAACAGACATGGAAATTAAAATTGCCAACAATAAGAACTCTGTCAAATTGGAACATAATAACATAATGTGAGAAAATTAATGCTAAATTAAGAGGTCTGTAGATTTTTTTTTAAATTCAAATTAGACTCTCAAAACAACTGAGTGAGACTTTAAAACGAAAAAAGTGTTTTCTGTGAATTTCTGTGAATTACTGCAAGGCGGCGGGGGGGCATGACTCAACAAGGGGATATTATTCATCAGGGTTAATCCTGGAAAAACAAACAAACAATTTTGTTGGTCATACTAACGTCCTGGGAAATAAAAGTATTATTGGTAAGGGAATTAACTGGAATTTAACAGAAAAAAGCTCTTTCAACAAAAGGAAAGGAAGAAGTGATTTTAATCAGGATAGCGAGGCTGTTGATATAGTAAAGCTGATGGGTGAGGTGCGCTTTCTGATGGCACGCTGCTGACATATTCCACTCCGTAAGCAGCAGGTGGGATTGTGGAGAGCACAGGACCTGGAAGTAGCTACACCAGAGGAGAAAAAGCGTTTTTGAGAGGGATGGGTGGTACTCTTCACTGCCAGATGCCCAGGAGGGGGGACAGGGCGTTCAGGCCAGGGACATCAGTGGGAGTCACTGCAGCTTCCAAGGCCAAGGGCCGCTGACTGTCCATAGGCTTGAGACAGGCACGCCATGAACAAAGCTCCATCTGCTGCTTGAGGAGATCCTTGATGAGCCGCCCAATTGATCACAGTTCCCTTTTCAGCTCAGCAACCTCCGTGGATGGGGCTATCAGCCCAAATGTAAAAGGGAGAGATCTACGGCCAGTAAAAGAGCCACGAGAAGGACAGTCACAGTGTTTGGTGGAATTGCCGGTAGCAGTCAGCACATTAATGGGGCAGGGAGAAAACACACTCGCTCAGCATCCTAACAGGAGCCCGCAGCGGTGAAAGGGCAGATATCCAGCCAAAGAGTAGAAAAGTTACAGAAGAAGGGGCAGGACCCGGCCTGCTGTGGAACGATTAGCACTTGTAAGTTGTAGCGAGGAGGTGGCTTCCCCCTTGCAGTAACATTTGTTGTCTGGAGTAGGAAAGATGATCCCAAAGAAGAATTGACCAGCTAAGCTAACAGTGGTGCTACCTCTGCTGGCTGGTCATATCAAAATTAAGGTAACTGAGAAGCATAAAACATTCAGGGGTGGTGATTAAAACACTCGTACAGTAGGTACTACTTCCAGGAAATAGCCAGAGCCCTATACTCTGAATCCAGCATTAAAAAAAAAGCTACTTACTTGGCTTTTTATATTACCATGCTAACTGCAAGCAATTGAGATGGAAGCATTGAACCTTTAACACTGATACAAAATCATGTAATTAATGTGTCAGCGTAGTTTAACTAATGGCGTGTGAAGAATATATTCTGCTATGTGTTATATTCAGTAAAGTAGAGTTTAACAGCAGTTGAATAATTTTATGGTAAACATGTTTGGATGTAACCTTGCAGGGAGAGGCATATGGGAGAAACATGCAAGGGGGCGGCTAACAGATACTGTGGTGAAACAGTTCGGAGGAAGTGGGGGTTGTGTGTCTCTTCTTTTTTCCATAACAAAACAGGAATTATCAACCAGCCTGAAGGCACAAGACAAGGTCACTGGAGTCAGATAACACACAGGAGGTGCCTGAAGAGAGAGCAGTGGAGAGACCAGCCAATCATACAAGGCTACACAAAATTTGTTTCCTTTGTGTAACAGTAATGTAAAGCTGGGCCAGGGAAGGGTAGAGTGTCAGACTTCGTCGACTGACACGACTACATGTTGTTTGTCAGGGAACTATAGTTTGGTCCAGAGCTCTGATATTATGGGTTGACTTTATGATATATCTGATTGAGAATAAATTAGAGTTAAGTCATACTTCATCAAACAAATGCGCGAGTCTAAATTTAACCAGAAGATGGAGCTAGACTCAACACGTGCAGGAAGTAACTGACACATTTTGCCTTTAATACTCCAGCAAACCCTCCTGCTTGACTGGCATGCTGGTAATAACAGCCTCTAGTGAATGCACAACAGCCCGTTTTCTCTTGGAATTATGCGCATTGTGGGTAATTCTGCATCTCTTGTGTCTTTGATCAGCGTCAATGAAGGGGACAGTATCCCCTCTTTGTAGTGGGCTAGAAAAGTAAGGATGAGATGGTCATAGATGAGAATGTAGCACCTAAGTTCATTTTTCATTCTTTATCAAATGTATCAATGAGCATTTCCTAACCTAAACCAAGTATTTTAGTATTTGATTTTAGTTATTTTCGATACCATTTGTTCTTTTTACTGTTGTTATATAATTGACACCCTAAATCTTCCTGCTGTATATACTATACTGTATATATACCCTCTATGCTAGTAATAATAACTGTTTCGTGCATTGATTTAAACACTTGATCCCAATTAATTTCTTTATTCTTCCACTCTCATGATATAACATATGCAAGTATTAGTGATATTTTGGTTTATTTATTGAAAGAAATACACATAATGAGGAAAGAAAACACATTCCCTTAACATTTAACTAGAATTCAGTAACCTTATGCAAACCTGACAGGCCATTTCAAGTTTCATGGTCAAATGTAACTTAAAAAGAATATTTTCTCTCTTTATTTCTCTAAACTTGTCAGTTTTCCATATTTGCAATACCCACTGAGAACTTGGTACACACTACTCGTAAGTTATAAAAAAAGAAAGCAAATCTTGAAAAAGGAGAGCCTCTTAAAATTCAAAATAATTGGCAGAAGGCTACAGTATTGTGGGAACATTATGAACATGTTCTAAAAACAGGTGAAAAGGTAAAAACCTCACCGGCTGCATCCTCAGGCAGTTCATAACTGGTAAGGTAGAATATTTATTATTCTGTGATGCTTAAATGTTACATGCTGGTAGTTAACAGCAGTGTGTGTACAGCCATTAAATATAAGGCTAATCAGTTAGTAGTATTGGGCTGGTGAGATGCCTTTTCAATATTCTATCCTCTCCTGCCTCCTGTCTCCTGTCTTTGTCAGATATGTTTTTCATATGTAAGAAATCCTGTATCGAGCTTGATTGAAAGCAAACTATTTAATTTGAAAGAGACCTAACTAATTTCAGTTGAATAGATACAGACTTAGTTTTGGGTCGGATTCTGGTCTAACATAATTTGGTTGGTGAAAAAAACCCTTTATGACTGCACAGTAAGTCAAGAATGCTCTCTAGGTTGTAAGCAAACGTTTCCCTGTCAACGATCAAGAGAAGTCTTCATGAACATATCCTCGGAGGATTCACCTAAAAATATAAACCCCTGGTAAACCTTAAAAACAGAAAAGACATACTGCAGTTTGTAAAAGCTGGTTGAAATTAAACCAGTGAAGTTCTAAGGACTGATGAAAACAAAAGTTGACCTCTGTCAAAATTATGGAAAGAGGAAATTGTGAAGAAAAAAGGAAGAGCTCATGACCAAAGTCAGCAGCTCATCTGTTAAACATGGCAGTAGATCTGTTGAGGCTTGGGCTTGTGTGACTCCAATGACTCTGCAGTTTTAGTTGTTTTATTTTTTTTGGTTTTGGTTTTGGTGTTGATGTTGTTTTATTTTACACTAAATATTAACTATGATGATTTTGTTTCGCTTTGTGTGTATTTGTCCAGTTATTTTGAACCTCTAACCTTTAAGGATTATGAATTAACAGGGCTCTATCCCACACCACAGTTCTTTCTATATTGATGTAAACCCATTGAGATTAATGCTGCGACTTGGCACTTTAATGTAGTATCTATTATTTTATTTCAAATTGAAGGTGCTGAAGCACAGGGCCAGAAGAACAAAAAATGTGTAACTATCTGTAAAATATCTGTTTATCAAACATTTGGTTTAATTCAGCTAATAGAGTTTTGATCACATGCTATAATTGACCATAATGTATACAGCAACATACTATACGTTGTAAGTTTTCCACCATTATTTTGAAAAAAACTTTCAAGGACTGACTCATCTCTCTATTGACATCCAAGAATTTCTGCCACTTATCCCATTTAGTAATAATAACTTGGCTCAGTCTCTTTCATGGATCAGAAGTAGTGTATGGTTAATTAAAGCAGTTGACAATCAAAGAAAAACAAAATACAGAGAGGTCAACAACTTAAAGCCTTCATTTCAGCAGGTCTCCTTGCTCAAGTATCACAGGTCTTCCATCTTCTTTTTTTCCATCCTGCCATTACCTCCCAGTTTACTTTATATCATGCCAGCGGCCAGATAGCTGTTTCAGTGGGCAGCAGTGTCTAGCATTACTGTAGGAAAGGGACAATCAAGTCATGAAAAATGTCTGTTAAAGGAAATTTGAAGAGAGATATGAGAAAAAAGAATGAGAAGAGGGTGAATACAGTAGTCATACATTGGATAACATTTCTGCGGCATGTCTCAAAAATGGTCAGGACATAAATCCCTATGTGGTTATCAGGGTCGACTGAGAGTGTCACATGAATACTTTATAGCTCCAAAATCTATTCAGTTTTCGTGATTTAACTGAACTGGAAATGTATCTGTTTCTTAATCATATTCTGTCGTAATTTCATGGAGTCAAAGCAAAGTGGTGATGGGAAATTCATCATGTTATTGGACTTACAATTGTTAAAATCATTAGGTTTTCAGAGGCTCTTTTCACTATCATGTGTGACTGATAAACAATACTTATTAACGCCACCTGCCAATCTTCAAGATTTTTATTTAAATAAATGTCTATTAAGACACTATCGCCACAGGAGCTGTTGGATGAAGAGCTGCAGGCAACAGGCTTCACACCTCCAACTTCTCAACAGGGTAACCAGACTGTGTTCGGCTGTTTGCAGACTCATGTCATGTGCAGCTTAAAATTAGATCACAGTTGCTCAAAGATTGATGGAACAAGTCCAGTTATTGCCTGATGTCCTTAATTATCATCTTGAAACAAAAATAATTTGTGTTGCTGTCCTCAGAATTCTGTGACCACTAGTATTAGTAGTATTAGGGTGTGTGTCCGTATAGGGCGCTAAGGAATGTCCAGTGTTTCATCAAAAAAGCATTGTGTCTGGGTTTTTTTTTCTTTGACAACAGTATCTTGACAATATGTATATGGAAGCAGGCTGACATCAGCTAGGTAGTTAACTTATCACTATGTTAACGGAGGGTTTACGGCACAGCTAACGACAAGCTTACAAACACAGATTGTTAAAAAGCACAACACTTAGCAACACTCAGCAACGCCATTTAGTATCCGGCTGAAATGGGCTTTTCTGTCTTTATTGTGATCATTTCTGTCTCACATACATAGCTCGGAACAGACAAATCAAAACAAGCTTCTCCTCCACAGATGTTTGGCCAGGCTATGTTCTTGTAGTCTTCATCTGTCCAGTTTTAATGAGCCTGTTCCCACTGAAGTCTCAGATCTCTGTTCCTGGCTGACAGGCGTAGAGCCTGATGTGGTCGTCAGCCATTGTAAACCGTCACCTCAAGGTTCAGCCTGTTGTGCTTTCTGAGATGATTTTCTTCACCGTACTTTATAAAGAGAGATTATCTGAGTTACCGTAGCCTCTGTCAGCTCCAACCAGTCTGGTCGTTCTCCTCTGACCTCTCTCATCAACAAGGTGTTTCTGTGCAGAACGGCCGCTCACTTGATATTTTTTGGTTTTTAAAACTATTCTGTGTAAACTGTTGTGTGTGAAAATTCCAGGATCAGCAGTTTCAGAGAAACTCAAACCAGCCTGTCTGACACCAACAATCCTGACACGGTCAAACTCACTGACATCGCATCTATTCCTCAATCTGATGTTTGATGTGAACATCAACTGAAGCTCCTGACCTATGTCTGCATGACTTTATGCACTGAACTGATGCCACATGATTGGCTATTGGAAGTTACGTTAATAAACTGGTGCACAGGTGTTGCTGATAAAGTGTTGATTATGGAATGACATAAATGGTTGACAGAAACAACAGAATCTTTATACATGCCAAAGTCGACAATATGACAACTGTGTCTCCGTGTTCTTCTGGCGCAACAGTGCAAAAGCAGGAATTACTTGCTAACTTTTTTATACTAATGTGACATATATGAGGGGGGCTTCTTTGCGTTTAACCTGTCCAGACTGTTTACTTTTGGGACATTCAGTTCATTTCTGACAACCTGTAGAGTTAGCTAAGTGTAGTCTGTGTTAGCATTATCATTGCTACTGCCCACTGTTTCTAAATGGATTATATGTCAAGTTTGTAAGCCACAGCTGACTGATGTTTATTAAAGGCATATGGTAGAAAATATAAAATGTTGTAAAAACCAGGATGAGTGTCAAATACACATTTACCTATAAACAGTAATGTAATTGTTTTCCAGAAAGTTGCTTTACTTCTAAATACTGAAAATTTTCATATATAAAGTATGTATAAAACATTCTTTAATGTTAACTAACATGCAAGTCGAAATGGTATATATATTTCCACATGTAGAGTTAGGAGAAGTGCAAAGTACAAAAAACGGTGTAAGGCTTGAATATGAGTGCAAAGTTATGGAGTCAAGTAAGGGCCATAAAGAACTGAATCATATAAGCAACCATCTGAATTAATCTGGGCCAAATTCCTTTCTTCTGGATTCTCACTGGTCAATCAAGTTGCGCAATATCCAGAAAATATATTTTTAGTTTTCACAAATTCATGATTTGGTTTTACAATTCAAGTCAAGTTTTTTTTTGTTGTTTTTTTTGTTTTGTTTTTTTTATGTTTTTATTTATTTTTCATTGCAGTGCAGGGCAAGGTACAAATGTCAACATTATCACTGTATGTATGACACCGTAATAATACAAGCATTAACCCCCCACCAACCCCTCACGAACATACCCGTTCTCTCTCTCTCTCATATTCAATGCACTAAATTACAGAAGTCATTATGCTATATTAACATAAAATACTGCAACTCAAACCAATAGCACCTCAGCAAAGGTAAAAACAAACAGCATAACAATTTCTCCAACACTTAGCCCCATTTCAGTAATAAATATGCCTCCATCTCCTCTAACATACAGCAAGTATATAAATTATTTGGAATTATCCATCTGTAGAAGCTCTGCTCTACCTCTATTTTTTATAAAGTCATTGAATGGTTTCCTAATCCCTTCTTATCCCCAAATTTATTCTTTAAAATATGTTATTCTTTCCATTGACATGCACTCTGCCATACATTTAATCCAAGCTCCTGTTGCAGACGTTTTGTCTGTCATATGGCAAAGTTAATGAATGTGTATTCTCTAGCTCTCAAGTTCAGGTCTGTTGGATATAAGTGTAAAAGAATCATAATGGGGTCTAATGGAATGTTTGTGGACAAAATCGTTGTAATTTTATCCTTTACCTCCCTCCAGAAATTCCTAATCTTGTCACATTCCCATATACAGTGTATAAATGTACCTGTCACTTCATTGCAGTTAAAACATGTATCTGGAATCTCTTTGTCGTATCTAGGAAGTTTGACAGGTCCACATTAGCCAGTTGTATTGAAGTAGTTTTAAGCTTGTGTTGGCCGTTTGTGTCTGTGCCTCCTTGCAGGCTGTTGTCCAATCATTGTCTGAAATGTCCGTTTTTAGTTCTGCCCTCCAAGTATCCATGGAATTTAGTCAAGTTTAAAAAATCTGAATGATCAAAATAGTTTGGTCAACTTCACATACTAAAACTCAAGATATAAAAATTTGGACCTGAACGTCACACATACCAAAGAGAAGCAATCAAGACTGAATAGATAAATAACAAAAAGTATTCAGTATTCAACTTTTTTAAAATGTATCAAAGGAAAGCTCTTTGCATTATATTTTTATAGTTCAATCTGTCTGTCCTCTGTTCATCATTATGTTTTATGTCTGGTGAGATTGCAGAAAATGGCATCATTGCTAATAAACGGTCCAACAAATCTTTTTTCTCTATTAACTACTCAAAGGTGTGTGTGACATTTTGTTGTAATTGATTTTATGTTTATGCTTATTGTTTCTCGCCAAAACTCATTGTGTTTATCCTTAAGGTCAAACAAACATTTTGTGTTTATTTCCTTCCTAATGAAACATATTCAAAGCCAATTTTTTCAGTATTTTAAATCCTACATTGTTTACATCCATATTTACTTGCTCAAAGTCTTCTTTACCGTCATTGCTGCATTTCTTGGAATGTTACTGGAACTGTGGAATTGTGGGAATGGAAACCCATGAATAAAAGGGTAACTTTAATATAAGTGATGGGATCCTGCATGAACATGCTGTTTTTGGTCGGAGTTGGGACAATTTTGGTTATTTCATATGAGAGATTTCTGGGTCTCATTTTTATTTCTCTGTGCTGCCCTCGCAGGTTAGAAGTTGGCAGGGCTCACTTACGAAAAGGGGACTGGTGTGTATCTGTGCACCAGTCAGGCTTTTTGGAAACTTTGAATTTGAATCTGTAAGAACAACGGACTTAAGTTTTGGGAATCAGTATTGGTAGATTAGGATGGGAGGTCAGTTTTGTCTAGTTTTCATTTTTTTATGGATGAATAACGTGAACCATTTAAAATCTGTTACAATCAACATACTGTGGATTTGAGTATTACACTCTTTTTGTTCTATTTTATTTATTTTATTTTACTGATACATATTGTTTAATTTTCATTATATTTGATTGTTACTTTGAATTCTTTCATAAGAACAAACAATAAACAGTAGGATTAGAAATAAAAAGATGTCCAGAGTCTGCAAGTGCTGTCATGTTGCGTGCTGGAGCTCAAAGTCATATTATTAACTGAAACTGAGTGCTGCTTACTCTGTGATGCCCTCCAGGTCATTGTCTCACACCTCTGTGTAAGAATCATGGATGATTAAACAGATTACTAATTTTAGTCCATGCAAACATCATGATATTGTGGCTAGCAGCATTGTTGAGAAACAAGACACAACGAAAAGTTACATTTATTTTATATTTTGCAAGAAGATAAAATTCATAACTGGGATGTGTGCATGTGTGCCCTCAACTTGGGTCATTGTAATTTTCAGTAAGCTACAAAAAATTCAGTATATAACTATAAACAATCATTCATACCCTGAACTTAGAATAAACAAAACTGATGGCACTGATCCACAGGACTGAGACTGGTGTTGATCTAGGAATTTTTTGGAAGGTATCAGCTATAAATAAAGATGTTTTCTCCTCTAATGTCAGTTATCTATAATGTGAGCTGTCAAGACACTCCACTGTGCTCCATAAAACACTAACAGCCTAGAGAGTAAGAGACATGCTGATCCACAAGACATAAAAACAGTGGCCAGTACTTTCAGTTCATTATTTTATATGATAGATAGCAGGCAGCTATTTAGAACCTATTTCAGTGGTATTTGAATGTTGCTAGATCTGAAATTTTATGTTCAAAATTATTTATTCAAAATGTTATATTACTAAAATGATAAGTAAACTATTAGAGGGAGCAAGAGAGTGAGAAAGTGGGAGAGAAACACACATAGGTGACATATATATAATGTATCACTGCACACACATCGTTGCACCAGGATTCGCAATTGTCCAATTTTCCGGGTGTCAACATGGGTCAAAGGTTTTTTCTCTCTTGACTGAAACATCCCAGCCACCGTACCTCCACTACTTCTTTTTGTATATCTTCAGTGACAATCCCAATGACAATCCCAATGAATGAAGAGAAATTTACTAAAATGTTTAAATGTTTACTAAATGTTTACTAAAATACCCAGAGCTGTATGACCTGCAGTCCCATTGCCTGACAAGCCATGGTGAGAGATATGGGTTCCTCAGGTAAGAGATGAGGTAAAATAACACATAAAATCCAGCAAGACTTGGTTCACGGTTGCAGCCCACTAAACTTTCTAGTTTTTTCTGCTGACACTGGACTTTCTAGTTACTATGAGGCTCCTCATATTGTTATCCAAACATTATGAGTAACAACTGTTTCACCAGAAATCATCATTAAAACTTAATTGGATTTCTGGTGCCAAGAATGGCAAGTCATTTTTAAAAAGGTCTGCCAACTTTCAGTTATACCAGCTGGAGTCACCTTCTGTTTTATATTGTTTTTTTGTTTTTGTTTTCCCAGAGATTTCTTCTGATACAATGAAGATGCAAATTCCACACAGACTGTTTCTTCAGTAGTGAATAATCTCATGAAAGTTGCTGACAGTTAATTCTATGGATCTAATAAATGATTTGGCTGACAGCCTATAAAGTGTGAATCTGCATGGAGGAGCCGACCGGTCTGAAGTGTAGAAAAGTAGAGAATGATATCTGCTGTTCGATCCTGACCATTCCCGTCTCTGTGAAGGGATAATTGATTAGAATAAATAATGACTGAAGCTACACTGTTGTGCCACTAGCCTTAGTGAGCACAACAACTCTATCATCTTGGAGATGCTCTTATCAACCCTGCTTTGGAATAGACACAGTAATTTTATAAACTCAGAGGAGGGAAAAACAGCTGAAAGCAACAAACAAAACTGTGAGTCTATTAACATTTTGGTAAAGCCCAGATTAAATTCAATGGCTCTCTGTAATGCTTATGGACTAATGTTTGTGCTGATATTTTGAAAATGTTCTTGTTTACAGAGAGACTGTTTAACCTAAGGATAGGTAACTATAACATAACTATACCTATATAACTATAACTACAAGTGGCATTGACCTTTTCTTTTACTTATTTGGCATGAGATTTGTTCGGTTAATGTGAGAGAGTTTTAAAATCATGATAATCATTTTAGAGCGTAATTTGAGGCTATCATCTGATGTACCTTTGTGGTTTATACTTGTCAACAAGGAGATCTACTCAGGTCATTTACTAAAGTAAGCAGCAAAATTCCCAACTGTAGAAATACTTTTTACAATTGAATGATGTGACTAATTAAGAAAATTGCTTTAATAACAATAACGATTATACTTATAGTATCAAAAGTAAAAGTAAGTGTTAATCATTACTTTACAACAGATAACATCAGAATTCAACACAGGAGACTGTTTTTTTTCCTTTTTCCAACTTTACAGTTTAATGTTTGTTTCTTTATGAACATGACCATCATTCCACAATTGTCATGGTTATTATTGTAACCATGAAGGCAAACATCCCTTAACCTTAACAAAGTAGTTGTTTTAATCCAGTGGTTTTTTTTCCTCTTAGAGATTTATTTTAACTCAAACCATGATCTTTCCTTTATCCAAACTGAAACCTTAATCATAGCATTGTCACATCATAAAGCTTATCATGCTAACAGCAGCGCCAGATCAGAAAACGCTCTTATGTGTTGTTCTAGGGATAATGGACAAGTAATATATTTAGTCGTTTAGTTTGGAGGATTTATTCCCTTCAATTGAAGTCAGTAATTCAAACCACGTAAGATGGATTTGTAACACTTGACAGCCTGTCAATTGATATTTCCATCTTTGTGTCAAAGTGACTTTAGGAGAGTACTGTAAGGCACAGGATGGCACAGCAGTGTGCAGCACAGAGAGTGAGAGCAAACCTTTAGGCTTATCTTCATAGCTGCTCAAGCCTACTTGGATTTCAAAATTCACCTTCTCTATATATCTGGTCCCCACACTGAAATGAATGATGTTTCTATCAGTGTGTGCGTATGTATGTGTTTTCTTACTAACCGTCCAGTAGCAACATTGAATGATTTGATTCAAAGGGACTCCAGGGATTAACTAATCCGCAGGTAGAAGGAAACAAGCAATTGGAACTCTGCCAGAGTGCAATTCATGGATGTGTTTTTCAAAAAATGTGTGTGTGAGACAAAGATAGTGAGGCCATATGTGGGTTTCCACTACTCCCACATTCACTGCTGCCAGCTTGCAGGGCTTTAATTAGTTTGTCCAACAGGAGAGATGTTGTCAGTGGACAACATTTGTGCACCATCTCAAAGCTATATTGGCAGTCTTCAGTTCTTTGGCATTGCTCTCTGAACACCTGTATTTCTATATGTACAATTTTGTCATTGCCATTCACTTTTAAGACTATTTAGGCATCTACTCTACTTAAGTGTCATATACCATGACACCAGACGCCTACCAGCTTCCCGCTTCTATTCTGTATTTGATCCTGTCCTTTGAATGAAGAAGAAAAAGAGAAAAAAAATTACTGTGGAGATCATTTTATGGAGACGCTGTAGTATAATCACATCGGAGGTCTAAATGTTGTTGGAAACAAGTTTCTACAATTCTCACTGTACTAGTTGGCCTATATTGCCTCCCTGTCGAGGGCTGGGCAGCTGACTGAAAAGTCACCAAGACCTACATTACGACTCTCTAGCTGGTCTAATTGCCATTATGTAGATATGTTGATTACATTTGCTGTGTTTGTTGTTGTTTTACATGAGTTAGCAGTTTTGTCTGATGTAAGGTGATGTGTGGGCGATGTGTGTAAGAGGGCAGATGATGTGGCTGCGCTCAGGACAGACAGGTGTGCAATCCGCAGAGCAGTCAGTTCAGCAGCATGTCAGGAATATAACAGGAAATGCTCAGTATGACCTGTAGTTTGAAAGAAAAATATCAGTAAAAAAAATCACTATATATTCCAAAACAGCCTGCAGATGGAATGAGATAATACCAATACAGTGTTTTTCAAATCTATTTATATACTTTGTTATTTTGATAGTCATACAGAGCCAATGTAGGGCCTCTTTCAGTATAACAAAGACTAAATTGTTCTTAATTGCTGAATACAATGATCATCCACAAAATTAAAACCAGTTATTGTTTTTCTTTCTTGTTATTGTTTTTAATGCCTTGGCTAATCAGTGTATGTCATGACTATTACTTGTTTACTACTTTATTATGTCTAATATTAATTCAGTTCAGGATTTTTTCTTAATTCTTGAGTTTTGTTGAGGCTGTCAACTCTGAGGATGAAGAATCTATGAAGTGGTGTATATAAGTGTATAAGAACAGTAACAAGGACTGCGGTGCCATTATTAATTGAAAAAGGGAATAGGAATCGTAAGAGGTGAAGGCACCTCTCTTTAAGTGAGGCAGGTCACATCCATGATGAAAGACTGTGGGCACAAAGTCTCGGGAAAGGGGTGGAAACCTCATGGAAGTTTGAAAGTTAATTTGTGTAATAGCTGTGATTATGGAAGTATGATGTGACTCTTACTGAAAATAATGGTTTTATTGCCATTTGTGTGATGAATATCCCCTTGTGCAGTTATCCCCTCTTAGACTGGTTAGTATGTGATTATATATGTTAACCTTAAGACAATAAAAGGAACACCCCTATATACTCCTAAGACATCAAACTGGAACCAGGTAAAATATAGCATATAACAGCTTGGTTTAGTAGTGCTTAATGCTTTCCTGTCTTCAAACTAGGTCTGACAGAAGCAGCAGAAATGGGCAGACATATAAGTAGCTTTGTTCTTATCTTGTCCTTTCCAGGTGGCCAATATCCACAAATGTGCAGTCAAGTCAGCAGGCCAGACCCTTTTCTATTAGAATAAAATGCAGCATCATTTTACCTGCCTGCTTCAAATTGCTGTGTTTGTTCAAGGCAAAGGCCAGAAAATGCCTGTGGTGGACTACACCAACCAAACAGAAACACAGGACTATTTCACCTTATCAGTTTAGGGTTTTTTTTGTTGTGTTTTTTTTGTCTCATGATATTCTGAGAACTCGTGTAATATTAATTTTCATGGCCAATTCTAAATAAAATTCTTAGTCTTAGACTAATATTAAAAGTAAATATTGTAGGGTGCCTAGTTAGGCACTGAATATGATGTATATGTGTTTTCTCCAGTTTTTCTGATATGTTTCTAAACTTGACCATTGCTCCTCTGATTCAAATTTCCAAATAAAGCAGCTCATACAGAGACCAAGTAACAAGTACTCTCTCACAATTAAACAGAGAAGAATTTGTTAGTATTAGAAAGGACATGAAGGACAGGATCAACATATTGTTGTTCACATGAGGCTTAGAAAGTTTACCAGTGTCTCAGTGGAAATATTATTGGTACATGCTAACAAAATAGTCACGAGGCATCACCACTAAAAGAAGTCTGGAGGGGCAATTAACACACTAGTCAGACAGGTTTTAAGCGACCTCGCAGATTAAGCAAATTCATTTGGAAGAGAAAAAATTTAAATGGACTGTGCTTATATAGCCTTATCAACTGCTTATAGCACTTTAATCTACTGCCACATTCACACATTGCATTCACACTAAATCTACCTTGATTAAGGTTTGGAAAAGACTAGGTTTTAGTTAAATGTTAATGAACAAGTTGTGTCTTATGATTCAAATCTTTTTGGATTATTTAAATATTTTCTGTATTATGAGTCTTCTCTAAACTAAACCTTTGAGTGTCCAAACATAACCATAAAAGAGGTTAATTGAAGTTGCCATCACTAAAAACAGATACTGCATTTGTTGTGACCATGAAAAAAATGTGACTTCAAAATGCCAGCAAATTGAATTACTTTTTGCAGTTAATCAAAAAAACAAAATATTTTCGAAGGTGAGGCATGTTCGTCGGTAATATCAGTGATATAAATGTGGGTCTGAGTGAATAATGTAATGCGCAAGCTCTTGCAAGGTGTTAAAACAAAACAAAGGCCAAACAAAAGAAAAAAAGGGGGGGGCAGGTACAGGCAGGCGAGATCGAGGGAGCGTCTGAAAGCCAGGCTTTTAACAGTTTATCCTAGGGAGCACTGGGCCCAGGTGCTCCATATCTGACCGCTTCTGGTAATCAGTTTCCTCTTGCACCTGAGAGAGAAAAGCATACCCACACACACAAACACACACGCACAGACTGACAGACTGGGCAGGGGCCATAATCCTTCACAATCAGGCTTCTCTGGCACCCAATGCTGGCCCCACACTAGAGGATAATTGGTCAGATTTTGGATCTGATACACCCATCCTGACAGTCGTGGGGGCGTTCCCAATTCGAGACTGTTCTGAACCAATTATCTGCCCAAATGATCTGTAGTGTGAAGGGTTTAAAGCCATAATATTAATGTTACTGACTGGATTGGAGTGTCCCCAACTTGAAATCCTGTAGTCTGAAAGCAAAAGTGATGGAATTTCAAGTACAAACCCTCAAAAGCTGACCAGGAAAGGCCACCAACCAGAGGACACAGTGGAGACACTAGGACACAATATGGAACAGCATCTCCATGGCAGAGGAAGGTCAGGAAATTTGTTGGAAAATGTTGTATCGGAGCCCATATGGGTGTTAAATTTTTGGTAAGGTCAGTATCAATGCACTCAGTAGGGGTCAACATGGTGTTTGAATGGTAGGAGGCACAACTGTTGACAACTCAAACATGATTTCAAGATAAAGATAAAGATAATCCCTAAACTGTAAGAAAAGTCAAACTTTACATCCACTGCACTTCAAGGCCACTGCAACCCATCACCAACACTGATATACTCCAGGTTATTCTTTCACATAAATAACAAACAAACTCAAGCAATTCATTTGTCAAAGTGCCAGTTGGCTAGATAAGTAACCGAACCTTTGGAGTATTTGTTACCATTTAGGGAACAGCAAGTTGAATCAAAATAATTAGATCTGTAGCTCATGTCCACACATCTGGCTTATCATGATAATCAGTTACTTGATCTAAGTTTAATCATGCAACATCTGTCCTGATATCTTCTATCCTGTCTTTATATTAACATTCATGGGATTCTGCCCATGTGTGTGTATTTTTTACATATGATGTCTTGGAGTTATGTGTCTGAGGTGTGCTGGGACTCTGGTTGATGCACACTTTGAATAAACTGAGGTTAAAGGTAGGTAGACTTGCTGTAAGTTTGAGTTTATGAGCAACACGGACAAGCTCCTGAAGTTAAATGTAGCCTTCCCAAGTAGAGTTAGCAAGAAAGACTAACTTTATTTGCCCCTCCACACAAACCTGAAAAATTCTCTGTCTGTATCAATATGTTGCTAAGATTTAAATACACACACAAATCCCCCCGAAATTTTGTGTATGTTTTCTCAGGTTTTTCTCGCTGCAAGGAGATCAAGGCAATCAATCAAATATTAACTGAATGTAAATAATACACAGTGGAGAGCTGCCTTACTAAATAATGAGAGCAAGTCCCTACAATGGCATTTGGTGTGGACAGTTCCAGGGAGTTAAACAGCAAGAAAATGTCAAAATGTTCCCTTTTTTGCTTTGAAGCTCAACATTTGGAGGAAAAAGACTCTCTTAAAGTTGTTTTTTTCCTCGTACAGAGGGATATATTGGCTAAAGAGGACACCCACTCACCTTAGGAAGCTTCAGCAGCAAGAGCCAGTCGAGGAGCCGTGCCTAGGATTACGAGACAGCTACATCATGCCAGCAGTCTTGAGTCAGGCAGCTTTGCTGCTAATTGGTAAGAAAACATATTACAGGTCTACTTTTTCCCTTGAGGCTTAATATTTGGAGAGGAGGAGGGTGTTTCTTCTGTAGATAGGGATTTTTCGGCTGAAGAGGACACCTACTCACCTTTGCAAGCTTCAGCAGCCAGCTAAGCAGCAAGAGTCAAGCCAGGAGCAGCCCCTTGGGAAATGTGATGGTTACATTCAGCTACGAATCTAGAGTCTCCCACTTTGCTTAACAGTAAGAAAACAGGGAAATGTCAACTTTTTTCAATTGAAGCTTAATATTTTTAAAATGAGAGTTTATAAATTCTTTTATTTTCTTACAGAGAGGGAATCAACAGCTTCATTAGTCTGGCAGAAAAAAAAACAGGCATGGGAGCAGCAGCTGGGCATTTTGTCTGCTTTCTCAGGTGGAAACAGTGAAGAAAACATTGGAGAAAATACAGAGACTGCAAAATGGACTGATGTAGATGAAAAAAAGGAATGATGGACAATGCCAAAATAAGTGGAAGAACAATTTCAGAGCTCTGGGGAGGAACAGAGGAATCAACACTAACATAAATTTGGGGAATTGTATTTCAAGGGGTGTAAGAAGTTGTTAACTTTTCTAAAGAACACCAAACTTGTAAACTGTGTGTGTTTTATGTGAGAATTGTCCTGTTGATTTTTGTGTGCATTTTATATATAAACATGTCTAAACCTACATGTAAACCTATGTCTAAATATTTTCAGTAATTAAGCAAAAATCCGCATCTCCTAAAGTAGATGAAACTAACATTTCTCCTTTTTCACATACCAATGAGCCAAACATAGACAGTAACTAGTATTTTTGTTGTTTAGATGCAATAACACAAATTTTAGATGTGTTTAATGTCAGACTGACAGACGTCATTTGCATAGAACGCTGTCACATTTCTGTGATAACTCCCTGCAGAGCATTCACATCTGCCAGTAAATAAAACAGCAGTGCAGAAAATGTAGGCTATTTGATCTTGCCTCAACTCAACCATCCACAAGAATCATTACGCCCCGATTTTACACAACAGAGCACTGGCACACAAACTGGGTTATAAAGTAAGAGATTCTGAATCAGACGGGATTAACATCTGGTGAGAAAAATACAATACAAATACAACAAGAAGAGGAATAATCACGGAAATTAACTTTAGTCTGCTTAAAAAAAATCTGCAAGGAGAGACGAATCTGAATTGCTGAGGGTGAGTAGACATTAGCAGTTTATGAGGGTAAGTAATACAAAGTTAGTTAGCAATTTAAACGTGAAGGCATTACTATTTACCCTCAAATTTTAGACAAAAGTCACTTGTCAGGCTGATTAATAATATAGCACAAAAGCACTGACAAAAATGCATTACAGACAAGTTAAGAAGGGCCAAGGGGTCAATCAAGGAACCATAGTACAAATGGAAATTACATTAATTATGTGAGCCAACATTAAAAAAACGCTCATAAAATGTCTTCCTGGCCTGACTCTGAAAATGTTTAATTATTTGTGTTTTCATACAGTTCATTTCAATTTTACATTGTTTTCCTTTTCAAAAAGGTACAGGTCATATTTCTCAAATTGCCCTTACTGAATTATGATGCTTCACAAAGATTTGTGGTATTTTGTTGCGTATTGTAGGATTATTTTTCTTATACAAAGCCATGAAGGCCACAGCTGGAGATGAGAAAGGAAACTGTCGCAGTCCCTCCTCTGTGACACCTGTCTGCCTGCCGTCTGAGTGTTTCTGTTATTTTCTGCCACTTCGAAAGAGCAAAGTGTGCTTTGTGTGTTTTTGGTTTTGTCTGTCCACTCGTTCCCCGTTTCCCCCTTGCCCTCTTTCCTTCGCTCTCTCCCGCTCTCTCTACACACCTTTCCATCATCAGGAATCCACACCTAGAGCCATCACCTCTCGACTCTAGGAACCATGAACCGAGAGCATGCCCCCATCGGATCGTAGTGTGATCCACAGTTTGTTGATGTGTTACACTTATAGCTCGTACGCCAGAGAATCAACCTGCCTTCCCTGTTTGTTAGTTGTTTGTCTGCCAACCTTATCTTACACCTGTACTCCTTGTCTTCAGGATCACAAGCTTGTCTGCTCGCCTCGCCAGTCTGCTGAGCCGCCAGCCAGCTCGCTTCCTCGCAATCCCCGCCGACAAGCTTCTGCCCTCTTCTCAGCCCCAAGCCCCCAGTCTGATGCCATCTCTTTATCACTGCCTTAGTTATAATATAGAACTTGCTGATTCACCTTTCCTGCTTGCCCATTGTCTGCAATTGGGTTCAGCCCTAACTCGTGGCAGAAAGGTCTACTGCAAACCTTGGCCAGAAGAAAACAATGAAAAACAAAAATCTACACTTTTCCAAAACAACAAAAAGAGAGAAAAAAAAGCCACAGACACTACAAGACATCTCCTCTGTGTGACAGTGAGGATGAGGGTAGAGCTGTACCCCACAAGATTCCCAGTGAACTTAGACAGAAGCAAATGCAAAGAAAGCAGCAGGATCTGAATTAACACCTGAAATATTACAAACAAAAGTGAGAGATGATGAATAAATTACAAAACATGAGCTTATTTATAGCATGACCGAAACAGAAAAAAATGTACACCATAGCTACTGCTAATAAACTAAGACATTATTTGGTGTCACATTCCATCTAATGATAAAATCATGTTTTAAATACAGTACAGTTTTTTCTTTTATTCATGCTGCTATTTTCTTTCCCATTTTATAATAAAGATCTGCTAAACTGTAGAATTGCTGGAATCGGAAGTGGTTATCTGCAGATTGTCAGCAAATTTGACTACAGCAAAATCTTAATGCACTTCTGCAACAGGTCCTTTGTTAAAGTGAGTACATTGGTTAATGTAAAGAACTAATTTCAGGAATACTAGAATATAACTGAAAATTCGTTTTTTAAACACTCAACCCACCAAGACAGGCTGCATATTATCTCTGTGAAGAAGAACGCAGGAGTCATTTACCTTTTTGCTTTCTGGTGTCTAATAATCATCACAGTCTCACAAGGCTGCTGCAGTTGCTGCAGACTTTCTATTCTTGTGTATGATATCCTGTGTAATATTATTTAACACTAATATCATTTTTTCTTTTTTCTACTCTTTGTATTGCATATTCACACATTTCTTTGGAGACAGAATCATTGTCCCCTCAACCATGTGAACCAGGTTTTTCACCTGTGGCAGGACGAGCAACTGCAGCCCTCACTTTCCCCACGGCCTTAATTAAAAAAGGATGAAGTGAAGGTGCATTTTTTTCAACAACAGATTCTGGAGCAATTTCTCATTGACTACGCACTTCCTAAATAATATGATACAAATTACCACTATACATGTCCTAATCAACACTAAGTGACCTAGAAGCAAATATGTAAATTAAGCTTTGAAGCTGCATTGTGTTAGGGCAGAAAATAACAATTGAAAACCAAATGACAGTTTAGATCACAAACCTCAAAACAAGGCCTCCGTCTCTATCTACTAAATAAGTTGAGAAAATGATAACAGTTAAAGACCTTTCTTTTAAAACATGATTTTTTAAAAATCAGCTAGTCAAAATTTTTTTCTTTTGCACTTTATTACAAGCATACAACACATTTTACTTCAAAATATGGATTAATTACAATTTAATCATGAAGAAATGATAATAGTTTGCCTTTATTGATTGGTGTCTGCATTTGGCTCACTGGATTGTGAGGGAGGATAAGTGGAAGGATTAATTTTGGCTTTGATAACAGAAAAGGGTCTTGTAGGCACAGGAATATTTATACTGTATATAAATCTACAATGGGAAAGTTCTCACATACAACTCAAACAGATTCAAATTCTCTAATAAAGCCTACAGAGTTTACAAGTTTTGTAGCTAAGCTGCTGTAATTTATGTTTAGTTAGTGTTGATAGTTCCTCCCAAAATCTCTGATATTGTTCTTCCATGTATTTGATCATTGTCCATTACTTCTTATTTCATCTACATCAAACAATTTGACAGCAGGCTGTGTTTTTTCTCCAATGTTTTCTGCACCATTATCCTCCTAAACACTTGCCACCAGGGGGACAATGTTTAGGCTTCTATTAGGTGGCTAAGCAACTGGCTCAAGGCCCTTGGCATGAGGGGCTGCTCCTCTACCAGCTCTTGCTGCTGACGCTTCCAAAGTTCAGCGAGTGTTTCCCTGGGGCCATTAATCCATCTCAATGAAATAAATGCTTTCTAAACTTTTCCTTCTCCAAATGTTGAGCTGCAAGCAAAAAAAAAACAACCAACCAAACAAAAAAAAAAAAAACATTATGAGATATTTTCTTGCAGTTTAGTGGTTAATCGGCAGACTCAAAACTTCCTGGAACTGTTCACCTCAAAACAGCCTTGTAGGAGCCCACTCACTGGTGGGAGCCCAGCGAGGTCAGGTGAGCAAGCTCTCCCGAACCTGGCTGATGGTTTGCTTCACAGGCTGCATAACTATGATGGGGGATGCATCTGTAAAAGGTTTAAAAAAACTGATATCAAACACTCAGATTGCAGACTGTATTATTTACCCCCAAATTTACTTGGGTGGACTTAAAGTCAGTAAATATTTGATTGATTTCCTCATTGCAAAAATAACCCTGATATGTTTTATTAGGTTTATCAATGTCAAGCTTTAATAGTATGTAAAATGTTTATTTTTCTTCCAAATAGCCTAAGAGTGCCAGTGTTTTTGTGATTTCATTCAATCTTTTACAGATCACTTTTCTTACATTTTTCTCCTAGATAGCCTGAGAGGTGTGAGATTTGCCAGATTTCAACCCACTTTGTTTTTTTCCCTCTTATCTAGCCTAAGAGGAGATGAAGAAGGAACATATTTGCAGGTGCCAGTGAGTGAAAAATATCTCACACACTGTTTCCTTTTTTTGGCCAGTTTCCTTTTTAATCTTTAATTGTTCTTTTTTTCATGTTACCACATAAACCTCTCAGCCTGACAGTGTTTAACAGGATTTTAAGCAAAGCACGGTCAAAAGTCAAAGTCATGAAGCTGTCAAACTGAGTTTGATGGAAGTGTAATTTCATGACTCTCTAATGAACACAAAGAAACACTAGGCTGGAGAGGAGGCTTGATAACAGTTGAACTATAATTACAGTCCTGTTTGAAATTATTGGCACCCTTGAATTTTAGCACAGAATTTAGAATCTCTTCAGAAATAAATTAAATTGACCCAATTTTGCATAATCAGAATAGTTTGATAAAATATCCAAGGTTACTGAACAGAAGAAAATAAAAAAGAACAAAACTAGCATAATAGTGAAATAATAAAAACACGAAATGTACTGCAGAGAATTATTGGCACCCCTCACTAAAATTTGGTTGCAGATCCTTTGGCAACAAAAACTTCCTCTAAACGTTTCTTGTAGCCATCTAGAAGCTTCTTGCACCTGTCTGCTGGTAGTTTCTGCCACTCTTCCATTTAATGAGTTAAAACTCTTACATTTCCAGGACTCATTTTTGCAAAGGAAGATTTCATCGTTTTCAGTGGGATTCATGTCAGGACTCACTGTTGACCAGTTTAAAACAGTGTTATCTTTTCCTTTTCAACCGTTCTATTCTTCTGCTGGAATTTTGCTTTAGGTTGTTTTTTTGATTAAAAACCCAAAACCTTCACCTTAAACCTAATTTTCTGAAGCTGGTTAACACATTTCACTCTAAAATGCCTTGGTAATCTTCTGATATCATCCCCACAACATGATAGAACCTCCACCATGTTTTACTGTAGGTAGGCTGTTCTCTTCCTTATGGGCTATAAACAACCTGATGCACTTCATTCCCAGAGAGCTCCACTGTGGATTCATCTGTCCACAGAACATTATCCCAGAAAGACTGTGTCTGGTCTATGAAGGTTTTTGCAAACATTAGTCTTGGCCTTTCTCTCACTAGTGGAGTCTCCTTGGCTTTTGTCCATGAGCCCTACTGGGTGTAGTGTGTGGTTTATAGTCCAGACTGAACCACCACTCCAGATTGATCCAGGTCAGCCTGAAGCTCTTTAGATTACTTGCATGGTGTTTTTTTTACAATCCACACCAAACTTGGTAGGTTTCTCTCATTGGAGTTCTTATTAGCGCAACATCCTCAAAGCATCTTAAAGGTTTTACGGCAGTGAAACTTTTAATAACAGGGATTTCAGGACTTTTGGCAATTTCCTTATGGATTTCTGAGTTGTTATCAACCACTCATTATACAATCACTGGTACATTCAGGTCATGTGACCACTGAAAATTAAGAAATTTAAGCATCGGTGAGTCTTATTTCTTTTTCTAATTTTTTTTGAGTGACTAATTTAAATTTATTAAAAGGGGTAGATAATAGTATTGAGCAAACATTTTATGTTTATCTTATTCACTATATGAAAGCATTTCTGTTGTTCTATTACTTTGGACAATTTGTTAAAATAGTGTGATTATACACAAGTGGTTAATTTGCAATTATGCATGAGGAGATTCTAATTTTTGTAATTAAAGTTAAGGAACGCCAATGATTTCAACCAAGACTGTTATTCTGGGATTGTAAGCAAATGATGAAATTACAATACAATTTTTAAAATGAATGAAATATGGAGACCCATAATCACCACACCTTAAGTGCACATTGCATGCATCGGAGTCACTGCCCCGTTTCAGGAAAACATCCAATATTGAACAATCTCTTTAGACACTCACCTCGTTGTTTCATCTCTGGCCATGGCCTCAGTCCAGGAGCTCGTAACAGTGTCTAATGAGACACTGAAATAAAGAGAGCAGTTAATTGAGCTCCATTGTGGGTTTCCCTTGACTCCCTCTGCCTCCTCATCAACAATCAATCCTACCCTGCTTGCAACAAATAACATATTAAATATTGCCTGTGTCTAATACTTTAAGCTCTGCAAGAGTTTTCAACACTTACATCTTCCCTGTGTGTGTGTGTGTGTGTGCGTGTATGTGTGTGTGTGTGTGTGTGTGTGTGTGTGTGTGTGTGTGTGTGTGTGTGTGTGTATGCTGGTCCATTTCGACACCTGTCTTCAATCATCTCATCAACTCGGCCAAGTCCCTTCAGCTAATGAGCCAGTCTACGCTCCAGCCTGCACGCCATTCGCCTCCGACACCCCCCGTTCGCAAATCACACAGGAACCCCATTGCTGGAAAAACACCCAGAGTTCAAAAACAAAAAAAGCAAGTTTATTTTAAACGCAGTGGTGAAAGTAGGAAGAGGAGCAGGGAAATTGGACAAGGGTCTGAGGCTAAGAGGGCAGCAGGCAGTAAAGGTGAAGCAAAGGTGGAAGTCTCGAAAAGCCAGGGAATGGTCGACTGAGTGGGCCCACAGAGTGGGTAGAGTGAGGGGAGTGGGTAGCAGGTGGAGAGGGGGCTGTGAGGGAAGCAGGTGATGAAGCAGTCAGGAGACGGAGCGGGCGGGCAGATTGGAGTTCTGGAGCGTGGTACACAGAATGTGGCAGGCAGAGAGGTAGGTAGTGGTCCTGGACACAGACAGACATCAGCCTGCCTGTCCCCTGTCATAGCTGCCTCCATCTCCTCCGCCTAACCATTCCACTTCTAGTTAATAAACCCAGCATCCTCATCTACCTCTGCTTTTGAAAAAACATCTTATAATAAAGTTTGGTGTAACTTCATCTGTGCAAGGAATTTTAGCCACACTAGCTGCAGGGCTCCAGGAATGGAAATTTTGGTTCATTGCCCAGTCAGTCCATCATTTTATGATGATATATTCAATGGATTGCCATGAAATCTTATACATACATTCAGGTTCTGCACAAGATAAATCCTGATGATTAGGATGATCCCCTGACTTCATGTGCTGTCATCGGCCGGCCAAATTCATCACTTATTGAGTGAAATACACTGAGCTAAAATTAATGCAGTCTAATAAAACAGTGCTGCAATAAATCTTCCTCTCATGAAGGTTATGATGTTGAGTTTTTATTGAAACTGTATGATCATTTTGGAAGCTGTAGGTTGTGTTGCTATACTGCTTTATACGGAGAGTTATTTTTTTCTGTTATTAGGGTTACTTTTATTGATATAAATGGGATGGACAACAAAAACCCCTACCAGTACAGTGCATTACAATTCAGCAGTACCACGAACTACAGCCTCTGAAAAATATAAAAAAAGTTCTACTTTTCAGATCAAAGTACAGCACATTGAAAAATCTCCCCAAAACCAACACAAGCCAAAAAATGTGCAGAAGCTTGGGTTGGAGATGTGCTGGGTAGCACATCTTGCAGTAAGAGCCCTGACTTTTCCTGTAACTCCATCATGAGGTTGATATTTTTGGTTCAGAGTGAAATGTTCACAACTTTTAGAAATGTTGCTAAATTTAGTACATGATGAACTTTTACAACTTTCCCAGTCAAATTCCATATCTGACATATCCTTCACTGCCATCATCGTCAAATACTTTGCTTTATTAGCAAATATCTACAAAATTAATGAAAATTCAGCCTCCACTGTTATTCATGTTTACTGCAATTAGCGAGTTTACAGTTAACACGCTAAATTAATATTAGCATGTTAACTTTGTCTTTGTGAACATGTTGCCATGCTGACATTAGTATTCCTGTCAAAAGTGTAGCTGCAGACAGACAGCAAAATAGTGAAAACACTTTTTTCAGCAAAATTTACTGATGAGGCTCCTTCATCGATTTTCTTCTATATATAAAACTGTCTTAAATCTATACTCGCTAATGAGATGTACCCAAAATAAAGAGAATATACAATATCAGAAAGATGTCCTTGAGATTTTGTACCTTATTACCCATAGATATTTATTCTAGGTGTATTATATATTCTATTTATTTAGATTTATTTATTTAGATTTTAAAAAACCAAGCAACTTGGGAGACCGGTGCAAGTGTTTTTCAACAAGCATCCGTCTGAAGTCATCTAGTTGAGAGGTGATCTAATTTACCATGTTATCATCTGCACAGCCATCATTTCACAAACATGCCTTATTTTTTGCTCTCTAGTTCAGCTCATCACTGTCAGCTCATCACTGTCTGCCATTATACTGAATCCAAATACTGGAAACTATCACTGTCTGAGTTGACCAGAGAAACTGGAGGATGAGGCATTTGGGGAAAATGAGATGAGTAATGAGACTTCCACGTTTAGGGCTAATAACATTATTGCAGTTAACACTGAGAATAGGCCATGGTAAATGTAGTTGCTTTTATTTCTTAACCAATCATCTCAAATGGACAGCAACTGATGTAGAGGAGCAATAACCCTGGAATGCATACCTATTTAACTTTTTGAGAACAGACAGAAGAGAGATAAGGAATGTAAAGAAGAGCATCTCAGTGCAGATTAAACATTAATGACAGAATCAATCAATGTGCCTGAGAAGCATTTGGTACTGATCACAGCTTCAACAGTGCAGCATCCTCTAACAAACGCAGCTGTGGACACAACAATTGCCATTTATCCACTTGAGTATCAAGCAATTATTCCTCCATGTCACAAAATGAAAAATATCATTGGACAGTAGTTTATAATGAAAGATCAACACACTTTTGAAACTGTACACTTGAATTTTGAAGAATAGTACAGTCCTGGTTAATATTATTGGCACCCCTTAGTTTTAATTAAAGAATTCAGAATATCCTCAGAAATAAATGCATATTGCCTGTTTTTCTTTAATCAGAATACTTAAATAAATTATATAAGGATTAAATAACGTGGAAAAAAAAAACAATTTAGCAACAATGACAGCCTATAAATGTTACATATGTCTGTCTAGAACTTTCTTGCAACTGTCTGATGGTAGTTTTTGCTGCTCTTCCATTGCAAGCTCTTTTGTTATGTTTTTGATAATAGCATTTCTGATGCTCTCAGACAGCTCTCTTGTCTTCACCATTTGTAAAAGAAACTCAAAACAATCTAACCCTTGTTGTGCACTAAAACCATCATTCATTGGTTAATTCAGGTCATGCGACTACTAAAAAATCAATTACAGGAGAGTCTTATTGTTTTAATTTGTTTACATGACAAATTTATATTCATTTACAAGGGTAAATAGTAGTGTCTGGCATAAATTTTTTGTTGTTTTTTGACTAACATTTTATTAAGCTGTTCTGATCATAAAAAATAGGTTCATTTGTATTTATTTCAAGAGATTCTATATTCTGTATCAAAATTCAGGGTTGCCATTAATTTCAGCCTGAAATGCACAGTTTCAATTACTAGAAATGATACAGCGTGTCTTTAAAGCTTTTTATAATCGCATTGGCTCAAATGACTATGAGAAAGGTGTCATAGCCCATATAAAGGATTCAGCCAGGGTTTTTAAGATAACCTGGCTGAATTTGGCCGTGACTCAGTTTCATGAAAGCACTGGCACTGGCAACATCTGATATGCATCAAAGGACGTCACTGCCTCGTATCCTCTGCAACCGTTGCCACAAGTAAACAAAGTTAACTAATATTTTGCATATTATGTAGCAAGTAGTTAACTAATAAGAATGATGAACTAATGGCATATTGATATATAGTTTGTCTATTAACCCAGAAGAACCAATGGTGACACAGGTTTCATAAACCCAGATTGTGGTGCATTAGTGGGCCATTTCAATTTTTCAATATCACTCGCAATTTTCTTTTAAAGAAACTTGAGACTGGGCTGTTATGGACTAAAATTACAATATCTGTCGTTGATTTTCTTTAAACTATCGAAAAATGATGTCTTGTTTTCACCATTTTGACAATAACATATTTTAAGGCTTACAAGGAAGTGAGGCATATCATTTGCAATAAAGGAAACAAAAAGAAATAGCAAGAAAAGGTTAGAGAGACTGCAGCAAACCGACTGAATGCATTAGAAGCATCAAAAAATGAACTTACAACCACAGATTTTGTCTTGTCTGTAATAATGAACCTATAAGGAGTTACTTGTCATTTTCACACATTAACAGTTGCACAAACAATTTGCCTCAAGATTCTTCCGTTATCTGGATTTCTAATTGATTTTCATAAATTATTGATTTCTAATTTATGAATAGCCCTTTGAGCTCTTTGAAATTATTCAGCATCTTTTAACTCACTGTTTTGTTAAAATAACTTGCATATTTATGGGTTTAGTTCAGTCTCACCACTCACTTTGTTTCCAGCTGCAGAGGTCCTCGGTATTTTTTTTTAAATTTATTTTCTATTATCACCCTGCCAACCCAAATCTACTAAGGTTATACCAAAAACAATAATAGATATGTGAATATAATGTAAATATTTCCTCATCAATATTATCATATATTTCTTGTCAATATTACTGCCAGACAATGAATATAGGTTTTACCTGATGGACTCATTCACTTGGCTTGCATAGCTGAGAGCCCCCAGTGAAAAAATGAGACATGTACAGACCTAAACTACAAATCCAAAGGAAAACCAACAGGGGAAAAAAAACAATATTAACTTATCCAACATCCTCATACAAGCAGAAAACAGTTCATTGCTAAATGCAATGCTGAGAGGTCTGTTTGAACCCATTTTCATTAACACATAGTTAACATCAATAAAGTAAAAACCTTAAGACTCCAACAGTTTTAATTATATTGATGAATACTTTTTGTCATAGTTTTCAGGAATCATTTTTTTCAATAGCAAAAACAAGACAATAGCTAACTAAAAACTAATTTCTGATGACAAAAACTATAGATATGAGATGAAAATATAGAGAGGGCAAATCCAGGAAGAGATCCAATCAGAAATGATCTCTGTGTGGTGGGGAGATTAGATGCACAGAACTGAATAGTAGCATATTGATCTACCCAGTAGAACGTCAGCTAGCATACACTGACTGCATATCTCATAAATTGTACAGAAATTCATCATTTGGGAGAAAGAGGAGAATAGACATATGAAAAAATTTCACATTTGATTTAAAGGAAAACAAGAGCCTCTGTAAACCATGTGGGGTGTCAGTCATCACCAAAATAACACCAAAATTTAAGTCACATCTGCAAACCAGTGATCCCAAATCTTATGCCAACGTTTTTTGTTTTGTTATTGTTTTTAATTTCTTTTTGCAAACTAACGTTATTTTTATCTGCTAACCCGAGCTAGTGTGTTTTTGCTAAACTTCAAATACAATACAACCTAAAAGAAACAATTGCTCTCCTGTACTTATTTTGAGAGTTGATGAACTTAAGTAAATTAAAAGATAGAAATGACATGTTAGAGATAATAAGTGTGGAGTTTCACTGTCCTCAGATTAAAGTAAATCTATATCAAAAAGAAGAATGTGTGTTTGGGGAAATGTAGTATACTTGATGTTGGACATAGGATGGAAGAAAGGAGTAGAAATGTTGTATATAGACAATTTGCAACAATTTATGCACATGTGTGTAAGTAGTAAAAAGGAGTGGATGAGAGAGACAATGATCAGAACTTGATTTTTCTTTACCATTTTTCAACCTCAAAGATACAGATAACCTTCATTGACAAAGATGGCTCACTGAGTGCAAATAAACCTAGTGATTCTCAGTAGGATAATTCAGCAGCTCCTCTAAGTGCTTCAAACTACAAAAATGACTCTAAAGAAAAATAGATCAAGGAGAAAGCCATAGCAAAACGGAATGGGTGCACAGGATTACCAGTCATAATGACTGAGGACGAGGAACTGCTCTAATGACGGTGACGGAAGAAAGGAGGCTGACTATTCCAAAGAAACTAAAATAAGCAATCTGATTGACAAAGATTGTAAACAAACTGGCTGCTGCCGGAAGAGTATCTATTGGCACTGACCTGTGAGCTAAATAAAAGGACCGACAGCTACATTTCTATTGAAGTAATATATACTGAAAAATGAATATAGATGGTTCTTCCTCTAGAAATAAGCACAATTTTGGTATAATAATGTAATAATATTTCGCTTCCTATGTTATACATATGTAGAAACCATGTAATTGTTCTTGATTCACATTTTAATGCACTAATGGCATTGATGTCATCACAATTTCACCAGTCTGAGAAGTAAAACTGTTATAGTCACTTCTATTGCCAGTGCTTGTTACTGGTTTTCATTATTAATAAAGAACTGTTAGAAGATGTTTAACAATTCTAGTAAATCTGCAGTAGACTAAATCTACTGCAGATTTAGTCGATTAAAATCTTGTGATATTCAGTCAACTAAAACTAGACTAAAACCAAAACAATTCTGATAAGTTAATTATGACTTAAATTAAATGGCATTTTCGTCAAAGTTAACACTGCATGATCGCTCTACAGGAATATCTTTCTCTAACTTTCTCTAACCAGTAAATGTGGCGTGTGACAATTGTATTAAACATTCTAAATCTTCATCAGTAAGTCTTTAAATAAAAGGCTGTGGTGTAGTTGAGCATGCAATATGGCCACAATGATCCTGGTTTGATTCCAACTGGGGGACTTTGTTGCATGTCATCAGCTGCCTCTTTTCCTCTGTTTCAGAGTTGCACCGTGGATCTTGTGTTCCAAGGTAACATAACCCCTTTTAAACACACAGGAGAAACCAGAGGGTGACTTCAGGGTGAGAGATTCCCACTGAGCTCTTGTTAATCCAAAATTAATTGCCCTCTGAAATATGAAACCAAGGTCACACTCTGGATTGATGCAAAGTGTGTGCTCAGCAGAATGCAGTCAGTACATCATGTTATGAATAAATGTGTTCTATTTTTTGGAAAAACAAAGTAGTCAGAGAAGAATAGAAAGAAAAGAAAAGAAAAATATTCTGAATTGCAAAGACAGTTCTATTCAGCTCTCAAGTATATAGTGTTCCCAAACATTTACACCCAAGCATTTCCATCCACTTCAAATATACCTAGAAGACTGAGGAACTTAACTGCATCGGTCTTGTTCTTTTAATGAGTTACTCTGCCAATTTATTTTCAGTTCATGAAGTTTGAAAATCTTAACATAATTGCTGCGCATGAGTTGCTGCGGGGAAGGTACTTAACATGCCAGTCATGTCAGATATTGTTGTCTGAAACAAAAAAAACACGAACAATATGACAGGATGATTCATATTATTTGATTGTATGAATCTGAAGTGTGACTTTACCCATTTGCAGGTAAAATTAAAAAAATTGATATTAAAAGAAAAATTGTGTTTTTATTCATAAACATATATATATAATTCAAATAAAGAAAATGTGATAATTACATTTATATTTATTTATTGAGTATTGACAGTCGTCATCTCAATAATATTTTCTAGTTAGCATTATTAAACATTACAAAAGGAAAGTATCAGCTGAGAAACAGTAAAATATCTAGCTGGTTGTAAACCCCTATCAGTCTTTGTGCAGTGTTGAAGGAACAAGAGCTAGAAGCAGGACAACTGGGGTTAAATGCAGTGTGTAAAAGCCTCTGGTGTCAGCTAGGGTGACCTGAAGACTTTGAATGCTTGCATATATATATATATATATATATATATATATACCAGCAATCACAAATGTCTATATTTGCTAGGAAAAGCCCGGAAATTTGGATATTTAATTCAAAAACATTGTATTAGTGTATTAGGCACATGAGTAAGGTATTGAATAGAAATGTCTAAAGATGGCATTAGAAATCAATAAATTGTTTTATTTCCAAATCTTCAGACATTTTTCCAAATACATTTCTTTTGTCATTGAACATAAGCCTGTCACTAGAGCAGAACAGATCATTATATGTATTAATTATATGTGTTAATTTAAGTTTTTTAATGTGTTAGTTTAAATTTAATCTACACTTAAATTATGTGTGTATATACCAGCATACACACACACATATATATGTGTATATATTCACTATTGCCGGTGATCTAAGATAGCCACTTTTTTTCAGTTATGCCAATTACACAGCAGACGTCTTTTTCTCTGAGCTTCTATTTGAAAAGGTGGTTAAAAAAGTGTAAACTCTCAGGTAATGAGCTTTGAATGCACTGTCACTGCACTGCTGATTATTGTAGGTGTTTGTTTTCGGCTTGGAGCGAGTGATTTCAGTGCTTTTTAAACTAGCTGCTTTTGTATGTTGCATTTCCTTGACTCTTCTGAAGTTTGGATGTTTGTCTGCAGAAAGGGTAGTTTCAGAGATGTCGGGTTTTTGTCAGGTTTAATCCATCCCTCACACAAATAAACACAAGTTACTATTACTAAACAAAAGACACTTCAAAAGCACAACCACACCACTATCCATCTGTAGCCTGTATTTCTACTGATGGAAAGTGGAAACCCTTCGCACACACATTAAGAAGGAAAAAAGCAATCAACAAGCATCGTGTGTGGCTGGGACTGGGAGAGACTTCTCAAAAGCTGCCAGGAGAAACTGGATGGAGCTGCTGATGAAATAACAGATGGAAAAACGATTTAGCATTGGTACTTCACCCATGCAGTATTTAATCCTAGAAATAATCAGGTATTGAAATTTCACACACACGCATAAACATACACACACAAACATGGATTTAATCAAACCTTGATTCTGTAAATGGGTCCATATTTCATCCATTATTCACACCACTAGATGAAACTTATGTCAAGAGCTTCATATACAACAAAATATTAATGATTATGGCTAGCTGGGTTCCCAAGCCGAGTTGGCTATTAAACATTTTTCTACAGTATTTTTATGGGGACAGAGACAGATGTTACAGTAAGGATGGTTGCATTTTAGTAAATGTAGCCACTCAAATAGTTTTCTAGATTCTGAGTTGTTTTCCAAGCCAATCAGCCCACTGCTTATGAGCAATAAATTTGGATTAAATGCAGGATGTATGCATTAATCTCAGTTTGTCGACAAATAATAACTAAAGGAACTCAACCTAATCTGGGAGCTCCTTCAAAAGGCTCTTTGACTGACGTCATATCAACAACCTTACCTCACTAATTCCCTACTGTTAGTGTTTCTATCAAGGATCTCAGTGACCACTACCCCAAGGCATGTATCAGAAACATTAAAACCCATAAGTGTAAATCTTGTTTTATCTGTAAAATAAGAATTTAATCAAACTATTTTTTTTAATTATTTTAGCTGCAACTGTCTAATAAACATGATCCAACAAAAAGGTTTAGCATTTAGAATAGGTCAAACCCAGGGTTTTTTCTTGTTGTGGCCAAAGCCATTAGTAAGAGAGACCGAGCTAGGATTAAAGCTAAACATGCTGATTTTGCATGAGATCTGCTTAAATTTAGACAGCTACTAAAAAGGTCCACTACATTGTTGAAGAAAGCCAAAACTTCCTCACTGGTCAACACATTGACAAATTCATACAATAACCCTCCATAATTCTTGAAGCCTTTAAAGAGCTGATGAGATACTAATGAGGCACCATGATTATAAAATGGGGTTTTCCTTTAGACCTTTTCAGATACTGAAGTTGTTATTTTACTTTTCACTTTCAACTCAAAGATATCTACTGGAGCACTTCAACCTGACCAAAAGCTCTTACAATCAGTCCCCCATTTATTGTCTAACAACTTACAGATATTTGGAAATCTAGTTTTGCCACTCCATAAAGGAGGCAATACACATGATTTAGATAACTACAGACACATGAAAAATGTTTTTGTTAAAGCATTGGACATTAAATACATTTTAGCCTGGCTTTAGACCAGGGCATAGGATGTTTCAGTCACCACACTATTGATAAATCACATAATTTCAGATCTTGATGCAAATTACCATCCAGCTCTGGTTGTTGAATTAAGCAAAGCAGTTGTTACAGTTCATCATGCTCATTTCATACACATAAGCTGTTTTTGTCAATGTGTGAACTCTGACATTTTAAGGATCCACAAAAGGCTTCCTAAGGGATTCTTTCTAGGACCCCTACTCCCTATATATTGATAGTATTTGTAGATCTGTAAAACATTCAAAAGATCACTTTTATGCAGATGATACAATTTTATATTTAGTAGCTTCTTTAAAGTCTTTGGCAATATCTGACATACAAGCTGATTTCAAGGTCTTAAAACAAGCATTTATTAATCAGTAACTAGTATTAGATCCACAAAGAAAAGGAAAAGCATGGTTTTACAAATGGCTGATGTAATTTTGTTATTCCTTGCCTTTAAATGTTGGACAGCTCAACAGCTGAACAAGTCAGATCCTACAAATACTTTGGTCTGTGGTAAGACAATAAGAGTGCTGTGTTTACATCTGTAATTGGAGTTTACAAGATGGATTTTGCTGCAGTCATTAAGATCATCTTGGATGAATTCATGGTGTTGACAGCTAAGCTAATTAGCATTACCTTACAGTAAATATCTATGTTAATTGAGGGGGATAAGCTAATGCTGAGAAATGTCCTCAAGGTTAATTAGAATTGACTCAGAGCACAGGATGGATGGAGGTTGCAATGCATAGTGTTACTACTACCGATGAGAGCAAAAAGTCTAGATTCTTAACTTTTAGCCAGTTAAACAAGCAGCGTAAGGGTATAAAGGACACTTGTTATGTCCTTACAGATATTTTCAGAAATTTTGTACTCACTCTGGAACAAAGGTGACACTTATAGTTGCCAAAATATTTTTAGTTCCCTCTGTAGACCCTTAAGTTGCTGTAATAAGTTTTCATTGTTTTTCATTTCAGCATTAATGATGCATCTTCCTCATAAAAACTAAAAGCTCTATTGCACCTCCTCATGAAACCTAATGAGAATACTTCACATTTAGTTTTGGCAGGTATATGTTGCCACCTTCTGGAAAACACACTTATTTTCTTTTATTGTAGCATGGAAAATCAAAGCAAAATCCGCTTGAATGGAAAAGGGGACCCACACACACATGCACACACACACACACACACACACACACACACACACACACATAAACATTATTTATTTATTTATTTATTTATCCATGTTATTTATTAAGATTAGAGAGCTTAAAAACTGGAGAAACTGGAATTACAGTAACATCCCTGTCATCTGTCTTTAATGGTCCAGGTTTCTTGAAAACACAGGCGGGATAGTGTGCTTCACAAAACTCAAAGTGAAATCTAGCAGTTACTAAAACTAAAAAAAATGTGTGTGTGTGTGTGTGTGTGCACTCCTCTAATTATGACTTGCTTTTCAGGACATGACATAACCCTGTTTGCCCCTTTGTCAATCTAAACTAATCATTGTAATGTAAATAGCATATTATAAAAGTCAGAGTTTGTTTTTAGTCTCTTTCTATCCTTCTATAAATCTGTATTTTGCTGACATTTAATTTCATTATAAACATGCACCAGTCATTAGTTTAGTTATATACATTCAGCATCATTATCATCACAGATGATGCTCCATATCTAACTGTAAAAATATGAATGCTGCAAAGTATAAAGTTTTTTTTTTACCATAAAAATGCAAGTGACCACCACCTAAAACTTTTAAGTAAACTGAACTGAAACGGAATACTCTGTAAAATCTGTTCAATAATTAATGAAAGTCATGTAAGTCAAGAGAACTGACTCACATGGACTTTCTGTTATGCTAATTTTTTTTTACTAGTTAGCAGTTTTAGGTCTGATCCCTCATGTTCTACAATGCCTCATTATTTTAGCTTCTGCTGGAAGGTTACATTCTGGATCAGGCTCAGGATCTGATCGTGGTTTTAATGAACCACTCAGAGATATGTTAAGACCAGACCAGGAGCAGTGATGCACAGAAGCATTACAGTGTTCTGGTCAGAAACTCATCATAGGGCTTTTAATGTTCTCACTGAAGTATTTGACACATACTGATGCTCTTATTCGGACATGCAACTGGGTATTAAATCTCCTATTTCCATTAAAAAAGAAAATAAGAGTTCTTGGCATGTTTAACAAGGATTGTGGCTGTTTATTTCTTCTAATTTTCTAATTAGATATTGATGGACACCAAAGAGACATGACCCTTACTAGACCTCGAAAGAGCTGAGACTTGACTTAGACTTGTCCTTTTGAGACTTGAGACTTTAGTTGGACTTGCCCTCCAAAGACTTGAAACTGGACTCAGATTTGGTCCAAAAGACTTGACATTTGACTTGGACTTGGTTCAGAAGACCTAAAAATAACTGAGTTGTAAGTTACCATTATTCATTCCTCCCATGTATGGGATAAAGAAAAAAAAACAACCAAAGTAATGAGCATATGAAGTATTCGGGAAACACTAGTGGTAGTGGATTTGCAGCCATCCCTATATTTTATACTACTTATACTCTTTTATACTCTTATCCAGAATGATATGGGGCTGAACACAGTAAGCTTACTTTCACTGATCAGTCACATTACAAACAACTATTTGTGAGGACCGGCTGATATAAACACCTTCAGGAGAAATGTAGCTGAAAATGAAAGATCCTCACACAACACAAACTACTTTGCAGGTAGTCTTGTATAGCAGCTGACATTGTGCTCTCACATTTTCTGTTTATCTTATGTTCAACTGTTAATGTCATCTAGATGCTGACAACATCACAATTTTTGTGTTTTTTGAATCCATCCATAGCTAATACTTCAGAGTTATTAGTTGATCTAGCCTGAGCAATTCCCCCAGTGAGTGACCCCACTCAACTTCATTGACATAGCAGTACCTTATTATGATTGGCTGTCATACATTTGATTGGGCAAATTATAATATGTTTACCCAAAGTAATATGTGAGACTAAAAAGTTGGTTTGTCTGAAAAAAAGAATGATCAAAATGTCCTATTATAATGAAGTAATTTCCAGCATGAATCACACAGAGTGCAAAGTACTTGTAGTGCAGTAAATTTATGCATAGAAATTTGATGTGCAGAATAACCTTCAAAGTTTGGGAGGTAAACTGAACAGAAACCAGTTGTGACAGCAAATAGCTTCACAATCTGCATGATCTTAAGATGACTAAAGTTTAGGTTATTGTCATAGTGAATATTTATAGCCCACTGTAGTAGAAAGAAATAATAACTAGAAATGTATGCTAATATTTTGAAATGTGCACAGTGTTTCAGTGTATCATCAAAGATTGACTGCAGAGGCAGAAAATATGTCTCAAGTTTGGAGCTTAGAAAGAAGTCGATCAAAACCAAGACTAAGTTGCTCAAGGATGAGACAGATCGATGAACAGCAAGATATGATTTCATAAACTGAACTAAGAATGTGTTGGAGTCAAAATGAAAGGCAATCAGCAGTAGTTCTCCTCATGAGCTACACAGAGTTCTGTACAAATGCACAGGGCTTAGGAAAGTCAGGAGCAGAGTAAATAGGTTCTAGCTGGGGTCTTTGAAAGGACACAGATATGAGGAGGGACACTTAATTGGTTTATCTGCAGATAAAGAGATTGGGATACTGGTGTCTTTAAGAGAATGTAATAAGAAAAGAAGATGACATTCATGAAAAACTAAAAAAATTCATATTATTACAACAACAAATGAACATAGTACTGTAAAAAGCTGAGAAATGCCATGTATAATTTCCCCTTTTGTCTCTTTCATAAATATAGTTTGAAATTTTGTCTCAGCATATGAATAAATATACAGTAAAAAGTGAAAGTAGGGTGAGAGAAGTTGTGACATTGAAGAGGTGATGCTTTAGGCTTTGGCTGACGTTATGTGTGAGAGTCCAAAAGTTTGCAAGTTTTACTCGACTCATGTTAGAGATCTCTGCTATTTAATCTCTCAGAATTAATTATTTAACACTGTCACGGTTGATGTTAACTTGCAGGGAAAAGACAAATGCAAAAATGTAGTTGGAGTGAATGCGAGGTAACATGACTCAGAGGTAAAAACAGCAAGTGTTCCAGCATCTGGGAAAGATGTAATTGTGAAAGACTGTTAATTAGTTCATAATTCATACTAAATATATACATATAGAGCAAGGAGTTAGTTTAGGCTGAGCACTGAAGTTGTGCTTGCATCAGCTGACTAGCATCAACTGCTTGTTCATGCTTCATCGCTCTCAATAGCTTTCTGGTTACCAGCTAACTAGTTATTTCCAGTTAAGTCTGTTCAAGTGTGATTTGAGTACAATTATCAAATCAGTCATGTGGAGCATCATGTGGTAGCAGTGAGATGCATAAGATCCTAAAGACACTGGTCAGGATCTTCAGGTAATGTTCTCATCAAACATCAGAATGAGGAAAAAAGGTGATCTCAAAGACTTTGACTGTGTCACGACTGTGTGTGTCAGACAGGCTGGTTTGAGTGTTTCTGAAACTGCTTATCCTAGAATTTTAATGCACAACAGTCTCTAGAGTTTTTACTCAGAATGGTCTCAAAGTCAGAAAAAACATCCAGTGAGCAAGAGTCCTTTGGACATAAACAACTGTTTGATGAAACAAATCTGAGGAGAATCACCAGACTGGCTGAAGGAAAGGCTGTGGTAAGCAGAAAAGCATCTCAGAAAGCACAACATGTCGAACCTTAGACAGGCTGGCTAAAACAGCAAAAGACCAAGTTGGGTTCATGTCCTGTCTGCCAGGAACAGGAATCTGAGGCTGTATACACCGAAAAACCCCACCAGCGAGTTGCAAAGTTCCATAGTGTGTAGTGCTAACCATTGCACCACTAGTAGATTATGTTTGAATAACTAAAATGAATAAGTAGTTACCACGAACAAACAGCTAATGAGTTAAGTTTTAGGTCAGAAGTGGTCAGAGCCCAACATACAGTCACTGAGGTTACATGCATAAGAAGCAGGAAAAAAGACATGAAGCATTAAAATAAACTGGAACCAGTTGGATTGATTGAAATAGTAATTGACAGAATGATCCACTTAAAAATTTGGCTCAAAGGCTTCCAATGTCGGCACACCCTAACATGACCAAATACCTAACAGGAGCAGGCCGATATAAAATGTATGTGGTAAAAAATACTATAAAGACACTGTCAATGGATGGAACTGAACCTTAGTGAATATATTTCACTTGTGCTATCACAAGGCAATATGTCTTTGGAGAAGGAGGTCTACTAGAAGAGGAATCTTTAGCTTCGTCGAAGTAACCAGGTTTATGTTCCTTTGGACACAGTATACGAACAAACCTTTGACTTCGGATCTTCTTAAAACCTAAAAAACGAATCAAACAAAATAAATCAACAAACAACTCACATTTCTAATTATCTAATAAAAGCAAACTGAAATAAACACACATTCTATAATGATGACGAACAGAGTAGAAACAGAGCAGAAGTTGTAAACTGCAAACATCACCAGACTGCACAAACGAATCCAAACAACTTTGTTTTTTGTGGGTTTAGTCGGTTTAGGGATGGTAATGATGGACAGCATATTTGTATATATGTGTCAACAAAGGCAGACTACATTACTGTGCATGTGTACACACGTGTACGGGTCTGTCTCACATACTAACTGCTGCACAACTGAATGCTTGACACGCCTGACAGAAAACAAATCATGTCAACCCAGAAACTTGGTGACAGACACACAACCGTCACACTCTAATGAATCTTATAAAGATAGACGCTGGAAAATGTTTGTCTGGCTTGGAAATTTATGGGAATCTGTGTAGCTTAAAAAAAGGTAACTTACTTATTTATTTGTTTTCCAAAGACCATAAATAAATTGTTATGAGTGTTGTTCCTCTACTGCTTGGAGAGAGTAGACTGATAATAGGGATGAGGATGATGATTATGTTGATGATGATGATAATGACAATAAAAAAAAAAAAACAGCAGTGGAAATGAATAAATTGATAGTGTAAGTGACAGTGGTGAGTTTTGAATTTTTCTTCATTTATTGATTGTTAACGACGGGCTGTGATGCAGTAGTAAGTAGTGTTAGCTATGCTGTGACAGACTGTGAAGGAAAACAGGCCTAAATATAGTAATAAATGGTGAGATTTTGTTTTTATTTTCTTTATTCAGTAGAATATTAGTAAGAGCCCCCCCTCATGCACTACAGTTTGAGCCCAATTAAAATATTCAAAACAATTTATATATAAAAAAAAAAACTGCTGATAAAAAAGAGCAGAAGAAAACCTCAGATCAGGTCATCTGGTAACCCAACAATGGGTTCAACATCGTGTTAGCATCCTAGCTACCTCTGGGTTACCAGCTACACAATAAAATCGACTGCCAGCAGATGCTGGTGAAGTTGCAGGGGCTTGAACTAATGTTTATGACAAAGATACCAACCTTGGACAAATTACAGTGTAACTGGTTTTGCCTTTTGGGCCTGGCCTTATTTATATATATATATATATATATATATATATATATATATATATATATATATATATATATATATATATATATATATATATATATATATATATATATTTATATATATACTGATGCTTTACAAAGATATTATTTACAGATTGTGCTGTGGTGAATGGCTGTGATTACACAGTTCTTGATGGCACTAGGTCCACCCCTTGTTATTGACGCCCTCCGTTTCAGACTGCAAGTCATTTGCACACCCTCTGTCTCAGCCCTGGCTAAGCTTGGCCAGTGCCTTTGTCTTCTCCATCACCTTTTCATGTATGCGATGTAATTACCTGTAGAGAAATTCCTCCCCTGCTGGCACCGATGAGGGACTCTGAATTTTATATAATAACCAGTGACCTTGGGAAATGGGAGCAGGGAGGGGGAGGCTCTTGAAATGTGCAAATGAAGAGAACTGTGCCTGCAGTCAGAAGCAGGAATCAAATTTCTATTGCACACACAGACATACTGTATATGCACAAGAAGACAAATGCACATATACTGCCTCCTCCTCAGAGCAGAGATAGAAAGGCAGAGCGTGGCCTTATTCTCTGTCACGATTCACCACCAGTGTGTGTGGGTTGTCTCCCTTTAAGCCTTCTTTTCTGTCATTGTCTACTGTCTCAGGTTGCCATTTCTCTTCTTCTAATTTCATGTCGTCTCACACAGCAGTTCTTTTCTCCTTTTTTTAGCCATTGTCTTTCTATTACAGCAATTCATTCTCCCCTGTCTAAGTCTTCCTCTCCCTTCTCATTTTCTTCATCTCTCTCTTTTGCATATCTGTGCTCCCATGCCCCTGTCATTTGACTGTGTGATCAGACAGTTCCATTTCATTTTGTTTGCTTTGTATTTTTGTTTTTTAATTGAACTGTAGAATAGCAGGATTAAACTGCGAACTTTTCCAAAGGAAAAGGAAAAAAATAAAGTGGTTTGTATTTGTGAGCTGTTTGAGTATCTGCCATCCAGGTTTTTTCAGGGCGACACAAAGCAGTATGCAATTTAATAGTCAACAGGACACTTAGCGCCGAAATTACAAGTTGAGGCTGCAACAGAGTGGTGTATCGGCCTTAAATGATAAGTTGTAGATCAACTCAAGTGACACATTTTCGAGCAATGCTCTCTTGTCCTTTAAACAGTAAGCAACACTCACTAGATCTACCTCACTGCAAGCCAAGGATTTTCCTGCCAACACTCCTATGACCCAGCAGGTGTATTCAGACTAAATACAAATTTAAGAGGTAGCACAACAAGTTAGTGCAAAGGCAAGTGGACACAAATGCAAATCAGTTCAGCACAGATGGAGCAAATTGAGGAAAGATGATTTCTAATTGAGTGAAAGATTTGTGCTTTTATTAGCCTGATAGTTAACCTGAGAGGCAGTTTCATTTCATTTCATTTCATTCTCCTCAGTCATAATGTAAGCCGATACCTGTTTGGGAACTACATTTCTAACCATCCTGCTGCCATGAATTTCAGACTACAAGGAAGCTCCAGTAGCGATTGTTAAGTGTTTCACACAACAAATGTCAGTCGTTCACCTCAGGCTTTTAATTTCTCACGTGCTTGTGGTTCCTGCTTTTTCTTTCCCTATACATAGATATTCCATAGATAAAAATACATCAGAAACCAACAGATTCAGTAACAATTTTTTGCAAAGCCACCACCCAACACTAAATTTGCATAATAGCCTACATACCTCATGTTTCACGTCATTATGTAAGACTAAATGAATGCACTATTTTTCCACACAGTCAAAAGAAATAGAGGAGTGAAATGTCCACATCCTGGTTGGATTTCAGTTATAAAATCCTAGCACACCACACAGCGTCTCTCCTGCTGACAGCTCCTTGAGAAGCATCAATTACACCAAACAGAGGAAGAGGCTGTTTCAGCGTTTCTTCTTCACAATCGGTCCATCCTTTTTCTAACTGAGAGAAATAGCCATCAGTGGGCTAAACACCAGTCCTGTATAAATCGCTGAACAAATCAGATAAGTGAGCAACTATTCAGAGGTCTGAACCCAGGCTAAGACTCAACTTCATATGCACACAAAGGCAAGAGGATTCAGGAGAGACAGGAATAGGGGGGGGGTGATAAATTTTGTTTTTGAAAGGTCGGTGAAATTCTGAGCTGCCACACAAATAATGCACACAAGACCACTATATAGACTCAGTTCATGCATACTTTAGTTAGATAGCAAACATGTTTAAGGTCAGTATATTTGGCTCTTTGCTGCAAAAAACAAACTGCACAGGCAGTCTACTGGTCAAATCCATGAGATAAAAGCAATGTCAAAAAAAGTATGCAATTTAATAATTTCATGACTGTTGGATAATGAAGTCCTTTGTGCTTTTAAAACGTAAAATTATCATCTCCTGCTGCAATCTTGTATAATTTTCTTTTAAAATCTCCAGACACCACATATGAGCTACATCTCTGGCTATAAGTGAAGCAGTGAGTGATGACTGACAGGATATGATACTGGGTCAGCATTAAAAATCATTGGACCCACCTAGTCATTTTAAAGTGGACACCAGTGTAGAGTTCTCCCCTGGTGCTACTTGAATACATATTTTTACTAACAAGATCTCTGTCACTTCCGTTCACTCTTCGCTCTCCCCAGTATAACAATCAAATTTCAGGTTCAAATTTCCCCTAGCTCAGAGTGAGGTACAGTAAGTGCATGTATTGCGCCTCACCCACTTGACACCCTTGCTTTAAAGCAGAAGAAAGGTTGACTGCTCCTGCTGTTAAGGTGCTTTCTCTGTTCCTTAATGAGAACATCTGAGGGAATGGCACTGAAGGGGGGGGGGGCATCAGTGCATGCTTGTAGGCCCAACAGCTTGAGTGTTGCTGCTCAGTTATCCTGGCAGCCTTGATGCTGCCACAGTAACAAGTCTAGAATAACGAGCTACTCCGCCCCCGTAAACCCAGTTCTCACAAAGTGTGTCACCGAGGGAAATATTAAAGAGGTCCCACTGCAGCCTTTTTAGACTCATTCTCAGTAAATACTTGATATTTGTAGCTGTCTGTGAGGGTTTTTCTTGAAAAATGAAATGTGAATGGCTCTTTCTGTCACCGTGGGTGTGTTTATTTTTAATTTACATATTAATATTCATATTTAGGAGTTTGACACAAGACATTTTAGCTTAAAAATGTCACAAATTAAATTTATATAGCCTTTTTGTCTTAAGTATTTTTAAATACAGGAGCTCGGGTGATGCAGAGTTCAATCTCTGGCTGTTGTCCATCTGGCTGGCAGGATACGCTCTCCAACAAAAAAATCTTCCAAAAACTGTTGGATAGATATGAAGCCAGTGAGGAATCACTGCACTAGCAACTCCTACTGGTTAGATGGGGAGTATCTGTGGACAGGGAAGGGGCTCTATATTGGAACGGCGTGAGCTTCTATGTGTGTCAAGCCTTCCTGGTGAAGCTTTTCCCCCCACAGCTCTCAAGAAATGAAAGATGATTCCATTGCTGTCTAAACTCTCGCTAGGCCAACAGTAGAGTTAGCACTTTTTCTTTTCTTTTTGTTTCCTTTTTTGCCAGACTCTACCATATGTGCCCAAACCTTCATGTTTTGTGCAGTCTGATACCTAGTGATACCTTCAGGGCTGCTCACTGAGTCTTGCAGCATGCAGTATTTATACTAAAGTCCATTTTGTCATCTCTTACTTACCTAATGTCATGAAGGAAAAAAGTTGAATACCCCAGAGAAGGCCCCTGGGAACAGCAACACAGATGATATTGCATTCTGGCCCAAAGGATACTTTTTCACATTTCACAAAATCCTTGGGAAAGAAATGTCACCAACACTTAAAATAGCTCACTGTATAATCAAAATGTCATGAATCGGATTCAATTAAAATTAAACATCTCAAATAGTTTATCTTTGGGCTTTATTCATGTTTTAAATGTGCATAGAGAGTCAGCCAACTCAGCCAGAGAAGAACTAACAACACTTTTTTTTTAATTTCTCATATAGTACTGTGCAATTTTTTTTTTGTTTCACATTTTGATCTTACAGCTTCCAGCTGCTGTCACATCATGCATTAGAATATACTATGTGTATTCCAAACAATGAATTAATTATATATGGCTGATACAGAAATCTCAAAGGACTAAAGCAGATAGAAGAAAGGATAAAATGAGTGAGCGGGTGGAGAGGTATGTGGGAGAGCAGTGTATTGATGGATGCATAGAATATGTGATAGAATGAATGAGTTCTTTGCATTAATAGGACCATTACAGGGCTCAATCTCGTTTTAAATTTGGCTTTTTGGGAGCCTTAATGCATATGATATTTGCTCCATTTTGTACAATTCCCATATGTTTTTGGACACAAATGAGGTACGCTTTCAGCCTCCTAATTGTATTACACTTTATGGCAGCTGATAGAATTTATCGCAAATAGACTTTAGTCTAAAAGTTCAACTAGAAAGACTATTTGGAACTTTGGAAATAGCATGGTGGAATACCTCTTTAAGGGCATTAGATAAAAAATTAAATAATTCAAATGGATAAGAAATAAGAAATAAGAATGCATTTGAGTTCATCAGTATTTAAATAGAGAAATGAGTCTATATGACTGGCATTCAGTACGGTCTTTTCTCTCTTTGTGTATTACCACCGTGGTCGCTTCCCTCCATGAGGGGGGCATTGTGCCAGATTGCAGAACATTATAATATGCCTTTAGTAGAAGGAGGAATATTAATTCTTTAAAGCTTTTATAAGATTCATTAATATATCCATCAGGTCCTGTTTTTCTTTAAAGTGGAAATTATCTCTTACCCCACACATTTTGTGATGGGCTCATTCAAATCCTCTGCCGTCGGCTCTGTTAAAACAGCTAGTTTTATATTTATCAAAGATTATGCTAAAGCATTAAAATCAGAGGAAGAGTTTGAATTTATATATAAGAATTTGTAGAATACAGTAAAAGATTCAGAAATTTCATCAAGTTTAGTAAGAGGATTAGTTGAATTACTAGATTTTATCTTTTGTACTATATTTGCTGAAGGCTCCTTTCTCAGTCTAAATTTTAACAATCTACTTGCCCTTCTACCATGTTCATCTTTGCTTGGTAAACCTTAAACTGCCTTCAGTCTTCTCTGCAATTAAAGTGTTGTATTCTTTTATGCATCTTCCAGGCTGAGAATTTGAATTTTCTTTGGAGTTTCTTTATTTTGTTGCTCTAAAATTTTAATTGTCAGCTACAGTTCTTGTTGTCCAGCTTTCTTTCTCTCCTCTCAGGACTTGCAAATGAAACAATATGGCCAATAAGATAATAAGATGTTCTGTTGTTATAAACGTAATGAACAAGAAGGGATTGGTCTATATCCTAAGTCCCATAACAGTTCTATGGGGGAATGGTCTGAGATTGTCAGTGGCAGTATCTTCAAGTCATCTGTTCTAGGGAGCTCAACCTTGGGAGTAAAAAGATGATCTTTTCTATAGGATGCATGCTTGGTCTTAGTCTTGTGTATTTATGGGCGCCATAGATTAAGGAAAGATTTAGTTCTGGGAACTATGTAGCCGTAGGAATTAAAAGTCCCCACTGTGCTTTCCTGTTTGTGTTTTCACCACATTCTGAACATTAGGTGTATGAGAGGGATGATGAACTGAAAAAATGATATTGTTTGAGATGCAGTTTTCACTCAATGAAACAGCCAGACAGAGTTTTCCTGATGTTGTATGTATTACTTTGGTGTGACTCTGGTGTTTTATTTAAATATAATGAATGAATGAATGAAAAGGAAACTCTCTCCCTTGTGGCTCCATTCCACCACATCATCATGTTTGGTTGTTTGCAGGGAATGCGGATGCACTGGTGAAGACTCAGCAAGACCAATACACCACGCAGCAAGAACGAGAAAAGTTAAATGACGACAAAACAAGAGAACTGTGGACAAAGTAGGAAAGAAACGCGAAAGAAGCAACATGATCTGAGAATAGAAATCCGCCATTTTATGCAATAATCAAAGTATAAATAATTACATGACTATAACTTTGGTTGCAAATTTCAATGTTTTTAACTTCTGGTTACCATTTAGGGGATTATTTTTTATCCTTACAGCTTAGGTCAGCTTATTCAGATATTTACCGCTTGTTCTAAACTGTATGAATACCACTAACTTTGAAGCACATATTTTCATGCATGTATATATGATTAAAACAAACTCACAAGTACATTTACATATGATTTGCAGTCAAGTCAGGGCTCTACACTTAAATTTATTTTGAGCAGCACAGGTATTTCTTTTTTAAAGAAATAACATTCATTCATCCCCTCTTTGAACATTAAACATAGAGTATGCATACACAGAAGGCAATGGAGAGATACACAGAGACGAGAAGCTGCATTCAACATAAATTTCTGATCTTTTAATCACATCCCTGGCGTCCTTTACAACCGATAGAACTGGTATCCCTAGGACCTCACACATGTGATTGACAGCTCACTGTGTGTTATTTCCCCCCCTAAAATTGTAATGCTTGTAGCTCACAAGCATTACGATTTTACATACATGCCGTCTACGTGGATGGAGGTCTCATAAAATGTATCCTATTAATATTAAACATGACCGAAGTCTATAATAGCTCAGACATGTATAAGTTGTATTTGTGTAACCTGATTCAGTAAGTCATTAATTTGAAAATAGTTAGTAGATACAAGGCTTTTACAAATTTGTGAACAGCTGGTGCAACGCATTCTTGGTGTGGTGGATAGAACTTTTCATTGTAGACAATTTTTAATGGAATGACTGACACACTGTCTTATGACAGTTTATAATAGTTATTCAGAAATCGGATTCAGAATTGTGTATCTAAATCCATTGAAATGTAACTGGTTGTGGACACAGTCCTTTTTATCTTTAAGTTAGTGGGAGATATTCCCCAGTGGCCGAATGCATCAGTGTTTCATAACCACAGATGAAAAGTAACTGACCCAAGCCAGCTTCAAATTTTAAGGCAGACTCGTACGTAAAAACTGTAGATTAGGGTCTTTTTAATTAGCAGTGCTGTGATGAGGAGGGTTTGATACACTGTGGTGAACATGGAAGATTGTTGAGGTGGGAGTGTACCAGAGAAAGCTTCTTGAGAAACAAGCAGTCATGCTGTGCTCCTCACACACACATACACATATACACTCACACACACACACACACAAAGACACACACACACACACACATCACACACACACACTCACACACACACACACACAAACACAAACACACACACACACACACACACACAAACACACACATACACATACATACAAAAAGAAAGAACATCTTTCTACATTTACAATCACAGGCACAATACCTACACAAGTGTCATGTGATTAGCATACAACCCTAAAGCTGAATTGCAGCATATATGGTGAGGGTGAGCACTGTTAGAGAAAAGTATTTAACCTTTAACTGATTCCCTTAATGTCATCCTGTCCAAGAAATGGTCAAAGCAAAACACGGACGGTAAGATACTGTGGAGCAATGCTGCCACCATTGGCTGATACTGAGAACAACAGTAGAAATAGTGAAAAATTAGGTGAATTATAAACTTTAGAAAATAAAGGCAGTCTTCCAGAGGAATGGGTGCTTTCAGAGTGTTAAATCATTGATACTTTAAGAAAGTAGTTCCCATCATGAGAGTCACTTCCTTCTAAAGGGATCCCAAGATAAATCTTGGACATCACAGTTGGTTGAGCAGATATTGTCACTGCAAAACAGAGAACTACTGCATTTATTTTAGCAATTTTCTCCTTAAGTTAACCTTCTGTTAAGTATCTCTGTAAATACATTTTTTAATTGTCACTATTTTCAGAAAAAAACACGTGTACACTCTTCAACAAAATCTATATAGCATCATAAGTAAACATTAAGTATAAGAATAGTAATTTTATAGTATTACAGTGTTGCACTCCAGTGCCATATCCTTTAGTTTCAGTTTTAGTTCTCTTTAGTATCTCATCAATTAAATCCACCACAGCAAAGCAGTAAGTTAAGCTGCTGCAGTGGGTCCAGATGTGTGGATGTCTTTTTCTTTAATTCTTGTAGGTGAAGGTACAGACAATGTGGGTATGGCTTGCCATCTAGTGACCTGCCTGTGTGCTCTTTTTTCCACGAGCCACACACACAATCATCGTCCAATCTTCAGGGAAATGCAGGTGCCATGCAGGGTGCCCTCAGTGGTGGTGAGGACGGGTGGAGGGAGGGTCACTTCCTCCAGTCAGTGCAGGAGGTGGAGAAGCTGTCGGCTTACTCGGAGTGTTCTGTCATGTGAGGTCCAGGAGAGGTCTTCTGTGGTGGCATCGATGGTCAGTCGTGTGTGGTCAGCATGTGTTTTTCTAAAGTCAGTGATGACCTCTTCCTTTTTTAGTCACACTCCAAACTGTTAGTGTGTCCATCTCTTCTCCTCCCTTCTGTAAGTTGTTTCATGAATGTGTTGCAGTCCTTGTGGTGGAGCTGGAGGTGTAGCTCTACATAGTTGGTGCAGCATTTTAGATCCTCAGCATTGTCCAAAACCTCTTCTGGTCCGCCCAAGAGGTGATGCTTTTAGTGACTGTGCCATCAACAGTCCACATACAGATGTCTCTGTGTATTCCTTCTTATCAATGCCGACCAGGTCCTGATAGGAAGCATGCTTCAATCTGTGGTTCTGAAAAGGTCCTTCAAGGTGGAAAAAGCCCCCTCTGGCCAGACTTAAATCTGTTTCTGGAGTAGACTAGAAGGTTTCAGGCGTGGTCTATATGATTGGAGTCACATCACAGATAACGTGCTCTGAATGACTAAGGTGGTTTGATGGCCGTGTTAGTTTTCTCTACCATGTTAGTTTTAGGGCATATTTTATGTACTGTATATGTATAAAATTCACTCATAAAATTAAGACCAGGACTAGTATTATTGTTGTAGCTGATCTGTGCAGACTGCTACAATCACAAAACAAACAGGGGGGACTCCTTCAGCAGATAGTATGGCTTCCAATTCATAATCATAAACTCCACTAGTGGAGATCCATGTTTAGACACAATCACAGCCTTCATGCAGCATTTGTCATTGATATGAGCACACAATCCACCACTCAATCTGTCAAGTTGCTGTATAGCCATGTTTCAGTGAAAAAAACACAATAGTACTTAATTTCATGCCATGTAGTCTGTCTATAAAGTCCCCTCCTGGTTCTCTCACACTGCTTTTGATGTTTTCTCCCACTGGTCGGTGTTGTTGCCTGAATGGGACCATCAGGGCCTGCAAAGTGCTGTAGGCCTAGACTCTACAACTCATGTAAAGTCAGATGTGGACAGACACTTGACCTTGTTTACACAAAATCAAACATCCATGGCATGATTGTATGTGCCAGACAGGCTGGTTGTATTGTTTCTGAAACTGCTGAACTCCTGAGATTTTAGTACAACAATCTCTTGAATTTACTCAGAATGGTCTGAAAAACAATACACATTTAGTGAGCTGCAGTTCTGTGGGTGGAAAGACTTCATTCATGAGAGAGGTCAGAGGAGAATGACCGAACTGGTTGGAGCTGGTAGAAAGACTACGGTACCTCAGATAACCACTGGTTACAACTGTGGAGAACAGAGAAGCTTCTCTGGACGAACAGTACAACACAACTTGAGGCAGAGTAGCACCAACAGCAGAGGACCACATCAGGTTCCAGTCCTGCCAACCAAAAACCGAAATCTGAGGCTGCAGTGGGAACAGGCTCAACAACCCTGGACAGTTGAAGACCGAGAAAACATAATCTGGTCTGATGAATCTGAATTCAGACCCAACCTGCCTTGTGTCAACAGTTCAGGCTGGTGAGGGTCGTGTAATGGTGTAGGGAATTTTTTCTTGGCACACTTTGGGCTACTCATCCAACCATGGTTTGAATGCCACAGTTTGAGTTTTGTTGTTGACCATGTGCATCCCTTTATAGCCACAGTTTACCAACCTCTAATGGCTACTTCAGCATGATAATGCAGCAAGTCACAAAGAAAAAGTCTGTTTAAATGAACATGATGATAAGCTCAGTGAACTTCAGTGGCCTCAGCAGTCATCAGATTTAATATATGTACATATATTACAGCTGGTGACTGGTGAGGCTGTTTTACATACAGTACTAATACTTATGGAAAGAACCAGTACCGAAAAATGACCATTTGCCATTTTTAAGTATTTTTTTTCTCCATTGTTTTGAGATTCCTATTTGAACCTGAAATCAGTTTTAAAATGCACAAGGTTCATGAACTGGTAAAATAAAATGAGTAATCTTTGTGCATATGAGATGAAAAATGGGATCAGAAGTAATAGAGTTACAGTGTTTCATCATATTTGGTGACATCCCCTGTGGAAAGGATTATAAATGGTAGCAAAGGAATACAGACAGTGCATATCCTGTATATACTCACACATCCATGGTTATGTATGCCGGACTTTAGTATGACCTGTGTCAATTATGTTCATAAATCTTTATGTCCATAAATAAATCGTCTAACCTGTCTTTTAAGCTGCTTTTGTATTAAATTTCTCCTGGCAGAGTACATCACAGTCAGTGATAGGAATTGACAACAGAGCATTTCTCACATCAGACTTACCGTAGGCTATGGGTATACATTGGCTTTAGATGCCAATGATGAGATACCTCACATTGTACTGCTTTTTTCACACTAAGCTTAACACTCCTTGTACAGAAACACTGTCTTAGAGAACATATGATTTACACTGGCATTGACCACAGGGATTTCTGCTGTGAACAAAAGCCTGTTGCAGCTTTCTGTGGCAGCTGCATTGGGATTATAACTGCATTCAATAGTGACTGAGGAATTTTAGCCTATATGCAAGCTGTTCTTTGCACCAGAGTAGCATCCTTAACAAAATCTGGCCAAACTCTTTCTATTAGTGAATTTATTTTTGACAATTTTGTACAGTTTTTCAAGGTTCATCAAGTTAATTCATCACATTGAAAATGTCTGAGCTACTGTTCATACTATGAACTAAAAACCTCAGGTTGATTATTTGCTAAAAAACCTCAGGTTGATAATTTGCTTCATTCCCTATACTGACATACTGTAGCTTCCTCTGTACAGGGTCATAAAAGCCACTGTGCCTGTTTTATTTGTCAGAAATCAGTTATTTATACAATTCTTTCTTGCACATTGGATTGGATTTCTAGTAAACAGTACTTTCTCATGTTATAAATGCTGGTGAGGAAATGTAAAATCTGCTTTTTTCTGTTGTTTTTCTTGTCCCAAAATTGTCGATCAAATTCATTACATTTTCAATTTCCATTACTTTTATCCTCCCTCAATGAGTTGAGAGAGGCTTTATAAATATTTAATTCATTCTGCTTATATAGTTCAACCCCAAGACGAAGAAGAGGCATTTTTGAAACAAAAATACCAAACAAATTCCCCAGTTCTACAACTTCAGGGGTAAAGAATTTTACTGTTGTCTATAACATGTCTGGTAACATTGCAACATGTTAGAAACAGAGACCCAACATTCCCCATGAGCAGCACTTGGTGACAGTGGCAATGAAAAACTTCCTTTTGACAGGTAGAAATGTTGAACAGATCCCAGCTCATGGTGGACGACCGTCTGCCTCGACCGGCTGGGTTGAGAGAGAGAGACAGAGAGAGAGAGAGAGACAGAGAGAGAGACAGAGACGAGGAGGCAGGAGGAAAGAGAGCGAGCATGGCATAATAATGGGACTAATAGCTATATATACTATAGTTATTCTAACAGGGCTAATTATATTACTAATAGGACTAAATGAAATGGTAACAGTAGTAATCACAATAATTAAAGCAGTGGGTGTTGATCAGTCTCATGGGGCAGTAGATGGTCTGTAGCCATGGATCCAGACTCAGGAGCATCAGAGGCAGAAAAACCTGTAGAAAGCAACAGGAGGAAGAGGAGAGAGATGAGGAAGCACAAAACTGCAGGAGAGAGGAAGGACAGTTAGTAACGAGCAATCTTAAGTTGTTAATGCTTATGGGGAGAGTGGAGGAGGTGGTGGAAAGGGAAGCTCGGTGCATCATGGGAAAGTCCCCAGCAGTCTAGGCCTATAGCAGCATAGTGAGGGGATGGTTCAAGCTAATGCTGATCCAGTTCTAACCATAAGATATATCAAAGAGGAAGGATTTAAGCCTATTGTTAATGTGGAGAGGGCGTCTACCTCCTGGACCCAAACTGGAAGATGGTTCCGCAGTAGAGCAGCCTGATAACTGAAAGCTCTAACCCAGACTACAAGGAAAACCAAAAATGTGTGAAATGAAACAAGAAATGATGAAGAAAACAAGCATTTTTATGTTTTAAGCATTTTTTTTCCTTTGCATATTTTAACATCTTTAAACTGCACTGTTTTACAATGCAGTGATGGTGCACAAATGGGGTCACCATGGAAGAGTCATCTAGGTAAGGTGACTTCATAGGGTGCAGACAGTTTTGTACATGCTACATTGCTGTTTGGTGACAGTGCATTAATAACTGAAGAGTTTTATTGTGCGTTTGCTGCAGGGGTTGTACTGACTAAAGTCACTTCAGAAATTAACAGTCTAGGATTTGCACATGGTTTCAAAACTACTACATATGACTGCGTATTGAATATGTATAAACAGAAATTTATTCCCAAAATAAAGCTTTTACACAACAAAATTAAACATGAAAACACACATGCTATCATACAATGATCCCAACTTGCACTACTCACATCACATGTTGAGTCAAGCTGTGGTAAAATTTCATTTAGAAAGCCAAACAACCAACTAATCTTTTATTTCATATCACCACAGACTCAACATTAGAAACTCTAGTCATTGCATAGGAAGTATGAAAAGTTTACCATTTCATTTCACTCTTCCACTTCTTATCTGCAATGCATGGATGGAAAGTGCAGACAAGATGCTACCAAGCATATTTCCAACTTCTTAACTTGCAAGGAAAATCTCTTGTGGCAGGACTATACTAAGCAGCATCACAGAGTGCGTTCTAGACCACGAGGCACAGGAACTGGTACTAAAACATTTACGAACCATCCAGTTATTTTCAATTGGATCTGACACATGTGACAAAGGAAATGAAAATGTGGTCCACCTACCTTTGCTTTTCACCAGCTGAGAGAATTAAACACGCTTGTTACACGTTTATGAAGATGACAACCAGACGAGTGAGGCTACTGCACGACACATCAGTGGAATTTTTAATGACAAAGATCTTAAAATAGATCGTGTTTCTGCTTGTTTTGCTGACAATGTGTCTGTAATCCTTGGTAAACACAAGTTGGAGCAGCTAATTCAGTGTGGCTGTAAAGGTCATGTAATCCCTAGTGTGAAGTGACAGTGTGAAAGTTTCTGAAGGCCCTGTCCTTTATTCTCTTATGTTCAATCCCAGAGTCGTTTTAGGAGAATATTAACCATATGTAGGTATTTTTTTGTAGAAAATGTAGAATTTTTTTCCTTGTTTTCCTTTTTTTCTTGAAAAACAGAGAAGATGTGACAGCTCCCTTTTCAAATTGTATTTGGAGATTTTTCTCTCCAACAACCACCAGAAATCAGAGGGAACAAACTTAATATTATTGTGGTTTATATGGTTTAGGTAAAATAAGTACTTTTTTAATGTTAGGGATGGTTACAATAATACACAGGTAGTTAAGGTTATGAAACAATCGTTGTCTTGCTAAATACCACTGAATGTCGGGTTTGATACGAGACACAAACAGCCATCTCCTGTGTTAAAGTTTTGTCTTTTGTTAACTAATCCATCCAACCTGACCTCCTCCCTCCACACAATTTGCTGTCCCTCTATAATAATGCTACCTGACCTCATCCTTTAGTCCCATTGTAATTACTAAAGCCATTAGATGGAGTTGTCAGATGAACATAAATATAGTTCATTCTGGAGCACTTGCTCAAATGACTGAATATGCTCATGGGCCTTGTGCACCTGATTGACTATTGAGATGGACTTGTAAATCAGAGAGGAGCACAGCTGTATAGATTTGACAAGCAAAGCAAGGCAGAGGTCCTCATAAACTTGTTTAATGAACATGACGATGAGTTCAGTGAACTTCAGTTTCTCCCCAGTCACCAGATCTGAATCTAATAGAAAACCTCTGAGATCTGGTACAACAGGAGATTTGGAGTATGAATGTGAACAAAGCTGTAAAATCTCAGATATAATGTGATGCAGTCATGTCAACATGAAGCAGAGTCAAGGGAAGGTTTTCAACATCTTGTGGAATCTATGCCATGAAGAACCGAGGCTGTTTTGAGAGAAAAGGGAGGAACTAGCCAGTATCAGTATGGTGTTCCCAATGATATTTTCAGCATTTGTCAGATAAGAAGAAAATGCTAGCAAACAACTTATCAGACTTCTTAAAATACAACCAGGAAAGTAAAAGTACACTAAGACAAATCTAAACTACAGTATATACTTTCGCTGTCGTGCATGATGTGCGTCTTACCTCTGTATGGTGTTTTATTGCCCGCTTGTTGCGCCTAATGCCTGTAATTTAATGCAGGGTCTTTGGAAGGCTTAAGCATCTAAATGAACAAATGCCGTAGCTATAAGTGTAGATGACTCCTTCATAATGCAGCAGTGTCACGGTTAATATGGGTATAGGAACACATTCTGTGATTATTGGTATTATGGAAGCTAAGCTGCTCTTTCATTCAGTCATGGTTGTAATTAACTGAAGTGCAATACCATGGCATGTGCTGTTATATAACCATGTATGTATTTCATATGTATTCTGTCATTTATAGTCCTGTCTTTCAGTATTAGAGACACTCAAAGAGACAGAGTGTTGAGAACACATTAAGGCAGCACACCTCCCCCAATGTGTATTCACATGTCAAGCCCCCTTAAATCTCAGTGTGTTCCCTGACAGAAATGTGGGAGTAGTATTTCTTCAGAGAGAAATGGACTAAGCCTGTTTGGATCCAATGCGCAAAACTATTGAACACATAGAAATTCAAATCTAAGCTTACTAGATTTGCCATTTACTAAGATTTGCTCAACAAGGAATAGTTGAGGTGTTGATGTAATAAAGCATAGATAATTTTTTCTGAATCCTTAGGCTGGACCAGAGATTTGGCATTTGACTAAAGTTTGTTTGACTTGTGTCTTTCTCTCCTTTTTTGCTCTTCCTGAAGTTTCTTTCTTTTTACGAGGATCAGCCATTAATTAATAACATTAAATACAGTGACTTTTCTTCACAAGAGCACCTGGTTACAAATCTAATGACTTTTGGACAAACCTTAGGCACTTTCCATAAAAGAAGGTCACCAATATTGCCCTGCAAACATGAGGCTGGGCTTTCCCTCCACAGGCAAACCCCTCTCTTGTCATCTTCATCTGAATGCACAGCAGCCTGGAAATGGCCCAAAAAGGACTGCTGATTAACATATAGTCTTATGGACTGTATTGTACTTGCTTCATTGTCTTTGTTTTGAATTTAGCTGCATTAAAATATTGTATATGTGACAGACAGACAGTAGGAGCAAAGCAGACAGATAAAGGGTAATCCAGGCATATACCAGGTTTTGACTTAGTCTTGTTTTGTTCCTTTGCAAACTTCTGAACTTTGTAGTGAAGATACAGCAAAGGTCTTCATCTGATGATGCTTCCAGGAAAGTCATGTGTGTCACTGCTAAAGCAAACAGGGCACCACCATTTCAGAGTCTGCTAAATCTTCCTGAAGGTCATTTTAAGTCAAATAGTGGTTTTAATGTGAGCAGTTCCCTGGGGAAAGTTTTCTTCATCTTCCAGACCTCAACTTGACCTTCACTATACCTGTTTGCTGCCATTTCTTAATTACATTTCAAACTGAGGAAACGGCTACTTGAAAAAATATCTTCTTATATCCTTCTCCTGCTTTGTAGGCATTAATTATCTTAATTTTCAGAGAGCTAGGTAGCTGCTTAAAGGAGCCCATGGCTGCTGATTGTTGGGACGAGGTTTGAGGAGTCAGAGTATTTATAAAGTTTTAAAATTTACATCACTTGCCCTTTTCCTAATGATGACTGTGAATAAGTCACAGCTCTAACAAGGTAATTAAGGTCTGAGTCTTTGGTTCAAATTTCTTGAGTTAAAGAAATTCTAGCTTGTTTGAATATTTAATTTTATGACTTCTGGAGATCAATTAATCTTCAACTAACTAAGCTATTCTCAGATATTTTGACCAGGGCTGCCCAAACTATTTTGTGTCACTGTAAATATACATATATATACATATATACATATATATCTTTCTTCCACAACATTTAAACCAGTGACCAGTTTTAACATTGTGGCTTATCATTGTACGTGACCAAGGGAAGCAAAGAGCACTGGACCAAGAACTGACCGTGGCTGCACACGTTGATGATGTTAGGCGACTAGATTGACAGCTCAAGCAAACTGGACTTGGTTGGGAACAAAGAGTTTTTAGAGTAGAATGTAATAGAATAGTGCAAATTTTATTCAAATTTCTAGAAAATAGATAAAAGAAAATGTGAATTAATGTGCACTTCCATTTATTGCTGTAATGTTTATACTAAGAACTGGCCTCTTCAAGATAATCTGTTGATGGTACAAATTCTTCAGCTGAGTGACATTAAATCACTGCAGAGGAAGAGTGCATATTAAAATTATGTAATAAAATATTTTTATTTATGTTCAATTTACTTGCTACTGTTGCTTCCATTGCACTCTACTGCCTTTTGTTGTTATCAATACACCAAGTTTTCCACATCAGCTAACCATAAATAGCATAAATGTGATATTTTGACTTTTTTTTTTATTTCTGGTGTTTCCAGTCCAATGCACATAGAAACAGGTGTATGAAAACACACAAAGTGGGGGGGAAAGTCTTGAGATTGACTAAAGTACTATAGCTATGCCATATAATTGAGGAAATAAATTAATTTTGATCTTTATATATTACTCCTTGAGTTATGTATACACTCAGCAAGCACTTATAAGGAACACAATACTGATACTGGGTAGGGCCTCCCCTTGCTCTCAAACAGCTTCAGTTCTTTGTGGAGTGGATTCAGCAAGATGGCTTGGCCCGAACCATCCACTAGTTATGCTGCGATAGGCCTAGACTGCTGAGGGACTTCCCATGATGCATCAAGTTCCTCTCTCCTCCTCTCTCTCTATCTATACACATTCATATCCCTTCAGTGCTCATTACTAACTTTACTTTTTCTCTCTCACATAGTTCTGTGTTAATATTATTAACAAGGCCTGCTCTATATGAAAAGTCCCCAGAGATAACTTCTGTTATGATTTGGCGCTATATAAATAAAATTGACTTGACTTTCTAAAAAATGGGCACTAACATGCATTTGGCAAAAATAAAAAACGACTCCTGAGATGTCCAGCATGCAAGCAAAAACAAATAATGTAACCACTGTAAATGCAATGCTGTCAGTTTTTGGGGTTTTTTTTGTTTTTTTTTTTACAAACTATTTTCATTTACACATAGTGAACAATCCTAAGACTTCAGTGCACTTTAAGCCAGCACATTTAAATGATCATGGTGTTTACTCTCATTCACTGTTAGGAAGATGCTGCCAGCTTACATCACAAGGCGCAGGTGGCAGGCTTGGAGTTGAATATGGAGATGATTTCGTCATAATCTGGTGAATCTGCCAGCTCACAGTTTGGTCACAGTAAAGTCAAGTCATTAATGAGAAGAAACATGTTTTAATCCTGTTTGTTGTAGAAAACATTCCTCTGCTGTTCTAGCCAAATCCTTGTTGCATGCACTTCTTCTTCCTTCACCCTTTTTTTTAAATATATTTTCTCATTAGCCTCCACACATCAAAATCTGAATGATTCTTGTTTTTGACTTCATTAGAAATTGGTAGAATTAAATTCATTTATTTGTATTCATTAAGTTTTAAAGGATATATCATTTACATACCAAAAACTGTGTACAGTAGTAGTTTTCAACCAGATACTCATCCTCAGTGGCTCTAATAGACACAAAGTAGGAGTCCTGCTGAGAGACAGTTTATTACAGATGTCTCATACATTCACTGTTTAACTGTGTGTGTGTGTGGGTGTCTCACTGATTGAGGATCCTTATCTTTTGTTTACCAGGGCCAGAATCCATGATTACATTACTAATAATAATTGTGCTCCCATGTCCTCAGACACAATGAAAAACAAGTGGCAGAGAATGCAGAGTAAAGTCTTTTCAAAAAGACACGATTAAACTGTTCTAGAAATGATGGAAGAAATCAAACACATATCCTGAGCAGACAGAAATCATCAGCAGAAGTAATGAGTTTTCATTAAACCTCTGTAAGAGCCCACAGCCATGCTAGTAGTAGTAGTAGTAGCTAACATCAGCATGCTCACATGCTCTTAATGACAATGCCAACAGATTGATGTTTAGCAGGTATAAAGTTTCCCATGTTCACTGTCTTGGTTTTGCGTGTTAACACACTGACATGTGCTAAATTGCACTAAACACAAAGTATAGCTGAGGCTGAAGGGAATGTCATAGGGTTTTTAGGTATTAGGTCATAAACCAAAGTGCTAGGATGATCAAACCGTCTATTTAAAGTTGCATTGCAGTCCAGTAGTTGGTGAGGTATTTCAGCCAGTACCAAAGTGGTGGCATTGCCAACACACTGCCAAAACTAAACTGATTTATTAAGCTCTCAGTAATAGAACTGAAGTACACTGTTGACAGCAGTTACCTATCTCCAACTATTAGAATGGGGGGTCGGGGCTTTTTTAGTTTTCAGCAGTTCCATGTATTTTTTCAACCTACAATTGAAGACCTCAGAGGGAGTTCCTTTTCTTCTGAAAATTAATATTAGCCCGGGCCAATTTGCAGCATCCAGTTTCTTTAACTCTGAGCAGAGCCAGCACCATAATCAGAATGTCTTCATAATAATCAGCAATCATCACTCAGTGACCTTCATGATGTTCTTGAGGAAGAAAAGCTGAGATCAAGCCCCATGATCTCATCTACAACAAGTCTAATTTGACTTTTGCTCATTTTTACTTTGATATTGTATCCATAACTTTGAAAAGTCAGTGAATTCTATGTCCAGCTATAGTATTCTCTTATATTTTTCCACAAACTGTAGATACACCGATTTAGGGGAAAAAAATCTTAAGAAACTTTCACAAGCAGAAAGAGGACGGTTGTGTTCAGAGGGAAATTCTATCATGGATCATGTAATGACTACCAATGAGAAACAGGAGTGCAAAATGATGTTTTCTTTCACCTGATGAGAGATGTATGATGAAATTGTTTTAGAGGGGTGTTGATAGAACTTCATTGTCATCTTGGAGGTGCTTTATTGGGTTATATTTGTGAGGGTAGGCTAAATAACAGATACACCTCTCTGGATAATACAGCACAATTCAACAACACCACTACAGCTTCTAAAATTATACAGCTGAATCAGCACCTCTCTAAAACAGTTTCAATAAAAACTAAACATCATAACCATGAATGAGACTTTATTGTAGGACTGATATATTAGACTGCACTGGTTGTAGCTTGAGAATCTAATAAACTGCCAATTGGGTGTATTGTAATAATAGTAAAAAGAAGCAGATTTAGAATAATAATTTATACTATATATCGTCAATAATTTTACACTAACAATAGATCAGATATCTGTGAAGTGGTAACAGTTTTGCTCTTAGTCATTTACCCACTGAGAATTATCACCCAACTTTGTGGTTCCACTGCATGATGCATCCTCATATGTAACTATGACACCTATCTTCCATTGTCATTTTGGCTGGGTCTTCCTAGTAATTGTACTGGTTAAATAAAAGTAAATAAATATATCTTACAAGTTTCACCTTGTCATTCAAACAATTGTTGATATTAAAATGTTGATTGGTGCAGCTTCAAATAAAATAGCTTTCTCTTTCTGATACAGCAAACAAATCTAATTCACTTCATGTCCTCTCCTTAGTAGGTGTATTTTATATTTTGATGATTGCAACCCCCTATTGAGTTGCATAACGCAGTCAGAATGCCACTGGCTCTCCAGCAATGTAGATAGAGAACTTGTTTTTTATACAGCCAATTAAATGATTTTATTTTTAAAATGCACACAGCAGTTAACATCACCATTCTGTCAAAGGTCGACTCCCCCACTGACCAATGCTCCACTCAAACAATACCAAAAGAACTGGAAAACCTAGAATTTCAGCTTTTTGAGAGTTCACACATTAGACTAGAGAGCCAAATGGCTGCTCACCTGTGTATCATTAAACAGCTTTAAAAATGTATAATGGTGACCAAAAGAATGAGAACGCGAACGAAGGAAGGAGTGACTTGTGATGGTTCGGGCATGGGACCAGGATGCCTTCTCAGCAACTCCCATTGGAGGTTTTCCGGGCATGTCACACTAGCAGGAAACACCTCAGGGTCCCTCAGGAGGGACAGGGAAGCGTTGCTGGGGAGAGAGACAACTGGAATACCTCGTTTAATCTGCTGCCACTGCAACCAAAACTCCAGAGAAGTGTTAGAAAATGGATGGATGGAAAAAACAAGAATTTAAAAATCATTTTGACATTATGCAAAAATGGTTGACAAACTTTCAGTTGGTTTTCAAGGACTCTGAAAGCCAATACATTCCTCGCAGTGGTGGCTGGTGATCATTTACCTGGTTGGGGCTACATGAACTGAGGGCTGCTTCTTTCCCACTAACAATGTTTTTGTCTTGCTTGCTGAAATTAGCTTTAGCTACAACTAAAGACGACTGCTACATTTATAGTTAACAGTTAAATTAGTAAAACAAACACCCTCTATCAGAAAGTTGGCTACTTCATCCATCTCTTTTCTCACTGTGTATAAAGATTCTTGGGCTTTAAAAAAACATTTTTATTAATCTAAAGTCAAAATAAAAGCTCAATGGACATTGATTACTGTTTTTTATAAGACAAAATTAATCTATTGATTTGGTTATTATATATATATTTTTATTCCTGCTTAATGCCTAAAGACTTACTGTTCTGTGATAGTTACACCAATATAAATATGCAGCAGTGCATATAGAAATGGAAACAGTCCACAGTTTAGCCTACCATACTATATTGTTATCAATGGGTTTCCTGTCTATTAACAGAAATATTTCCACAATGTCATAACAGCTTATACAGCTATTTTCATTACTTAAAAATAAGGCACTGAAATTACAGTGAAATTACTGTTTATATGTGACTTTGTATGCAAAAAATATCCTTGCATTTCATACCTTTTAAATTTATAAATGGACCATATTTATATAGTGCTTTTTTAGTCTTTTTGACCACTTTTTGACTTTTAGACTACTGTCACATTCACCCATTTGCACACACAATCAAACAGTGCTTTTTCTACACATTGCAGCACATCTACAAACACACACTTTCATTCACCAATGATACATATGGGGCAATTAGGGGTTCAGTATCTTGCCTTAGGACACTTCGACTTGTGGACTGGGCTAAGATGATACACATTCCACTGACAAATGGCAGCTTGTATCAGTGGTAATGCTAAATGAGGCTATACACTGAGAGCTAGCTCCAAAGGAAGAGAGAAATGACCAATGTGTGACCAAAAACATCAACTGACAGGACAGGTTAAATAGGTGATGTTTTTTGCCAATGCACACAGCAAAAGCACTGGCATGCTCATTCTGGTGATTATATTTGTAACATTTGCTTGTTTGATAATCCTGATAATGCTCTGTACTCAAATTATACAAGACACCAGATATATGCCAGATATGCTACAAAAACTCATATTAGAGGCTGCTGTGTAAACAGACAGAGCTTCCCTCCTGACAAACTGCATCAGTACAGGATTTAATCAGTGTTACTGATCAGCCACACAGAATCATGAAAACAGACTCTGCATGCTTGTTAATTTTTACATAGGCACTTGTTAGGCACAAAAACAACTTTCCATGTTCGTCTCCTCATAATTTCTCAATCATTTTTGTACATTTTCTACCCCATGCCTGCATATGCATCTCACTGATGATGTCACTCTGGAAAACAATCTATTGACTTCTCCTTTTAGTTGCATTGTTGCCATCTGCTGGACTGGACCAGTGAAGCTGGAAAGGGATAACATTTTGCTAAAGGTAGTGTGTAGTGAGTGGCTGAGATAGCACCCATTAGAAAAATACAAAATAATATACTAAGTAGAGTCATGTTTTCTTTTAATTTGATTTTATATAACTTCATTTTCTTTGATATTAAAAAAAGCTTAAAACATTAAAAAAAAAAAGAAAAATTATTTCTCATTTCAAATATTTGATTATAGTTTATTAAGCTTGCTGACTCTTAATTAAGTTTAGTGGCTGGTGCGGCATCACCAAGATTGACTACACACCACTGATTCTCTATTTAGATCCCTGTTCTGTTCCATATGTAATAAGGAAGCCAGGGCAGGGAAATTATATGTATTGTACTTGTATTAATAATAATATAAATCTCCCATAACACACAAATAGATACATGTTTTTTTTCTGTATCGCAGACATTTGCTTTAGTGCACATTTTAAAATCTCTAACTGTTATACCTCTCATTAGCTTTGTTAAAGAATTGAAGAGTTTTTGAGGCCAGTGATTTTGAACCTTACATTTGTTAGGTCTTTATATTTTTTTTTTCAGCAAAATGGCATAACTTGTACACTCTTAATAGCACATCTTGTATTCTGTTGTATTTTCTTTGGAGGAGCTGGTGGAAAAACAAGACAATAAGGAGGTGCTGCAAAGACCCCAGTGAAACAGTGTACATTCTGCAGCAGAAGCACGCTCCAGCTGAACCACAAACCAATACAAGTGCACCCTCAGATTGTTTGGACTTTTCATGGTTTAGCATATATTCTAGAATAAGGGTGCGTCCTCTGGGACAGATGTAGTGAGCAAGAGACCGTTGAGTAAAAAAATAGACTGCAGCCACTGGTTCAGGGTACATTTATCAGAAAATAAATAAACAAAAGAAAAGGGAAGGGGCAGAGACTTGTGTGTACAGTGAGCTTCTCTTTTATATTCTGAGTGTGTGCTTGTAAGTGTGGCTGGTGTCTGTCGTTAGGTACCTTGTGGTAACGGCAGAGTGCAGCATATAAAGAGCCTATTGACATTTCACTGTTTGCTTTTTCCACTCCAGCCAAGCACAGCCTCTTGGGCTACCATATAACAAAAAAACAAAGACTATACAAAACTATTCAATGGGGCCTCTCCGTACCTCCCTCCAACTCTTCTGGCCACAAGAGTGCAGCACACTAATCTAATATGCAATACTGAATTAAAGCAATATCTTTCATTATACTCCAAAAACAATATGCTGCATAGCTTATAAGTTCTGAAATCAAAATGAGTTTTTACTCAACTTTCTTTGGTAATTGCATTGATGATGTATTTTTACATTAAAGGAACAATGATTTACTGACTCATATGTATATTGTATCAGGACAGTAGCAGAAAAAAACTCTGGAAAAAATACAAGTCTTTAAATCAAAATACAAAACAATTATTAACACCAATAGGCACTAATAGCTGGGTAAGTTAACCAACCAAACTGTGGCAGCAAGTCTTTCCAAAGTCAACAACAACAGGAAATAGGAATCAGGAGTAATATCAACAGGCTAAGAGGCTAATATGTTAACAAGCACTGAATCTACTGTCGGACTTAAGTGCATGAATGAGTCCAGCAAGCCCTGAAGTTACCTGTTGATCTCCTGGCATTCTTGTTCACAGCCACAATGGATTGGAAACAAACTAATAAAGGTGTGATTGAAGGGTAGACTTTCAGCTTTAATTCCAGGGCTATCACAAAGATAATGCATTCACTGTTTAGGCGATTTTTATACGTAGTCCCTTTTGACTGCTTCATAAATAAAACAATTTCATGTCCAGGTGTTTCTTGTTATTTTATGACAAATGCAGCAGATAAAAGAACTGGCATTAATTCCAAATGTTGACTTTGCATTTTCTAGCTGTTCATGGGGACTTTTAACATATATTCCAACTAGATGTCAATGCAAATGAAGGAAACATCATTAGGCTGAAAAAACAAATAAACCAATTAGACAGATGCAGAAACTTTGGGAGTGGCCAAATCAACTATCTGGTACATTTTTACAAAGAAGGAATGAACCGGGGAGCTTAGCAACACCAAAATGCCTGGAAGACAACGGAAGACAACTAAAGTGGATGGTTGCAGAATTCTGTCCTTGGTGAAGAAAACCTTTCACAACATCTAGTCGGGGTAAAAGCACTCAAGAGGAGGTATATGTATCATTGTCAAAGTCTACGATCGAGAGACACTTTCATAAATGTAAATACAGAGGGTTCACCACAAGGTTCAAACCACTGGTCACAATCTAGAACAGAAAGACCAGATCAGATTTTACCAGAAAACATCTGAAAAAGCCTGAACAGTTCTGGAACAAGATTCTTTAGACAGATGAAACCAAGATAAATTTGTACCTGAATAATGGGTAGAGAAGAGGATGGAGAAGGAAAGGAGCAGCTCATGATGAGGAGCTTTGTATAAAAATGGCTCTAACTCCTAAAAGTTTTATGTAACATTTTTCTAAACCATTTGAAATAAAGCTGAAAGTCTAGACTTCAATTTCATCTTGACTTGTTCGTATCAAATCCATTGTGGATGTGTACAGAGGCAAAATTGCAAAAGTTCTGTCACTGTTCAAATATTAATGAACCCAACTGTATTTTACTTTTTACATATTTTTTCTCATTGTTACCAAATTACCACAGAAATGTTGCCATATCTAATTCCAGGTTCAACTGCGTTTTTTGGGATTAAGTTTGATTTATAGATCGAACACTTTGGTGAAACTTAAGGATATTGTTGGGGTCAAGGTTTTTAATCAGCTCTTAGACACAAGCTAAATGGTAAATGAAGTGTACTTATATAGCATTTTTCTAGTCATTTTCACCATTCAAAGCAGTTAGACTACTATGACATTCAGCCATTCACACACACATTCATACAGCACCTTTCTGTGCATGTGCTTTTTATACACACACACACACACACACACACACACACACACATTCACACACCGATGATACATAAGGGGCAAGGACACTTGTGGACATGCAGACTTGAGGAGCTGGGGGTCAGGGGATTGTGGACAACCGGCAACACCCCCTGAGCCAAAGGCTCAGCCCCACACATGCCTGGTTTGTTATTTTACATTGCAAATTTCATTTTTATTCCATTAGACTATGTTTATTTTGCCATATTTTTGGCACATTTGTGCATAAGAAACATAAAATCATCCTTTTCTGTATGTATTTTTATCAGAATATATGACTGTACTTCTTGCTGGATATGAAAAATTATTTACCCTTTTGATGCATTCCCTCAACAAACTATTGAAAATGTATTGAAGCTTCAGACATATTATGGATAAATATCAGTGAAGTGTAGGCAGACTAGAGAGGCACAGTGATAAAACAAGTTTCTCCAGGTCAAACAAGAAAATCTCTCCTGGTCTCTTTGTCTGTGCATTTTAGCTCAGTGAAGATACTGAATGACGACAAAGGGAGCGGTCGCACTCCACAGCTGAAGCTCCACTTGAGTCTGTAATGTGGTTCCAAGTTGTAGAACTTTCTGATGTAGTAGTTGTTCAAGTTACTGAAGTTAAACTTGTAGATTGTTGTTCTGCAACGTTTGAGGGTTTGTTTTTCTAACATTAATTATACCAGATGAAACGGCAGAGAGAAGTGTGCCAACCCACCTCTATCCCCACTACACGGAGAAAATGGACAGCAATAACGGAACAATGCTTCAAATTTAAATGAATGCAAATTTTAATCACTCTCCAGCCAGTAGAGGTATTTAAATCGGATTAAAAATTAGTATTGTCTTTGAAGCAGGAACGCTAGTAAATCAGTCTGCATTTATCTATAAATGAGTATGAATGATTTTTACAGTATCTGTTGTCCACAGCTGCTTTATACTGTATGAAAAGCTCCTCCTTCGGTTCATTAAATCTCTGCAGCATACATACTGTACTGTCAGTGTTATAGAAGTAACATTTGAATCATAAAGTTTCCCTTCAAATGCTGCCTTGCTTGCATAGTGTTTTTGTGACATGGTGCAAGTGCGGTCAGCTTAATGAATATGCTATAAATGGTCATGATCATTCTTGCTAGGCCCTGAAAAGAAACCCAGGTAAATGTTTATCTTGCAAAAACCATGAATTTTCTTTAAACTTAAAAGGAAACGTAAACTATAAAATTACAGCTAAAATGAAGCTTACCCCGGCAATGTTCTTCTTTGTTGCCTGCTAGGCTGGAACTATTTTACACATACAGAGGCAACTGCATTTGTGCTGTCTTTATGCTTATGACGACGGTCATATTTGACACAAACACTCATAAAGAAATAGACATGTTGTTTTCCAGGGAAAAGGTTTAATCCTTGTCATAGTGTACATGGTCATGGTCCAGAACTGCTGCATTGATCACAGCCGAGAGGTGGCTGCTTGATTTATGAAAACAGACACCAGAGGTCACAACCATGTTTGGGTCACGTGTTGGACAGACTGCATGGAGGCTACTCAAAACAAGATAACTGAATATAGTCTACTGACTGAAGGCTGGTTGATTTCGGTTCATCACAGTCACTATGCATCATTAGGAGCTCACTTGATTCACTTGAGTCAAAGATGTTGAAGAAAAATAAAATCAGCACAGTTAAGATATGAACAATTGGGCAATCTCTAGAAATTAGGAGACAAGTTAAATTCTCTGAAAAATGAAGTCAAAGTCGTAATCAAGGTGTTTTCTTAGCAGACAGAGCTAAAAATTTTGTGTTAAAAAAATGTAACTGCGAAGGATTTCCTCATTCTGTGGCAGTGAAAAACAGCAGCATATATTTGAAGGTTTTTTCAAGAAGCAGCACATACAGTTGGCCAGACTGCGTAATGTTTTCTTCCATAAAAGGTGGTTATATTTCTTCTACTTGATGGACACTGAGCATTTATCACAATCAGTAGGTACATGTCACGCCAAGTTTGGATTTTAGAAAATTACATGTCATGGTCAGACTCTATATTTCAAGTGAACATCAATATACTGTATGTGACTGCAAAACATCCAAAAGCAAAAACATTTTCAACATGAAGATTTGCATACAGAAAACGTATCCGCCAAACAGTGAGCCCATGACTTGACCCCACCCCACTAGCCGAGAGAATGAAACCCAACAAAATCTAAATTCGACCACTCAAACAGTAACAGTATTGAACTTAATGCATGACAACAGCCCGTCAGCTGTCACTTTTAACAATGCATTTGTTCTACACACAATGTAAAGTGCAGAACATGAAAACATGACGTGTTGCATCTATGAAAGAAATTCACTTCTGAACAGCATCAAAACCATCATCAGTGTGAGGCCTGAAATGTCTGATTCCTAAGATGATCCATGATCATTTTAGGACCCCCCCCCATATCTGGAAAGTTGAACATCCATATAAAATATAATATAATATAAAATATATTATATTATATATATTATATATATATATATATATATATATATAAAATATATAAAATATATAAAAAAAAAAAAAGGATAAAATCTAAAATAATTTCCAATCACAGTGCAATAAATTATGAGAAGATTAACCCAAACCAATCCACCATCTACTCAAACTGTGAGCTGAGATCAGCTAACCAACCAGAGACCACTAAGAACACTGCAGAGAGGATCAGCCAAATCAGTACTGCATTATAACCATCATCCAGCGGGTGGTGCCATTACATCATGCTGCATAAGTGAACATTAGAAAACAAAAATTTTGGAAACTATGCAGAACAAAAAGGACCTTGTCTCCAAACCTTATGGTTGTGTAAACAAAAACGATATTGCTAACTACTCAAGAAGTAGCCATCACTTTAATAATGCATATAAAGTTGGGAATTATATTAATGCTCTTTTAAAGACAAACTGGAATAAATATGCTTTGCTGCATTGGTCATGGCCACTGTAATATTTTCTCTCCAATGTTTTGAGTTTGTTGCAGGACAGGAGCCAGATTGTGATGTTAGATGTTAGTGTGTAATATTAATCTAGTTACATAAACTGGGTTTAATTCTGGGTTCAACAGCTCCCTGATTTTTGTTACCTAGGCCACTATGGAATTTTATAAAAAAACGGAATACTTTGCATTTTATTAACTCAAAACTACTGATTTATGAATCTTTCTTTGACTACAATATGCTGTCCTATCAGACGTATTATTAAATAAGGGAGAGTCCAACAGTTTGTATTAACATATCTGAACTTAATTCGAGCATCTGTGCTGTCCATGGTGTGGTATATCAATCAACCAGAGGCTGCGTGATGCCTGAAAAACTGCTTCACTTATAGCATAAAATATTAACAAGATCTTAATTATTTAATGTGAAACTAAGCATATTTATTGCATCACTGGCTTAAGAAGCCTCTTTTTTAGTCAGGGACACTATGTCCACAGTAGATCACTGGCTCCAGTATTCCCATCACAACTGTAAGTGATTTTATGACCTAGGCTATAAAAACACAATCTCCAACTTTTGAATGGAAAGAGGGAAAGTAATGTAGTATATTTAAGCAGAATTTCTGTATTATATTCAATTTTCAAATCTCCAGAACAACACATTTGGGCATAATTTCAATTAGGGATTCATTTAAATGATTAAAAGGGGTAAATCTGGTTATATTGTTCATTTTTCTTCTTGTGAAAAAATTTCATGAAAAGAAAAAAGGCTGGAAAGTTGGAAAGTACTGAAAAATTAACATTTTGTTAGTTTTGGTCTTTGCATTGGATTTGTGGACAACAAAAATAGAATCTTCACCGTTATCCTTTTAAGCTCCTAGAAGTTTCCACTTTTTCCACTTCTGAGGTCACAATGGCAACATACAATCAAACATATCATACGACACTGTTAAGACCTCAGTGTGCTTCAAACGAAGTGGTCAGATCATCCTACATGGTCTTAAAACTCCTTTGCCGTTACTGAATCCAGGCAACAATTTTTGTAACTTTCCAAGACAGACAATCTGACAAGCTCACCCACTTAACACAGTGACTGGCCAGGTGTGCAGACTTGTGAAAGTAGGCTCGGTTTGAACTTTAAAGCTCTTTTTTCCCCCCTTTCATCACACAACACTGTTATAGCATGAAACCGAGAGCAACACCTTCCAGGAAAAAGAGTGCCAAAAAATGTAAATTGTTATAACCATTTTCTACACTTAATTCAGTGTGTTGAGAAAGTGTAGTCACAAAAAAAATGAGCGTGATACATTCAGGTGGAGGCTGCGATAGCAGGCTTTTGAGTGTTGCCATTTAGAAGAGTTATAAATACTTTTGCATTTGACAAGGTAGGATGACCTGGTTCGTTTTAAACAGACTAAGGCCTTAGGTTTCAGAGCTGGAGCCAACAATAAACCAGCAATATGATTGGATGATTTTGGCTTCTAAGTTCTTTCCACTTAAGGGTTATGTTGAGTAACAGGCCACGTTTTCTACTCCTTTACCTACACTGTGACCATCTGAAGTGAAATGTTTAAACATCCAAGGTAACAGACAACTACAGTAACCTGTAAAGTGCAGAAGTCCCATTCAGCAACAGTGAGTTTGAGTAGCAGTGACTCCCTCCTTCTCTGGTTAATAATCTCCCCTGGTGGCAAAAAGAGATGAAATATTTTCTCTGGGTTGCCAAGTGACAGCTTAAAGCAGAAGAAATCTACCTGACACTTTTCCACAATTTAATGCTACACATGAGGCCCAGAGACTTAACAGCCGCAGTTGAGACGTATGCTTCAAAGCCTAAAGCCTATTAGAGACAGAGTGAAAGAGCAGTAAGTATGAAATGGTGTATCTCCAGGAAATTATAAACCTCACACAATAAACAGAAGCTTTTCTGGTCTTCTAGCTACTTTTTTAACTCATTCAGGGCAGTTGTCTCTAGCCATAATTTAGGGGATGGCATTTTTAAGACAATGAAAGGTGATGGAGCCTATCACAGTTGGAAAAAACATTAATACTTACTCAGCCGTCTGACCACTGAGTTAGGTCACTGTCAGTGGTAAATCTACGAGTTTTCTTTCTTACTGTTATTTTATTGTTTTGATTCTTGTTCTCCCCTCTTCCATTGACCTGATGCTTTTGAACTTCTTAAACCATAGAAACATAAAATCATCTTCCGGAAAAGCAAACTCAATCAAGTTTAGTTCCATTCCATTCACATGTCCCAGGCTGAGAAGCCCGGAGGATGAAAACTTGGAGAGGTCACAGGAGAAGGACCCTCCTCTCATAACTGGAAGCTTAATGGTATTTTGTAGACTTCTTCTCTCAGTGCACTTCACGGTGACCATGGTCAATCGAAGACAACCAAAGTTAATCACCTTTGGGGGAGGGGGGGTGAACTAGAGTTCACAAGTTTCTCTTTCCGTCTCGCCTCCCCCCCACCCCCCGCATTTCTCTCATCCTCGCATGACTTGACAGCGTCTCTTTTGGAGGCACAAGAGTTGGTGAAAAGAGGCATCCATTGCAATGTGATGAGAAGTGAGTTTGTGAATTGGGGGTGGGGGGTTGTTACCATATGTGGGATTCACAATGAGTCATTTTAATGACACCCACCCCCCCACCAAGCCGGCGGTAGTTCATTCCTCCGTACAACCTGGAAAGAGGTGACAATCAATTAGCAGAATAGAAGAGAAAGAGAAGCAGGAGTGGGACGGAGAAAATTAATTTCTTATTACCTTGTGGGGGCAGCTGTGATGGATAGTTTAATAGGCCTGTACTTGTTAAAAATCATGTCCATGTAAAGGTCTAATCAATCTCATCTTCACCTCTTCCTGAATGTGTGTCATCTCACTCACTCTAGGTAAGTGTTGTTTTGTGGTGGTATGTCCTGTAACTTTCCTAATATTTTTGATGTAATAGTTTAACTTAAATTTACCACAACAGAATATGACATTAGAATAAAATTCTGTCATTTAAGTCCAGTCTTTATTTTTATTGTTAAAACCAGACACCTAATTATTAAAATTATTTTTAATGAGGATAAAAATAGGGTAATATGACCATAGAAACATAATGTTCTTTGTAATTACAACTAAACATCAATTACTATAAATATTTCATGTTTTCAGTTCAAGAGCTACATTCTGTTCCATGTTGGAGCAGGTGTTTACATGATATCCATGCATTTGTGTAGAAGGGCTTTGTGGTAAAAAAAAAAAAAAAAAAGGCTGAATCATGTGAAATGGACTGAACAGAGCACAGAGTCCATATTCTACATCACATGATGCCCCAGGTCTTACTGAATATCAGCCTAGGACAAGTGTCACTGTTCTCCAGACTTTCAATTTTTCAATATGCCATCAACCTACAGGCTTTCCTCACCTTGTCTTTTGTTTGTTTGTTCTTTGGTGCATTTTTTGCAGACAAACTTATTTATGTTTACTTGTTACTGATGTGATATTGGAAAAATGCAGATAGACATCACACATAATTTGCAAACATTTATACTTTTACAATAAATCACATTTAATACAATAATGTATATAAATATTCACTTTTTATAAATTTGCTGGCTACCTGCTTTAATTGCTGTGTTTTTTTAGTTTCATAGTTGTAATATGTAAACATATTCTGTAGACTTTCTCAAGTGCCACATACCTCCATGTGTTGGCATCAGGGTCGTACACTTCTATAGTTTTGAGATACGTTGTCCCATCAAAGCCTCCTACTGCCATCAGCTGACCATTCACCACAGCCAAGCCCACCTGCAGGTTCATTTACACATATAAACAAAACAGCCTCATACATAAATTATTTTTGAGAATAAGTAACTTAATACCCACAATAGCAACTGAACTGACTGACTGACTGACTGACTGACGAAATTAAACCTAAAAATGCCCTCTCTCACAACGTTAAGGAAAGTGATAAAAGATTCCTGGCTCTGCCCCTTTAACTGGATGTACCTCTACAAACAAATAAATGAACATTGGTGAAAACTTAAACTCCTTGGTGAAGGTAACTACAGTAGTCATTGACATATGAAGTTTCAACCCACCCCCCCTCACCCCTTCCTCACCCACACCCACACCCACACTCACCCCGCTCCGTCTGGATGTCATAGCCACTACAGGAGACCACTGGTTGGTCCTTGGGTTGTATCGCTCTGCACTGCTGAGCTCTGTGGTGTCATCTCTCCCTCCGACAGAGTAAATCATGTCCTGGTAGACTGCACAGCCAAGGTGCTTCCTCCTGGTCCCCATTGGAGATACGGTGTGCCAGCGGTTCTCTTGAGGGTTGTAGCGTTCCACTGAGGAAAAGAGAAACATGGGAGAACAAGAATCAAAACAATAAAATAACAGTAAGAAAGAAAACTCATAGATTCACCACTGACAGTGAACTAACTCAGCGGTCAGACGGCTGAGTAAGAATTAATGGTATAGACCAATTAATTTCTATTTCAACTACTGGGTTCCAATTCTAACTGCACAAGCGATTGGTTCAATGCACAGTCAATATCGATGGTGTGACACTATTCCACTGATCACCAGGGGGCGGTAACACACCTTTATACTGTATGCAGCTTTGTAGTAACAAAGGCAGGGAGGAAGAAAACTGCAAGCTAGTACACATGGACACAAACAATGGAGGATTTATAATACTTTAAAAAAAAAAAAGACTTTTCATTTTTTTTTATTAGGAAGGAAATGCACTTTCTTAGACCTAAAAGGATGACGATAATGTGTTTTGATGAGTGAAAATGAATGCAAATATAACTCAACAATGCCGCTTTAAGAGGCATAAAGGCCAAGGACAGGAAAACATTCAGCTGATTAAGTCTGAATTCGTATGGTGCCTCTCTTTGGTGCATAATAAACATGTACTTGACCCAATGACACCTTTCATCTCATTTCTCTCCATCAGTGCTGTTACAGCTCAGTGTTTGTGATCTTATATTTTTAATAAATGGAGTACCACACCTGTATTTAATGGTGACGTCCCATCAGACCCTCCCACAGCATACAGAAAACCCCCCAGCACAGCCACAGCTACACCCAACCGCCTGGTGCTCATGGAGGCCACACGAGTCCATTTGTTCTCCTTTGGGTCATATCTAAAGGACAGGAAGGATGGTGTCTAATTACATAGAACTATTTTCACATTTTAAATATTAAATGCAGGAGTTGAAACACTGAAAATGATGAAAGAATTAAAACTAAGCAAGAAGACATGTTTGTCACACACACACACACACACACGCACACACAAGAGTTTTGACTGATACCTTTCCACAATGTTGAGACAGGAAACCCCATCCTGTCCACCTACAGCATACAAATAACCACCAAGGACAGCCACGCCCACACTGGTGCGACAGGTGCTCGTAGGAGCCACATCACTGCTCCACTGGTTGGTCTTAGGATCATATCTGGATGAATAGAGAAAAATCTATGATTTAACATTTATTAGTCTGAATAATAAAGAATAGAGACACATGGAGAGAGGAGTAGAACAGTAGAGGAGTTAAAACAAAGATCTCTGACGAAAGTTTGAGTGATCATGCCACACCTCTCCACAGAGTTGAGATACGACGAGCCATCATGACCTCCCACCGCATACAGCAAGTCATCCAGAACGCTAACACCAACACCACATCGCCGTTTACTCATCGATGCTACCATCCGCCACTCATTGGTCTGAGGATCATAACGCTCCACGCTGGAAATAGCATCTCCGCTACACCAGCCGCCAACTACAGTATGAGGAAGCAAAAGACAAAAGGAAAAGTAGAGTATTTGTACAGATGAGTCATTTTATTCAGTATGATACACTTTTTACAGTCCTCCACATTGGCAGTGGTGTCTTCGTAGTACTATTTACCAACTCAAAATGCTGCTTTTAAATGTAATTATAGTGCCCCAAAGGTACTGACCTGCAAAGAGTACCTCTCCACAGCGGATGGGTTTCCTCGGACGTGTTCTGGGGCCCTGCATCAGTGGCCTCTCCTGTGGCAGCAGCAGGTAGTTCTTAGCCTCATCAACCAGGTCTCTGACACAACAGAAGAGCAAGTATATGATGCATATGATTTCAATCACAAATCAAAGTTATATACTGTCAGCATGTAAAATTTAGGTAAAATGGAGGCTCATGTCTCCTCCCTCCTCCTTGCAGGTATTTTACCAACCTCAAACTTTTCCTTTAAGCACAAAGTTCAAAACAAAATAGAAGTTATCAATTTAAGTTTCAGAAACCTGAATTTGCTTAGATCTGCACAATCTGTTTTCCACCAAAAATATTTTAAATTTGGGCAAATTTTATGTAACACCAACAGCACCCACCTGCACTCCTCATCACTCTTGATAAGAGGATCTGAACCCACGGTGCCAACCAGAAACTTGGGACTGAGCAACGGCAGACGGACATGCTGCAGGACCTGCAGAATCAAATCCATTTTATTCCCCGCATTTTCTTTTGCAATATCAGATTACTTTGAAATTAATATTTAGATTTAATGTTTGGCTTGTAAACCGATAACCAGTAGCTGTAATGGTTGTAAGTTGTTAGGATCTGTTTATAGGAACAAACCTGGGGCAGCTGTGGCCGGCGTTCCTGGATACTGTATTTCACCCAGGCCATCACAGCATTGAAAACCTGCTCCTCACTCCGTACATTGAGCTCATCGCTGGAAATTATGTCAATTAGCTGGTTAGCTGGCAGCAGCATGAACTCTTCACTTTCCATTACCTGCCACACAGACAAGGAGAACGGTTAGTTAGCACCTCTGTCGTAAAAAGTGAATAGTAAATCAACCAGGGAATCACATGAAAACCTATTCTTCTTCAAATCGCTGTCTTACTGTGAACAGTTTTAGAATCATTTGACTTAGATGCCAATTTTCACACAACTCCTACACATTTCATATAATATTGTACACAACTGACTGATGATTTACAATGGACTTTCCTAAGGAAAGATATCTTGACAAGTCATGGCAGCAAAGACATAGATGTAGTTAATAATATAATGACATATGACAAGTCAAAATGTCTGCTGCCTATCACCGGTGTCAATAATCAACAGAATAAATTTTGTAAAATAGAATTTTAGTTATATTTATTCTATAATTATAAGTTGTTATCAATAATTATTATTATATTTCTGTAAATATAATTTACAGAAATGAAGTCATTTTATTGTAGTCACAAATATGTAATTGTAAGGTAAACTCGCTAACTTGCAACACAAATGTCCATAGAATCACAGTGGAGATATTACGGTCTGCAGCCACAATCAGTTGCGGGTTTCAAAAAGATTTTGGGTGTGGCTTTAGGCCAGTCTTCACTTTCCTCTTAAGATTAGTTTCATGCAAGGCTGAATTATTTCAAGCCTTAAAAGTTAACCACTGTACTTACAGGCTTTCAGAACCAAAGACTTGTGTTTCCAAAGCAACAGTAAGTTACAATTGCTAAGTGGTAATACCAAATGACAAACAAGGGGAAAACATAGCTCATAATTTGTGGTTTGATAGCGATGCTGTGGATTGCACAATGAGAAGGAAAAGAGTTCTTGTAGACACATTAAGTCCTGACACATTAAAAACCCCAGCAACTCATCTCTGCTACTGGTCTGCACAGAGATTTTCTGAGACATAAGTCTCAACTTTCAGTAGGTTTGCATCAATATAGAAAGAGCTATGTGGGAGATATAGCCCTTTTAATTTACAGTGCCTAAATTGTCAGGGTTCAAAAGGTAATAGGACCCTTGGCTGCTAAAAGTTTCTTGGGCAACTGTGTGTCAGTTTTTCACTATGTAAAATGGCTATATGTCCAGCGCAGCCCTTTCTATATTGATATAAACACTAGTCAATTTAAAGCTAAGATTTTGCAGCTGTAATGTAGTATTCATTATTCTATTTTATTTGGATGTGCCAGAACCTGAAAAACAGAAAATGAAATGGCCCATATGCTTACAGTCAGACTGTAAGTGTTGCCTGTTCATAAGAAAACAATGCAAGCTCAAGTCTAGACGCCAGTATCTAATCGCCAGTATCAAATTATGTACTCTCTGCTGGAAAGGATGTTTTCCTCTTGGGATACTGAACACTTTTTAACCATCAGTTTACTGCACAACAATTCCTAATCATACAGCTGTTCTCATAAGCTGTAAGTACTTTTGCGTTGTTTTATATCCTCTGCACACACACCAAAAGATTTCCTCACTGTGAATGTTGTCTTTATATAATATATTAACGGCTGATTTTATGGCTGTGCTAAGATAAATCCTTAGAGCTGCAGACAAACTAGAATCACTGCCTTGCCGTTGTTTGCCTCTGTAACCCAGTCAAGTTGCAGTTAACATCCACATCTGTCCAGACTCATGACATATGTAGTGAAGACTTTGAGAGAATCTGATAAAAAAGTATTAAGTGTATTTTGTCATAATCGGCATATGAATTCTCAAATTATGGCCAAAAAAAGGTGTTTTATTTGGTCATAGTGACCTTTGACCACCAAAATTTATTTAAGTTCATCCTAGTGTCCTAGAGTCCCAGTGAACTTTTTTGCCAAATTCTAAGGAATTCCCCCAAATTGGTCATGAGATGTCATGTTCACAAGGATGGAACCTACATATGTACATATGTATGGACGGAGGGCCTGAAGGAAGATCCCAAAAAAAATGATGCCTCCAGCCACCGTTGCAAGTATGAAAGCAGAATTATCATTTTACATCCTTCATAAGACCTTACAGACCAATAGAGTTTTTTTTCATTCATTTCAGCAAAAACTTAAATTTCAATTTCTTGCTTATGTCAAAGTGAAAATGACTGCTGTGAAAAAAAAAAATTACTAGGCCTCAGCTCAAGTTGGACAGAGCTATGCTGTATATCATACAATGTCACAAAACCTTGTGAACTAAAAAAAGGGCCTCAATTGTCACATTATCATAATCAGGGGCCACAAAACAAACAAGGGGGTGAAGGAGATGACAATAAGTCACAGTCTGTTCAGGTCTACATAGTCCTTAGAAAAAGTCTCATCAGGCAGTGAAAGTGAAAACACCTGTTGTGATGGGCCAAGGCTGTGAAGTCCTATTAAGCTACATTGACCGCCATTTAAAAATAAAGCCTTATTATGACTCAAAACATCTTCAATATTAAGTATGACTAAAGAAAAGATTCTGCCAGACAAAGACCAGCAAGAAATGAGAAATGAGAGATAATCATTTTATGTGTCTGTTTCTCTATTCATCAGTCAGTCAGTCATGACAGAATACTGCTGAAAGTTTCTATAATTGTCCAAAAAAATCATATAGCCGTCACTAAAAATCCACCCTACATCTATTCTGAAAAGCAATGATCTGTGAAGTTATGAAACTCTTCTAAAGCTGATGCTTCCCTCTTCTGTGCTGTGCTAGCACAGGCCTCCCAAGTCACATGCATCCGACTGATGTTTATAATCATGAGTCAATAGTCTGTCTGGACTTTTTCCATGTTTACAACCCCCAGTGAGACTACACTGTCAAACAAAGAATCACACCAACAACCATATGAGTTACTGTATGCACACATCTTGAGGCTTGGGAAAAAAGGCAGGTAAACTGTGCAGTGATGACAAAACATAGTATGTAAACACAGACACATGCTTTCCATAAAGACCAGTTGTTCACATACACAGGATCCACGTTATTGCTGATTTATCTTGCAGCAACCAGATTCTATGAGGTTTTAAACTATTTTCTTTGCACACACACACACACACACACACACACACACACACACACACACACACACCTGTGTGCGTGACAAAGACCAAAGACATGGAACGTAAAGCTCTGTCTCTAAAATGTAAAATGTAATTGTAAAAAAAAAAAAAAAAAAAAAAAAAAAATCTGTGTTCTGTGTGTTCCCCAACAGTTAAACTGACTTATATCATTTTTGAAGCATTGTGCTACTTGTGACCTCTAGAACTGTGGACAGTTTTTCTCATATATCATCTTCCTTACCTCCTGAAAATTGTGCTGGGTGAATTTGTCTGCAATGCGGAGCAGCTCACGGCAAGAGTGTGTGTCAGCGAAGGCCCTGATGCCCAGACAGTTGGAAGGATCCAGCTGCCTCTTTAGGAACTCACAGCAGGCCTCCTGGATCTCAGCCAGCTGGAGAAGGCAGGCTGCAGGGAGCAGCGTCTGGACATTCCCCTCCTCAACCGTCACCTGGAAGCAGGGGGTGGAGGACATCACAGACTCTTCACATATAGTTAAACAGAAAGCTAGAATGGGAAAAAGCAGCTGATCTGCACATTGTCTCCCATCTCAGTCATGGATCCCTGCAGCAACATGGCCTTGCACAGACATACCAGATGAGCTGTGGGCAGGTTTATAGCTGCAGGACTATGCCGTGCCTTGGAAATGTTTTTGTATCCTTATCCTGATTGTAACTTTTCTATTACCTTGTTGTGGATTAATATGTAATGGTCTTTTTCAAGATAATGAATCTAAGTCCCCAGCAGTTAGACTGTTGTGATCCAACTTACTTACTTACTTACTCTAAAATCTCTTGTCAAACCCAACTCAATTACAAATGTTTTATGTTCAAGTAAAACAAACAGCTGTACAGTGATGATTTAGATGCATTATATACTAACACATTTAAGGACTTATTCAATTATTTGTGTATTTGTGAATTTTATTTTATTTTATTATATCTATTATCTACCTCACTCATGCACAAAACATGGGTGGAAGCCATTAGTAGTGCACAGGTCACAGAAATAAAAGACAACATTGAATTGTGGTGAATGAAAAATTTACACTTTGATTGGTATGAAAATGTCTAAACAAAAGAAATAAAAGAAAATATAACCCCCTAAAAAACAAAAAAACAACAACAGAAAAACACCAGTAGTTCCCAGTTACAGAGTATATAATAAGTAATTTCCACATCATTGACTCCCCCCCCCCATTTTTGTTAACAAGCCTGAAGTTTATTAGCCTTGCCTTTTCTTTTTCCATTAAAAATTCAGGCAGAATCAGTAGACACAGATCTTTGTATAATTTGTCAGGGTTATGTAAAGGCTGAGTCTGGTACAGACCAAAATACACTTGAAGTAGTGCTACCAAGGCCAAAGCATCCCACAGGTGAGACGGTGTAGTTCAAAAGACTAAAGACAGACATTTCACCAGTACATGAAATTACAAAAATCTTTGGAAGCCCTGTTTACTTTTTAGTGCTTTCAGATGTGGTTAAATACATTTAATCTTACAGCAGATTGGAAAAGCTCCCTCGCTTTTTAGTATTAATTCAAATGCAAATAGCCTCTGAGAGACAAATGCAGATCCATTTTGAAAATTTTTATTTTGTTCACTGGGTTCTTCAGGAGCAGTTGTCATGTCCCTCTTGTGGTAACAGAACTTGTTTTCAATTACCTGATTTTGGGTTATTTTTAGGAAACCATCTGCATTCTTATGGTGCATATATTTATGACTTCCAATCAATAGTGTCACATGGCATATTGAAGGCACTGATGTTACAGCAAAAAACACACCACCGATCCCTGATGTTAAATATTCATAAAACACCCTTCTGTGGGACTGTTCTTACCTGTGAGGTGTAGGCAAAGTCGATGAGCAGCTCCATGGCTCTCTCATCGATGTCACGGATAACTACCTCAGTCTGCCGGCTTTCTGCCAGCTCTCCAGTAAACATGGCCCTAGAAAGAACAGTGAGATAAATACAGAGATATAATACAGTTGCAGCCAGTATTCAAAATTACTCCACCTACACTCCTATGTTAATTTATTTTCCAATAGATTCCTTTCCAGATATATATACCTTGATTTGAAATGAAAACAATGAAAATAATGTTTCTCATTGGTTACCTAAAATAGGGGCTGCAGGCTGACAGGATCACGCGATGAGCATAAATCTTCTTGGCACCCACCACCAGCACCACGTCACAGAGCTCACGGTGTTTTCTCAAAAGGTTGATCACCTCCAAGGTCTGCCGTGGGTGTTTGTCCGAGACGTAGGGCATGCGTGCAGGCTGGGGGACCCCTTCAGGGAGTTTGTTGGGGTCCCCCAGAGTACAGCGGCTGGTGATGTCCATTCCAGTGGCGTCTTGGCGTGCGCTGGTGGCCCTTGACATTAAACAGATGGATAATATTAAGTGAGTACATACATACTTGGATTTCACTTGACATCTTCACAGCTCATCTTGTTGAGCTGCGCACGTTCAATCATGGAAACACAAAATGCAATAGCACATAAAAGCGTGTTTGGAAATACCCTTTGTAAAATTTACAAGGAGCGATGAAAGAAGAGGTTTTTGACAATTTTTTCCTTTTGTTTGTTGCTCCCTTCAAACTCTGCTAAACAAAAAAAGCAGTGTAAAACACTGGGTTCAACAACCGGAAAATTCTGATGGCTTATTTGTTAGCAAAATCCAAACTTGCTTTTTTACCAAGCTTTGACTTTCACAATACCTGTTAATTTAAGTGCTTTTATCATTACACGCCTGATGTGACATCTCAGTCTATAGCTATCAGCTGACGCAAATATTGATGGGTCACTGGCCAACCCAAAGAGAATGTAAACTTTTTTATTTTTAGTATTAGAAGACTACCGACAACAGAACATTATCAGAAGATTAACTATTACTGGTATTATAATGTAAAATATATCTTTCAATCATCAAATCATATTAATACTGACTTGCACAAAGCATTCAAAACCATCCAATTCTGCTATTCATATCAGAAATATGTTTTGAGATCTCAAAGCTTTTGCAGATTTCGGACAGAAAAAGTCTGAGTCTGATTTATTCATTTTTGGATCATCAAAAAAAGAGGTCTGTGTAAATTATCACATTTTCCTCTTTCACATACTTGCACCAACATCCTGTGGGTCATGCCAAGTTTACGGGGAAACTGGCAGAGGTGCAGTTGTTAGAGTTCTTTTTTAGGGGAAGTAGGGAGAGGCAGGCCATTGGCACAACACCTTTATTCAGTTTGTTATTTAAGGCAATAAACTGAAAGTTTTACATATTTAACTCAGAGTTGGGAGCCTACCAGCCTAATACTGACTTAGAGTGAAAGATACACGGTTTTAAATCTACAGGCAAGAGGGAGATAAATGATTGTGAGTGACTTCCAAAATGAGCTTAGAATTTTCCAAAAATCCCAATGTCCATCTCTTGCCTTGAAACTTGTCCACTTTCATTAAAAGTGCATCTGGTAATCTATCACTCTCTTAAATTGTGGACCTGGATTGGTTGGCTCCCTTTAATGTGAAGGAACTAGTTTATTTTTAGGAGGCATGTATTTCAGACAATAAAAAGAACAGTTTGGATTTTCTGCGCAACATTGTCCCTTCAACAAACTCGCCATCAAACCATTGACCTGTCAGAGCAGAGACGTTGACCGAGGGCGTAAATTAAAAGCCATAGCAAAGCAAGTTTGGGTCAGATCCACCCACTCCTCTGGGGGTTGGGGGGTGGGGGGAATTCTTGGTAGATCCCCCAGTGACTAGGGGATCAAGGAAAAACTGTATAGCAGGGATTTGTCTGGCTTGAACACAAGCTTTTGTGGTGACGTAACCAGCTGGACAGGTGTCACTGAGTCATGGGGGATTCACACAAGACTAATCCCAGACAAATTTTATTACTATATTGGATATTTGTGGTGACAGTAACATTAAGTCAAAGTTTAGATTAAGACAATAGTTCAAATCCGACTGAAACGTGTCCCATTCAAACTACATGTTAACCAGCAGTCACTTCCATGACATTTCGGAGTTGCTGCTCTGATGCTGAAAATCCTGATTTTATAACTGTAACATCGTCTGACAAGAACCGCACAAATTAAAGATAACAAATGTGCTGTGATTTCTGCTCTGTTTACTTGTAAAATGATCACTCGGAGAGAAAGCTGATTCACATCTATGCAGCCCCCACACAGACAGTTAAATGAGATACATAGAGGCTTCACAGGGAAAGCCCAACCTCCACCAATCAGTACTTACAAATCTCCTCTATAGAGAGTAGATAAGATTTATCCAGAAAATCACTAGATTTGTTGCTAGGAGCTTTTCTAAAGAAAAGTCACTTAAGGGTCTGAAAAGTCAGTAAATCCAGCGACAAAGGTGCTAAGTTGGCAACACTGCCTGTAAACAACGCCATGATGCTGTAATATATTTTCTGTCCCAATTCATTTTAAAAGAATGACCAATGGTGTAAATACAGTACTTAGTCACATGGCATTCAGCTGACCGATGGTGTAACTTCATCATTTATCTGGTAGGTAAGTCATGGACATTCATATCTATAGGGCTGGCCCCGCTGCTGCAGTCCAGCCTAAAACAATTCTTGTTGACAGTGACATTCCTACATACTTCACTACCACACCTACCTGCGCATTGGCTTTGCTTCCATGCACTGAAGAACAATGTTTGGTCCCAAACCTTGAGGTTAACCTAAAAAGCAAACAAAACAAATCAGACTCTTTGTAGTCAGTTTAGAAATTACATATGAATGCAGCAGTTTTTGCTAGAGAATGCTTTCCCAAATTCCCATAGTAATCAAATACCATTTTAATAAATCCTGCCTTTGTAAAGTTTATGATGTACTTTTTTTGTTGACTCCGTGTCAAACAGGTGTTTAAACAACCCGTTGGTCATTTGGAGACTATAATTAGTTGTGGTAATATTTCTGCTTTGCTGTGTTTGCCACCACAGCCTCAAATATTACCACAGACTTGGATCTCCACTTTCTGACTCAGACACTGACTATAAGCAATTTAGCATTTATGACAAAGTAACTGTATTGGGCTGCAAGACATATTACAGATGGAAGTAATATAATGTTAATGTGACAATCGGTTGTTAAATCTAAGGAGACCGATCCTGACACAGCAGTCTCATTGATATATCCGTGCTTCGGCCTTCAGGTAATCGCTGAGGTTAAAAGGATGAATGGAAAACGTATTTCAGTAGCGTCCTACGTGGATGATGTGGTTACGTTTAGTTCCCTTTTCCTGTTCCCGTTTCATAACATTACAAATTGGAATCTTCGGGCAAACAATCATTTATTATTGAAATAATTGTCCATTTGACGACTGAAAACAGTTTGGTTTCCAGCTAGCTGCTGAACTCCGACGGTTGATAAACAAATCCGGTCTGCAGGTAACATTACCCCCACGTTACTGATCATATCCCAAACCAGGACTCATCAGTGGCAGGTCAGGAAGGCAGAACGGACCCTGTTACACGGGATCGGCTAGACGGCAGCCCCAATGTTTAACCCCATACTGAAGCCAACTTTGTGTTAAAACATCGCCGGTTTTAGTCCTATCACACAAAGTGGCCTTATCACACGGTCGCTCCTCGTTGTTTGTTTCTGACTACTTACATTCTTCGCGTGGCTAACAAGTGGCTCACAGGGGCTAACTGCTTCTGGTTAGCAATTTCAGCAGATAGACAGATCCGGATACTCCGACTGCTAACCAATTAGCAAATCACAGTTTTCAGCGGTGTGGTAAGAATTAGATTTCATAAGGCTGCGGTAGAAAATTATTAAATAGTTAGAAGGAACGCGTGCTTCTGAGTCGAAATTTGTTTGTACAGACCTATAAATAAAAGTCAATGACCTAGCTAACATTAGATCTTTTCAAGAGGATGCCTGGGAAGGCTAAGTGCTATCGTTAGCTCTGGGGAAGGGGATCCACAGGCGTCCCGACCACACGGCGAACCAACAACTTCACAGGGAATCCATACAACCAAAGTAAACATCACTAGAAATGAAGCCGTTTATCCACAAGCCGAAACGTTCAGAGTATCCGTGGCCGCTTGAGAGTCTCCCTCAGCATCAGCTCAGAAACCACGGGTCGGATATAAACTGCAATGCTCACATTAACTAAGTTATCATTGGCGCTCCCGAAACGGTGTGAGCTCACGTTGTTAGCGGTGACAACTATGTGACAGAGAGCAGACGCGGTCAGGACCGGCTTTACCTTATATCTCCATCCTGACCACACGTACGAGTCGCCCAGGTCGCTGATGTTTACACCTCAACGCCGTCGGCTCGCACGGCTCCTGTCCCGCTCCACAGGAAGCGCATGCCAAACGCCAGGCGCCACTTCCGCACGGCGACGCTTCAAAATAAAGGCACGAGGCCGCGTCACTGCCTTACACAGTGCAGCATGTGCAGACCGCAGACAGCAGAGGAGAAATGCACAGATCCGCAACTGATTTAATAACTGGCGCAGTACCGTGGATATTCGCACGGTTTATAGTTACAGCAAGAATGCGCTTGTGTTCGCTATAAAATAGTGTCCCTGTTGCAGTGCCAAGATACACTGCCCACCTGTAAAGTTTCTTGCCTGTATCTTGCACAGTTGCGACACTGTCGTGGTGGCAAAACCTGTCCACAGACAGACACATAGACAAATACATGAACACCTGCCGAATTACTCAAAACTGACACTTTTTTGTGAAGAAAAGCAACGAAAGGGGTCTGAAAAGTCAGTAAATCTCACAACTAAGGAATTGTTAAAAATATATCTTACCTTTTTTATATATTTCTATATACAGTCTATAGATATTATTTAAGAGAGCAACAGCTAATGGGATGGCCGACCAACTGAGTAACTTTAGCACTCAGTCAGCGATATTCATGTTTATAGGGACTGGCCCTGCTGTTGCAGTCCAGCCAGAAAGAAGTCAGCTGCAGGACGTTTTGCTTTTGTATATCCTTCATCTGAAACTACCCGCTGACATCAGAGTGTCTGACTCTATACAGGCTTTTACATCCAACCTTAAAACTGATATTTATGCCTTAAGTTTAATTAGGTGGCTTATTCTTTAATTAGTTTAGGCCTGGTACCTGTTACCATTCTCCTTCTCAATGATTCTATTAAACTGACTGCTTTCAATACAGACCGTGTTATCCAGCTGACAAGATTAATTAAACCCTCTGTTTATTCTCAAGCAAAGGAGCCCTCAGTCTTTGTGCCTACATGTCTCTTCTCCCTGTCCTCTTTCACTCAACCTGTCAATAAGGGATTGACTATTCAGACTGTTGGCTGTCCTCTCTCTGTCCTGGATGTCAGGGTTGATTTCAGAGGTTTTGAATCTAGACCTTTTGTCCTCCAGGAGGAGTCCCTGCCTCTTCCTCAATTCTCTCTTCACTCTTCCTTGTGCTCATGTTGTCCTTGTCTCTAGTGCTCTCTCTTCCTGTGGTTCCTTCTCCTAGCAATGAATACTGTGCTTGATTTTGCCTGTGTATGTGTTTAATCTGTCCTTTTTCTGGGTTATAATGAAAGAATGGAGGCCCTGTTCAGGTCCTTTCCATATGGCAGCAACTAATGATTACCCATGTAATTTTGTCTCCATTTTATATAAATATCTTTTGCATGGTCATTCCTGGAAGAGGGTCCATCCTGTGTTGCTCTTCCAGAGGTTTTTTGGGGGAGTTTTTCTTATCCAATTGGAAAGACCAGTGAGGAAAATTTGTGATTTCAGATATTGGGCTATATAAATAAAATTTGACTTGACATGCAGATGTGTTAAGAGTATAGCCTTCAGCACTACAAGTGAAGAATGCACAAGGGCAGCCCATATTTGGTGTTTTAATATAAATGTATTGTCAATGTTTATCATCAGTAAGATAGAAAAGTCAAGGATAATTTCTCCAATGTACCATCTCCAGTGGTTTTAATACACAGTATAACCCAAACCTGAATATTCTAGTAGTCTTTACACACAGAAATTCTGATTCTCCCTTAGAAAATGTCAGTATTGGCATTTACAAGTTACATCATTAAAGAAAAAAAAAAAGTTTACTGAAAACCAAAGAAATTTTACATAATTTTCAAACAAAGTGCCGTATCTTAAATTTTCAAAATAAATTAAAGAAATTAATAACATATACATCTGTTTAAGTTTACATAAGTTTCATCTCACAAATATCAGTATTTTACCTGACTTAACTTTTTCTCATCTGTGAATCCTTGTGGGATTGATTGAAATTAATTCAGTGACCTAACAGTCATATTTCTTAAAAAAAAAAAAGGTGCCTGCTCACATATTAGGCAGTGAAAATTAAATTGTTTGATTGCTGTTCATTTTCTGGACAGATAATGAATTGACCTCAACCAATCTTTGCATGAGTTTATTAAAGAAAACTGATTTACTCTTCATCTTCCATCAGGCAATCATCTTCCTCAATTTTCAGGATTCTGGATGCAGCTCAGGCATGGCTGACTGGCAATTGTGTCAGAGGATGGGATAGGAGTGGCTGAAGCAAAAGTGGATCTGGGGTTTGGACTGGGAAAGTATAAAAGAAAAAAAAGAAAACCTATGAATAAACCACAAAGACTCAATTAAAACAGTAATTATAAAGTTATTTCCTCGGTAACTTCTGTAACAGTTGCAACACACTCACATGAACCCTCAGATTTGGATTTCAATAAACAGTTTTATTTAATGCAGTGAAGATGCAATTCCTCCAGTTATGGGCCTAGTATTGGTTTTTACAGCAGCCCTTCAGGCCATATGAGCGCTTCATATAGATCATTTAGATTGTTTACATTGAGTTAGCTGTGTATTTTTGTTTGACAAAACTCAGCGCATTTGAAATGTGAATATGTTTCTTACCATCCATATAAGTCAGTGTAGTGAGGAGGGGTGTGTCTGGGGAAATAAAGGTTGTGTATTGCAGATCTTCCATCAAAGGTGGTGTCAGCTGACCAGGAGCAAGTGATGTCATCATGGTTGAAGCAGGATTTGGGCTGATATGTTTCTTTTGACGAGCTCGACAGTTCTGAAACCAAACCTGAAGAAGGTATAACAGCTTCATAACTAGACTTTAAAGGGATATTCCTTAATTCTAGGTGCTGAAGTAGTACCTTCTGGTTAAAGACCACTTCTCAAACACAAATATGAAATTGAACAATATTTGTACTTGAAATGTTAAAATTCCCTGGTATTCTCAATCTTAATTAAAAGGGACATCAAAGCTCATTATGAGGAATGTGACAACTTTCACACACAAGAAGGAAATTCTTTGGTTGTACTTCAATATTCAGATTTAGAAACATTTGACTATTTCTGAGAAATGTGGTGTAAAAAATTGTACAAATTTGCAATTTCTTGCAAATAACACAGGTATTAGTTCAACTGTAGCCATTATACAATTGGTAGGAGAGTACAGATGTAGGTCTTCCATGAGTCCTTTAAGGTGTATCTCAAGTAGTTAAGCATATAAATTTAAATTATAAGTGCACCGAAATGGGTCTGGTTAGCTCGTATGAGTGGCTTATCCTATAGAGCCCAATACAGGACTTTACGTGGATCCCTACAGCTTTACCATACAAGCTATCATTCTCTCTCTATTGTGAGAATTTATTCTGACTAAACTGCTGAAGTCAATCAGCAGTATTAAAAATGTCTAGATTTCACTAGCGCATCTCTTCCCAGAGGTCCCAGAGGTTGCTTCACCTGAATAACCCTGCGGCTGAGACCAGTCCTCTCTGCCAATTTCTGGAGAGTCTGGGCATCGGGGTTGTTGTCTCTAGCAAACTGAGTTTGCATTACCTACGGATGTAGAAATGGAAGATGTTTGACATTTTAGTAAAGTTTGATAATGCAAGTATGACTGTTTAGAAGCGACCGTGGCACCAAGAATTCTCAGTATGGTTTCAAATACAATTTATGAAATCCAAAAAAAACAAAACCTGACGACTAAATGTGATCAGCTTTCACATTTGCTATACTAAACACCAACTATTTGCACATTCAGCATTCAGAGAGCAACATTAAAATTAATTCAGAGATAAACATTCACTCATTTGACTCAAGTTTTGGATTCAAATTTAAGCGAGTCTTTAGCTTGATGTAATATATTGAGATTACTAGGAAACCACACTAGCCCAACAGTAGTGCTGAGCATCTACTTAGGGAAAAGGGTTTATTGGTAACTTGAAATGTAAATGGGACAACTTATCCCATGGTTTTATTTCTCTCATGCAGGTGGCCGGGCTCACATTTGTGGAAGTCAGTCAAATTTATTACAGTCAGAAGAAAAAAATGGCCTTTTAATCACAGCAGCAGCAAACGCCCACGCAAAGAAATACACCCCCCCCCACACACACACATATAAAATAGATGGCTGTACCTGTAACTGATCAACAGTGAAGCTGGTCCTGGCCCTCTTAGCAGGTCTAGGCATGGTACTGGAGTCATCTTTGTCTGCCACCTCATCCTCTACTTTTGGTTGCTCTTTAAGACAACACATGACATGTTACAAGAATCGTTTAACATTTTGAAACATGGGCCATATTTCAGTGCCTCCCTGTCAGATCCTAGACCTATAAAAAGCTGTTTTCAAGCTGTAGGTCTGGGTTGGGTTGTGCTTCAGTATGACCCCTCTTAATTATAAAAGCAACATAATGAATGTGGAGGAGCAGCATCTCCGACTGGCCACGCTCACTGGTAAGAATTAATGATATTGGTGACCTGACCCTTTAACTCATTATTTTGAATACCCAGACTATCTATAGGTATATATTTTATTATCATTATTTTTAATTTAATTTTACCTTTATCATTTAGTGTAGTGTAATGTATTAAGTCTCATGACTGATTTACTGACTTTGTTTGCCACTATTCAATCTGACCCTTGTTATCCATCCTATCCAAATACTCACCATTTTCCTTAGAGCGTTTGATATTCTCCATCATAATGTCATAGTGTGGCCGACAGAAGACCCTGTTCTCAAGTAGTCCACATTCCTCCCCAGTGGACAGCTGGCGCTTACAGGAGGTGCAGGAGAAACAGGCCAGGTGGAAGGTGCTGCCTCGCGCCCGACGCACCCAGTCACTAGAGTGGATGTTTCGGCCACAGCGAGCACAGCGGGTCCCATACTTCCTGAAGGAAAAAAAAAACAAAAACAAAAGAACAAAAACAAGAGAGGTGACATGTGAGGAGGAAGAATAGCTGCATTCACACATTAATAATCTAGACAAGCATCAGATTAAATGATGCTCGAATCCTGGCATTCAGTAATCCTGCACACCAGGAAACAGACCTGCAGTAGGACACAGTCCTCATAATCCCCTGTTAGCAGAACATGTGTTCTGTTTCAGAACATTGTTCCATCAGCTGAACTTTGAGCATCAAATTTCTCATCTGAAATTATTACGTCTCAGCTATAATTTTTCTGGTGTATTTTTTTTCTTTTACTCAAAACACATGAAACCACATGAAATGCATATTTTTCAGATGGAACATGGGCCACCATGTCATCATTGTTCTTGTGTGTGTGTGTGTGGGTGTGTGTATGCATACATACGTAGACTCTAGACTAATGATATAAAACAATAAACTTGATATTTCTTTTCTTTATATTATCTGATGGGTATTTTTTTTAATTTATGAAAGATGATAGATCATGCTAGGTCTCTTACCGGAAGTAGTCCAGTTTGCAGAAAACCTGTTTATCTTTGATGTAGCAGCTCACATGTCGCCCCAGTGATGTCTTACACACACTGCACGAGAGGCAGCGCACATGCCAGCACAAGTTATTCACCTAGGGGGGTCAAATTTAAACAAAAATGGCTATTTTACTATATTGTAGTATTTTAGTATATAGTATAATACCATTTAGTCCTTATAAATGAACATAAAGGTTATTCACTATTCATTTTTTTATTCACCACAATGTTCTTATGAGTTACTTGGCCTACTTATAGGACTGTTATTCCAAAGGCTATTTGATTTGCAACCAGAGATAAACACTTACCACCTGGAGAGGAAAAGAGAAAAAAAAAATCTGTGCACTCAGGCAATGTAATTATCAGTAGGCTACACCAGAGTTTAGCAGGCATCAGATTAATTTAATGCGAACGATCTAACAGGCTGAAAATAATAACCTCCTCCGACCCAAACCTACATCAATTTTGAATTACATTACATTGAAACTTTTCATACAAGTATTAAAAAAATTTTTCAATAAGATGGAATAATTACATTTTCCCCAGTTAGGAACCTAGTTGAAATGTGTCTATGTAAATAAAAGTAATAAAAATAAAGAAAACAAAAAACAGCTTCAAGCTGGGAACATTACAGGGCCTCTTAGGACCCGGTTCTCTCAATTAGCTCCGACCACAGTGGACTCATTCTGCAGTCTGACCTTGAGGAGGTATCGGTCCACGATCTCCTGACCGCAGGAGGTGCACAGGGTTTTCCCCTGCAGGGAGGCCACGGTGTGGACGGACGAAGACGACGACGACGAGAGGGAGGACGGAGAGTACGAGTCCTCCTCGAAAATATCATCAGGCCCCGAGGAACCCTGTCGGGGAGAGACAACCCAGGATGTAGCGAGAGCCTAGAAACAAACCTCAGACTTCAGCTTTCTCACATAAAGTGCCCGAATCACAAACTGTGGAGCGTCGTCTGGGGTCAGGTGCTCTGCCGGTGAAAAGCAAAGCAAAACCGTACTTTAACTGTCTGAAAACTAAATCTAATTAGCCCGCCGCGTCTGTGGGGGTTCACGGCTAATTGTGTTCTATGGATTTGTTTGGCGAGACACAAACTCTCTTCTCCGCCTCGACGCTTCGGCCCCCGGGAGAGAAAGTCGTCGGTTGTTAACACCGAGAAAAACCTACTGCGTCGACAAATGCGTCCCCTGGTTGTAAGCGGGTGAAAACGGCCTCCGGCGGTGCCTCCGACATGGTGCCATGGACAGGCCCGGGGCGGTGCGCCACTCACGGCTCACGGCGGTTCCCAGGTAGGACGTGCCTCGGGTATTTCCATGACAACCCCAGAGGTCAGCCCACCCCACGTCCGCTCGGTTTCTAGCGCTCACGTCGCGGACCCGGGCCCGGTCACGGACCTTCACGGACCCGGACCCGGTCCCGGGCCCGGTCGCGGACCGCGGTGTTCCACGGGTTCGCTCTGTTATGGATGCCTGCATTCTTTAATGATGATAATAACCGTGATGATAATGATAATAACACTTGCGCCTTCGTTCAATTAGCGACGTCCGCGCGGCGCGCGGCGCGTGCTCACGGCTGGAGGCACTTCTGGCTAATTGCGTCGGCCTCGCGCACGTGACCGGCCCGCGCGCGCGTGGCTCGGCTCGGGTCGGGCGCGCGGCGCGTAGGCGCGCGCCGCTCCGACGGGCTGTTGGTGAAAACGTCGAGTTAACGAGCGAAAAGCGCGTTTTAGATAAAACCAGTGTCAGAGTCGCTCCGCTGTTTACTCGGGTCACGTTATTACGTGTCATACTTTGCCAGACAGTGACTACGGGACTAGGTTTGATTTTAAGACGGAGAACGTTATTAGAAAAAAATGTTTGATGGACAATATTTTTTTTTTCATTGTTAAAACAGGTACAGTCACTGATCTTAATGTACTGGATCGATTACTCGATAAGACAGAACAACGCACAGCGTTTAAACCAAATCAGCCTAAAAATAAATGTCAGGTTTCGTTTGCTAAGTATAACAATTAATAAAAATACGATAACCGTGTTTTAGTGACTTTTTTGCGTTGGGCCTTTTATTTTCGGTTTAATAGCAGAAGATAATAGACTTCATTGTATGAAACTGGTGCTATCAGATCAGGTCTAAATTCATGATGTTCCGAAATAATAAAAAAATATGAATAATAATAATAATAATAATAGTATAATGCTTGTATGGGATTAACGTGTATTTTGTGTGGTGCTGCTAAATGAAATGAATCATTAAGCTATAAAGTAAATCTTGCAATAAACTATCCGTGACGCGAGATTAAGGGTTTCTTTCATGTTTCATTTAAAAAATATATATATATTACTTGATGAAGTAAGAGATTCTGGTGAAATATTTTGGAAGTTGTTGCTCCTCAGTGCACTGACTCACCACGGTGCTGGAGACACAGTTAAACATAGTCACGGAACATCTGCTGGCTCCTCCTGCGCCCCCCTCCACAGCCAGATGTTGGTATTCCACAGTAGCAGGACGGGAGCTTTCTCGTTTCACCCCCGCTTTAGTCCACTGTGCTCCAGCTTGTCAACCTCTTCAGCTTCGCCTCTTGCTCTTCTGAAGACTTGCTCACTCTTTGAGAGCCACGACCTTTCCATTTTAAGCAGAACTGCAGGCGCACCTCCCACCCTGATGGCCCGGGCCCGCCCGCTGCAGCATCACTGAAAAGTTTGGATATTTATTGTGAGGATTACATGAGCTTCCGTTTTTCTTTCTTTTCTTTCTGTCGTTTGTAGATGGGGAAAATAGAGTATATGGAGGTTAATGACTAGAGCTAATTATTTCAAACAGCACAAAATGCTGATTATTTGAAACTCTTTCCCTGGAAAAAAACTTCAATTCAGGCTTAAATTAAATATCCGTCGGCACATATTAAAGCAAGTACTTAACACGATATGTGTTTATATTATTATATCCTTAACACCCTTCTAAGACTGCAGGGCTTTAAGGAAACCCTCCTCAAAACTCCACCTTTACAGATCTTTTCCTGTGAGAGGCCCTTGGATCCACCTCTACTTCATGACATTATCAGTGTTTCTTCCTTATTTCTTGCCATCAGGGACCTTCTGTGCACAGCACAGGTCCTGTTTGAGGATGATTTATATTTGTTTAGACATCCACACCCTCTGGTGAGCAGCACTGCTCAGGGTAACTCACCAGCAAAGCAAAACCTGCTGATTTAATTCCTCAAACCTGGAGTAAATTAGAACACCATATTTTCAAGAATTGAATTATCTGAGACTGAGTGAAATTTAATTTTCTTGAGATTAAAAAATACATATGTATTTTTATATATATATATATGTGTGTGTGTGTGTGTGTGTGTGTGTGTGTGTATCTGTGTATGTAGAGAGAGAGAATAATCAGTCCCACAAACTTTCAGCACTTATTTCGTATTTATCGAATATTTTGGTAAGGTAATGCCTGATGGAAGAAGTGTTGACAGTGGCAGATTTGACATTTCTTTTTTGTACTGTTGCTTTCTCTCCAACTGCTACTTTACTGGTTTGCTGTCGTACACACTGCTACTGTGTTTTAAGGCTGCTCCTTCTTTTGTGTTCTTGGTTTGAAACATTGAATTAACACTCAGTAATCTACAGCTACATTTTCTATAAATAAATACACGAATTTCTGTTATATATTGTAATTTTACACGATTTAAGTCTTTCTTTTGGAAGGAACTGTTTCATAGTATAGCATCTGGATGCAGAGGGGGTCTGGTAGTGCTAAGTGATCCTCTCTAGAAAAGAGAGGAAATAAGCCTGGGGTTAAAAAGGCATGAATGAAAGCATTCTCAGAGTGCTCTTTCTGAAGGCAAGAGACTGGGTCCAGGATCCCTTTGGGTCTGGTCTGTGCATATGCGTCTGTAATCCAATACCTCAGTCCACCAGCAGTCCAAACTGGGTCTTCATATGAAACTGAATGTCTTGAATGTGTGGCACAGAGTGTGTTTAGCCTCCTAAGAGAAAAGTATGCACTTTTTTTAAGTGAAACATCTACTAAAATTAACAGTTACTGGGTTGTCAAATCTCACATTATCTCCAATGGTCAAAACAGCAATTTTAAGATGCAAGATTCTCTCCAAGAAGATGATCTGTGAAGATGGAAAAATAGTCCAGAGCATTAAAACTGCAGCAGCAATTTTCTCTATCAGCTGCAACTTTGAAGGAATTAAGGATGCAGTAAATACTTTGTTTTTCTCAGAGCTTGACAAAAATATCTAGGATCAAAGCTAATAATAATAATAAGTCTTTTAAGTGACTCCAACTGTTGACATGTGCATGCAGCAGCTCTATCACTGCCAGACAGCTAGAAAGAGGTCCTGGGTTCAAATCACACCTGACTGACTAAAAACAAAGTGTGTTAACTTTGTGTTTTTTTCTGTTGTTATGTCTTTTGCACTGTGCTTTAATTATTTTCAGTACTAACTTCCACATTTTCTTCTATCAGTTTTCCATTTCTACATCTACAAATATCAAACACATCATTCCCTGCATGCAAAGGGATTTTTCCCATCTGCCTGAATCTCAGTAATGGTTTAAATGTTACTTTTAATTTACATGAAAATATCAGACTATTGCCATTCTTAAACACATTCCAAAATAAACACTAAAATATTAAATATTATAGTAAATGCTAAAATAGATCACATGTCCTAATAATTAAACCAGAAGGTGAAAAGGAGATCCATCTGCTTTAATTTATTTAGAAAAAAAAAAAGAAATTCTTCCTTATTGTTTTTCACTTGTGTCTGGGGCTGGATTACAAACTAGGCAAAGCAGGAAGCTGCTCTGAGGCCGAAGACCTGATGGAGCCTGAATGATCGTATAGGTCGCTAGTCCCGAATCTCGGATACAACCTGTGGGAGAGGACCAGCAGCAGGTGTGCTAGACCTTTATTGTCATGGTAACAATAATAAAAAAAGCAGTTAAGCTTATGAAACAGCCACAGTTTACTTAGATTTGAGTAAGTACTTCCTTAAGGTTAGATTACCTTCATCGTCAGGGTTACAATACTAAACAGGAGGTTACAGTTGTGTATAAAAGAAATAATGTTGATTAGTGGTTTCACACAGGAAACAAAAAGCTTCCCATGTGAAGATCCTTTGTTTTGTGGATCCATCCACCCCACCCTTCTCCTCCTAACATGGACTTTTTCATTCTTTCTACATCTTCCTCCTTTGCTCCTGACATAATGACTTTGGCTGCTAGAAATATTCACACATGTAAAGCCAGAAAAAGTGATTTGAATCAATTTTACTTTAAAAATTACATAAGTGTTTATCAAAACTGTTCCAAAATGATTGATCAGCTAATCAATTAAGTGACTATTTAGCGAACCAGAGCACCTGTTTGTTTCTTAATCTACAGGCTGCCATGTATAGTTGGAGCCAGTGACAGGTTGATCAAACCATGCCCTTGGCAAACATGTCCGCTCCACTTTGCTGTAATCCAGGCTCTTGATAGTGTTGGAGGATTTAGGACAATACTCCTTAAAGACAGCGTCTGCTAATCCACTCAAATGAATGGGCAGGCTGGCTTGAGGCAGCTGCCAAATTAGCTTGCTGGTTGGTTAACACCATGGCACCAAGAGTGGAAACTGTAATTTCACATTGCCTTTGTTTAGATCAGTTGTTTTTTTTTACAGATAATTGTCACAGTACAGTTTCTGGTTTATTATCTTGTTTATGCTACTACTGCAAAATTGACAAAGGAGAAATATACACTGCTTCTAAAATTCTGAATCCTCCTATTATGGTCTAAAAATATTATGCCTAGCCTGGCAAAATTGCAGAGGACTGGGGAAATTTCTTGGCTGCCTTAATTCTCAATTGTTTAACAATGTCCAGGAGTTAAGAAGGACTGAGAGCTCTTGATTACATTCACACACTGCAGACACCTGCTCCTTCATGAGAATGGTTGGGTAATTTAGCTGTCAACCTGTTAGTCTAAATACTGGTCAAGCAATCAGTGACAAGACATACAACTATTAGATGAGGTTTGCACTGATCAGACAGAGCAATAAAATGTATTGAGACGACAACATCTAAAGCAACATTCAATCTTGTACAACAATTAGGCAGATTTGGCTGAACATAATAAACGACTGGTTAGACTATTGCAGAGCAGATCTCTTCAAATAATACTTGATAAAAAAAAGGTTCAGTTACTTTTCTACCTATGAACTGCACAGTTACAAATTTATCATCATGACGTCAGGGTTCGTGATCAGTGGCTGTGTTTGTATTGGGCTTGGTTTCCCTCCTCAGGCAAAAACAATCCCACCGTCATATAAACACAGTTGTTTGTTGTGAAGAGCTGCAGTTGCTTTTGGTTTGGCCATGATAGGCCATGGCTTATCTCACTGCTCGGAAGTGTCATGGTATGTTTGTCACCATAAAAGCATCTGTTTGTGTGTGTGCACCTGATTACTTAGCTTGATGTCAGGGAGGGTTTCTGGTCAAAGATTGGATGGGACTGTCTGTGCACTCTCTGAGTGGTGTGTGTTTGAGAGGGAGAGAGGGAGACCACCTCTGTTGCCATGGGATGGGAAGTGTTCAGCTGTGACAGTTATGCTTGGAAGGACACAACTGGAAGATGTCCTGTCAGCCTTTACACTGGCAACTATAAAGCTATACTGTGGGTAAACTGTGTGCTGTGTGTGTTTGTGTGTGTGTGTGTCTGTGTAAGTGTCATAGCATGTTTATGATTGCATGGTGTTTTACAATTTTGAACTCACTCCCATTTAAACAGATGTTCTCTTGACAAATATATTCATTGTAAATGATTTTCCATCAATGACACATGTCACATGACACAGTACTGGCAGATACTGACCCTCATGTCTGAGGGATCAAAGAACTAATGGCCTAGTTCATACATACAGACTATACAGCATCTCTGCAATATACTATTGTGCATTTTGTATCAAATCCCTATTTTGACTAAGATGGCAGGAGGCTTACAACTGCTCCCTACGATGCTCATTAGTGCTGTCATAATCTATTTCAATTCCTTGACTGCAAAATTCTAAACAAAAGTCCCCGTCTGCCATTAAACTGTTGGTTATACAGCTGTTACTTTGAACTTGAATATATTATTTATATGTAGTTACATTCCTCTGAATTTTGGATACATTTTCATAGAATACTGTGGAAAAATTTTACTGCTTTCACTTTTGTTATATGTTAAACTGATACACATTTTGAAAACAAAGTACTGTAAATTTCAAAAAAAGTATCACATGGATTTTGATCTTATCTTGACTGTAGCTGTATAACTAATCAGTTGTCACTTTCTTCCTATATACTGTATAGTATATCCCAAATAACTATAGGCCAAGTTTGTGCCTTATGTGTACAGTAATCACTGTTTTTACAACCGAGACTTGCATTGAAAATTGCTTTTGAGTCACAGAGGCATCTAGTTTCTGATACATAAATACACAGCAAAGTCTGAAAATCAAACAGTTTTACCAATCTTACTACTTTTTCGAGGATTTTTGCAAAATCCTCCCCAATTCTTTGTCCCTGTTGGTAAGAAATTTATTTAAAAAAAAATTAAACAAAGAAAATGCAACATTGAAATATACATTAATGAATGATGAAAAAATTTGAACATTAGTAATGTATCATAAAAGACAAGGAAGAAGATACATCAATTCCAGTTGTACCAAAACCGCTGTTAATCCATTTTGAGATTTAGCTAAAAGGCATATTTTCATCTGAAGCTCGAGGGGAAATAGATGCTTTACATTAAACAATAACACAATTTTCTACAATAATTACGACAAGCAGACAAATCAACATCAAGGCACATACTGTATAAAAGGATACTATGGAACGCCAAAGTGTTCAGTATTAAATAAATAAAAAAGATATTATTAAATAAATAATCATGAACAGTTGTGTAAAATATAGAAATTAAGTTCATTGTAAGATAATGCAAGATAATAATGTAATAGTGTAAGATAATTCAAGAAATTACTACAACTCAGTCATTATTGTGAGATCATATTAAATCATTTATTATCTATTTTTTTTATAACAGAGTTTTAAAAGATAGAATTTTTATTAAATTATAGATATTCTATTTCAATGTGCCCTTTTGCAAAAGTCTGTTTTATTTCATATTTGCAGTTTTTAATGGGTCAGAAAGTGAAAAATTCCTCCCCCCTTCTTCATCGGAGGAATGAGGAAAGAATCTTCTGTCTGGACTAGATTAAGAGAGACTGACGATATCTCCGTTGACTTTCCTCTCAGCAATGGAGAACAGTGGAGACGTCAAATAGATCCAGCTGGGAGCTCGTAGTAGCAAGCTAGTTTTAAACACATTTTTGTAAAACAGGAAATTTATCACATATAGACGTTGTAATTCCCCCAATATGCCTACGTGTGAAAATGGACAAAAATAGCATAAGCATCAGTATACCGGAATGAATGAGGGTCTTCTATGTAGGCTTTATTCATATAAGTGCCCAACTACTTAATTTAGTTTAATGGATCAGTACAATCAAAACAGAGCAATGTTAATATTGGTATTTGAGAGTCAGAAAGATTACAACACGATTTAATGTCAGCTATCAAAGATCTTGTAGCCTATGTATCCTCTAATCTATTTCTTCTATAATTAATTTAATTCTATAAATGTCTGTGGAGTTTCTCAATCATCCATGTCATGGCTATACAAGAAGGGTTGTGGTTTTAGACACTTGAAGGCATTTCTCTTCTCATCCAAGAGGCCTTTTAAGTTCAGAGTTTAATAAGCCTTTGTAAGCTTGTAGTTGTTTGCTGGTAAATCTGTTCTGCCCAATGGAAAACAATGAAACTGAATCACTCACTTGAACTATTCAAAGCTACATGAGTCACCTGACCCACTAATTTTTTTCACCCCTTGCTGTCGTAACCCTCTTATCTAAAGGGCTGTGGTCTGTCCTCGCACTTATTAGAATTGTCACACAAGTGAGCCCCGCTTTCCGTTTCATCTGAACTGCAGAGAATCATGGTAAATGAGTACATTTTACATTTCAAATCACACCAACTAGAGATGAAATCAGACTGGACTGCTGAAGTAACTAACAGCCAACAAATTGACCACTGAGCTAATCAATGTATGTGTGTAGATGTGTGTTTTTGTCTGTCTCTGTTCTCCTCATCAGACCCTGTTTCATCTTAGCCACACTGCTGCATCACCTGGACAACCAAAGTATAAAGGATGCTGGATTGCCATGACAACAAAGAATAATGCGGCAGGGCCAGGTGAAATCAGAGGACCGCTTCATCTTGGCTTAGCATCACTGGCCAGTGACAAATAACCAGCATTCTGCCAGGTGACACAATGTGAGACTGTATGGTGGTTGACTCTGACAGAGAGACAGAGAAGGAAGTGGCATTACCAAGGGAAACTGATGTTTCCTGGGGCTTGGGGAGCCATGTCTGGATCTGGAGGGATTTAGTTTTAGGGTTGCCAGTCTTCCTGTGGTCCAAATGAGGTCATCAAGACTGGAGTGGTTGAATGTGTGTGTGTGTGTGTGTGTGTGTGTGTGTGTGTGTGTGTGTGTGTGTGTGTGAGACCAATGTGTTTCCTCTTATTTTGTCCACCTCTCCTCTTCGCTTTTGCCACATCTCTTCCTCATCAACAGCTCAATTCAGACATCAAATATGTAACATTACTGGTTTCATCTATCAATCAGGTGTTTTACTCATGCTTTCTTTGCCCTTGCCCCCCGACTCCATCAGTTCACTGTTCTTGAATAGTGTTCCAGGTTTCTTCCATTCTCGAGGTCCCGTCATCCTTCTATTAACTGACTTTAGTGCACATTTTACTGGTTTTGTTGTATGTTAGTTCCATTCCTCACTCTACCAGACAGCCTCTATAGTCAGGATACACTCAAACACATGACCCAAGTGTAGGACTAGTTAGGAATATTACCAAAAGAGCTAATTTACCCCTCAATCTGCCCCAAGTATCTATTAAGGTATTATGTCAAAGTTATCAAAAATTCCACTAGATCTTTCCCAAATGATCTTATTGACATTTTATTTTTCATTGTTATGGTGATGATAGCCACCAATCTATTATCTAGAGCAGCTTAACCTGTTGAAGGCTGAAGGACGGTATTTGTACTTTACATAAGTATTTCCATTTTTTTCTATTCCAAATTCTATTCCGCTACATTTACATATTTACTGATTAAGAAAGTATTATAATCCTATAGATCAGACTCAGGTGTCTATGAGTTGTTGGCAGTTTCACTGAAAAGTGATTTCCCTTCTAAACCTCTTAAATAGTTTCACTGTAGCTATGTTCAATTAGATATAAAAATACCCAGTATTTCGCAAGGAAAATCCAAATTCCAACATTAATATAAATTTGTGTTTTAGAAATGAATGCTCTCGCTTTCCTACCTCACTGATCATCTCATGACCACTCAGATTTATCTTGTGACCCTTTGGAGGGGCCTGTCCCCTGGGTTGGGAACCATTGCATTAACTACCTAACTTTACATAAAGTAGTTCAAACTAGCTCTTACCTCAGCAGATACCACAGTAAAGTGCTGTGTACAGACTGATGATTCAGTAGTAACAATCTAATATTGTCATATATGGTAGTATATCAGTCACAGAGGATATTTTACAGTATAATGAATACTTTTACTTTCTGATACTTAAAGTACATTCTACTGATAAAACTTCTGTACTTTATCCTAACTAGGATTTTGAATTAATTTACTTGTAATGGCATATTCATTCATTATTTTATTTCTGCTCTAAGGGAATCAAATGCTTCACCATTGAAAAATTTAGAGACACCACTTCACCATCTAAAATCCACAAAGACCTGGTAAGAGCATGCAAACTATGCACAAAAAGGTTCAAACCCTGGAGCTTTTAAATAGGCAACAGTGCTAAACACCCGTGTTCTGTTGTGATGATATCTAGTTTTACCCAAACTTTTATCCAATAGAAACTAGGAAGTCCAAATTTAATTAGTATTAAATGTCTTAAGTTTATTCTACTAAAAGGTTAATTGAGCCTAATAGCCTTTTTTAATGATAAGTGGATGTCATGTTATATAGAATTAATTTTAAAAAACACAGGAAATAGCTAATGTTTACTGGGAACAAGAATCATAAGATCCAATGTAAATTGTTTATACCTTTTTTTACATGTTAAAAATTCAATTTTTGTGTGTTTGTTGTAAATAACAAAAATATTAGATATCTTTGTGTTTAAAGGCTTCTAAATATAAATTCTCAATTTAACTTTTACTTAATCAAAAAAAAACAAAGATCTGAAAGAAAGAAAGAGAAAGAAGGAAAAAAGAAAGAAGTCTGATTAAAAATTAACATCATTGAGCGTAACAGTTTCCCATTGGTAACAGTAATTCGGTTCAAGGTCCACTCATCAACTCTTTCTGGAGCTTTCATCCACATCTCATATTTCCTCTCTGCCCTGTGTACCATATGTCCGTAGTGGTCACTTGGCAGACCTCAAATTAAAATTCCTTGGAAGTCAAAATGTGTTTGGACCCTCAACAAATCATAGCAACTACAACCACAGTTACAGTTAAGGAGAGCTGCTGTTAACTGGAGTGACTGCTTTGTGTCTTGTAGTCAGGCCAGCAAGGTCCAGAGAAGGCTCTGGGAAGCTGACAGCCATTGGACACGTCCCTAGAGACCAATCTATTTAAAAAGACTCCTGCACCATTTATCATGAACAGGCTAAATACATTGACATAATATCATCTGATAAAATGAATATGGTGAATTTGTTAGCAAACAGTTGCTTATGCATACATCCAGCATAACTAAATCAATATTAGCATTCACTTATAGTCATACTTATAGCTGTCTAACAAAATATTCATTATTTCCTTTTAGCTCCTTTTTGGTCAATGCTAAATATTTCAGTGTGTCTCTAATATTTGCTGCTGAACAGGTAGTGGACACTAAGTTTTTTTGTGCTTTTTATGTTGAAGGCTGACTTAAGCAGCTGGAGACTGAAGATCGATGAGAGATGTGGGACTGAACCAAACTGTGAGGGTAGGGGGCTGATAAAATAAAACATCAAAACTAGACTCACTTTATACATTCCATCTAGTCATTTTTTCATTGTTAATATAAATGCAAAACAATAACAGTAATATAAACTATATAAATATTTGAGTAGTGCAACTTTAATCATTTCTTGATCCCTCAAATTTATCCTGCAACCCACAGGGGTATCCTGATTCTTTGGTTAAGAACCACAGTTCTAGATCATCATAAAGTATGGTTTTACATAATCTGAAATATAAGATGAAGTAATGAAGTAAATGCTATATATTCATGAAGTGGTAGCTACAGTTTAAAGCAGGTTTTCATTCTAGACAGTGTATCAGTCTATGGATTGTTTGATGGCTTTAGAATTTAGAAACATAACATCTGACTTTTCAATCTATCTCAACATGCACATTTATACTTACACAACTCTTGGAAGCATAGCATGTGTGCAAAAACAAAAAAAAGTGTTATGATGTACATGGGGATATTGGAAAATAAAAAATACATAAAAAGGGCTCCTTTATTTTAGCCTCCTGGAATTCTTCAGGACATGAAAAATGTTTATTATATGTCAAATCGCTTTAAATTATTTTTTAAATAATGAGATTCAGGTCAAATTCTTCCTATTGTCTAAGAATCAAAGACCGAGATCAAAGCTGCGTCTGTCAGTCTGCTGACTCACACTGTTAAAAACCAAATACTCTGGGTCACTAATGCTATTAGAAAACTTTCATCACTTCATCTGCCACAACACGCACAGCAAGCGGACACTGTTTATCACATTTATATCATAATGACAACAAACCACTTTGTGTCTAAAAGTGGACTTCAAAGCTGAAGTAGGGATAATTTTGGCAGTCTTCATTCTTACATTTTCAGTTCCTTTATTTCCTTCTTTATCCCATTATCTGTACTTTCTTCCGTTGTTAATCTTGCTCCATCCTTCCAGTTTCCTTCCTCCACTCTGATATTCTCCCCCCATTTTTTGTTGGTCTCATTCACTTCTCTCCTTACTCCCACTTACCACTTAACTTATTTCCCTCCCCTCTCAGCCGTCCTCCTTCTATCTCTCTCTCCATCTCTGTCTCCTGTTCTCTTTGACATGTCTCTGTGTTTCCTGTCTTTTGTGAAACCCTCCTCGCTGTCACATCTTGTTTTCCTCATTCTATCCTGTTTCAATACAGTTCCCGCCCCCTTGTACAGCAGAGTCACGCTATTGGAGGAAATGGATGAATAGTGGCTGCTGAGTGACAGGTTATTCTGGGCTGACTGTGGAGGTAAACAGAACAAGGTAATGGAGATAATCGTCTGGTCGTTTGGTTGGGCGGTACACAAACAATAGACCAGTAGGTTCTGGCTGGGCAGTAGTAGAGTCTGGGCTGTCGCTGGACCTTGTTGTGTGTCAGATAAGCCCGCCCAAATTATATTAAGCTTGTCTTTATATTGCTCAACCACCAATCACTTTATTCATACCCCGACCTGACTGTGTGATTTGCTTGAGTAGTCTGCAGCTACATAATGGACATGGACAATCAAATTTAGTTCTGCTTTCCAATTGCCTTGGTGAATTATGGTTGGCTTGCCAAGTACATTAATTGGTACCTGGTGCATGGGAGGGTGCAAAAAGGCCCTGTTTTCTTTTTCAACTAAATCTGTCTACTTGAAATTCTGTTCATGTACAGCTACTTTGGAACCACATATATGCTTTGAGGGGATTGTAATGCTGACAACAATAAGTCATCTAGTAACATAACGAGAAAGGTTGTTTATAGCATAATCTGGCAAATCACAAAATGTTGATACTGAAAACATCATTAAAATGTTCCCCAACAACATACTTTTTAATCCAAAATTTTTCAGGTTTGTTTGTACAAGGACTGTAGTTAAAATTACAGTTAAAATTGTTTTTTCCAGCCTGACTCCAACATGTCATATAATAGACTTTTGGAAATGGATCAGAGAATGCATCAACAGCTTGGCTGTATCGGCAGAAAGATGAAAATTTGCCAAGTTATATTCATTTTTTCTTTTTTAAACATTTTTTAATGAAGTTCTGGGTCCAATTTAGAAAAAAAATAGATATTAATATTCAGTAACTACAAACTAAGCCTTTTCACCTTGATGATAATTTCAACATTAGGGGCCCATACACTGATTTTAAATTAAAACATACCTTTTGTCTTACCAATTTTCAAACTAAGACATGAATGGTCAAGCTACTGTGTGATCCTTTCCATAGAAAGTTTCAGCTTCGCAGCTTACAACAGCTTAGCTGTTTTTATATGTCTGTATACAACAGTATCATCAAAACACATTTGCAGTTCTTTCCTGTGAAAGACAGTCACTTCTCAATTCCCTCAGACTCTGCTTTTCTCTGCTGTTCTCCATCCAACCACCAGATACCCTTGGATGTACCTACCAGTCCCAGTCACCTGCTCAGCGGTTCTTCTTGTTCCCAAATCACCACCTCAGAACTTAAACCATTTCCACATGACACCTGCCAGATCGTCAGTGCTCTTTACAAGCTCTGCGTTTTTTTTTTTTCATCCTTCCTGCTATCTGTTTCTGTTCCTGTTGCCAAGGCCCGACCCTGTACTTCCCTGTCTGCCTGTAAGCCTCCCCTTACTCATGTCTTGTTTGCACTGGGACCTGAGTTAAACATCTCAAGTATGTATTTATTGAAAAGAAAATGCTACAAACTTTGAAAAAGGTAGCAATGGGGTCCCTGATACTTCATTATTGTGATGTTTATGATCATGTAACATGGCATTTAAACATTGAATTCCCTGATTTATTGTAAACAAAAACTGTTCATGTAATTTAATGTAAATGTGATTTTAAATCATATCTGAAAATGATTTACAATCCTAGCCAGAATGGTGGTATTTATCTAGATTGGTTACGAACTCTTATAAGACATGGAAACAACCAAAATAGAGTTAATATCAATTAAACCAATCCTTGAAAATGAAACTGACATCTATATCCTGTCTCTGTGTGAAGGTGTTAGGCCAAATGGGACACACAACCCCACAGAGGAAGTGTGTGAGGCCTCGTCAGTCTGGCAGAGTGGAAAAAAAATCTATGGAGGGAATTGGACTACTCGGTAATCTATTCAAACTGTTGGCCAATACAAACCAACTCAACAACCAACCCAATTACTATATACTATCTGATCCAGACATGAAACAAGTCTGTGATCCTACCCACAAATACACAATCACACATACACGCACCTGCTCTAAATGTCATTAAGGATTTAAGATCTTCCGCTCAAAATCAGTGAGGTATCCGAATGTTGGGAATCACAACAAGAGTTTCCCTGAGTAATGTTGCCACAGAACAAGAACATACAGTCCCCAAGCTCTTTATCAGGAACACCCTACTAACACTGGGCAGGGCTGCCCTTTCCTCTCAAAACAGCCTCAATTCTTGTTGGAGTGGATTCTACAAAATGTTGGAAATGTTCCTTTGAGACTCTGCTCCATGTTGACATCAATGCATCACATCATTTCTGTAGATTTATCAGCTGCTCATTCATGCTGCCATTCTCCTGTTCCACCACAACTCAGAAGTTTTCTGTTGGATTCAGATCTGGTGACTGGGGAGAAACTCATGTTCACTGAACTCATTGTTATGTTTGTGAAACCAGTTTATGATGAATTTTGTTTGGTGCATTATCATGGTGGAAGGGTCCTTCAGAGGATGTTAATTTTTGACCATAAACGGCTGCACATGGTCAGCAACGGTACTCAGATAGACTGTGGTGTTCAAACCATGATTGGTTGGTAATATGGAGCCTCAAGTGTAATATATATATATATATATATATATATATATATATATATATATATATAAGATAATATTCTCCACAACATTACACCACCAACCTCACCAGCCAGGGCTGTTGACATAAGGCAGTTTGGATCCATGGATTCATGCCGTTGATGTCAAATTCTGACCTCAGCAGAAATAGAGATTCACCAGACCAGGCAATGTTTTTCCAGTCTTCAACTGTCCAGTTTGGTGAGACATGATTCGAACCAAACCTGGACTTCTGCTGTTGTAGCTCATCCACCTCAACGTTGGATGTGTTGTTCATTCTTAGATGCTTTTTTCCTTTTTTCCATTTTTAAAGAGAGGTTATCTGAGTTACCATAGCCTCCGTCAGCTCCAACCAGTCTGGTCGTTCTCCTCTGACCTCTCTCATCAACAAGACGTTTCTATTCACAGAACAGACGCTCACTGGATGTTTTTTGGTTTTGGTGCCATTCTGAGTAAACCTAAGAAATTGTTGTGGTAAAATTCCAGGATCAACAGTTTCAGAAAAACTCAAACCAGCCTGTCTGACACCAACACTCATGACATGGTCAAGTCACTGAGATCTCATTTTTTCTTCTTTATGATGTTTGATGTGAACATTAACTGAAGCTCCTGACCTGCATCTGCTTGATTTTATGCACTGAACTGCTGCCACATGATTGGCTGATTGTATAATTGCATGAATAAGGACGTGTACAGGTGTTCCTGATGAAGAACTTTGTGAGAGTAGATACATGGAAACTGTGAAGGAAGCAAGATGGGTACAATTTCTTCCAAACAAAATGTATCATGTAGCTTGTGTAGGTGTTCATTCTGGATGAGAAAATTAATCTTGCCCAAGAATAACAGATTAAATTAGATTTAAAAACACCAATCTGCTTATTTCACTCATACAATTTACAATATTTACAGATTGGAGCTGTCAACTGGATCTACAGGCAAGAAACATCAAGATCAGACCAAAAAGTCTAAAAACAATTATTCTAAGTCCTCAAAAACAACTGCTCGTAGGTGTCTGGTATATCAAGTGATGTTAAGCTGCCTCACCATGTGACAACAGTTTCATTGTTTAATTTTAAAGTTAAGTCACACACTAAGGTAAAATATCGCTTCGCTTGATCTTTTGTATCCTTGAAATTTTAAGGTAAAGGAACAATGGTGCCAGACAGAAATGATACTGCTGTCACGTCTGAAATTCAAACAACCCAACAAGCCCTGAGTTCATAGGTCAAAGGATATGAGGTTGAGTGGTGGAGAAAGGGATACAGGGAGAAAGAGAGGAGAGGGAGAGCGGGGAAGTAAAAAGAGACCTCTGGACTCTCTTTGAGTGTTTATATAGTGGTGGTAGGATATCCTGCTACATGATGAAGTCATTATAGACCTGTGTAGTCTTGGTTTCTCCCTCTCTCTCTCTCTCTCCCTCTCTCTCTCTATTCCTCTCTCTCTCTTTCTCTCTCTCTGTGCTGTGTTTCTGTCAGTGTGTCAGAAGGTCAGACCCCTTGGTGAAACAAACCGAAGCCAGTGAGCTAGGCTTCACTTCATTTGCACAAATTTGAAAGGTGTTTTTCAGACTGTGTTTTTGTCTACGGTCAGTTAACCAACATTACAGATGTCTGCTGTAGATGGTCAGTAACAAACACAAATGTGTGTGAGCCTGTGTTTGTGGGACAGCTAAAAAATTAATTCCTATCCTTCTATTGTCAATATATATCATACCACCTTCGAAACTTTAGCTTTATTCTGTAATCTAAACTCACCTTGAAGTCCAGTTCATAGGTAATATTTTAGCTTTAACATTGCTCTACTGACGCAAATAGAGAGCTCCAAATTTGTCTCCTCATTAGCTAAAGAAAGGAAGCTAACAATTACAAAGTTGAGCATAATGATTACTGTATATACATACAGCTGGTAAAATAAATATTGAATACATCAACATTTTTCTCAGTAAATATATTTCTAATGGGGCTATTATAATGGAATTTTCAACAAATGTCAGTAACAACTCCTGCAATCCACACATGCAAAGAAATCAAACCATAGATGTCCATAAATTAAGTTATGTGTAATAATGTGAAATGACACAGCGAAAAGGATTGAACACATGAAAAAAGGGAGATGCAAAAAGGCCTGGAAAGCCAAGACACCAGACTAATCAGTAATTAGAAAGCAATCCTGTCCCTGTCAGTGTAAATTAATATCAGCTGGTTCGGTCCCAACTGATGGTCTATAAAAAGGTGTCTGATTACCAAGGTGTCACACAAGAAACATCTCATGTTGGGCTAAAGCAAAGAGCTCTCTCAAGACCTTCGCAACCTTATTGTTGCAAAACATACTGATTGCATGGGTTACAGAAGGATTTCGAAACTTTTGAATGTTCCAGTGAACACTGTTGGGGCCATAATCTGGAAATGGAACGAAGATCATTCACCATAAACAGGCCACGACCAGATGCTCCTCACAAGATTTCTGACAGAGGAGTGAAAAGAATTATCAGAAGAGTTGTCCGAGAGCCAAGGACCACTTGTGGAGAGCTTCAGAGAAACCTGGAATTAGCAGGTACAATTGTCTCAAAGAAAACAATGAGTAATGCACTCAACCGCAATGGCCTGTCTGCACACTCACCACACAAGACTCCATTGCTAAAGAAAAAGCATGCTGAAGCTTGTTTAAAGTTTGCCTCATAACATTTGGACAAGCCTGTGAAATACTGGGAGAATATAGTCTGGTCAGATGAGACCAAAATTGAACTCTTTGGATGCCATAATACACATCATCCCAAAAACCCCACACCAACAGTGAAGTTTGGAGGTGGGAACATCATGGTGTGGGGCTGTTTTTCAGCAGACGGTACTGGCATACTTCATATAATTGAAGGAAGGATGAATGGAAAAATGTACTGAGACATTCTTGATTAAAAATCTGCTGCCATCTACCAGGATGCTGAAGATGAAACGAAGGTGGACATCGGCAAGACAATGATCCCAAACACAGCCAAGGAAACTCTCGACTAGTTTCAGAGAAAGAGAATAAAGCTGCTTGAATGGCCCAGACAATCACTTGACTTGAATCCAATTGAACATCTATGGAAAGAACTAAAGATCATAGTTCATAGAAGAGGCCAAAGGAACCTTCAAGATTTGAAGACTGTGTGGAAGAATGGTCCAAAATCCCACCTGAGTAATGCGTGTGACTAGTATCTCCATACAGGAGGCGTCTTGAAGCTGTCGTTACCAACAAAGACTTTTGTACGTAGTATTAAAGAAGTTTCAGCAAGTGTGTTCAATACTTTTTCCATTTTATTACACATAATTTGATTTCTGAAATTATTTGCTTTGGTTTCTGGTGAAAATTTCATGTCAATAGCACCTTTTAGAAAAATATTTACTGAGAAAAATGGTGATGTGTTCAATACTTATTTTACCCGCTGTATATATATAAATATGTGTGTGTGTGTGTGTGTCTGTGCGTAAGATTATAAAACAACATGAACATGAAGGCAAAATGTCAAATATCAGAATATTGTTTAGCTGTAGTAAGCCTGTACTAAACAGCACAGTAAACATGACCTCTAATTACTTAGTTTTTCTTAACATTCTGTTTGATCAATTGAAAAATAACTTTAGTTTTTGAAAATATATTTAAAAGTAACAAGAAAAGAAGCTCCTGCAGACTGTTGAAACTTATGGTAAATTTATTGAAAAGCAACTTTTTGGCCCAACAATTGTCAGGCCCTTCACATGTGAGCTATTCATCAAATTTAAGTGTCAACAGTGTGCAGGATCTGATATTTGTTACTTTGACTCGTCACTTCTGTACATAGTGCAAAGATAATTTCTTGTACCACAGAAAATTACATTAATAATATGAGCTTCAGGACAATACAGAAACAAGCAATATTTTTAGGTCAACTTAATTTACAAAGGACCTTTGAAAAACCACTGAACTAAATGTTGAAAAAATGTAGTGTCAGAAATCTACTAAAAGAAAATTATAGAAGGCAGTAAAGTAATGAAATATTGAACTCAGACATAAAACACAAAATTGGTCTTTATTGCCAATGGGAATAATACCGAAGATTAAATTTTAAAGTCTATTTTGACTAATGGAAGTCACTGTGTTGAACTAACATGTTAATTCTCGATCTTTATTTTAATCTTCACTAAATACATGCAGCAAAATGTAAAACACAGGTAATGGCATTAGTTTCTCTGGCTGCACTATACTAATAGATTTTAGAAATCTAAACACACACATACACACAGAAGTTTGCACAGCTATCCTTGTTAATGCAGTGCACTGATTTCCATTCATTGTGGACAGGCTAACCCTAATTTTAACCTAACCTTAGTTTACACCCTATTTTAACCATGACCTCAGAAATAAGGTTTTGTCTCATAATTACAGTGCTTTGGTTTCCATGAGGTCTACAGGTCCTGACAAGGTCAGTGTTTTCACCAGAAAAGGTCCGAAAAGCGGTCCAAAAACGCCCACACAAACTGAGGTCCATGTCATCCAAGCTTTTGTGTGTGTGTCTGATTACATGCATGCATCTGTATATTTATAAACGTGGGCATGTGTCTTGTGTAACTGAGCTATGTGTGTGTTTATATGAAGGCTTGTTTTACAATATATGTGGGATCTGAAAACCAGGGGAGCTCACTATACTTGTAGGGCCCAACAAGATTGTGGGGAACAAAATGCTGGACACAAAAAAGTTGGGTTGGTTGTTGAGTTGGACACAGGTTTAAAGGGCTGTTTGTGGACTAAGACTTTGGGGGTTCAAGTTAGAATTAGGTTCTGGTTTGGGTTAATGCCTCACCACTAGCTGGGGAAACTGTGTGTGTGAGTAACCAAAGTTAGAGATCCAGAGACTTGATGAACCGTTGCCAAGGCGCATTGAAGCTGTTCTGGTGGCATGTTGTGTCCCAACATCTGTCTACCACAACATTAAAACCAGTAACTGGTTTTAATTTCTGATTTCTGTGTTTCATAGCACTCTGTACCGTATACTTTGTTAGGATTAATAAACTCAATTACACACAAACAAAAATCTGGTATAATGAACTATATTATGTATATATTTTGTGTTTTGATATGTTTGTCAAGTGACTACATGGTCATCTTATGTCTCATGAATATACATGTTTGCCTCCAGACAAATACATTCACAAGAACAACTCCTATACTTAGTGTAAGAAGCTGAACATGTTCTTTATCAACCATCACACACAACAAGTAAAAACATAACTTCCTGTGTCTGTGTTTTTCTTGCACTAAGTTGGTGAGATACTTTGAAGTCAATGGTAATGTTCTCTCTTTCTCTCCCTAAAGTGCGTGTGTTGCTGGTCAGACAATGGCAGGCACATTCATACATTTCCACATCCAGTCCAGGAGGAAATTTTACATTTGTCACTCTCATGTCCCTCTGTGTATGTTTGTGTGTCATGTTTGGGTGCATTTGCCCTACACATGCATATAGCAATACAAAGAGTGGAATGCTGAAAAGCAGAGACCTATGACTTATTCAACAATGAACCACGCATCACCCAGAGGCTTACTCATACAAACATGGGGTGAAAGAGGAAACCAGAATGAATGGGATGATGAAAGAAGACGAGAGAAAGATGCTGTGAGGGAAGGAATGTGTGAGTTGTGAGTCATCTGTGTTTGAAAGAAGCAGCCTCTGAAAAATGATTGTTTTCCATTAATGCTCATTTTAGAGCCCAACTGACGCTTTTGTGTTGGAAAGTATGAATGCATTTACTCATGTACTGTATTTGAATACAATTTTGAGTTACCATGGCCCCATTTTCTGCTACTTTGTATTTCTCGTCCGCTAACATTCTGGAGGGAAATATATTTTACCTTTTACTCAAGTACAATTGGAACAGCTGGAGTGACTAGTTTACTGGCAGACGCAGATTTTACCTAAAACATGTTAACGAGCCCTTACAAAAACAGCGCCTAGTACGGGGCCCTTGTCAACTTTCAGATGTCTATAATAAGCATTTCCCCTCTGAACTTCTCAGATACTGTAATTAATAGAAAGTTTGTGGCTCACAGAAAAAAAAAAAAACAATTTCACAGAAAACGGCCAAAACAATGAATTAATGTGTGATTTTCCCCCATCTTTTCTACCCCATTAATTTTCTCACGACCTCCAGGTTGGGAACCAGGGGACCAAATTACCTTACTGCATATAAATAAAGGCTCTGACTACCTCTTCCACCACTGTCCCTAAGCTGCTGTGTTGTGAGAGAGTCAGCCACTGTATCAGTCACTTCTAAGGGGAACATTTTAAATGACCCTGATGGCATGTAAATCACCAGCAGTCAGTGGTATTAAAAATGCAGGATGTGTTTATCTGTATGAACGTCAGGCAGCTCCAGTTTGTGATTGGTTGATCTGTGCCATTGCAAGCAGCTCCACTGCAGAGGTCAAACCCCTAACATACAATTTATGCATTAACACAAACAGAAGTCTTGTGTCATTTTGCTTAAATGTTAGTAAAAAAAAAACATTAGAACTCATGTATGAGTAATAATTCATTTTAATGTCTTAAGGGAAAAAAAACAGCAGAATTGTGTTCTGTCTGAAGTGGAAACACAAGATTTGCTGTGGAAACTGTCGAGACATGTTGCTACAAAAGAGGGAAAAAAAAAAATTTTGATTCCAGTTATTCATTATACTTTGATTGGTTGAAAAAAGTGGATTTTCTTTTAAAAAAAAAGTCTACTAAATCTATTTTAAAAAGTCTTGCAGGTGATAAGTATGAATTCACTGTGTATCTGCTTGATGACTGACAACTGCAAGAGAAGAGCTACTGTAAATTCCTCCTACCGTTAGTCGACTGTAGAGCTGAAAATAATCCAAATCACTTTCACCACTAATGGAATGAATGTTTTTACTTGAATTCACAGAGATGAAATCTGAAGGAAACTTTGTCTCAGAGATTACAGGACCGCAGTTTCTTTATAGTTAGTCATTCTTAGATTGTATCAGCAAGTATGAAAACTATCACTCATAAATTGAAACTCTAATTAATTTACAATGATCATTTAATGGGTATTTGAAGAATATGGGGAGTGCAGTTGTTTTTTTCCATGTATTATTAGGGATACATATGGTGACTAATACCTAGGGTAATCAGTTACTTTGTAAAGTACTGAGTAATTTGACATGTGAATGTTTTTCTTTATCATGATCTGTCTTCTATTCTATTCTATATATACTAGTACAAGTACATCACATTATGCAATTTATCAACACACTAAAAGCAACATTGATTTCATTGCAATTTCAGCAAACCATTATTAACTCTTTAATTCTCCTTTTGTAGCTTTAATAGCAGTATATAAACATTTCATACATAGATAATAACACATTATGTTGTTGCAATCAAATACAAGTTTTTATTGTTGACTTTGTCAATAACTATAATAATATAGATTAAAACAGCACTTATATCTGTCCTCATATCTGTGTAAAACTACACTATAGTGAGTTATAAACCATTTAGTGTTTATAAATGCTAAATAGGGGGACCCAAGTGTTACTAAGTCATTTAAACAGGAAAAGAGATCAGAGGAATGAAGTAGGTTAAAGTTGCAGTGGAACCCTTATTCCACTAGATGGTGCTGTAGGTCTACAGTATGTCTGCCCTGGCTCTAAGGATCCATATTGTTGTCCTGTTGACAATTTGTGTCGTTCTGCTTTTACAGTAAGAAAATGAACCACATGTACTTCTCTGTCTGAACCCACAGATTTTATACCTAAAAAAGCCATTACTTAACATGGTGACGCATAAATTTTGAATAACAAGGAGCAATTTCTATCAGCTAAAAATATTATTACTATCTGTTGTGATCTCTATAGGGATCAAGAAATGAATGATATACTATAGTTAAACTGCCTTTACATTTACATCACTTCTTAATAAATAAGCCAATGAGAACTGGTTTATAACTGAAAACTGCACAAAAAACCCTCAAAATAGTAAAAATGCACTTATGTATTTGACCTAAAACCACTATTGGTATAATTGCAATATAGAGACATTTTGGTGCTTGATACGGGATTTGATACAATGGATTCCCATTGATGTTACGCTCCAAAGGCAGCAGATGTCTCTGTGGTACTGTTAATAGTAGAAAAAGGCTGGAGTACTGAGGTACTACAGACTGTTGCTCTTTAGTAATTAAGTACTTGCTGTCAATGCCCCCAGTAGCCACTTGTAATATTACAGCAACATAAATCCCCTGTGGCCCAAGAAGCATTTTCCCCGTAGACCACGATTGTAAAGAGACTTCTGTAAAACTGCTGACAGGACACCTCCAACATAAAACAGGGTAGTTAGGCTTATTCTATCTAAACACTAATGTGCGCATGCATTGGGCCACAGAATGAAGTGGATAAATCCAAAAATGTATCAGGCAAGCAATTTTCATTCAAGTGAGTGGGACACATCTTTGAGTTCAGTATCCAGCTCCTACAATAGACCCAGGGTGAGGCCAGTAAGCTGAGGCATGTACTAGTAATTTGCAAAAATTTAAGTTAAGTTGTCAACAGTTTGCTTGTCTTCTGTGACATTTCATCCAGGTATGTAAATCAGCTCTGGTTATGTGATGTCAAGCTTGTACTGTCAACACTCAAGGGCCGCAAAGAAACTCTCGGGTCCTCATGCTAATTGTAGATACTGGAATTTTAGTATCACTCCCAGCAGAGACATTTTACAGGCAGCATTTTGCAAAATGCCCACTCACAGAGCTTAAAGTGAAACTAGTCACTTGTGCAAAAGGGGCTTTGCTTGTCATTGGATGTCAACCAGCAGCAGCTGCTATAGCCGATCAAGTCAACAAAGTTCCAGCCTCCCTCTACAAAGTGAAAGCTGAAACATGTCTTATGGGACTGGATCTGTTTAAAGTGCTCAGTATCAGCATCCCTGATGGCAAAGTGAGATCCACCAGGAAGGGTCATGCAAATGCACCTTCTACCTTCAGCCTAAAATCCACTGTGTACAGTGTTGGATCTACTCCAGCTCACCACCAAGGTACAGGTAAATGATGCAATGAGCCCTGTATGCTAAAAGCTGTGATGCTTAGCACTGAGCATAAGCAAGTGCATGTCAGCAGAGCTCAAGCCCTTCCTCCCTGCAGGCATCATAAAACAAGTGGATGCATCTGCATCGGTGAGGGGTAGCACAGACATGCAGAGGAGGCTTGTGGCCTTGTGTTTTTCTCCTTGAATCCAATAAAAGTGGTGTGACTGTCATCTTCTCTCTCATATGGAATATATTGTTCACAGAAATAGCTTGTGGTACTCACTGCAGCGAGAATGATTTGAGCTCAGCTTACCAGCAACTGCTTCAACATCCTAAGAACCGAAATCTGACTGTTTTCATAACCCATAATGGATTTTTTCAACTCAAACAATTTCCTGTGGGCCTGATAAAAAAGGATTGGCCTGGAGTACAGAACTACATGAATGATATCTTGCATGCAAGCAACTGTAAGCCATCCTGATACAGCAAGTTCCTGCCAAAATATGCTACAGTAGTGAAGCCATTGTGAGAGCAGCTTACACTCAAGACAAACTAGTCCTAATGCAGTTGTATTAAGACATTGCTGAATGTTTCTTGCTGGGGGGAAGTTGAATGTGGGGGCTATTCTGAAGTTTTACAACTACAGTAAATCATTTGTTCAGTGGCCTCTGGTGAGGAAAGTCTCTTCCAGACAAGGCACGATATTACTCCCTAGTGTAACTTGGATTTGCTGTTGAATCGCTGCTGATCTTCTGTGGAACATGCTTGTTAGTTCCAAGTCCCCATTACAGAGGATGGAGCACCTGGCTACCAAATGACATGAGGGTATGGTTTGCAAAAAGTGGGCCCAAAGTGCCTCCAAGAGCTGTACTGGTGGCCATGAATCCATGACCTAGTCCATGCAGTTTTGTCATAATGTACAACCTGTCAGGGATGTGGCAAGACAGCCAAAACTTTGCCTTCTCCATTACACGGTTTACTGTTTCCTGGGGGCCTGTTTCCCCATGTATCTTTTCAAAATTGTGCCAACATCAGAACGGGCATGTACCTCCCTTAAACTAAAGGGTGTGTTGAAGGTTTTAGAAAACAGTAATCGAGCCATAAAACCAGCTCAGCAACCTTAGAGTCCAGCAGTCACAGGTGAAGTTCCTCTCCAGCTTCTGAGAAGAGGACTGATGCGAACAAAGCTGAATGTTCCACCATCCCCTAAGGACAGAGAGAAATAGGAATATATCAAGGCCAGATTTACCCTACAGCAGGCCAAGAGTAAACAATACATGGACACCAGGGGAAGGGCCAGACTTCCAGAAGTCAATATGGGTGATATAGTCAGAGTATTCAAGCCTTTTTATGAGGGAGAGATACAGTTCAGTGGCCCCTTGTCTGTGCTGCAGTAGACTGGCTGAGCACCTTCACCCTTGGTGACAGGAAAAGGTTGAATGTAACATGCCTTTCTCTCTGTCCTTTCTACATACACACACCACACATTCACAACAATGATACATCAGGGGTAATTTGCGGTTCAGTGCCCAAGGACTGGAGGAGCCGAGGGTTGAACCACCGAGTTTCTGGTTGATGGAGGACCCTCTCTATATCATCTGTGCCACAGCCCCAGGTCAGCTACAGCAGAGGAAAACATCAGCCCAACAGAACATCTTGGATTTAGTGTGTCTGAATCCAAAAGGAGTTACCTGAAGGATGTGTTTACTGCCATTTGTGCTCAGTTTAGTTCACACTGAGCTACAAGAATTTCCTTGGGTAACGGGGAAGATGATGTGTTTACAGACACACAGGCACTTGAGACGGAGTGACACTGATACTATGCTGCTTCACCAGTAGGTGTCTCTGTAAGACTGTGAATAAGGAATAGAGACTGATGTAAGGAAATATGGAGATGGGGTATGTAACATATAGCATGGTAGAATGAGTCCAGTAAGCAAAGCCATGTATTCTGAAACCATTAGCTATAAGTTAAGTAAGTTTGCTCTTCGTCACTATACAACATAACAAACTGGTGACGGGGATGAACCATTGCCCTTTCTTCCTCATGTTGGTGAGCTGTTGATCCAGCTTGAAACATGGTGCAATTTTTTGCACAACTGTATGCTAGTGAAACATACTAGAGGATATGTATGACCAGATGTGGGGAGAAATTAATTTTTTACTACATTGCCTGGGTCTGGAGAGAACACAGCTGTCCTAAACTTTACCAAAACAAGGTATGACCTTTGCGGAGGTCATGCCTATGCTTGAAAGCACTTCCTCCCTGAAGTTAATGTGGTAGGATGCAGTAACCCATTCAGACAGCACTCACAAAGAGCAGATGAAACTGCAAAAAGATATGTGGAATCTTGAAGAGCATTAGCTACGCTGTGTGTTTTTGGATAAATGGAAAGTAAGGTGATAAGAGATCAGCTGACTATTAATGCTAATGTCAATGATGTGAAGGAAAAGTTTTGAATTTATTCAATTTCTTTTTCCTTTTATTTATACAATCTTTTAATCTGATTCAGGATTTAAACAGAACTTAAAAACTGGATTACAAATTCACTCAGTCAGTACTGTAAGAATATTATTCACATATATACTCTCATAAAAAGGAGAATGAAAAATATGAACACTGAACATTAAACATTCACATATGAGCATTTACAATTTTGTAAAATCATTGAGAAGCACATGGAGTTAAAGTGCAGAATAAATTATATCAGCAGTATATGAAATATTTCTATTTTCTTTATGGGCAGTAATCATAAACAAGTAATCTGCCTCCAAGAATGAACATCAACATGAAAAATACATATGATTGTTAGTACTTTTACAAGAGAGACAAAGACATGGCCAATGCAGGGATTCGGTTGGGCTTTTGTTTCATGCATTTTTTAGATGCTGCAGTGACTAGTCAGTGAAGGCAAAAATGTCAGACACCAGAGGATGAATATCAAGGGTCAGGTTCAGTACTCCCTGCCTCACCCTTCTTTACCCATGCCTGCTATCCTCATTTCCCCAAACCCCCATCTTCCTATTCCTCTTACCCAGACACCCCCTGTGCAGCCTTGCCCCAAATCGTCCTACAACCTTAAAACTCTTCCAAATCTGCCTTCTCCCAGCGCTGTCCCTCCCCACCCCCAGCCCCTTCAATTTTGCCAGTCATCCACTGCTAACTTTTAGCTTTTAATTTCACAACAGCTGTTGGCGCTGGCTCAGAAAAACAGCGTGAATAACTTTCTCTTATGATTGAAATTAGTGAACTATAGAAATGGAGAGTTGAATTTGTGTGTTTGCTGTGTGACAAGTGTATAAGAAGGTGTTTCAGTGTTTGAGTTTTGAACCAGGGGTATAACATGGTATATCCAGTGTATTAGTGTGTCAGTCCCTCAGCTAAGCCTAAGCTCTGTAGGGGTTCACTCCTTATTTAGGTCATCAGTCTCTCTCCCAACATATTTAACATTGCAACCGACGACTGAGGGAGCAATGACTTCTGTGGCCTTGTGACTACCTAGTGTGTGATGTGGAGGATTCCTGACCGCCACTCAAGGGTAGCATACGGTTTTATTTTCCCTCATGTATACCAGGTGCAGACTCTAAATATATTGAGTATTTTATGTATTTTGTATACTGGATGTTGAACACCTTTCAGGCCACAAAGTGCATGGCACATGGGCACGATATGCCAGTATTAAGAGGAAAATAAATAAAATGCTTCACTGTCCTCCCAAAATATTATGCTGTTGGCTACACGAAGCTGATAACTTCTTAAATCTATTGGAGTTTTTTTGCTTAACTTAGAGTGAATATTGGGTTCATGCTACATGTGTATTATTTCGACAGTAAATAAATCAAAATCTACCAATTTGATGTATGTTGTAATATAACAGTAACAGATGTAAGAAATAACCTGGAGACGTTAAAAGTATTTAAATCAAATATTAAAGAATCATTAACACTAACTAACTAGCTAAAGTCCACAGGCAGCAGCAATCATAACATAGGCTAATAAAGCTCATCGGCTAACAGGCTAACAAGCAATCCACTGTTTGCCTTTGGTACCTGAACCAGTCTGGCAGGGCCATGCCTCAGTGTAAAAGCTGCAATTTGGCATGTACAGGATGTGTCAAGGGCAGTGCGTATGTACAAGAGCTGGGCTGCAGGCAGAAAGTCCCCTCTGCTTAGGAAGATTCCTAAATGACCCAAAAGTATCTAATCGATAACCATGATAAAAGCTGGTTAAATTCTGTAAATGCCAAAGAAAGGTGCTTCAGCGCTTTCATTCTTATCTCCTTAAACAAGGGGCACACTGGGCCATCCTTCACGGACCTGAACCGCTGTAGTGCAGTGCCATTATACCCACCCAGGGCTCAAGATGGTCCAGAAGGATCTCTTGTTCAATGGTATCAAGGAACAAGAGTGGAATTTCTGTACTATGATTTCACCGACCTGAAATTTCTCAAAAATATTGTTTTCCTGTGTAATATGTAGCATATGGTGTGTCACAACCTTTTCTCAAACCTCAGCTAAAAATTGGAGTTCAGAAATTGGCCTGAAATTATTAAAATCCCAGGGACTGAGCGAAGGCTTTTTAAAAAGTGGTTGAAAAAGAGAGGTTTTATTTTAAAATTCAGGAGCTGAACCCATTAACTAAGAGCAGTTTATCATTTTAAGACTATCTGTAAAGACTTCCTTAAAAAATTCCAAAAGGAAGACTATCTAAAGCACATGCGGAAGGTTTCATTTTATATACAATGTCTGTATAGAGAGAGAAACTGGATTAGATAGGCAGAGCAGTACTACCAAGTGCTTCTCTATTGAGATCAGGAAATCCAAAGGAACAATACACTGTCTACTATTTACAGTCTTGTTGACTCAGAAACTAATCGCACTTTTCTTAAGTGGTATTTAAAACAGGGCCAGCAGGTCACTGAGATCAATAGATTAGAACTGTTGTTTTCTATTAAAGTAATAAAATAAGCTGAACTGAAATGTTTCACCTCTGAATTTAGAGTCTTTTTTTGCATCCTAAGATTTTCCAAGTGAAGTCTGCTCCATGAGGATTTCTACAGTGTTGAATCAGTCTTCAGCGTTGAATTTTCACTTTGGTACCTGAAAATTTTCATTTTTTAATTTCGTGCAGGGAATCGAGGGGAACGATTTTAGCTAGGATGGAGAAACGAGTAGTATTCAAATTCAAATTCAAATTCAAAACCCCCTTTGCAGTAATGGCCGAACCCAGTGGGCATGGTGAAACCAGTATTTTGTAGGCAGCACCACGTTAAATAACACAGTTGTAGCAGGAGTTAACATTTAGGCCCACCTCCTCAAAAATCTTCATACAGGAGGATAAAACCAGACAAGAATATGATATCTTTGCATTTGTTGAACATATTTCTTATACTTATAAGACATGCTGTATGTGTGTCTGAAGCATAGTGTATTAAAAATATGTTGTGTATTTGTTTGATAGTCACATCTTGTTTTTGTAAAACTAGATGGTGGTAAGTATGGTAAACTTCATATACTCTCGTTGTGAGCATGTTTGCACGCTAACATTAGCATCTGGCTTAAAGCCCCACTGTACCTTAGTAGCCTCGCAGAGATATTTATTTTTTATATGTGTGCATGTCCATTTGTGTGTGTACATGGATTAATGGTGTACGCAGCACTCAGTGTTTATGTGTGTCAGTTAAGGGAAATTTTTGTTTGGAAAGGTTGGTTTTATGACAAGTAAAAGAATTAGGAACTATTTATATCTGAGAAATAAAGGCATCTTGTATATGTTGTATAATAATAATAATAATTGTAAAGCTTTTTCCATGTAGTCATAATCATCTGAAGTTTTTCACCATCTAAAAACAAATGTTACGCAGAAATAAGTGGAAAAAAAAAACTGGAGTCAGGGAGACCAACTTAATTGGAATTCTCTGCCATTTCTTTCAATTTTTAATAAGGGGGACTGAGGTAAGATTTCTTGAGAGGGGTAAAATGATGAGGAGGATGGAAACAAGTGAGAGGGGGGAATGATGCATTGAAAGAGAAAGAGGAGAGAGGATAGACAGTATGACAGGCTGAGGGACAGAGATGCTGACGATAGAGCGAGACAGACAGAGAGGGTGATGATGCAGGCAAGCACAATATTATATAACCGTGTCAGAAGAAGGGAGGGAAGGAGAAAACAGAGGAAGGGTGATGGCAGGATAAAAAGAGGAGAGGACGGGCAGTGAAGCAGTCTGTAAATGAAAAGAAACCACCCCTGACTCCTCCTCTGTATGAACCTGATGAAGTTGACAGACTTACAGCCACCCCCTATGGATTATACATGGAGACCTGCTGCTGTAGACGTCCAGAGAAAGGAGAAGCACAGCTTCGCTTACAGAAAAGCTGAGATGTACGAAAATGCAGTTTACAGTGGGCTTATGGATACTTTAATTTCATCAGTTCAGAGGGTCGATTTGGATTTTTGATTGAACCTTTATTTTTCCTGAAAGACACCTTAGATTTACTATGACTTTCAAGGGAGACCTGATAGAGCCTAAAAGTGAACAAGAGTTTTAAATCTTAACTAAAATGAAATAACAATCAATACTTGATAAGAAGAAATATTCTTAAAGTTTTTGAACACAAGAACTGAAAATGAGCTGTCAAAAGCTCCATTACAGTCAATGTATTAACCAATATTTAAAAAAAAATTACTAATGTAAAAGGTTTGCTCTGAGGGATGAATCCACAGAGGATTATCACAAACTCTGCAGTTCCCGTCAGTATGGAGCAATTTATTATTATCATTTTATTCTATTTAAGCTCAATTTTTTAAATTCTCATGACTATACTGTTTAGTTTCACTGTCACTGCAGCTCTTTTCAGCAAAAAAGGTTCTGATGAACCAAACAGCAGACAGACAAAGTTAGCAACTAGCTGGTGAATAGAGTGGAGTCATGGACAGTGTTTAAAGATGGATGTGGCAAGGTGTGATGTCATCCCCTGGCTTGCAGAGGAGCTGCGCTGCTTTTAATGACTTGCATCTAACTAAATGTCACCACAGACCCTCACTGTTCCCTCATCATCCAGCAGTTCCTTCACTAGTCACTTGGGGCCATATCCGCAAAAGATTATCTTATCGGGGGGAGTCTTCCTAAATGGCACTAAAAGTTCCCATCTAAGAGTTTCTCTTCAAAGGTATTCACAATGCTGCTAAGAGCCACTTTTAATGAGTAACAAGCAGAACTCCTCAGCTAAGAGAAGACACAGGGACTGACCTTGTTGATGACATCATGGTTCACGGGTGATCTTCCTCAAGGGTACGATTGGTGTACGATAGGTTAACGAAAATATTTGTTAGTACACAGCAGCATGAGGACCAGATGGACCGGACTTATAAAGCTCTTTTCTAGTCTTATCAACCACTCAAAACACTTTATACTACTGTCACATTCACCCATTCACATGCACATGCACACAGTACAGTACAGTACAGTGCTTTCTATACACACACATACACTCACACACACCTATCATACATCAGGGGCAATTTTGGGGTTCAGTATCTTGTTCAGCACACTTTAACATTAAGGACTAGAGGAGCCGGGGATCAAACCACTGATCTTCTGGTTAGTGGATGACCTGCTCTAAATCCTGAACTGCAGCCGCCCCTAAGTTAGATTAAATATAGATAGTTAGATTGATCATTATTTAATGGGCACCTGTCAAACAAACGGGGGTGAAGAATCCATTTTTTCTTTAACTAATTCTGACAGATGGCTGAGGCTGACAAAATCAAAGATGCAAACTGTACTCTTCTGGAGTCCATGCAACATACATTTTTAGAAAACCATCATCTTTGGTTTGATTTGCTGGTGTACTGACTGAATCCTCATTAGATGTCTGCAATCAAAATATGGTTTTAATAAATCATTATCAGTATTATCAGCACGTGTGCCTCTACTAGCCCTTTTTCTCAGTTCCTTGGCCCATTGTTCATTCTGTGATTGCCTTAGTGTCCAGCCACCTTGTTCTACACATGTCTGATATGCCTCATATGGCAGTTTGCATGTCTTTTTTTTTTTGCCTGTCTGTCCCTTTTGTTTAGTTTGCCTATTTAGACCACCAAGTAAAAACTTTATTTTGCTCTCTGGGCGACTATAAACCTTGATTTAACTGAGCTTGCCTTGGAGTTATGCTACTGTCTATGAAACTTAATGTGACTAAGTAATGATGACAAGTCAGTACAATTTGAAATTTTATAGATTCACACTCAGACAAGCCTTGACCATGGCATCATCAGGTGATGATAAACTCTCATTGAGAAGATAGCAACAGTTGTTAAAATTAATGTTGAAACAACCACCGATCAAATAAGATTGGAGTCAATTGTTCCTGTATGAATTTATTCAGATGATAAAAACTAGCTTTTGCATGGAGAAGATGAATATTCTGTTTACAGTGTTTTTGTGCTGGTGTGCTATACACAGTATGTGATATTTGAGAGATTAAAAACAAACCCACCAAATCAAATGGGAGCCATAATCCCAGATAATCCTATAGAAACCTCTGCCTCTCCAACAGCCATTCAGTCATCTGGCTAGCTAGCTTCATCAGACAGCATCTTAGCCAGTCATTCACTCAATCAGCCAGTCTGTTCTTCATTGTAATGCTGCAACACACTCTGAAGCAACATGCTGACTACTGGAACATAAATGGGGATATGTATCCACAGAATATCCTATGATAAGATACATCTTTCTGTCAAACTCTATCCTCAGCTGTGGGTGGTCAACAAGGCATTATTATTACTATAAAAGTAGACAAGACAGACGAAACGAGGGGAGCAAAGGGGTAATTCAAGGCCCTGTGTCACAGAATTTATGGTACTTTGATTGTATCATGTTGTTGTGTTTTGTGCTGCTGTGTATGTATGTGTATGAGCTCTGTGTTTGGTAGGCATAGGCTGTGAATACTTATTATAACATGAAATATGTTCGTGTAAATTGTATATTCTTAGAAAATAAGAATATCTCATGAAATACAGTGGGCATCGCAGACTGATGAAAGACCCACATTAACCTGGCTTTAATGTATTTTGGGTATGAAACACATCTGTAGCAGGGAAACAGGATTTTTAACAGTGAAATCAGGCTCCTTCATTTTGAACACAGTTGCATCCCTTCCTACACTACTATCCTAGTGACTCCGTGTCCCTTCTGTACTGTTATCCATCTGAATAAGAAGCTTGCTACGGTTTGCAATATTTGGTTAGATGCTAAACTGTATTTCACTGCACTGATTTTTATAGCGCTAAATGACAATAAAGGTGAATCCAATTAGGTTAATAAACTGATGATAATCCTGTCCACAGCTGTATGTTTGTTCATCTGCCAGGGTGCTGAGCTGGAGTAGGAAAATTGCAGCAAGATTCACACAGTAGAAATGCAGGCGCACACAAAAGATCTCTAGATTGTCTTCATTTATTAATAAATCTGGTTGTGACTCAGGAGATGGAAGGAGTTGTCCTTGGGCAAAATACTGAATCTCAATCCGGCCCTGATGCCTCTGCCATCAGTATGCGTGGGTGTGTATGAATTGGTGATTATGGCAGCTAGCGTTGAGTGATTTGAGTGGTTGATAAGTAGAAAAGTGCTATATAATGCAGTTTATTTACCATCTGACGTTAACGGTCTTCCTCAGACTCGGTCATTACATGATCAGCAACACGTGTATAATTTTAAAGATTCTTGAGGCTACTTCAGCAATCTTCCTTTAAATGCTAGGTTGGTCAGAACAAGAGGATTTAGTGAGGTGATGGTCTTTGGTGCAGGGGGGTAGGTTATCGATTGATGTTCAATTATGATATCAGTTTTCTATTGTTTTATATAATCGTTTCGATATTTAATTTTGTGTCAAGTAATCTGGAATCCAAATCTTGTCCTGTATTCTTTTTATGTTTTTGTTTGTCTTGTTCTTGTAAAATCTCGTGTCCATGTTGGTTTGTAATTTGCCGTAAGAGCTCTTAAAAATCCCCCGATAAGTAACAGTAACAGAAGTCTCCTTTTCGCGGCAGCCGTGAAGGCATCACCTCGCCTGCTGCCTGCAGGCTCCGAGGTGAAGGCTCCGCGTCCGTCCCCGGCTCCTGATTGGCTGACGGGGTGGCTGAGGGGCGGGGCCTGTGTCCGAGCCAGGCTGCTTACTAAGCGGCGGAAGGTGAATTTTTCAGCATCACACACTCTGATAGTGACACACACACACTCACACACACACACACACAGATATACACTCGGCTGGAGACAGGGAGACCTCGAAGCGGTGAGTAGAGTTTCTCCTCTTACAATTAGCACCTGATTTGTGACGTGTCATCGCCTGGTTATGGTTGTTTACTGCGTCCTCGCGCTGCGCCATCCTCTCCCGCTGTTTGTTAATGAACGATGAAACCCATGTTGTATTTATTGCGTTATTTGTGCCCGGTGCTGCAGGAACACGGGCCCGCGTCCAGTGGCCCATCGCGCAGCGGCCGTGCGTTCAGACCTGATGGTGCGCGGTGTTTCCCGCACGGTGGGCGTGTGAGGGGGACCTCAGCCTCATGCAGAGATCTGGAGATTCAGGTCTCTTTGTTTTGGTGGTGCCGCAGTCGGGATGGTCCAGCTCTCCTGCTGATAAAGCACCAGACTACAGTACTCCTGAATTATTCTAATAACGCTCCTCCGTGAGCTCACTGCTGATTGTCTGCGGCCTCAGTGCATCTGATGGGATTTTCAGCTTTACCTCTTTAATCTTAATATTCCTTTATGAGACTACAGTGACCCATGACTATGATTTTTCGTGATCTGCTTGTCTCTGTAGTGTTTACTACAGGAGTATATTCTGCTCAAAGGCAGACAGGTGCATTCTCAGAGCCGCCAGGCCTTGTTATATAAAGGGTTTTCCTCTGATATGAAAGAGCCTACAGGCTATAGACCAGTTTTAGGAAGAGTCTGTTATGTTCTATACGGACTAAATCTGCCATTATACAATAATGCCCCACCCCCACCAGCCCACTCTACACACACACACACACACACACACAAACACACACAAACACACACACATGATAATATACACACAGCCACAGACACACATGCACACACACATACACACGAACACACACACATACACACACACACGCACACACTGCATCCTCTGTCTCTGTGCGGATTAGTACACATTGTTCTATCAATGCTCGTGTCTTTCTCTCGCTGGCAGCCTCAGTCTTCAGCCTTCATGTGAAATTGGATGTGCTGGGTTTGAGGATGATGAATGCACTGTAGATTCAGGAAGAAAGCAGAGACACCACAGCAGAGACCTGTGGTAGGATCACTATCAGAGTACCAACATTTTAATTCTCCCCATAAATTTCCCTTAAAGCAGAACTAGTGCTAAACTTTGAGAAGACGCAGTGTTGGTTTTATGTCTGCTTGTCCAAACGCTTCACCGGAGCTATGTGATGCAATGTAGAGATGTTCTCAGCCAAGGCACATGGCTGAAGTGTTGCACGAAATCGACATACTCTGGAGTTTGGTGCCTCATCTAATACATATTATTTTTAAGATTCAACCCACTCACTCTCCGTCTTTTCCTGCCTTTCCAGCTCTGCCTACCTGTTGCCTGTTTACTGTCAGTCATTTGTCACAATCAAAAGATCCTCTTGTTTAAAGTATTTATCTTTTGACATTAGAAAAAGGCAGAAATTAGGTACTGTGAGTATTAAATGGTTGGAAATTTAAATGTGTGATAATACACGGCATCTGGTAATGGATCAAATTATTTTATTATTTTAAAACCTCTCTTTTATATATATTTTGTTTTTATTTGGCAGATAAACACAACAGGAGACTACAGTGGATATTCCTTTAGATTTAGTAATTGTACTCCTGTAATTTATTGTAAAATCTGTCTTAGAGGCCCTGTTTTTTCACAACTGAGGGAGTGAATAAACAGAGCCTCTATCTGTTTGCTCAGCACAACAAATGTTTTTGGCAGATACTCATGAAAGCACCAATAATGTCATCATCCTAATACAGTGACATTATTAGTCAAATATAGTGTATGTTATCATTGTTTTTTATCAGTCAACATTACCATGCAACTTTATGAGAATACATTTTGTGTCCTAATGGCCAAAGTGTCAGTTACTGCTTTTGTTGAATGTTAATGTTGTCAGGTATTTTTAGAATTAGTCTTAGTCCTGAGATATAAAGTCCATGTTAGTTTGATAATATTTAGTCTACCTCGACTAAAACTGGAAAATTTTGTCACGTCAGAGTAAAAGAAAACCAGAACCATTTTAATTCTTTTTTTTTTTTATATCCATCAAAAGATAAGTTGACAAAAGTATTGAGAACATTTTATTTTGATTTTAATCAAGAGTAAATTAATCAGCATTTTAGTCAAACTTTCCAAACTGCTTTACACTAAGATTTTATCCATCTGATTTTAGGCTATAAGAAAATTATAAAATTATAAATGAAAAGAAGCCACACAATTAAGGGTTGTATGATGAATGCAGCTTTGTGGCCAACTTGTCTGGTCTGATTTAAAGACATACATCCAGACATGAAAGATAATTTAACAATGAAGACTTGAAGGATGCAACAAATTTAGCAAATCCAGTGCAATCCAGCCCTTGCAGTATTAGTCAATCACTGCTATGATCATAACTTTCCGTTTGATAACACAAACCCTGAAAATCCAGAAAAAAGACAACCCTACATAAGAACCTGTTTATGAGCTCTGTAAGTTACTAATCTAAATTTTTGACAGGACTGCACCTAAAAAGTGTTGATTTTATTTTGTAGTTTTTAGGACTTGGTGGTACTGTTACATAAGAAGTGTTTATAGCAGCTTGTACCAATTCAATAAATTTTTAAAGAAAATCAATAGAATCTGCATTCAACAATAATCTTAGTACTAGACAGTTAACGCCTGCCCAGCAGAGTTTATTGAAGAAAACAATTTTCAACATAATATGCTGTTAATTTTAATAACCAGTAAATATCACAAAACCATTCAAACTTGACAAGACCTGAAATATGTGTGGCAATTCATTTGTACATGCTTTGGCATGGATAGCAGGTGTAAATATGTTTAACTCTTAAACAAAAGGTTGGCAAAGTGACTTTCAATGAGGTTAAACTCACACCTGCAAGCAAGGCAGTGATGCCCCGTTGCTGTGGGATGCTAATAGATAATATTAGACCACTGCCCTAAGTAGGTGGCTGTATAAGGCTTTAAAAGTAAAGTAATGGTATGTAACACCTTAACAATAGGTTACCTCAGTTTCTGTGTGGTAAGGCTTGAGGTGTCCCCTCAGGGTTGTGGTTTTCTTCCTAGAGATATGGTAGCTGCAGGCTTCTCTGCTGACTATACACCTTTTCTTGTGTTGGTGTTACATTTGAAAAGGTTCCAAATTTCAACAAATTTTATTACCATTATGTTCCTGTAGCTGTTGATTGTCCAAGTTCCTTCCGCTACAGCATTAAGTGCAGACAGTAGCAAGGTCCACCCTGGACCTAACAATGAAAATGTAGAAGGATTTTGCTTTTGTTTTTCTTGCACAGTTTTTAGCTGCTTTCCCTCTTAAACAGCACATGTTTTAAATAAATTATCCTTGTGAATTGACAAATCAATGATGGGAAGGCTTGCCAGAAAGACAGGCAGCCAGTAATAAAATATAATACATAGAGAAAGAATGAAAGACAGAAAGAAATTAGAATGAGAGGCTGATGTACCGAGCAAGAGACCTATACAGTAATACATGGATGGAGAGGCACATGATTTACATAAGTCTGGCAGGTTTTCACATGCAGAGCGACTAAATCCATGCAAAAGTGGAATAGATCTAATTTCCTAACCGACATAACAAGGGGACAAGAAGTATTAAGACCAAAAATATTTGGTAGTTAGAATAACTAGAGAAAAAAATGTTAAATTGTGTTCATCATATCCATGCTAGACATGATTAAATATCTTCAGCTCCAAATTTTTAAAGGTAGCTTGATGCATTCAAAGTCAATGTGAAGATGTTAGTAGATGTTAGTAGATGTTAATTTGTCCTGGGTAGTGAACTGGAGTCAAGGCACTGTGAACACACCCTAACACGTTCTTCTTTGGTGCTAACTACAAGTGAGCTTCAGCTAGAGACAAAGCAAAGAATTTCAGGTTTTTTGTGAATATTCTAATCTACAACTGCATTAGACCGGAATCATCAGAACCATATGTGCGTATTAACATGTTAATTGAGTTTTAAATGAACTGAAATGGCCAATGTACTGGGCAGCGGAGGCAGCTACACTGGAACATCCATATCCCAAAGTGTTTACCAACCCTAACGAGGCTAATCATGCCTTATTAGATAATGGGTTTGGGAAATTTGATGCAATTTACGCAGCTCTGAGTACATTGAAATACAAAGGGGATAGAAAATCAGCATAATGAGCAAACTCCAGGGGTCTTACAATCTCAGATCTCGAGTGTATAGCTGGATCAACACCTGTGTGATTTCCAATGCAGCGTCCTCAGTATCCTTGAATGTTTGAAGCAAAGATTGTATGTTATAAAAAAAAAAAAAAAGGCAGGCTGATGATGCCAAAGACCACAAGCAGGGGGCTACACGGATTATCAGAGATGTTCTAATGTCGTGATGATGATGATGCCATAATTTCTTCTTTGGGGATTGGTGGGATTACATACAATCCCTACCAGATTACCATCCAAGCAGGCAGGAAGTCAGGCTAGCAGTCATCCAACCAGATATAGTTAATGTTTTCAGTCCTTTTGCCAGGCAGTGCGCCATTCAGAGGCAGTTATCTGGCCAAGCATTCAGTAATAATCAGCCATGTAGGCTATCCAGTCATTCAGTAAGTCAGCAGGCCTACCGGACCTGCAGCAGAGATCTTGAACCTGCTCCTCCCTCAGCTGTTTTACAAGCTTAACCATGATGATCAGCTCCTGTTAAAAGTGAACCACCATTTAGACCCTAATGCTGCTTTGTGAGACAGAACCTGGCATTAACAGGAACCTGGTCACTGACTGGATTCAAACGTACACAGAGCTGATAGTTAGTAAGAAAGCAGTCTTTCTGTGGCGGCTGTCAAATTACTACAGACTCAGGGTTTAGCATAATGCTTAAAATAGGCACATTACACAGAAGTATGAACCATTTGGGACCTGAGTGGTTGCTGTTACCAGGTACTTACTGTTGGTAAACAGAAATTAATACGCGTCTCCATGACAACTGGCTAAATACCTGTTAGAAAATGGTTCTAATTATATGAACTACTTGGAAAACCTTTTTTAGATGTTTGCTCTCTGAAGCTGTTGTTATTGTTCTTTGTGTTATGAGTCAGCTAAAAGATAATCATACAAGCAAGTGGATTCATTGGATAATGTAAGTTCATTCTTGACTGAAACAAGGTGTCACAAATAGTCCTAACTAAGAACAAAAACGTACTAGATTACTCAGATCCTTTTGAATGGAGGTACAGTATATTGACGACAAAACCTTTTGAAAGCACATGAGAGTTCACTCAGTCTTTGGGTCAACATCTGTGAGCACACAGGCTGAGATTTATAAGACCAGAATTATGTTTGTGCACAACGGAGGACAGAATCATGAGAGATGATTTGGGCTTACAAGAGGAGCTGTATAACTATATTTGAGCCAGCAACAGGGATTCTCATGCTCATAATAATGAAAGTTCCCTACGCTGATGTTGTTGCCCAGAATGTCCTGAGCACAAACTCAGAGCAGTGCCTCACCTTTTTAGTTTGACCTGTGAGTGAAGGGCTTTCCTGTTACGCCTTCACCTCCTACTTGAAAGTAAAAGCTGGGACTGTTACATTGTTAACCATCAGATGGAGACAAAGAGCATTATTTGGTGCCTGCATTATCTTAAAAATCTGAACGCATTGGCACTCAATGATCTAAATCCCAATCAGTATGTTGGCAAATGATGTAATGTTTAAACCACTATGATGGACTAATTTTGAGAGTTTAGTAACTACTTTTAATCAAATCAAGAGTAGTTACTAGCCATATAATACAACTAAGTAAGCTTCATGTGTTTTCTGAACCAGTTTTTTATAACTTCTTCTTCCGTTTTTATGAATAACTTTAGAAGAGAAAATTATTAGAACCATTTAAAGAAAAACATTTAAGTGGAATGCTGCCCATCTTTTATGGGTGGGGTTTCATTAACTGTGATCTGATCTGATTTCATGTGGGACTCATAAAACTAATGTTTCAAACAAAAAATAAAAGAAATGATAACATAATTATGGGCTGTAGCTGGGTTCAGAATGAAAACATGGGGGTGGTGCAAATCTGACAGTGTGTGAATGAACTAGGCAACAGAGTCAGAATCAGATCTTATCAGAGTCTGGCTGATCTTCAATCTCCGGTGCTGACCCACACGCCTATAATAATTGAAATTGTAGGCTAAATGATAAGGTATATAAGTATAAAATATGTAAATGACACATTGTCCTAAATAGTCATATGGTTGCCATTTTCTCCTTTCAGTAGGAGCCATATATTCAAAGCTGACTTTTTTCCTAATATGGCTCTTACGAAAGTGTCTATGTGCTCGCAAATGTTGACTTGCTGAGAAGTTAAGTAGAGGAACTTTACAAAATTTGTGTTGTGCTAGCTCAAATTTTTGTTGACCACATACTTTAATAGTTTTAGCCCTTCTCACAGTCTTCTTCAGCAAATCATTCACTAATCAAGGGTCTAAGAAGGGGTTTAAAGTTCAGGGAAAGCCCTCAAAACCTTTGTCAAAATGATTACTTTGTTAGAACTGAAAAAATACAGCTCCTATGAAGTTCACCAGAACTCATTCTTAATTATCCATGATATCCACCATTCTAGTCTAACGTTATCTTTTCAACTTTTTTAGCCGTAATCTCTGCTGTCTAAAAATGTCTCTTTGTTCCTGCTGTTGTTTAAGCCATGTCTGGACTGGCCATGGACACTCGACTGTCCTGTTCAGTCGACCTGGTGTCATTTAATCATTAAAAGTTTTGACGTCACAGGACTGGATGTTTAATAGCGTGTATTGCTACGGATGTAAAGGCAATTCTGAAAAAAAAAAGTTATGGTTTCAGTTGAGCGCTAGATATTACTTGCGTGGCTGGAAGGAGAAACTCGCAACTTTGCAGATTAACTAACATTATATTATTTGAAGCAGTTTGACCAATAAATACCAAACAGTGACTTAAAAGTAACCTTTTGGCCAATCTGGCTGTTCAGTAGATATGCAGTGTATGGGTCAAACACAGTTCAGAGCAAACAACAAAAGTCATTCTTCCCTGCTGAGGGAGGAGGTGGAGATTCAGATCCAATATGACATCGTATGGTACAAGTGCGTGAAGATAGAACAACCATGTGTCTTCATCATCTTCATCGTCCTCTTCATGAGAGCTTCCGTCAGTGTGTGTTTGTGATTTGAAACAAGTAAAGGTCATTTCTGTCCCGCTGATCACAAAGGCTGAGATTCAGATCAGACCTGACACCAGACATTACAGTAGCGTGAAGGAAGGATGAGCACAAATTGTCCCCTTCCGTCAACTTTCATTAATGCATTAAAACATGTAGCTGTGTACAGGAGGCAGCAATAATGATATTATATGAGCTTGGAGTCTAGAGTAGAAGCAATAACAATCACAGTTCCCCATGTTTTCCAAATTTAAATTCTGGTCTTTTAATGGATGTTTCTCTGCTCAGAGGAATTGGGGACTACATTAGATTGGGTTACAGATCTTATTAATGTCCTATAGAATTTTGGAATGAAGCATCACAGAGTAGCCAGTTGGGTCAACACAAATCAGCTGTGTGTAATTTACTGATGCTAAACTACAGACCTTTGGGCAATGAAGTGTTCAGAAGTTTCAAACAGCTACAGCAACTGCAGATTTGAGCAAGATCTGTATTGCAAAACAAATTTAGTAAATAATTAATATTTGGTGACGGCAGCAGTGTTAACAACGACTGTTTCTGTTATGTAGCATTATTCAAGTGCTTGTGATGCAAAAACTTCTTTAGTTTTTAGAAAACTCTAAAAATTGGTGCAGTTTAAGTGTTTTTTTTTATAGCCCTTTATTGCATCTGTTGCTGTTTGCCACATCGTCTTTCTTGATACTACCACTGGAGGCACCAAAATCAGACATGAAAATGCACACACAGAGGCTTTAATATTTCACAAAAACAAGAGGGGAAAGATTTGAAATGGTAGATTTCTTATATTTCAGCCATTACTCCTGTAATAAGAGGGGTTCTTTTTTTTTAGATATTCTAAATTCCCAAAAAAACAGTATGCACATTTTTGCAAATACTTCACTTAGTGGACAGTGAGTAGCTTCCGGGTGTTGCCAATAGATAGGACCTGAGCCACACAACCTGCTTGCTGCTATGAAGACCTTGACTACACTAAACAAAACAATAAACTGAATACATCATTCAGTGGAGACAGAAGCAAACTGAGAGAGAGAGAGAGAGCGAGAGAAAGGGAGGAGGATGCGATACCTAGAAGAAAAAGATCCAGATCACATCCAGAAGGACGGACTGACACCAGGAGAGAGAGGTCCCAGGATGTCTGATGGTTGAGCAAAGGGGTGAAAAGAGCTGGGGGTTATACAGCCTGGAGACTCATGCTTGAGGGAATAAACAAACAGAGGGTTAGAGAGCTGCCATCTTTGATGGCTACGAATTTAAACATCTGAAATGTCTAAGACTTTTGGCCAGTATTGCATATGTATGTGCATGAACATAAACAGAATAGGGATGGAAGTAACAGAACATTTTAGTACTGTTTAATCTGACATTGATTTTCTCAATTAATTCATTGCTTATTTTGTCAATAAAATGTCAGAAAATTATGAAAAATGCCCATCACAACATCCCAGAACATAAGGTGACTATTGCAAATACAATTTTGTCTGACCAGCAGTTCAGAATCCAAAAACATTCAATTGCATTTGTATAAAAGTTAGGAAAGCAGCAAATCATGACAGAAACAATTAATCCATTGCCAAAAAAGTTTTCAATATCTAATCCATTGAATTCAAATCAATTTTGATAATCGTTTCAGCCCTAGGACAGATTGTGTAGCCGATGAAGGCATACTCAAGACAAAAGCAAAATATTAGTGGCTCTAAACAAACTCTGAACACTAAGTTAAAAACTCTGCCTCTGATTCATCCATCCAGGACGTTACAGAAAAGATCAAAGTGCGGATTCTCTAGATACTGGTTTGCAAAATGCAGCTCAGTGAGGGGTTTTCTGGAACAGAGGGAAAACATGTAGGTGATTACATCACTTTTTCTGTTTGTTTGCTTTTTGTATAACAAAGAATGCATTCTATGAATCACTGGATATGTGAGATCGCAGTTTGCCTGATTAAGTCATTCCCTATAACGTCCAGGTAAATGGAAAGACTGGAGTTTTGCCAGCAAAAAGGCACATGAGTTCTGGTTTTGGATGCACCCATCCCTACCACTTGGCTGGGTACTGACAACAGTCGTTCTGCTCACAACAGGATCCTCGTTGTTTTCTGTTGTGGTCCATTCCTTTGCTGTGCCACCACTTCCTACATGTGCTTCACAATAAATGTATTGTATTGTGAAGGCCTCAACTGTGAAACTGCAGTGTTGACAGTCCCAGTCATAGTTAGCTGTTACCAAAATTGAATCAATATACTATTTCATGAAGTAAATTCCCTTGTTCTTGTTGAGAGTTGTTGAAAGTTATAAAAGCAAAGGGGGGGGGGGGTTGTGCAGTTAGAAAGAAGTGAGCTTACCAGACCTTCATCTCTGCTTGAGGCTCCATTACCCGCTATGAGCATATCACAATCAATTCTCTGACCAATTTGTCAGTGGGGGAGTTGCTCTGTGAGTAATGTAGGCACCATGTTTTGAAAAAAAGAAGAATGTCTGGAATAAAAATGATATTGCTGGTCCTCTGCATCCATTTTAATCTTATTTGGAAACCATCCAGTATGAGTCTGATAATGATGTAGCTGGAGCACAATGCTAAACGGGTTGAGATTTACTCATTAACTATATAAAAAAATGTTAAGGATCTATCTAAATGAGTCGGTCAGTTTAAGTTTGTGAAGATGGAAGTGGAAATCCTCAGCAGCTCAGAAATTTTGTGTCTGTACAGAACACCTGTAATTCTGTGCAGTAATTGTGGGTTGATTGCGTTAAACATGACAGTGCGTCTATCCATGGGTCAAGATATAGTAAAACTGCAACTGATGTTGATGCATCATAACATTATAAAAAGGGATGTGAAGTTACAGCCTCATGCTACCTTACATAAGAATCATCCTATTAAGTTCCACACAGTGAGATGTACAGATTTGTGCCAAATGGATTGATGCTCTATGAGCAAATACCTTGAGCCTAAGCTGGGCAGACATTTCGACATTGTGTTAAATCCCAAACCATATTTAGTGAGGCCTTTCTGTGCAGCCAGAATCTGTAGCCTTTATGCTCACACTCGAGAGATCAATTGTTAGCAGTATACATATTTTCCACATATAAAAAAACAAACAGAAAAATGGAAAATTAAATTTATTTCTTTAAAATTTTTATTTTTAATTTCTCAGTTCAATGTATAATTGATATTTGGTTCTCCTTGGATAGAAAAATCGAAAATAGAAAATTAGAAAAACTGAGTGTTATTTCTTTTCATGCCTTCAAGACTACATCTGGGCCATGTTTATCATTCAACCCAGAAACTGTAGCACAACAGTGCATACCATTTTCAGACTGAACATACCCCTGGCCTCTGACAACCATGATAATTCTCCCACTTTTTAAGCTGAATAAATGAATGATAAACCCCTCACGTTAGCTGGAAAATATATTAAAAACAGCTGTTGTTTTAGCTTGTAATAAGTTGATTTGTGGTGGTGACAGAACAATGTCACTACAAAAAGCACGATGATTTCACAGAATCTTCCGCTTTGGTATGAGCTACCCAGCAGCATAGCGATAAACCCTTGAAAGCGTGAGTGTTTTTTAAAATTCAGCCATATATTAAACTCAAAGTGTTCGTTTTTATCATCACCTTTGCCAAGAAGTTATTGTTTTCACCCATGTGTGTTTGTTGGTTGGTTTGTCTACCAGCAGAATTATGCATAAAGTACCAACACCAAACCTGGTGGAGGGATGGGGCATAGACCAGGGAGGAACGCAGGAAATTTTGGGGCAGATCCTGATTATTTGCTATGGATAATTTTTTTTTTCTCTGAAGTTAGGTTTATGTTGTTTTACATTGGTCTCGGCCTTTTCCTTCTAATAGAGTTTTTCTTTCTAGTTTTGCAACATTTACTCGAGTAAAAAATCGGAATACTTAATTTTTTGTGTGCTACACATTATATATAAAAGTCAGCTGCTTTATGAATAGGTTTCAGAAGTTGTCAGGATTAATAAAGAGGTAAAGGAGAGAGATCAAATTAGTCATACAGATGTTGTAGCAGTTGTTTTCAATAACTGCCTCTTTAAATAACCTAACACAGAGACCAGGGACAGGTCATCTTTGTAACTATGTGTGACTACAATACACTTGTGTCAGTTTCCTATAATTCTCTATGAAAATGTCTAACTCCTTATCACCGTATAACGTTTTCAAACACCATGAGATGAGCGTGAAGATGAACAAAACTTTACTGAAACGTGTTCATAAGGACAGTTGTATTAGTGAGTGTCAGTTGCAGAGGAGTGCTGAGCGGATGCCCTGAGTTCAGATAAGAGGATCTGCAGTGGACAGCTGCACAGCCGGGGAGCAGGATGACCCAAACATATGGATTTGCAAGGAGCAACACAGGGGAGATGTAGGGGAAAATAGAGATTTGGATTTAAGCAGCTAACATCATACATCAGATTCTGGGGCTTTTTATGTAAAAAAAATTATTAGACATTAACAGCACAGCCTTGAGCAGTAGGCAGCTTTGATGAAGGTCAATCAATGTAAGAGTGATCGGCCAATTTCAAAAACAATTGGGGATCGTTTCTTCTTTAAACCAGTGCCAGTGGCTGCACCTGAAAGTGCTGATTAGGTGCGAGCACTGCACAGCCCCATGCAAGAGCAGCCATGCCTGTTCCGCTAGACTTTCTGACATGCCACCAGACATCGCTCCGATCATCGTTCAGCCAATCAATCAGGAACTATTAGTGTGGCGCCATGACCCCTATTAAACAGCATCTTAAATGACAACTAACCTGGCAGGAGTTCAGCTCGATTTTATACACAAACCGTTTTATTTTATCCATAAAGTGTCTGTCTGGCTTTAAGTATCACAGTCTGTATCAGGAGAGACAAAATCAGACTGGTGCATCACTAGTTTGATGCTCTGTGTAAGTGTGTCTGTGCAGATATGTGTGTGCTGTCAGCAGTAATTCAACCGCTGCTCATCAGAGCACACTGTGCATGGGTGTGTGTTGTGTCTGTGAGTGTTTTTGTGTGTCGGGGCATGGAACTGCTGAGTCACCATGACAACTGGCTGGGCAGCCATGACAGGATTTTGTTAACACGTTAGATGCGGCGAATCCGAAAAATTCAAAAACCTAGTTACAGCCTTGGCTGTAAACCTTACTTCCCCTTTGTCCTCGATGTTTAACCAATGTGAAGGATCCTTTTCTCGTGATATACAAACTGCTCACATCTTTATTTTTATCACACCCTGCAATCAGAGTCGTATCTTTGTTGTTTTTTAATAACAGCAGGCAAGAAAAGAAGAAACAGAAGGAACTCTCCAGCATTTCAGTAGACATGATTTAGACAGAACTGACTTAGATGACCATTACTTTCACAGACAAATTTTCTACACTTGCTAATGGACTCACAGACACCTTTAAGCTGTCTAGATTGTTAGCTCCTAACTACATCAGGCTTCCCATTTATCCTCTGCGTCTGCTGGTCTTATCATCTTAGAAGCTGACTAACACATTGAGAGGACAGTCTGTCATTTTGGGAAGTACTCAGTAGTCAGTAGTAGTCATCTATCTTACTCACTAATGAAATTAACATTGCTCTTCCCATCTTAGTGAGGGTAAGACAGCCGACAAAAATAGTTTCCGAAATGGTGAAGCCTTTCTCTTGAGCTGCAGTGAGCACCTGTACTTTTGTTTTTTGGTTGTTTTTTTTGCCATTGTTCCAAATTAGGATGAAGAAAAGAAATCACAAGACTAATGGCTAAACATAGTGACATCATTAAGAGGATGTCAAGTGTGACAGGACACATGAACAGTCAGATCATCAGACAGGTCATACACAAACCCCCAAAGATTTCAGGTGCACTCACTTTCAATTTTTGACCTAAAGAAAGTGCTTTAGATAATCTGGACTATATCTTGGTTTGTTTACAACATGTATCACATGTATCGCTTTTCATTGGCCAAATAGAGCGTTATATTCAAGCAGACAATCTGTGTGCTGCTCAGATGTTATCTAATATTCAAGAAGTTGTGTGATGACGATAAAAGCAGTGCCTGTGCAAATACAGATGATTTAGTACCAAGTTGTTATCACATAATGCATGTTGACCACCTTTTATTTAGCATACTTTGACTGGTTATTCAAGCCAAATTTAATACCACATCAAAATCAAACTGATCATCTCCTGTATCGTGGGTCCACTTCTTAGTTATTTCTGCAGGGTGACAAGAGTTTTGCTGTTTTCCTGCCTTGGTGTCTCTCTGTCCCTTGAACTATGTGTGACCCCTGCAGTTGTCTGAAAGGTGCAGTGATGTGCTTCTCTGTTTGTTAGACCACAGAGCTGGTCACAACCATTCAGTCTTCACAGAATCTGCAAGATATATATGTATATATATATATATGTGTGTGTGTTTTTAGTGATGTCTACCTTCAGACAGATCAGTCAGTTTTTTTTCACTAGTTGAGTTCTCTTGTCTTGCTCAGTGTCACCTTGACAGTAAAGGATAGTGGTGTGGACGACCCTTTGGTCATGAGCCCATTTCTGCAGCCTGCCCACATCTATTTGTATCATTCACAAGACAGTGATGAACAAAGATTAGGATTAAGAACAGATTTGCTGAAACAGGGCACATTTGAAGGATTTAAGGGAATATGTGCCATTCACCAGTTTTCTTACACCTGCCAAGAGCCTGTCTTACACAGTGCTTTAATCTTAATAATTTATGAGTTTAAATATGACATCAAATTAGTACATGTAAAATATACAAAATTAATACAAAATTAATATTTTGTTCATGAAATCATCATCTTGGTTTGCCAGTTTCACAACACAAAATTTTTACAATTCTTATTGATTTATTTTAGCAGTGGCAAAAAAATTATGTGAACCCTTTGGAATCACCTGGTTTTCTTCATTGTCCACACTTCCATTTTAATCTAAGTCACAAGTATAGTAAAAGACAATGGGATCATGCTAATAACACACAAACAATTATAAGTCTACTGTTTTGTTCGTGTGTGTGTGTGTGTGTGTGTGTATGTCATTATGTATGTGTATGTGTATGTGTTTTCTCTGTGCGTATGTGTGTGTGCTTGTGTGAGAACTCTGTGTTTTGGATGATGAGATGATTACGTAGCAGATGGTTGGACTCAGAGAGGGAGAGGTGGTGGATGTTGGAGCAGGGGATTGTGGGTACAGTTTTTAATCCCCCAGAGTGCAACAGCTGTCTTGCCCAACAACCCCTCCTTATCATCTCTCTCTCTCTCTGTCTCTCTCTCTCTCCCTCTCTCTCTTGCTCTGACACATACACACACACACATATACACACATAGATAGATACACACACACACACACACACACACACACACACACACACACACACACACACACACACACAAACACACACACACAGCCCTTTACTTACAGCCAGTTACATGTAATGTTTCTGTCTACCATTGACATCAAAGTTTAATAGGTTGTTTTCTGTGTAAAGATCTGTACCAGTTTACTTTGCCTCTGCGAGCAAATCCATTGATTGTAGCATTTCTAATGAAACCAGTTCATTTTAGTCTAAACATTTGCCTATGAATACTGTTTGACCTACACCGACTCATTTCTTAATGTTGCCGTTAAAGCCTCAGTAGTTATTTTTGTTAGTGATTACTCTGCTGATTATTTTCTGGAATAATGAAATGGTCAACAAAAAGGTAAGAAAACAGATGAAATTCACGGCTCCTTCACAGTTTACCAAATCCCAAGAGCATATTGTGAAATTCCCTGTTTTCTCTAACTGGAAGTCTGAACCTAAACACATTGAGTTTAATATTTGCATAAGACAAAAACAGAGAGTCCTCACATATTAGTAGCGGGAACTAAATAAAAGATCATCATTTAGCTTTACTCGACAAAATTTGGCTCAAAGTGGCAATCTTGACAATTTTCATTTAAAAACCTGTTGAGGTTCTGTTTATTGCTGAATGAGGTAACACAATGGTGACAGTATTGCAGTTTTGTTGAAAAATGAAAACTGAACATATTCTACTGCTGCAGCGTCACATTAAAAGCATTTAACTGGTGAAACATGCATTGGCTTTTATTATTAAATAGTCACAGTGCAAAGTGTTTGTCAGTGAGCTTAGCACATGCTGCTATCGTTCATCAAAAATGCATCTATAAATAAAGCCGATGGTCACTTTCTGCATTTTGGGTTAGAGATCAGTTTGAAGTATTGCGAGGAGTAATGGAAAGAGAAAGGAGCAGCAGTGAAGCTGTAGGATGAAGAGCTGCAGGCTACAGGCTCCACAGATCATAATTGCTCACAGAATGATGGATAAAGGCCAATTATTGCCTGACTTCTTCATTTAAACGACAGTTTTGCTGCCCTCAGTTTTATGACCTGTGCTATTAAATGATATTTGCTGTTACCGCCAGTAACTCCAGGTGTCTCCAAATCAGAAATTGCCACTTTAAAAGATCTTTTGATAATCAAAATAGTAAATTATTTCTTGGTCAGTTGAATTATCAATTAATTGATAAATGCAGTCATCACTGTAGCAAGTTTATTTTTTACAAATTTATTTTCATTCACTAGGTGCAATTACTGCAGTTGGATCAGTTTCATATAATTTTTGTCATAAAATCAGCCTCATAGGATAAGTTTCCTAAATGGATAACCACAAGTTTCTGGTGTTTTGATTAATAATTAAAATGATCAAAATCAATGGAAAGATTAGTAATAATTAATGTAATGATTGATAATTATTATAACCAGAATGAAAGGTGTAGGAAAGTGTAAGAAAGGTTGAGTACCTTTTTTTGGCAGAGGATACCTCCGGATAATATTACAGTCACAGTCAGTTATTTAAATATTAAAGGGAGTTTATGACACACTGTAGGTGTCAGCCAGACAGCCAATACTATTCAAGCATAATAAACAAATGGTAAATCCATTCTAGGTTGGGGAGATTAGCTTAAGATTAGCACCAACTTAAATAAAGGCAAACATTCTAATTTTCCAAAGGAGATGAATGATCCTCAGTCATGGTTGGCCCAGTCTGAAGTATCTTCTGCAGTACAAAGCCTTTCCTGGTCCTGTTTTTTTGTGTAACAAGGGCTTTGGTGAGGCACATTCCCCATTTGGTTGTGATTTTTTTCATTCCCTTCCCATAGGACTGTAGGATGTGTAGAAAAATATATGCACTGAAAAATTAAAACCAAAAATATGTGCTAATTGCAGACAGAGTGGGTGAGAGGAAACAAAGAGTGCCAGGTCCAGCAAGCTGAATATTCTAGCTTATGAAACCTCTCCAGTGGAGCGATAAATATTGTTGAATAATAGGCTAGGAGGGTAATGGAGGTTAGGAAGCTCCTATTTATGATTGGTTCATTTTATTTATTGAAAAGATTAAATTGTTGAGTGCATTGTGTGTGTGTGTGTGTGTGTGTGTGTGTGTGTGTGTGTGTGTGTGTGTGTGTGTGTGTGTGTGTGTGTGTGTGTGTGTGTGTGTGTGTGAGTGTCTCGGTGTGTTTGGTACAGTTGCAGGACAATGACAGCTTGTTTGCCCAGAGGGTGGATGGAGGGATAAACAGAAACCGAGGACAGAGAGAAAGAAAAGTTTTTTCAGGGTCATGCTTTGACACAATTTATGTTGTATGTTTTCTGGCATTAAGTGGGACTAATGAAATGGAACTCCAATCCAAACTCAGTTCTCAAGATGTACACAAATGATTAAAATTCTGTCAAGGTGAAGCTGATTTCGTTTTTCATTATGTCTTTCATTTGTCTTCAGTAGAGCTCTCTATAGAAATCACTCTAGTATCAAATCTATTGTGGCTGATAAGTTGATGCTTTTATGTTTGATATCAGTGACAAAGCCAGAGTCATTTACATCTTCAGTTCCTGCTGGGTAAATACACCAATGCCAAAGAATAGCAGGACAGAAATGCAGATCTGAGTCTGCGGTAGTTAAAAAACAGTGTCACTTTTACATAGTTCATTACATAGCTCATTACATAACAATTTTTACAATGTACAATGACTAGTTTTCAGCAAAATAATAAAAGAACAAAAACTAAAGAAATCCCCCAGAAAACATCAAGTCTAAGGAATCCCGATCAAGATTGTTTTGGATTTCTAAAAGGAAACTAACTATGGACTGGTCGCATTGTATTTGATTGATTTTGATTGATTTTTTAAAATATCGAAACATCTAAATATCTAATATCCATTCAGTATCACTCCAGCTATACTGTTATGACTGGCTGTAGGTATAATCCGATTCATAATGAACAAAATGGCCGTCACCTGCAGTTCACTGTGCAGGACTTGAAAAAGGCAATTTTTTTTCTGTAGTAAATTAAGTTTGAGTTTATAGTTGAGAGTTGAATTTTAGCAGTAGTGTAAACCACCACATATGCTGGATGGATTTTAAATGTCTTGTAACTAACATAATTAATGAGGTATTGTGAGTATTGTTATATGAAAATAGCTTGGAGAAATCAAGTTGTTTATTTACTTATGATTATGATTTTTATGATTTCTACTTGATTATTATTTAATTGACTCCACCATGAAGATTAATTTTTTCACCCATGTCTTGTTTATTAGTTTGTTTGTTGTTTGTTTGTTGGTGGACAGCAGTCAGTAGACAGCAAATGAAGGAAAGATAAAGGAAAACACAAGACACACTCACATACTCACATACACAAACCCATGCACACAAAAAGAACTTGTCCTGTAGACAAAGCGTTTGTTAGTTTGGGGTAACTGGCATCAGCTGTTTCGCTCATGGTTCACCACCAGCGGCTCATTTATCAGCTGACTGGTTACTAGCTGACTACGTAAGGTCCAGTAAAGTGTTACAACTAAATTTTTGTTATTGCTGAAAACTATCATGACAGTAATATTAATTAATCTTACTGAACTGAAAACAGAGGAGAGAGAATGTAACATTGAAAACAGTGACACGAGGAAAGAAAACATTAAACATTTAAACGTATCAGTTCCATTATTTGTGTGTTGGTGATTTTTTTTTTTTTTATGCTAGCGACAGCCATGGCCAGTGGCGTTACGATTTCAGGCTGTCCATTTCCATCAGTCCATCCCATTTTCATGAATATGAATAGTTTTCCAGAGCACTTCAAGGGAATTTCTTTAAATTTCAAATGTTCACCTGGACTCAAGGATGAACTGATTAGATTTGGTTGCTTAAAGTTCAAAGGTAGAGGTCACTGTGACTTCACAAAACACATTTTGGCCATAACCCTAAAAATTCACACACTAATTATGACAAAATTTCACACAAATGAATGACAGAATACAATGATAAAGTGCTGACATCTTGTATCGAAAAGGTGAAAGTCTACTTCACTGTGAAATAATAATGTTCTGCAAAGACACTTTATACTTACCTGACAGGGGCATACAACCACCAAGCAGTAATTCTAGTTAGGCCATTGCAAGCTGTCTGCAAATTCTGTGAACTACCAAGTCACACCACTGCTCACCTGAATTGATAGGCTTGTAAGGAGAGGACGGCGGGAAATAGAAGGTGTGAAATGGTTATTCACACACAAATAATTGTTGCATTCACTGTCAGGTCACAGTTTTATGTATGACACAAAGACAAAATGTCAGAGAGCCTGTGAAGAGAAAAAACAGCAATAGGCAAAGAATACTGAAAGTGAACACGTCTGTTTCTCCGTTTTCTCCGCAGTAAAAGGACTATGGACCTGAGCCTGCGAGACGCTCTGGGTGGGGGTGGAAGAGGGGTCCCAGGTGGGGCTCCTGCTGAATCCCTGCTGCAGAGAGACTTTATGGCCTCGTTGGAGAAAGAGAGCTATGATGACAAAGTGGGCGAGACAGTCTCCAAGAGCGACTACCGACCCTTACTGGATGGAAAGGACACCAAGAGCGGTATGTCCCCATGAGCATCTATGCAAAGATGTGAATAGGGAGTGATACGTTCTTTAATGTGATGTTGATCCCTGTAGGGGAGTTCTCTTCTCTGGAGGAGGTCAGGGTTGAGTTGGCTTGTAGACATTTAGAAAAATCAGCCATTCGGATATTTTGGCATCACTGGGCTTGAATTTCAGTCGTCTAGCTGATAGTGGCCTCCAGTTTCGTGGTGGTAAACTTGCTGAAACAGATGATTATGATGCAGAGTGTGATTTGTCCTTAAAGGCCGCAATCTTAAAGGACAACACACAAGTTGTTCTGCATCTTAAAATTATAACCACTATCTTCTTACACCTTCCATTAGTGTTAGTGTCTGCGTCAGTGTTAGTGTCATTTTCCTAAGCATGCAGCCATATTTTGGATATGTAATATTTTGCTGAAATGTTTAAATTATCAAAATTCAATCATCAGGTCATAAAACCACCTAAGCATGTATAACTCATAGTAATGATGATTTCGCTTGTAAAACGGTCTTTTATCCTCTGACTAATTTCCATGGGCATTTCCATGGGCACCGATCTGACGTCCCGTCCAGTTCTGATTAGACAGATTCTGCTCCGTGAAGCACTCCGCTTTTCTGACCAAAACATTGTAACTAAGGGGGTTGAACAGCGTTGCCAGCATTGCTGTGTGTGTGTGCCAGGGATTGCTGACATCAGGATGGCTTGTGACACGTAGGCTCATACACTGCATCACTGCCTTGCTCTAAGTCACCCAACAGCACTTACAAAATGTCCGATTCATGACAACAAAAACACAGTGTTGTTGTTTTTATAGTTTGGCAGTTGTAACAACCGTAGAGACAGGGTTCCTTCTTTGATGACTAGTTTTGTTTCCTAACTGGTAAACGGGTCTTGAGACAGTCCTCACCCACTGAATTCAGGTTTGTAGTAGAAGGTGTTTAAAATTTTTGCAACATTCCTGTATGGCAATTCTTTTTTTATTCCTTCATGAGTTTCACAGTTTGCTGTATGAATGAAATGCTATGTGGTATCTAAATGACAAAGCTTTCATCAAACAAACATTGACTTCAGCATGTGAATTCATCAGCAGGAAGCACAAGACTAAAAGAAATACAAATTTAGCAAATCAGGGGGGAGGAGGCAGTGGACTGAATCTTTTAATATCCAGTGATGAGTTTTGTCTTATTGTGAAGCCTTTGTCTTTGCTGGTGGGGATAATATCTTAGCGGGAGGATTCATCTCTGGCCCAATTTCTTTTTTGTTTTTGACTTCACTTCCCTTGTTCACTTCACTCTACCTTCCTTTCCACTTTTGGGTAGTTCTCATTGACAGTACCACCTGATATGGTCCTTTCCACCTAGAGAACAGAGACACTTTTCAGAAACACCAATTGTCTTGGCTTAAAAGGATGGATAGCCTCTTTCCTAGGCTCCGACAGATTGGCAGAAAACTTTAAGTGAAACTTCCTCAGAACGTTAGTTTGAGTTAGTACATAGTCAATCTTGGATTCCTCTGTCCATATCAGGGAGGCTCTGTGGGGTGACACTGGGCTTGCATCAGTGGACATTACTTTTCTCATTAACGCTTAATGTGGAACTTGTCCTATGGTTCTTTTAGCTGTACTTCTGATGGAAGCTTTGTTTCCAATGGAATATAGTAATAAAGCAAAGTATCTGGTCACTACAAACCTGTTGTTTGCATTGTTTTTGGTAGCTTTTCTTTAATCCTGCCATTCATTCTCCCTTCCTGTCCTGAGCTCTAAGGGTGATAAAGAACATGAAACTTCCAATCAATCTTTAACACTTTGCAGACCTATAGGATGACCTTAGAGATGAAAAGTCTCCCTATATTACCATTAATTCCCATCTTAAGGACAAATCTGGGAAGTATCTCTTTCATCAGCTAGTACCTATCTTGTGACTTCTTCTTTTCTGATGGGGAAGACTTATACCCACTTTGAGAACATAATAACAATAACCAGGAGACATATATCCCTGTTTCAGAAAGACAAGTTATAAGTCTCTTTGCATATATAAAAATGGTCCTGGTTATACGTGGAGGGAACCACTTGGCTTGGATCATCTGATTCATCCCCGCTTTTCGTACATGTGTGGACCTGTGTGAACTTGAAGATATGAAGGACAGATTTGGGGTGAAGTGGTCTACCATCGGGTTGAGGCCACAAGCCTCACTATGACGGACTTTTCCCAAATTGTTTTCTCACAACTCTCAGCACAGAATTGGGCAATTGCATTGCATCTTTATACGGGGTGAGATAATCAACAAAAGAAAGGGAGGCTGCAAAAATCTCAACACTGAACACCATAGAGGATGGGGTAGGCACGGCTGGTTTAGCAGCTATGTCTGCTGTTGTGCTACTTTTCAAAACAGAATAAGGGTGTCATTGCTGAACTATCCCAAAATAAAGTCAAATCTGAATTTTACTGCAAAAATTCCGGCCTTGGTGATGAAGCTGTGTCATTGTGCATGATTTACCATTATTTGTAACTAGCTTTTCATGATTCATTGAGAGCAATGTTGATGCATTTTGAGCAGAGTCCTATGAACAGAAACATATGAGCTGGACCAAATGGTCAATCTGTAGCCACATCTACTAACAGCTGTCATATGTTGGGTGGCACAAGTTTTCAGAATTTACATAACATCATAAAAAACCTTTTCAATGGCAGCGACATCTCAAAAAAGCTGTCATCTCCCTGCGCTACAGGTGGCAACTTAAGAGAATGGGAAAAAGCCACCCGGCAGGAATAATAGCCATGTTTATGAACTTAAATGCCTGAACTGAAGCCATCGTTGTGTGGGGAGGAGGCGCTGTGGACAGCAGTTTTACTTGACAGTTTGCCAACCTGCACTTTTGCATGATAAAACTGCAACTTGGCAAGTAAGGTATTATGACCTTGTTCGGCCAAGCGTTTCAGGACGTGTACATGTACAGTACACAGATATGTAGCCCAGACTGGTAATCTTTTATGTTAACAATAATTGTGATGCGGTGATGAAGGATAATGTTAAATGATTGTTAAATTTAACATATGCCTCATTAATCAGCTTTTCCTCCTAGTTGTTACAGAGACATAATGTGTAAATAATTGATGTTGTCTGAATACTACATGGTAAAACATACTGGAACATGTTTTGTACTGATGTAAGGCTTTGTTTCAATTCAGAGGGTATTAATTAGGAGATCATGTGATTACATTATAAATTTTAGTCAACTGAAGTCCAATAATAATCCTGAACTTCCTTTTTTTTGTTAGAATTATTTCACAAAATACAGACAAAATATTTTACCAGGCCATCAAAAGTCCTTCCAAGTGTGTGTGTGCGGACTGTGAAGATTAAGTGTAATCGCTTCAACGCTCTGGCCAACCCTGTCTAGACTTGAATTACTTGTACTACTTCTCTCAGGCTTGTTGTCTTTATTTCTCTGCATTATTTCTTATTATGACCCATTGTTTCCTTTTGAATTAAATTTTTCGAACCCAACCAAACCGGGATCATTCCATAAGCTTAAACGAATGTTTATTACTGTAACTATGATCGTGAAGGTTCAGTAAAGGGGCACTCTTTCACGCGATGCTGCTATGGATCGCCTCAGAGGGTTGTTCTGAGGAGGACTCAGTGGATTCATCTCTGGGCTCTCTTGTTCCCTCCTCCTGACCTGCCATTCCCTCTTGCCTTGTTTCCCTGAAGTATATTCACCTGACCTTCCCTGCCCATCTGCACACCTGTTCTCCCTCTGTCAATCACCCATGACTCCCACACCCACCTCACCTGTTAGTCATCTCCTTGTTTGTCTCCTTGTTCCTGTGTTCTTGTGCGATTCTGGACTTTGGTGGTCTGTCCCTGCCTTTTTGCTGCAGTTCTGCTGCTCATCTGTTTTCCCGTTTGCCTGCATTCTTGCCTGCACGGCCTGTAATTTTGAGGTCTCATTATTATATCGTTTGGCTGGTCCTCTCTACCTCCTCTTTGCCTGCATTTGGGTCCTTCTGTCTGCCTCTGCTGCCCCCATCCGTGACACTTTTAGGCCTCACATTCACTCTTTCTATTTGTATTTCTTTTTCCCCGACTAATCTTTTTGCTGCCTCTTTTTCAGTCCCAGTGCTACTGCTCCCTACACTATGTCAGCCAGGAGACACTGCTATAATAGAATCCTTACCATCAACACCCATATGCACAAACACAACTGGTAGCCAGCCAGTGGCTCACTCTGGTCCACTGAGCTTAAGGTTAACCTGTCTTCTTGTCAGTGTGCAACAGTGCAGAGCTGTAGGGAGCCAGAGTTTTGGTTGGTAAGTGGTAATTCTGTATTTAGACAAAAACACGGATACAAAAATAATTAATATGTGATCATTGGCCCCTGCGTTACATGCTAACTCTCTAAACTAGCATGCTAACACTATAAGCCTGTATGAAGTAGTCTGACAAAATAATCTTAAAGGGGTACTCTAGCAAGACAGTGATTCACTACCATAAAGTTGGGGGAATCACAGGAGACAGATTAAAAAAGTGAATAGTCCCTAAAAAGGGTTGAGCTCCAAAAATGCCAGAACTTAACTTTTCCCATAATGCAACTCAGTGGTATTTTTATTTAGACATTATAACATCAATATAGGGTTATTTTTTCAGACTTCAAAAGCTCCCTCAAGTTTATTGGGAATTTTTTTCTGCGGCAGCCGTTTTCAGGTTGTCCATCCATCCATACATTATCCATATATGCATCTATCGGTCTGTCTGTTGGTCCCTGTCCCACTCTCATGAACATTATATCTAAAGAACGCCTTGAGGAAATGTTCCCTCAGATTCAAAGTTAAACTGATTAGAAATTGGAGGTCAAAGTGTAAAGGTCACAGTGACATCACAGGATGCATTGTTAGCCATACCCTCAAGAATAAAAATACACTTAGTACCTTTTATGGCATTCCTTCAGTCTTCACCACATATCAGATATAATATTTATTTGTCTAATAGCTGGTAATGCATCAGACAAACCTCAGCCAGTGTCAGGAATTCCGCACTCACAGTTTTGTTTTGATACCAGTGTAAAACAGATTTACCTCACCTCAAACATGACAGAATGGTTTACACAGCCCTGCCTGATGGACCTGTATCCTCATCATGTCCATCTCTTCTATTTATTCCCATTACTCTTACAAATGAGAGATGAATCCATAAGAAATAAAGCATACTGTTGCTCAATTCAGTACTCTCAAAAATAATGAATAAAGCTGATGTAGCGTGCAGTGTGTTATACCTTACTGTAATGATCTAGTTGAGCCCATGATTAATGTGCCTAATTAATATGACATTTATAGACCAGTTTATGTCACAAAGCTCTTGATATCACCTCAAATGTCATTCACATGACAACAAAAATAAAACTTCCACAGCTAATCAAACCTTTGATGTATTGCATAAATATACCTAATACAGCCCCATAACTTGTTTCAGAGTAATCATGCTTATGAGATGGTATAAAGGTTATAGACGGAGAACAGATCTGTAGATAGATGAGACCTTGTTGATTGGTTTCATACGTATGATGCTAAACACAGATGGCACATCAGACTCTGTTGCGTGAGTTTTTTTTTTTAATCTACGATGATAAATCATCAGCCTGTCATATCATCTCACATAGTTGTTGACATGCCAATGCACAGCTGGTAGGATGATGATGATGATGATGACCAAAAGCAGGCACACATACCCCGGCTGTGTGTGTGTGAATGTCAGAGCTACAGTGTGGCTATTTAAAACCCTGGTGACTACAGTATACAGGCCTGTTGGCTACATTCGGTATGTGGCATGAGTGTTCCTGTATGTTAGTGTGGAACAGACTGTGTGTTGACAGCAGATGATTTACCACAGGGTTTCTCACATGTGTTCACATCACTGCCCCTCAGTCAAACACACATTACACCACTGACTCACATGTGATGAGATCTTAACCAAGGGGCCAAAGGTTGGACCCTTGAAGGACCCAAATCGCAGCCCGCTTTCCTTTTTCAACAAAAAAGGTTGAGTATCAAGCAATTCTACAAATGGATTGAAACTGTCAAACATTTGCTAACATTAAAGATGTCCAGCTCAACCGAGTGATCTTTAAAGATCTTTCTATTTAAGTGATATGATTGTCTTCGTCATGTTTAGTAAAAGTAGAATTAGTTTTTTAGTATGTTTGTTGGTTTTCAGTTTTGTTTTAGTGGTTTAATTGATGAACTCATCAGGAATTTTGATCATGAATTAATCATTAGTAGGCTATTTGGCAAAAATCTCAAATGTTCTCTGTGTCCAGCGTATCTTTTCAGTTGAAAATTAAATACAATATTTAAATTTCCATTTTTGACTTAGGCATAAAACACATGATTTGAAAACATCATCATAGGTTCTGGGACTTGGTTGGCTTTGTACAATGCTTTACGACATTTTATAGAAACAGACAATTCAGTAATTAAAGATGAAAAATATTTGTGAGTTGCAACCCTGCTTAGTTTGGAGAAATAGAATTCTGTTCAACCAAATGCTGAAATCATTTTACCTGAATGTTATAGATGACGTTATAGATGTCCAAGCTTGCGAATGTTGCTTGATTGACATAATGATAAATAAACTTTGCTTTACTGAGGATAATATTTATTGTGCCAAATAAATGCAGATTACGATTCACAGGAATGTACCAGAGGCATGTGTACTGGACATTTGTCGCCATGATAACATTAATATGAGTTGTAGGACCACACCAGCAACAGAGGTACCAGGCCTTCGTTATCATGACACTAATAATAAGTTAAGGTTGCGGAACAGTCAGGGATAAAAGTATCAATGTTAAATCAGTTTCACATGGAAAAGGAGCCGAAGTCTCCTGTGGGAAAGTCCAGTGTGGGTCGACCCATCCCTCCACCTCAACCCTCCTCCTCTCGTGGATGTTGTTGCTCCGTATACGACGTCACCTGACTTCATCCTTTTCTCCCTTCAAAATTAAAACAGCAGCTAGAGGTCACTAGAGAATAAAAAGCTGATGTGGGCTATGGACTCAGTGGAGGTGAAGTATATTCTACAGTAAAACAAAATGTTTCTGACATATTGGCTTGCCAGACTGACATATTGCGATATCTAGTTTGACGGTCAGAGTCCATGTCAGAATCACTACCAATCAATGAGATCTATAGTCTGAGACAAGAGAGTGTCTCCGCATCTCTCGCTCTCTCTTTTTTCTTTCAGTATCCATCTCTGTGCTTTTCTTCATCCTTTGTCTCTTTCTCTTGTTTTTGTTCTCTTACTAAATTCTTTCATTGCTCCCACAGCTTAGTTTTTTCTCTTGGTATTCTGTAGTGGGAAGTGTTGTACCTTTCCATTCATTTCTGTTTTATCAATGTGCAAAATGTATTTAATTTGAGGCTGCAGCTTTGATGAAGAATTGTAATAAATCTGACTCCAACATAAAAGCTGAATAGGAAACTGAAACCTTATCTGTCCTTTGCATTAGTAAAGTAAAGGGTAAAGATTCTTCTTCTCTTGTTTTTCACTGCAGGTGCATTACCGCCATCCACTGGACTAGATTGGGGCTTACTTCGGTTTTTATGTAGCTAAAGAAAACTGTATGTATGTGGCTAAGATTAAGTGAATGTATATTTAATCATCTCTGGATTTTATCATTATATGAGACACCTAAAATGGCCCTCTGTCACTTCTGTGCTTCGTGTATCATCAAAGTTTGTCCCTAAGTTTATTGTGTGCTCAACACAATAAGCCTACTGAGCTACGGTTAGAGCTTTGCAGATTTTCTTTGCCCTGATTTTGCTTCTAAGGTAACATAAAGGGTGCCTTGTTGATGAAGGTTTTTTGGGCTTTATTCTGCCTGAAAGGAATTTCTACAGACACTGCTTAGGGCAAAATAGAAAGTAAAGTGGTACTGCAGTCTGCCACTGTGTTTGCTGAGGCATGATAACACACCCCTGCAGTGTGTTTATGTACTGTATGTGTCCTCAAGGTACAGGGGAGAAATGTGTGGGTGTGTGCACGTGTAATCAACAGACAGTAACTCAGCAGTTTTATGTGCATGTGTGTATCTGAACGTTTGTTTGATTGGCAGTGGCTTCAAGTTTATGACAGAGAAGCATGAAACTGAGGTAAAAATGCAAAACAACAGTAGACATTTGACCCTTGGTGCCTTCCATACATTCATCATGAGACACACACCAACACCGACCACCCACTAAAAGCACCAAGCTACCTTTTATACTTGCGGGTAATTAGCTGGAAGAGACCTGCAAGGTGAAGTTGGGAGCAAAACTATATAAAGTAATTGATTTTACATAAATCTGATATTATATATCAGTACATAGCTATACATATACATAGGTATATCCCCAGAGGAGCTCATGTCGGTGAAAGGAAAAAGGAAGGAAGAAGAGAGAGAGATGACAAATCCAGAGAATGTTTACAAGGTTTTGATTGATCCACAGTCAAAGCTTTATTCTCTTTTTGAAACAGGCCTTTTCCTTGTTTGAAACTACAAAACCAGCTCTTCAGAAGGAGGAACCTTGCATCCACACTTTACTTCTGACATTAAAGCTGCAGCTTCAGAAATTTCTGCTCTCCCTTAGCAAAGCTGAAAATGTTGTCTAAATGATGGATGAGAGTGAGGGTGGATGAAAGCCTGCTCTTTCCAAAAACAGAGAATACCAGCTGACCGAGGCGGAGTTATCCATTGGCTACAAGTACATGTATTCACTGAGAGCCAGAGTAACCTTCAGCTGTGAAGATTCTTCAGTGATGCGGGGAACTACTTCACAACAGCAGCAGATGACATGGTCTCCAGGTTCCCCAGAGGGATGAACTGCTGCAACATGCCGCAGTGGCAGACAAGACTAGAAACCAATACACTGCGGTATTTCATGGGCAGGTTCCCTTGCCTTGGGCCCAGGGAGGTGGATGATGTTGAAGAGGAGCTCCAACTGTTTCAAGAGGGCTAACAGGACTTGGAGAGAATGAGCCTTGTTGTTCTGTTGCCATTGGATCTGATGTGATCACGCCCGTCCTTGTCAAGTTTCCTTGTAATGCAAACTGTGAAAGAGACTTCAGCTCAGTGACCAAAATAAAAATCCAGTATTGTGCCAGCCTTAGCACTGATATTCTGTAGTGCCCAGAACGGCTGGATGCTAGTGTGTCCGTTGATTAGTTTTAGTGACATCTTGCTTAGAAAAGCCAAATATATGCAAGTTATGATTTCAAGATGCAGAATGCAACTAACACCTGCACTCTGTAAATGTGAACTAAGTAAAAGCAACAAACTGAAACCCACATTGCAGGTCAATGCTGGAAGTGAGGCTCATAGATCTATGACATAGATTTGATATTAAAAAATCCCATGGCTATCTACAATATACGTGTTAGGGCTGTTGTTAGCTGCACACGTGTACATGAGATGAACATTTTTTTGGCATGAGGTAGAACTCCAAGACTTTCTTCTGGGGTCTGTATATGTATATATATTATATATGTTAAGTATATGTTAATTCTACTTTATTATTCAGCAGATATCAATGAAAGAAGCTGCAGATTTTTTGCTTGCTGCTAATGTCACCTCGAGGTGAATTATTGCGCTGCTACAGATCACAGAATAGGGTGTAACACTAGTGGCAGGCTGAGACTCGACACTTGTCTTTCTCCAGTTATCAAAAAGAACAAGTTCTTGCCTCACCATGATAGATTGAAGATAAGTACTGCATGGGAGCAGGGACTTATTGTTCCCCCCTACACCCCCAGGAATAGCATTTCACAGTCATGAAAAGTCATTGTCACATTCTTTGATTCTTGTTAACAACTGTGTCGCTTAGCTAGCATGTTTGTACATGTCACAAGGTCATTTTTTTTGTTATTGCAGATGCTTGTGGTGACAGAAAAGGGCCAAAGAGACAATCTAATGGATGTTGAATGAAAGATTTAATAAAGTATTTATAGGCAGCGGAGCATAATTAGTCTGGTATTTTACCAATTTTGAACCCTACATTACCAAATTAAGCTGTTAATGTCGATTAAAACTGTAGCAGTACAGTTCTCCTGGAAAAAAAAGGTGAAGGAAAATATCTAAAAGGACAGTCAGATTTTTTGACATGAGCTACTATGAGGTACTTAATTCCAGCCAACCGGGCACAAATCAGACCACAACGACGCACACTACACAGAGCCATAAAACAAAAAACGTGTCTATCCACAACGTAACATGTAATGAGACATGGTGATCTGTTAAAAGACAGTATAATAACTTATTTTGCTTTTCTGCTGCTAATTCCCCTGTCGGTCCTGTAGATAACTTGGAACTATTGCACTGAAGGTCAGTATAATTCTCTGCACTAGAGACCTTGTGGTTAGTTAAAAACACCAAACCTAATCATGAGACGATCCTACGTTTGATAGCTTAGAAAAGCAGCACTCCCAGAGGTACAGCCACTTTTTCAGCCTGTCAGTCACAGTAACAGGACTGCATCATGGACTACTCAGGGTTCATGCGACTGCGTCAGTATTACAGAGCATCAGCAGTTTGGCTGTCAGGACCACAGCACTATACACCCAGAGGAATTAACAATAGGAACATCTTTCTGTTTCCCTCCTCAGGCCTCCCTCTGTTTCTGTTTCCATTTGTTTCCGTCCCCATTCAGCTCTTCACCCTATGATGCCCTCATCTGTGTTTCTCTCTTACTTTATCTTTCTATATCATGTCATTCATTCGTTCTGTTTATTTGTTTGTTTTAATTCTATCAAATGATGGTTACTTTTAATCTATCCCACCATTCATCATCTTAACAATAATAAATTCAACATATATTCCATCCTCTTCCAGATCCCTGCCTTTTTTTCTCCATCTCATTTCATCCCTGGTCCCTTTCTATCTTATACAACTCTGCTTTTTCACTGTAACTGTAGTATTAGTATGATATAACAGATAAATATTTTATGATAACACTGGTGAAGGAGACATCTGAACTTATTTTTTTCTATTACACAGTTTCATCTTTCTTACACCACTCATGTTATCATGAATGTGTGGGTTTGTCTATGGATTTGCTCTTTAAAGTGTACAGGCTTGGTCTCACCTAAAGCAAGGCCACTAATTTTCTCCCTCTCCATGCAGAATGGCCTCTGCTTGTTAAAACCAAGTGCAACTGGTATTAGTGTGGAGGCTGAAAGGTGTGTAAATGCAGTATTTACAAACTCAGTTTGCATTATTAGGAACGCCTAGCTCAAACTAATGCAGTCTAATACATCATCATTTTCACTCAATTCTGTATGACTATCAGCTCAGGGCTCAGGGCTTTTCCATTCCTTTTTACTCTCTTGCTCATCCCTCTGCTATTTGGTGTCTTCCCAACCCCTCCTTTACTCTTCTGTCCTCACCCCTCCCTTCTCTCCCCTGCTATAAGTGCTTGTCTCTCTCCAGAGACGCTGACAGCCATGACTGAGGATGGGATGCTGTTGTTTGACACTAACCTCCCCTGTCCTTGACTTGGAGAATAGGAGCGAGAGAAAGACCTTGACTACATGCGCATGCCAATATAATCGGCATGAAACTAGTGGCACAGAGCAAGATGATCAGGAGATTATGATGGGAACAGGGATTTCAACATGATTTTTCACCTCTTTTTTGTATATTGTACAAAATACTAATGATACAAGTGGAACACTTTGTTTTATCAAACAGTTTTACTTACATTTAGAATCATTTAATTAAAGCTGTATGATACTGACCTTGTTGCTGAACTGTAAGTGACCCAAAAGATGTTCATCTAAATATAGAGGTAGCAGGTTTGCCCAGGGGCTGACTGCCATCATCCAAAACTCTGCTGTGTGCTGAAGTGCAACTGGGTTCAGTCTTAGTGCCCCAGAATGGTACACTCCATCATCACAAAGTGCACTTAACAAAGCCTCAAACTAAGCCAGGGGCACTGCACAGCAGACAGTCCTGCATTCTGCGAAGAATTGCTCTCCTGTAAAAACTGCCCCAAAGGTGGTCTTTGCAAGCACCTTATTGCGACCAATAGCTATGATTTAATGGCAGGTGATGACAGGACTTTCACACAGGAGACCGCTATTTGTTTCTCTTATGAAACCAATAATCGGTGTCTTTTCTTATATCCATTACTATTCCACATCCTAAATTTTGTACATTCAGCATTGTTTATTATTTTAACCATGACAAGGAGCTCCTCTAACCTCAAGGTTACACTTATTTTAACCCAAACCGGGATTTTTTCCTAAACTTAACCAAGTACTTTTGCGCCTAAGCCTAACCAAACTACGAGCACTCCATAAGATTAATCCTGTGTTATGCCATGAAGGTCTGATACACCTACTTCTGGTACATTGCTACCAGTTGTGTTATTGCTACCATGACAGTGAAGGTACAGCACGCCCGATACAAGTATGCTCCTATGGGTCATATACAAAGATAGGGACAAAGGACCTATTAACATTAAGGTTGGAGGACTTGTTGGAAGAAATGTACGAGTTACTGTATCAGCAATCTTAAAGGGGCACTCAAATAATATAGTATTACACTTCCATACAGTTGGAAGCCTTGTGAATTATACAGGATGTTCTCTTTAGACCCCTGTAGCTTGGAAAATTCCCACTTTTCTCAAACTTTACACCTCAAAGTTTGTAATGCAGGCTTTGTGTTAAAAATTCGTAGTGTCCAAATCCAATAATCCCAGAAATGTAACAGGCTTGACAAAATTCCTCCAATGTGACAGAAGACATTATACAACTGTTTTCACAAGTTTATTAGGATTCTTCATGAGTTACCCTTTTAAAATGAATGTGTGCAGTTCAAATTACTGTACTTTTCAGTCAGGTTAGCAAGAACCCAAGTTTTATTTTAATAGAAATTCCACCGTCAACACTGATCCTTAACAGTTCACATTAAACGGTAGTGCAAGAATATGTGATTTTCTTGTTATTGTCAAAAAATTCCAAAAATGAAACCGACCATTTTTTCTGTTTCTCAATACTTCCTGACTTCCCTACACTGTTTTTGGGAAGAGAAGCTCTTTCATTTCTATTTAAAAGGTTAATCTTTGAAAAAGGGTTCAGAAATATAAAATTATTTTTTAGATGCTTAGTAATTTCCTAAAACAGCTGAGCACATCCGTTTTTATAAAACTTGACTCAACAGGAGAGTGCATTTGGACTATTTTAAGCTACAGATTAATACACATTTAGCATTCCAGTGGGTATTTCCAAGCAGGATGATGAATGTCGGATTTACTCTAAATAAACCACAGTACCCATGTTCATCATACTATAATAATGGAACATGTCAACCGGTGTAATGAATTGTCTGCTTGATGCTTGATGAGATTTTTGAAAGTTAGAAAGCTGTAGAATATTGCCATCCTTTTCCGTTTACATACAGGCCATGTATTAATATGAGTGTGTGTGTATGGGAAAGGTCCCACTGGCAGCTAGCAAGTAGGACGACTTTCTGGGTCTCAGGAGAAAAGCTTTAAACCCAAATGACCCAAGCAATTAGAGCAGAGTGAAGCTGAAACAGATCATCACCTTCAACCAGTGCTTAATGACTCAGAGGACCACTTTTAAACATAATATTACATAAATAATTATGCAAGGGACAGAAGAGACCATTGCAGTGGCCTGTGATGCTTCAGGGGCGAAGTCTCTCAGAGCACATGCTTTACTGTCAAATACAATATTGTGTTACAAGCTAAGTAGAAAATACCATAGCATCCATTTCAAAAGTACAATTAGTGGTGCACATACTGACATGCTTTGTATCTGTGCAGAAAACCATTTCAGATATCATTGAATCTTACATCTTAACTATTCACCCTCTGAAAATCAAATAACAACCCATGTCTCAAGGCTTGAATTTTTTGAATCCATTTTTCTTACCATTTATACCAGCTGAACATGATTAAAAACAGACGACTGAAACGGGAAGGTCATTTTTGCATTTATCAAACACTGCAGTGCACTATGCATAGTAATGATGTAAAAGTACAACCAGTCCATATCTGGCTCAGGGTACAGCCATCAAACTAGATTTCTTCAAACTATGCAACAAAAGATGTTTTTTTCATGGTGGTTCCCCACTTATATATTTTGACTTGTTGTTTCTTGCAGAGAGTTTGAAAGAGCTTCCAGCCCAGTGATGCAGAAATGCCGTAAAATGATGTTTGAAAAAAAGAAGGTGTTTGACCTTGAGGCTTGGTACTGTCTGCTGTCCTCAGAGGACTGTCTGGGTTCTGACTGTGCACGCATGCAAGCACATACTGAGTGTGTCTGAGATTGGTGTGTTTCTATGGGTATATCTGAGGGAGACAAAAACAACAAGTGAAGAAATTAAAGGGAAAAGAGCTAATTTTTCAACGTGGAAAACCACATCCTGCTCCAGATTATGCCTTATTCATCAACTGATTTACACTGACACTTGTGTTCATGCACATATATAGGTAGGTCCTAGGATACATTAGTGCTAGTAGTGATTCTTGTAGTGTCCCTGAACATTACCAGAGCACTGCTTAACCCAAATTAAACTAAAACTAAGAACTCTATTGGTTGTTTACATAGTATTAAAAATACGTTTGTAACAACCATATTTATTAATTATTTGCTTAATTAAAAGTAGCAATGCCTCACTATAAAATTACTCCATTACAAGTAATAGTCCTGCATTCAAAGTTACAAAATTACTGCTGCTAAAGTAAAAGTATACTTATATTAGCAAAAACATTTTACTGTAAGACAATTTACAGATAAACTGAGTAATTTTCGATCAAGCCTATAAGGTTACTTTGGTGTTTTACTCTGCTACTCAAAAGTCTTCAAAAATAGTTGAAGACATTCAAATTTGCCCCTCATGATATTTTTGGCATTTCTATAGTTTATCTTCTACACTACCAATAGCTACTTAGGTGGACAGGGCGAGCTGCTTCACAGCCCTGCTTAGGTATGTTTATAAATTATTACTGTTATAGTTTTGAATACTTTTCACGCTCTGCCAGGAACATTTTTGAATGAATATCAAGTTGATATTCACTCAACATGCTGATTGATGGCTAATTCCTCTGAACAGTAAAACGCGGCCCATTTGCTACCAGACATTAAAATGATCCAGAGTGGTGTTTCTTACTGATGGAAATCCTTTGAGTTCATTACACTTTTGCACATTGAATAACTGTCCTGCTAAATTCAGTCTACTCAGTGGTTTTACTCTTACAACCTTATGTATGTTGATAAGACCAGATTATGGTTGCTAGTGTTAGCTAACGTGGACAAACCTTAGATATTGCTGTGTAACTGACATTAATGGGTCAGTTTGCTGACAATATGAATGTACTTGAGTTACTGTTTCACTTTTAGCAGGTAATAATATCCCATATTTTTTCTTGTGGCCACAGTTTAGCAAAAGTCATCATAAGAGGTAAAGTGATGCTTGTTAACTAAAACAAACAAAAAAAAATTGTTTTTAAGACATCAATGATGGACTCTATGGATTAAATCACAGCTCTTGGGATTTGAAAATTGCACTCTTTAATATTCTGATTTCAAAGATTAAGTGTTTTCACAGAGACACTGTTGTTATGTGTTCTGCTTCACCTTCTGTTGTATCATATATTTTCCTGTCTTTACTGAAAATGCTAAATGTCATGGAAGAAAGCAACAAAAGAAGGAATGCCAAGTGAACTGGCAGCTGAAGAGCGACTGTCAAGGAACAAACATAGACAGAGAACGAAAAGAAAGGCCTTTAGTTAGGAATGACTCAGCATTTAATTTATGTTTGTTTGTGTGTGCAGGGTATTTATTTGTGATTCACCGATGACGTACTTTTATAGACCAAAAATGGATAAATCCAGAAAGAAAGAAACAAAGATACTCACACTACACCCAGTGCACCCTAAACCCACAATTAATGCAGACCTGTGCCGACCCAAAAACGTTTGTTTTTCCCCTGAGTATACTTGATAGAAAACAGTTTTTCACTTTGAATCTAAACTACTGCATCTCTTTAGAGCATGAGTTCAAGTATACTAGGAACAATCATGTTGCATGTGTTTCAGTATGAGTTAGTAATAGATGATTTATCTCTGTACGAACTCTGTTATATTTTTTTATGCTGCTCTGTCTATGTTCCCACCTGATGTTTCAGGACCATGGATAGATACATGCTGGGAAAGGACAAACTCATCCCGTTGCACTCGATCCAATGTACTTTCTCCACGTGTATTACATAGATCAAGAGCATTTAGAGCTGGGGGAAAGGGGTGGGTAACTCTTGTAACTACGTGTGTGTCAAGTACAATATTTAACTACAACTTAAGGTAGCTATTTGTATTTTGTCTTAATGTGACTTAATACTTCAGCCCCAATATATTTCACAGGGAAATATTAAACCTTTCTCTCCACCATATTTATCTCACAGTTATGATTAATAGCTACTTTTTTAATTTTTATTTCACATAGGAAACTAATGCTTATATGATTATGTAATTATTTATAGAGTGAATATTTAAACATAATATAAAGCAGTTAAAATGAACTCTGCCTTAACCAGTTGTAAAGTATTTCATAAAAAACCTTAACTTAAAGTCCAATTATTAGTTTTATGCAAAGCTTTGAACCCCATCTCACAGTTTTCATGAGTGAATAGAGTTTTCTATAATAATTTAATATAATAATTTACACCATGGCCAGTGAAAAATAAAGATTCTTCTTGGTTGGAATGTGCAGATCAACTTTTAGGAACCCTGATTGATTAACTGGACAGGATTGACACAGGTGTTTGTTTGTCATTCTACAATAGTGAACCAGTATTAAACTGTAGATAAAGATAGCAGCAGCTGAGTCTCAGCTAAAGAGCTTGGAGCTAGGGTTATTAGTGTAACCACCAACACAAACAACATTTGCATGAATCTAGATGTCCACATGAACTAATGGTAGGACGAGGAAATTGGACTTAAATAGAAGAGCAAAATAATGTTAGCTGTAGTGAAGCTGGTAGCCTGAGTCTGATGGGCTTCTGCAGGGGGGAAGAACAGACGACTGGAGAGGAAGTATGAGCATAATATCGACAGCAAAGCAGGTCAGAGTGAGGGGGCGAGGGCTCGATGAGTCTGTGGGTGCTTTCCACTTTGCTCCTTCATTCCTCATCCTGTCCTCACTCCTCTGTGACCCAGAAACCAGTATCTCTCTGCCATCATCAAGGATGTTCTGATCCCTTAAATGTGTCTCAGAAGAAATGATGAAAGAGGAGAGGGAAGGCCCCCAGAGGAGTTCAGAGTGAGGATTCATTTGTTTATTCTATGTGGACATTTTTTTTACTGAAGAGCGAAAAACTCTTTGATCGGAATCTGTTAATCGATTGGTCATATGATCTGATGGCCAGGCTGCAGTAGAAACAGCTTTACTATAATATTAAGAACACTTCATGATTTGTAGGCAGAACAGCCTACCTGTAGAGACAAGAAGAGCAGCACCAGCAGTGGGTCTAACATTATTCACCTCTAATTTTTTTTTTTTTTTAAATGTGCATGTAGAATCTAAATTATAAAATATATATATATTTTTTTTTTAATTTTTCATAAAAAAAAGACTTTTCTCAGCCTCAGCCTTTAAAAAGATTCTTTTACAAACTTTTACAAACTTTAAGGCTCTAGATTTTATTCTGAATATTTAAACTGTTGCTACTGTTCCCTCCCATCTCTTCTGTTTGCTAACTAGTAAAAAAATGTAATTGTTGCTGACAGCATATATTTACATTAAGTGTTGGAGCAGAAGTCAACAGGGACAGGCAGCCCCTTTCTCTTGCCACTGTTACACATTTGACAGTGGAGTAATGGTAGTAACAGTAAGATTAAGCATGTATTATATTTATTAATAATATATGTATTGGGTAGGAAACATGCATCGATCTTAAAGACACACATCCACCATCAGCAAGCATTGTCTAGGGAACTGCAAATGCTGCCCTCCTCTTCCCGTGTAACCATGGTGATAGTCCCTTCAGCGACGGATTGTGTCTGCTCGCGTCACTGTCAAAAGATGCACACTCACTCACAGACACACTAGCTGGCTGGAAAGGCTTGGTTTGAATAGCTAGACCTCTTTTTAAGAGTTGAGTGGCAGACAGGAAGACTCAAAGCCTGCAGGAAGCTGGTTGTGTCTGACAGAAACTCGTAGGTCATGTATCTTAGATCTAGTTTTAAACTTTTTTCTTTTTTTTTTTGGTGTGTTGTACCTGAAAATGCATGTCATAAGTAATCTGGGGATTGGAAATGCTTGGTGTAAAACATGCATCCTGATCCTGTGTTTGTATAGTTGGCAACATAGTGTATGGGAAATTTGAATTTTAATCTGAAGATTAATAAATATTAACAGGACTTAGTTCAATGCAGGTGCATTAATATATTAGTGACAAGTGGATTTGATGCTTGTATGGCAAAGTGAAACAGTTGAATAAGCAGAATAAAAAGCAGAATAAAAAGAAAGCTGGTGTCACTATTTTTTGTTTGTTGATTGACAATGATGTTGATAATGCTGTTTATCTCCTTTAGGTCCAGGGATGATGTCATCAATGATGTCATCAGGCCCACCTGGACAGCCTACCTTCAGCTCTGACAACCTGTCTGGTAAGGGTGGAGAGAATGCTACTTATATATCACATGGTTTCCCAGGATTAGTATAGAAGGTGTTTACATGGAAGTTCAAATATTAGAAATTAAAGTGCCCCTGTAGGTAAATCCTCAAAATAACACTTCCTACACTTAAGCACAGGTTTCAATGTGCTCATGTACATTCACAAGTAAAAAAGATTACAATTTTCACAAGGACCTGGCAAATCCCACCCTTATGAGACTGGTAAAGTGGTCTCCTTTTACATTTGGGTACACAAACTGCAGCCCCCTCAATATAAAGACACACTGTGATAACAATAAACATGATAAATAAACATGATAACAATAAAACAATTATCTTTCCTAATTAATTCTCAACAAACATATATTGAACAATGAAAGTTGTAAAATCAACATCAAAGCCATTGTTTTTTCCAAATATTATAAGATGAATATATACAACAGAATTAGATAAGAAAAGAGGGCCAATAGGTTAAACCAGTTGAATTCTAAATGTTGTGATCAAAAGTTTGTGTTACATTTAGGCATTTTTATGTGTTTCCATTACTGTGCACAAATTTACAATGCAACAGGTGGGTACTCTATTGAATTCCCGTTTTCCAAAGTCATTTTGATCATTCAACACTTCTTTTCACTCCTCTCACTCATTTTCACTCTCTCTCTGGCTGTCTGCCTCTGCTGTCCTCTTTGAGTTTCCCTTTTTTTCCCCTTTTGTCACTATTCTTTTTCCCTCTCTTTGTTTCTGCCTGTCCCTGAACCGTGTCTGTTTCTGTTGTTAAATTAATCCGCTGATTTTTTTAAGAGTTGATGAATAAGTGCAAACTAAATATATGGAAAAAAGCAATGATTGAATGATGCTTAAAATTTAAATAAACCATTTTAACTGATTCCGGCCCAGCCAGTGGAGGTGCTTGAATTAATGAAGTTTACTGTCTTTAAGTCGGGAATGCTGGTCTGCATTTATCCATAAATGAGTATGAATGATTCCTACACCATTAGTGGTCCACAGCTGCTTCTTATATATGAAAAGTTTCGCCTTCAGTTCATAAAATCCCTGCAGCATCTGAAGGCAGCGGGAGTGATATGTTAAATCTGCAGCCTCTGATTTGAGAAGTGCCAAACCACAGTACAGTGCCATCATACACAACTGTCCACTGTGTTCACTTTCATTAAATCACATTCAGTGACACCAGACTGCTACAAAGTAACCCCATGAAATCCACACACATCAGCCTGGTATGTTATGACTCGGTATTTTGGTTTTAAGTGGGAGATGTCAGATCACGGCAGCTCATCAATCTCTGCCACACCATCTGCCTCTGGCTGCAGGTGTGAGGTGCTGTGTGTTCAGATCGAGGCAGCATCCAGACAACATTCCTGGAGAAGCCTCTCTCCATTTGTTGAGCTGTCATGTGTCACTGTGATTGGCACAGAGTGATGTGCCTGGCTGAGAGTGAATTTATTATTCACCACACAATCCTGTTTTATTCCACCTCACCTGGTCCTTTTGCACTTTTCGCTGCTGAATACATGAACCAAAATAGCAGGTGCACTTGGAGACACCCAGACAGGCCGAGCTTCCCCAGAACCACCACTTTGTGTCTGCTGTTGCGCTTGTGTAATATGTCCCATGTTCGATGATAGATGGAATCTCAGATCAGTGGAGCCTGTCCAAGATAAAGTACAGGAGCTAGCCTGACTTATTTCAAGGTCCACTTTATCACCTCCTATCTCTTATTTACCTCTGACTGCAAACTTTGAAGGGGGTTCTATTATCCATCCTCTGTCTTTATATCTAAAAATACTGCATCTGAAAAACATATAACTAATTTGTCTGAAATTGGTGGTTAAAAACTGGGATGATCTGGCTCTGGCTATATTAAATGTTTTCTTACCATGGTTTTGTGCTCATTAAAAAACAGTTCATTATCTAGTGACAGGCCAAGCTACTATATAGCATTGCACTTATTAGATATTTCCTACCATAACCCAGGAGGTAAACAATACCAACATAAACCTCAATGCAGTCAATTACACTGTAGTTGTTCAGCTGTTGTAAATTTACACTCCACTACTTTGATATATACAAGTAGTGTATGTAGTATATATGCGGATCATTGCATTAACTTTCTTTATCAGCCTTCAGCTGTTGTTTTTCCAGTACCAATATACACCTAATCAAGATATGGCACATATAAATATAGAAATACAAAACCATGGAACTGATGTTCATTGCAGTAAACTGTGTTAAAGTTTTAATTGACAAAATGTTTTGCACATGTTAAACAAATTCTTAAACACCAGTTTTATTTATAAATACATGCAGAACCAGCTCGGTTTGTTATTTATTCTCAAAATAATTGGACTGATATTTTAAACAATTCACACAAAAACAATTAATTATTCCTCATTTCAATTTTAACATACACACGAAATTTACATTCCATGGACAATTTTCAGTGTCTATAAACAGTTTATGAGCAATAAGTTGTGTACACCAGAGAGAGTAGACTGATTTACAGGAAGATGCTGAATGCAATTATTACTAAATACCAAGTCCATAATGACGCCACCATTTTGCCATTGTTACATTGGGACATTGTTTTTTACATTGTTTTCTGTCCCTCTGCTGTGCACATCCTGGATTGTGTTTAACAGGAAATTGTCTTTTGCAAAGAAAACGTACAACTGCAAACACAGTAAATGCTGTATAGCAACAGTGTGTACAATTAACATAGGCAGTTGTCTATTGATGATTTAACTATGTTTTGTCTCTTCATCAGGCTTCGGCCAGGCTGGGATGGGAGGTACCACGGGGGTCGGCCTGCCACCGTTCCAGACTAGTATGAGCTCCACTTTTGGCCAGTGTGGGCTTGGTTCAGGTATGGACACCCAGAAGAGTTCAGGCCTGTTTGGTGCGGAAAGCATAACCACCAGTAGTACCATTGGAAGCAGTTTGTTTAAGACCAGTGGTCCATTTTCTTCTGGTGGTCCAGGAATCCACTCTGTGGATTATTCTACAGGTACCAAAAAGGGGTTTGGTTGCATGTGTTAGGCTGCATTCACTCAGAAATTTGCTCTGCATCTAAAAATAGAGCCCTTCCCATTCATTTGAAAGGGCAATGGGCAGAGTAGGAGCAAAAAGCTGAACCTGGTTCAATGCAATGTCACATCATCTGGCAAGGTACTACGTAGGCCAGTCACATACATGCAAGTGCACGTGAAAAGCTGTTCCTCCAACTTGACTCTCTATATCGTATTTCACAGTCTCAGTAGTACATGTAACAGTGCACCCCCGACCAATGCACCCCCTTGCATTGTTTTAACTCAGGGCATTTGAATGTGGCCTTATATTGTGCTGACCAGCATTGGAGGATGGAGTCAGGAGAGCAAAGAGAGAGGAACTTTTGGGATTCACAAACATTTTTGGACTAAATCTCAGCTGAATAATTTACCTGACCATTGGGATCCAGGCTGATTTAAATACAGAACAGGTGTTTTCACGTACTGTGAAAACACATAATATTTTATATTTAAATTACAAAAATGTAAAATGTTGCGCTTATATTGTTTTAGCCAACCCTAGAACGTTGGTCTGCGTGTTTGTGGCAGGGCAGCAGAGGCAAGTGGTAGACTAACAGCCGAGTCACACAGGACAAGGTTTCACCAGCAGAGGGCAGCCTTTTTTAGTTGTTTTCATTTGAGGTGGAACAGTTGAAGCTCTGCTTTTACATCGCTGGTTGTCTCATGGCTTCACGCTCTGTGCACTTTGGTTTTCTCTTTTTCAACTCAAAAACCAGATCCCTTGACAAATGGTATATAAGCGGTGACTCTTTTAAAATAGTAAAAGTGTAGGACAAACCACAGTCTTTATGTCTTCAGTAGTTATTGCAGTCTGAGGAGAAAAGAATAGCCAATCAGCAAGTTAATGCTCCACATGAAATTCATAGTAGCCCGTCATCATGAATTCTTAATGTTTATAATGCCAATATCTGCTTGAGTAAGTAACAGAAGAACATCAGCAGAGTTTGCTGGTTTCTTTAACAACAAAGGCAGAGGCACACCATGTTTTTAAAAGTCTTCCTGTGTAATCAGGCCCCAAAGCTAGATTTCAGATTCTGTAATAGAGACATGCATTCAGTGCTGCCATTACTTATTTCATCCTCTGAATATAATCAGGATTTTACTCTGGGTGTTAAGGTTCACATCGAAAAGAGGATCAACAGACAGTGATTTTAAGAATAGGACACCAAAAACATTCAGCTGAACTTTTTAAGTGACTATTAGTACCTACGGCTCCACTGTAGGTTGGACTTATTAAACATTTAGCCAGGATTTATTTTTCTAGCTCTTCTCCCTTCTAGTTGTTAGTGTACTAAAGGTAGGTCTGCGAGGTTAAAGGCCAGTAGCCTCACATTTGGCTCAGTCTTCTTAGAAGGAAATATGTAGTTATATTTGTATAACAAATAAAAAATTCCTTCTATCTATTAGATTATTAGGGAAGGCACTGTATTATTATAAGTGTTACTTTTCTGTGATAATTTCTGAGTGTAGCGATCACAATAAATATAGGCAAAAAGGTAAACGTGCCAATCTTGTTACATATTTCAATCACAACAACGAACAGTAAAACATAAGCTCTAGTAAGTGAAACAGGATCGTTGGTCTAACGGTTGTTAATATTTCTTTTTCTGTTAAAGTAAATGTGGTGTATAATAATTAACCTTTAGCCTGTTTCCCCCTGCAAGCTGTCTATATCAGTGTAGTCTTCCATCTACAGACCATGTATGCAGTAAGATCCCTGTGCATGAGGTAGAAAGCAAACCATAATGGCTGAGAAGTTATTGGTATATAAACATGCAATTTGTTTTGTGCTGTAAAAACACAAATCACTAAAATCATGGGTGGAAAATATTATTTCATAAAGAAATCTCCGTAAGTAATTTGTATTAGCGATTAGCTCCAGTGATCTTGGCAGAGTCATTCATTTTCTAAAGTGCAAAGTACTGGAAGAGGGTGGACAGTTTTGCGCAGAACTGGTGAGGAAGTAATTACTTATTATTAATATAATATCCAGAAAGAGGGAGGTTCTGTGCTCTTAACTTGTGCATCAGTCAAACAGCAGGAATTTCATACAGTATAATGTTTTGCTAGGTGTTAGTTGTGTGAGGGGAGTCTCATTTCTCACTAGCTGTATAATCTCCAATAGCATATTGCTACTGCTGTAGCGGCCATTTCTTGCTGGAATTCCATGTGTCATGACATATGACAGTTGACAGGCTAAGAAAAAAGAAAAATGAGAAAAAAAGTTTTCAAAATTTAAGGAAAATTCATATCGGGACATGATAAAATAGTCTGACCTATGGACATTATATCACAAAATTGCTACAAGTTACTGTCTTTTTATTTTTTTCACAACCTTTTCACCGCATACTTGATTATTTTTGTACACCAGTGTTAATAATGATGGTTACATTTAGTATTAATCAATCTTAAGGTATGTTTATAAAAAGATATATAAAATGTTTTTCTTTAGCAAATCTTTGCTAATTGAATAACTGCATAATTTATGTTGATACCTTTTCCCTTAATTGTTCTTTTTAAAGCTTTCATTGGTTGAGTATGAGTTGTTTGTTACTGTTGGCAAGCAGAAAAAAGGAGGTTAAATTTGGGGTCATGGCACATCCTCCTGTCTCATATCATTGGGTTCTAATGAAGGGAAAAAGTCATGGAACCTTCCATTAAAAAGTTACCTTTAAGATGTAGTCTATGCCTTGTCCAGTTGGCTCTGTTTATGCATTGTTTGGCCAAATTCTTTCATCTGTTAGAAGGGAACCCTGTGTCTAAAAGGAGTGTTTAAGACAAAGGAACAATTCAAGCGTTTTCATTTGAAAGCTGGAATACTGGATAAAAACACAAATACCGTCACTGACCTTTATAAATCTGAATAACTTCCATTAAGAACTTATATTGTCACCCCTCTAAATCACCATTTTTGTGGCCCTGGTTCATTTAAATTGATGTGTAAGACTTGCAGTAGGGGGAAAATGTCTTTTGGAGCTATGATACTGCAGCAGGACAATGGCGACATTTACTAACCAGCCTCTGCTCTGTCTATGTTGCCTCTTCACCTACTGTGTTTCTGTGTTTGAGACTTTAAGCCCTCGACACACCTATTCATCAGTGTGTGCAGGTTCCAGTGGGATTCATTAAAATGAAATCCCTTTACACAAATATTCTTACTGCTTCTCATGAACTGCACTTTTTCATAGCAGATGTGTTTGAAGCAACCAGCACTCCAACAGTGATGTTTCACTGGGCGTTTTTCCAGACCCCAGATTAAGAGGTACTCCCATTAAGTACCTTATCACATTAAATATAGATGATAATGCCCTGGCCTTGTCTCTTGTTTTAGCTGTTTATAGCAGGGGAAGCATCAGAGGCTGCAGAGTGAAAATAGCAACTTCAGTCACTTTAGAAATGCAGGAAAAGGTGCCAGATTTAGAGGGGAGTGCACCATTTTCTAGATTCTCATTAATATTCAGTGAAAGGCAAGCTGTAGATGGGATGATGGAAAATGAGATGGAATAAAAATAAGCTGGACAGAAGGAGAACATGATGAGTGGACTGAGATGGTTGTATAGGTCATTTCTTATTTAATATTATTTTAGTCTGTCCCTCTACCTGTCTTTTTCTGTTTGTTTGTAAATCTTTCTCTCTGTCATTCTCTTTGAGCTGATGAAATGCTTGTCAATAATAGTTGAGAAATATGGCTTTAGAGGAAAAAGCTGGGTATGGTTTCTTCCCCCCAAAAAGGGAAGATAGCTAGAACAAACACATGAATCATTTCAGTGCAAGGTGAACATGTTTTGTTTTTTAAAGCCAGCATGTATACAGTTTGTCTTATTATGTGATTCTGTAATGCGTTTCATATGCTAAGTGTGTTTTTGCATGTGTGACAATGATCTGTGTTATCACCATGATTTTTTCAGACTTGCATGCATACTTTTTAAACATGCATGCCAGACCTCATTTCATTTGAAATATTTACCTTGTTAAGTTGCTTGAAAACTCTCTTAGAATTTGTGTTGATCTGTTGTGTGTTCTCTACACAATACCAGCTATGCCTTCTGGATGATGATGATGATAATCATGTTGATGATGATGATAAAGATCGTGTAATATATTTGTTGTTTTGCTGGCTTAAAACACAATTCCCGACTCCTTTCAGCATTTTCACAATTGAAAATTTACACAGTATGTTATTACCAGATAAGATCTTTCAGCTTTTATTTCCTCCCATTTTACTGTACCCACTGGAATTCATATAGGATGTACTCATAATAAACAAAAGAAAGGATCTTAGAATAATGTCAGGCCTCCTCTAAAGATTTAAAATGTAGATATATGATAGACCTCCAGTCACAGTCAGCTGTGGTTCTACAAAATTACCATTGCCATTTGGGAAATTCGAATAAAACCTTTATATGAAATGTAAATTAACAGTTAATTCAAACCAATTTCCCTGAGGCAGATCAAGAGACGTTGCAAATGTGGCACAGTCAGGCAGATAAATCAGAGTAAATTCCTATCGCCTGATGCCTGGAGGTGAGCCATTATGCTACTGTGAAGCAGCACCTGTATGCATATGTCTTCATGTAAACTGGTTAAGCATGTATAGCCCAATGTTGTTTATACTGAACCATAGTCTATAATAGGCAAGTAAAACTTGGTAAATGTATTTATAAAAGCAGGTACCATCACATACATCTTATTTTATGAAAATGTCTAGATTGTTGTGCCAAAAAGAACCAAAAAGTAAACAGACTATGGTTACTATGGCTGGAAACTCTCAGGAAAGCAAACTAAACTTTTTATATTATATATTATACTGTGTACATAAGCAGCTAACACAATGGCCAGGGCAATGACAATTGCATATTTGTAAGGCAAAATGTGTCATTCAAGTGCAATGCTAACTTATGTTGCAGTACCATATGACAGTTTTTCTAAATGCAGTACTGCTATTATAGAATCTACTATCGTAGTACCGGCTTATGGTTGCTGCCCCCTCCCAGTCTTATCATGTCTCATGCACTGCTATTAAAGTTGTTGTTTAGATTCCAACCCTTTCTCCTTCTACAGTGACACTTGTAGAGCTTGTCCTTCTTCATCTTGATTTTGTAACTTATTTAACATTGCATGTACACAACCCCCTTGAGAATAAGAGTCAAGCCTCTAGGTTGTCTTTTAATAGGCATGCATTAAGTATGTGTTAAAGGTGCTATATGTAAGTTTTTTCTGTCACCGAATGGGGTTTCTTGTCGGGTGTGAGAGGTGGCGGCAATAATGGTCCTTTGCCAAGATCTTCAACCAGTGTTGCAATTATAAAACAAGAGGTTAGACTATAGCCTCTAGGCAGCTCAACTTATTCATCCTCTCAGGTTGAACTGAGGGCAGACTGGACCACAGTGACTCATTATCACAAAGCTGTATCCAACAGGAAAGGCTGGGGCTAGCTAGTTAGCACAACTTCAGCAGAAAAATAGAGGTGATAAAAATAAAAGCAAAAGAAAAATTGACATTGGCATTGCTTTCCACCACCGGAGACAGCCCTTGTCCAGTAAAGGAATGAAGTTTGATGCTGAACTTGGAACCATTCTTCTATACTGGTAAGTAAACAGCAGTTAATGCTAATGTTGTTGCTATGTAGCAAAAGCAAAAACTTACATATAGCTCCTTTAAGCACATAGCTTGCCTTTGCATTCTTTAAATCGTGATTCATATTAAAACATTTTCCTGAGAGACCAGACTCAGACAAACACATGTAAGATTTTCATATCTGCAAACAAAACAAAGATTTGGGTGGGTAATGGTATCAGTGGCTAATGTAGCCTTGAGCCAGTTGCCCCAAAGAGAAATGAGGAGCAGGCTACAGACGTACAGTGAACTCACTTCTTTCTAACTCCAGACAGCCAGACCTTGGACAGCTCCTTCTGGCAGGGTTGCCAAGTCTGTAACAAAACCAGCACAGTACCAAAACTCCAAAACTAACCGGATTCCATAGAAAAACAATGGACCTGGCAACTCTGCTCTCTAGAACAATATAAGGCTTTATACAACTTTTTTTCACATATGTAATAGTACTCCCAAAAAACTGTAAACACATTTTGATGTTTAAAATAGATGGTTATCCTTTAAAAATGAGAAAGTCTCAAACTTCTAACTACCTCATGTTTATATGTGCATCTAATCCAAAGGGATACGTTAAGCCCTTCAGCACACCCTCTTTACAAATCCTTATACTTGGAGTAGCCCAGTCCCATATACCCCAATCACAGCCATTGTACTTACCCTATTTTCTTCAACATACCTTAAAACTACATGCAAAAGCATAAAACTGGTATAAACAAGTTTGTCTGACTCTGCGCAAGAAGGAAAAAACAATTCTGTGGCATCTTACTGTATCCCTTAAAAAACTGTGCTGCAAACCAATAATCCACTATCAGTTACTCTTAATTATACAAACGCCACTCCTTCAAAATATCACTTCAACTTGTATCAATATAACAGTTTTTGTTAGACTAGCAATTGCACTTATTTACTACCATGAAACATTAAGCAATTTAAAAAAAGATTTAAACATAAGGTAACAAAACCACCTAAAGCTCCTGGTCAAAATCATTGGCACCCCAGAATTTCAAGTCCATAATTGAGAATCTCTGCAGAAATAAAAGCTAAAGATCCAGTTTTGTATAATTAGGATATTTTAATAAAAGTTACTGGGCAAATGAAAAAAAGAAAAAAACTTGCACAATTGAGAAATAATACAAACACAAAATCACTGGACACAGTTATGGGCACCCTACATTAATATTTGGTTGCAGGACCTTTGGTACCAAAGACGTGCTCTAAAGTTTCTTGTAGCCATCTAGAAGCTTCTTGAACTTGCTTGCTGGTAGTTTCTGCCACCCTTCCATTTAATGAGTTTGAACTCTTTCACGTTTGCAGGACTCATTTTTGCAAAGGAAGAATTCATCTCTCTTTCCAAAGGTTTTCAATGGGATTCAGGTCAGGACTCACTGCTGACCAGTTTAAAACAGTGTTATCTTTTCCTTTTCAACCAATCTTTTTTGCTGCTGGATATTTGTTTTGTGTTGTTTTCCTGCTGAAAGGCCCAAGATCTTCACCTCAAATCAAGTTTTTCTGAAGCTGGGTAACACATTTCCCTCTGAAATGCCTTGGTAACCTCTGATTTCATCGTTCCTTTGATAAATTCAGTGCCTCCATACGAAAGGAAGCAAAGCAGCCCCACAACATGATAAATCCTCCACCATGTTTTACTGCAGTCAGGGTGTTCTCTTCCTTATGGGCTATAAACAACCTGATGCACTTCGTTCCCAGAGAGCTCTAGTGTGGTTTCATCTGTCCACAGAACATTATCCCAGAAAGACTGTGTCTGGTCTATGAAGGTTTTTGCAAACATTAGTCTTGGCCTTTCTCTCACTAGTGGAGTCTCCTTGGCCTTTGTCCATGAACCCTACTGGGTGTAGTGTGTGGTTTATGGTCCAGGTTGAACCACCACTCCAGATTGATCCAGATCAGCCTGAAGCTCTCTAGATGTCTTGTGTTATTTTTTCCACCACAATCCACAACAACCTTTGCTTGGTGTGGAGACTTCTCTCATTGAGTATCTTCCTGGAAGCGTCTAAACAGTTTTATGACTGTGAAACTTCTTGATGATATTGCAAGCTATTGAAAGAGGGAACTCAAGATCTTGTAACCTTTGGTTTTTGAATTTTTTTTATAGCATTTCAGATGCTCTTGTCTTTGCCACTGTGAAAAAGAAACTGGAAACAATTGGCAACTTTTAATGCAGTAAAACCATCTTCATTGGTAAATTCAAGTCATGTGACAACGATTAAAGATTAAATACAGGTAAGTCTCAATTGTTTTTTGATTTTGTCTGAGGAACTAATTTAAATTCATCCAAAGGGGCCAATAATTGTGTCTGCAGTACATTTTGTGTTTGTATTTTTTCAGTATTATTCATGTTTTGTTTTTTTTACTTTTTTGGTCAGTAACCTTGGACATTTTATTAAATAATCTGGTTGTACAAAATTGGTTCATTTGCATTTATTTCTGAAGATATTCTGAATTTTATAGTTGAAATCCAGGGGTGCTAATAACTTTGAGCACTTTCACATAGTAACCACAGTCTGGTGGCTTTTTGGCAGGTGATTCTCTGACACAGTATGTGATTGGTTCCTCCTCTTATAAAACCCTCCCCCCCTCGGCAGCTCCTGTCCTCTCTCCCTGTGGCTCAGTAGATGACATCAGTTCCACATCCTCCACCTCTGAAGAGAGCCCCGAGAGAGCAGGGCCAGGGGGAGAGTCTGGCAAAGAACAGCAGAGACGACGCAAGAAGAGGAGGAAGGGCCACGACGAGGTCTACGGCATGTTGGATAGCCAAGAGAATAACATCAGCCAATCAGACAAGCATGGGATGCAGGATAAGGGTGGAAAGGAGGCAGAGGATAATGAAGATGAAGAGGACAACTGGGATTGGGAGATCAGAGAGAGTGGAGGAGGGGGTAGAGTAAAAGGCAGAAAGACAAAGAGTCGAGCAAGACTTCCAGAAGAGTGGGGAGCACCCCAGCAGCCTGTCTGTCCTGCCTCGGCTATGATCGCTCCAACCTGGACTACATCTGCTGACGCTGGTCTATCTGACGTCAAAGCTTCAAACTCCAACCCTAGCCCTGTTTTGCCCTCTTCCTCTGCACAAGTACCCACAAGTTTCACCAACCATTCCCATGCTAGCCTTGTAACAGATTCGTCTCCACGCTTCTACGAGCCCATGTGTGTAGAGGATTTCCCTATGTCTGTTAAAGACAGGCAAAAGGCAAACGAAGAGAAAGTTTCAACCAGCAAAGCTGAGGCTAATATTAGCATAGCTGCCAGTGCAACAACCACCATAAGTAGTTTGGCTGGAGATGTTAGTGGTAGTTTAGCATTAATGACAGGGGACAATCTGAGTCCAGTTTCCCAGACCTTCTCCTTCCTTGATTCAGTCCTCCAGACCCCTCAGGGTTCCACTCCCGACTCACAGACCACTACCCCTATCACCAACACCCCCTCCCTTGCTTCTGCTCCTCTGACAAAGTCCACCCCAATAGAAACCACCCTCCAAACCATCCCTGCTTCTCCTTCTAAGAGCACAGCAGACCTTCCTCCTACTTCCACTTTGTCATCCATACCAGCTGCAGGGAGACCAGTCCTCAGCATCAACACCAAGTCTTTTGTCCCCTCAACCACCTCAGCCACACCCCTTAGTTCAGCTTTTCCTTGTAAGAGTGAAACCCCTCCTACTTCATTATTAGACACTTCCCCTACTAGTGTAGCCACACCCCTTAGCTCAACCACACACCCTCCCTCCATCAATCCCACAGCCCCTCCCTGTCTCCCTGCACACTCAGAGCACCAGGATGCCTCTTCGCCACAGCTCCCCCCACTGGAAGGTTGGTGAACTACAGGGAAGAATATGAATATCATTGGGCTAATTTGAATTTAAGGGATTGTAGAGTAGGATAGCTGGATGTAGCTAATAATTGTCTTCCCGTGTGCATGGCTTTGTTTGGGGATTGAGCATCAGGTCTGCCTGGTGCTTAATCTATTTGCCTTTGTATTGTAATAACTGAGGCCCGAGAGATAAATGCAGCTTATATTTTATCACTTCTTAAAATATTTATACCTAAAACAGATGTAGACCAAAATCTTCTCTCTGCTACCATTAAAAAAATTGAATCCCTAAAAGTTTGTAATTTCATTTCATACATTTACCAGTGAAATATTTGTGTCCAGGCATATGTCTCTCCCCTACTGCCGGCATGAGTAAGGGATACAAATGTAATATGCTTATTGGGCCCGGTATAAAAAAAAAATGCGAGGGCAAACTGTAAAGTTGCCTGATTTTCCTCTGCCTGCCTCTGTGTATCTGGTCATAGCAGTTTTATTACTTGACCTGCTGCTTCTAATAGCTCTACTTTCTGTGCTTGCACTTTCTCCTTTTTCATCTGGTGGTTAGCTCCCAATCTAACCTCACAATATATTCTCTCGAACTATAGAAACACTTCTCAACCTGGGTCCTTCTATGGCAAATTAGTTTGTTGTTGGCTTTATACAGTCAATAATGGCAATGTAAAACAATAGTTATGATGTCCACACATCAAATTAGTGGCAAGTAGAGTTAAGTTAAAGGTAAAAAAAAAAAATTGATTAATAACGTAGAAAATATGGTGAGAATTGATTTACCAATGATGTAACACATGGTTTTAGGTTGGTAGGGCACAACTTGCAATTATCCAATTTTCTTGATGCCTCTTGTGTTTATTGTTAAAATATTTTGCCTTACTATTGTAATTGTTTATAATGTATTTGACTTGAAGATTATTTATTTTCTATAGATATAAAAATCCTAATACTAAGACATTTTAGAATATTCATATTTAGGCTAAAAATTTGATACTTGCTTTCAGCTAAAGAAAGAACCAGCTGATATGTTTTAACTTAAAAAATGCACCAGTCAACTATCAGGAATTCTTAAGTATACTGTATATTCTGTAACTTAAGATTCCCTTATGAGATGTCCTCCACCACATCCCTTGGCCTTCATCAGCTGATCATGGGACATCCCCCATCACTCAATGACCATAGTTCCATTTAGGTTATGTGATGACAACTGAACCATTTCCATGAAAGCTGGAAAAACACATTCCAACAAAGAAAAAAACAATAATAAAGGCCACAAGGTATGGCTGAAGCAATGGAAGAAAATTGCTAAGATGACTTTGAGTTAAGATGTTTTTTTTTTTTTTTTTTTTTTAATCAAACTAGTTTTATAAAAGTAAATTTTAATGCTCAGAGTTACAGTATCTAAAATGAGATGTATTTTTAACCACTTGTGACCTTGATTCTTCAATGTGAAGATCCAGTGAAGTTTATAAGTGCAGAGAAATTGATTTTTTTTCCGTGTTTAAATCCTAGTCGTTGTCTTATTGTCTGGTATGGTATCCTAAACGGAAAACGAAATCACATCTAGATGTTGGGATTTCCCCCAGTTGTTATTGCAAAGGAATGGCACAATTATAGACTCTTTGTCAGTTATTATATACTAAGGCATAATTTTTACAGATACAGCTGACCACCTCAATTAGTGTAACAACCATGTAGTAGCCAGTAGTCTAATATCCAGTGCCTTAGCTAGCTTTTTGATCTGCCTGACATCTTGTCAAGCTCAGTCTAATGCCACTTCCTCCTGGTAATGCTGGGTTTCAGTCCTCAGCAGTCTCCTAAATGAAGTTTACTTTCCAGTGTGATTCGCTGTTTGCCTCTCCTCAAACCTTTCTCACTACTGTAACCTGGCCAATCCTTAAAATTGTTGGTAAAATGTGTATTAAATGTTCTTAAACTGTTTCAATCACTTAATTCAATCTAACCCTGTAACTCTAGCTTTCAAATTCTAACACTAGGCTCAAGTCTGACGTAGTAGCATTCACCAACATACTGCTGTCTTTTACAATGGCCTTCTATCTGTAATGATGATAAATGTCTAAAATATTCTGTAACTTCCAGAAATTCTAAATTGAATTTTTAAGCACATTCACGATTTACATTTAGCAACAGATGTTTCAAATCTGAGGTTTTCTTAGAGTTTATGTTGGAGAACTGTGTTTAGTAGAGTGGAGCTCATTCTCAAGTGACTAAACATTATTTTTTTTCTCTCCCCCTTTCCCTTTTTCTGTTTCATAAATCCATCAATGATGTAACATTGAACAACAGGTAAGAAAAGTTTTTTGTTTTTTTTTTTTTAGTTTGCATACTTTATTCTCATATTGAATTATGCAGTGGGTGTGGATGATGATATCCCTAACCCACAGAGGTATTATCCATAGAGGTGGTTTTATGAATGATTGAAGTGAAGGATTCAATTGGTAAGAATATAGTAAAGAAAAAAAAAAGGACTAAATTCAGGCAAGAATAAAGCTTTTGTTTTTTTAAAGAACAAATGAAGTGAGGATTTTGGATGGATAAAATAGGTAATGTTGGATGTTGGATAATGTTGCTTTAATGCGTGGTGTGTCTTAATCAGCATAGAATAAATTATCATTATCCTTTTTTTCTACAAACTGAATCTAAATCTCAGGTGACATCTGTTTAAATTAGAAAAATTAAAAAACTAGACTTGCAAGCAAGTAAACTGAGGTCTAGGCATCTTGCTTTACTTAAAAGTGAAGGTGCAACTAGCCAAGATGATCAGGAAACCAAGAGCATTTTTGTTTTGGAACAATTCCATACCCTCATGTTGCTTTTTAATGCTTGAGACCATTATATTCTGAAAGGGCACTATGTGGCAGCATATAAATGTAAAAGGATAATATATATTGAATTAAAAGAAACAGAAGCATCATCATATTTTCTCCAAATTTAGTATGATAGTACTTGAGGACAGACTTGACGTGCATTCCAAAGGTGGTGTTGTGCTAAGAATGTTCCACTAGATGGAAAAGTTTGGGGAAAGAGAGCAGGGGAATGGAGTTAGTTTACCTAAATGGATTTTGTATATGTCATATCATGAAATTCTCAAAAACATTTTACAGATAGACATTAGCATGGCCTATTCCACTAGATTCAGCTCTATGTAAGCAATGTGTATATAAAGCATTTGAATGTGATGTTAATGATATATATGAAGAAAACCACATTTGCCTGCATCACAGTTCCCTGTTATGGGTTTATCATTTCTGACAGTTAGTGACAATTAAAGCATTGCCATTTTATTAATATTGCTTCCCACTCAGTGATACCTGCAAACGAATGGAATTAAGACTGAACTGTATCATTGCCAACGACGACGTACCCTCCAGAGTCTAGCAGATGGCATTATCTAGAAGATTATTACATTATATTTCACACCCCAGGAAATGGTGGGTGAATACTGTCGGTCCAGAGAATAAATGAGCACTGTTTTACAATGGCAAATGCATCATTAACTGCCATAAACAGGATTCTCCCTTATCTAAAGTATCTAAAAAAGCAGAAATGGCAGTGAATTTTTAAGATATTGAAGAAACACTGTGGTCCTTCATCTCATTGCTTTAAGTTTGTGTGTCTGTGCTTGTTGTAAGACTGTCTCTGCTGCAGAGGACAGCACACTCCGCCTGTCCACTCTGCTTATTCAGTCAGCACTAAGTTGTCGTGGGGGGGATATGTTGCTCTGTAGCTGGTCCTCTCTCAGTGCTGGACTAGACTTAGATCTGGTGCCACTGCAGCACAGTCATACAAATGTCATGGAATTTGAAAAATGGAGGAAAATAAGATGTTAGTGGATAAAGAACAGTATGCTGTTTTTTGGACAGAGGTATAAAAACTGAGCTTTTAATATCTATTACATCATAAAGTGGTAATCATTAACTTTGTGGTGGTTTCTAATACTAATAACCTTCTACATGTCAGTGCTCTTTGTTATAGCGTTTGTGCCCCGGCACTTTTCAAAAACCTCAACAATGTGTCTATGAAAATTGTTGATTAAGGTAGAATTTGTGTATGTGGAACTATTTTCTTTATCTCTACAACCATGGTGCCCATCACTGTTAATTACAGCTGCCCTGGTGGTTTAGTTCATCCTAAATATACCACAAACTTCATTCCACTTTGCTGTGAAAGCTTAAATCTGCAGCAGAGGCCTTTTATATCGCCCTTACATAATACAAGGACATGCTCCCTTTTTACCTCATGGGTGTGTGTCTAGGTCCATGAAAGTCACAGACAGAAAGACAGAGAAAACATTTTTGTATTCAATTCTTGTGGACAAAACAAAGCAGTAACTATCTTTTTGCCAGTGAATGAAATCTGGACTCTGCCTTTCACAGCCACACACATGTGTGCATGTGCACACAAAAAAGTACACTCACACACACACACACACACACACAACGACCTGGTTTTGTCCTTGACAGTGAGCCAGGGAGATTGAATCAAAGTGAATCCTATAAATTGTGATAGTATTTGGGGACCCACACGTGTTATGGTTGGCTTTGGATTTTCTGATAGATAATCACGTTGTAGTGCGTGGCCGTTGTGAAACACTGAGGGGGCTGTTGAGCCTCAGCCCTGCTCGTTGGCTCCATCAGGTGTCTACTGGGATAATTGAAGCTCTGACCATAAAGTACTGCAATGGGAGCTCAGAGACAAATGGCTACTAGTGGCAAAGCGAAATAACTGAGCAGTATTAGACAGATTGGCTTCTGAATCTGAATCAATTATTTAGCAACGTTTTTGATATAAATATTTGTATTTTTTTTTTAAGGTTATTTCTATCATGAAAAGTTAGATGGTAGCTTTTTCCTTCTTAAATCAAAATTTTAACATCTAGGACTGTTGAATAAGGCTGAAATAATTAGTGCCTGCTCTCTGTTTTATTACAGTGTAAATTGAATATCTCTGCATTTTGGTCTGTCGGTTTGAAAAAACAAGGAATCTGAAGACCTCACCATCGGCTTTTGAAAAACTGTGATGGGCATCACAACTCTATGGTATTTAATAGATTAAGATTACTCTGTTAATCTATGTAGTTCCTTTTTTGCTAGATTTACCACATTTTCAAAAAGGAACTGGCAACAAATCTAGTAACTTTGTGGACAAACCTTAGCTATTTTCCATAGAAGTATCAATCTCAATTGGTCTCAATCTACTGATCGGACAGAAGGTGCATGAGTGTGAATGAACTTTTAACTTTCTCTCTAGTGATCATTTTACGGGTAAATACAGCTGAAATTGTAACACAGCCATGGTCTCTAACTTATGTGTCTGGTCATTTTGCCTGAGGTTTTAAATCAAGATTGTAGCAGTGCAGAGAAGCAGCTTTGGAAATGGCTTGAAAGTTACTGCTTGCTAACATGTAGGCTGGATGTCCCATGTTTCAGTCACTATTTCACACTTGATCTGTTGTCTGACAACAGAAAAAGTAAAACATGTAAATGAGAACACCTTTACTGGGAATTGGCCTGCATTAAGATACTGTATATGTGAGCACAGAGAATGGGAGAGAAACAAGCAGGTAAAGGGCAGGCAAGCACGGTACAAAGTTTCGACCTGGTCCTGTTCTTTCTGGGGCAGGCATTTGTTCCCATACATTTCAGTGTAATTTGAAAATAATCTTAGATACACTTGGGAAGATCACTGAAGTCCACTGAATTCATTGTCATGTTCATGAAATCAGTTTGATTCGACATTTGCTTTGTGACTTGCTGCATTATCATGATGAAGTAGCCATAACAAGAAGCAGAATAAAGTGAAGCACATGCTCAGCAACAATACTCAGATAGACTATGGTGGTCAAGCCATGATTGATTGGTATCAAGAGGGCAAACTGCCAAGAAAACATTTCCCCAAAACATAACAGGTTGGGTCCATGGATTCATGCTGTTGTTGCCAAATAATGACCCTATCATCTATGTGCCTCAGCACAAATCAGTCAGCAGAGTTCAAACCTGTCAGCTCCAACCTCTCTTACCATTCTCCTCTGACCTCTCTCATCAACAAGGCATTTCCATCCACAGAACTGCTGCTCACTGGAAGGGTTTTTGTTTTTGGTGTCATTCTGAGTAAACCCTAAACACTGTTGTGGGGAAAATCCCAGGAGATCAGCAGTTTCAGAAATATTCAAACCAGCCTGTCTGACACCAACACTCATGATATGGACAAGTCGCTGAGATCGCATTCTGATGTTTGATGTAAACATTAACTAAAGCTCCTGATCTGATGGTGTTTTATTTTTGTCAGCTACCTTATCACAATGTTGTAATCCCTGAGCTGTAATCAGAAGCAGTATACGAATAAAAAAAACAAACTGTGTTGAACCCTACAGGGAAATTTCTCTCATTGCTTAACATTTAGTTAGGAAAGAGGACGTAAATAAGTATAAAAGTAAAAACTACCATGAATAGTAATAATTATAAATACACAGTAACTGAATAGAAAAATGTACAAATACAAATATGCAAAAAGTAATGTGTCCACTGACACTTTATTGAAGTCCATGGGGATGCTGAAGAGAGCTCTGGGGTGCAGTGTCTGGAGTCTTGCAGCAACAGAGGGAATGACATCACATGCGGTTGCTGGGTTAGCAGAGGGTTGATGTAAACAACAACTAAGATGGATGGCTGATTGTTCGATGTCTGGGCTGCAGGAACGTTCCTTTATGGCAATGTGAACAGGGTGGCACCATCTGTCGTTAATAAAGGCGGCTATCCTGTCACCTCTTTTATTTGCACTCTCAGATTTGTTTCTGTTCGCCTGAACCATCTGAAAGCCGTGAATGTGAGCAATGGGATTCAATGTATCCCCCTGTAGCAATGTCACTGTGAAACGCATAACACTACCCTCATGGAAGCCCCTTGGATCTTAATAGGACCACTAGCTCATCCATCTTATTGTCCAGCAATGTCACATTGCCCATGATAATAGAAGAGAAATACCGTTCATATCTCCTTTTCCCCATCAGTCTCTGTTGTCTGGACCCTGCCCTCTTTCCTCATCTCTTCGTTCCTCCTGTGCCTCCTCCCTGTGTCCTCCTCCTGATTCCTGCAGGAATGTACATTGTTCTAGTCACCATACCATTTTGCTTCAGCACGATCAGCTGGTCCCTTGTGTAAACAATGTGACCTTGGAATTACGGCAGCATAGCTGAAAGTAAACACATAATACTTCGCTCACTATAAAGTAATTCCTCGGTGAGAAAAGCAGACCAGAACGCTCCCTTCTTGCATGTTTAGCACCAGATGATGACAGCTAATGAAGGTAATGACAGAAATTAAAGCTAGAAGACTCACATTCAGTGAACAGGGAAGTGACAATAGTGCTGCGTGAAGTTAGTGCTAGCTGTGGCCTTTGTACTAAAAACAGCATAGTTTTATCCAAGTGTAGTGATGGAACTGTCTGAACAGTTTTTGTTGGTGGTTGAACTGTGTTGACTTTTAACAGATTCAGGTATGAATAAACAAATAAATAAATAAATACCCAATGACAGAATGCTCATTTTGAGTTATTTGTTATTTGGAACTTGGGAAATGTCTACTAGGTCTACAGGATTTTATGATCAAAGCTTTAGCAGGTAAAAAGGAAAACCCCATGTGTCATGCAGTTCACTCACTCATGTCAATGTTCTCATCTCAATGTGTGCATTTCATATCCCTGCCAGTGATGGATGTGAAAGGTAGCCTCCCCCTGCATGATGCCAATGCATGGTGGGTTAATGAAATCCTATTTTACAGTCTCTTTTAAGGCTGAATTTTGGTCATGATTGAGCCCAACATGAGCAGTGCAAACTGTTTAATGATCGGGTTGAAGGTTGACATAATGTGTCTGCCATCTTTTGCACTACTTCTTTCAGGTCTTTCTGTCTTCTGTACCGTAGTGTGTATAATGATTTATGGCCATTTGCTCCATCTCATCTGCTATTGCTAGAACGTCTGAAAGCTTTTCTTCACTGACATGTAACATCAATTAAAATGTGTAGGCTGGAAGAAGTAACCAGACTTCTTTTTTTTTTTTTTTTTAAAGCAAGGTCTCCAAACTTTTTTTTTCCTCTGAGAGCCAATTTGTCAAAATGAAAGTGACTAAGATCTACTCATCTTTTATATTATTACTAACAGTTATTCACAAAGCTGATCTCCCCCCATACCAGCTGAATAAGCTTCTGTTATGAGAACATTTACAAAATGTCTGACACTCAAATTTTATATCAAAACATCTTAAATTCACCAGGATGTGCATTTTTTCTGTATCTGTTTTGTTACATTCATGTGTCAAGCCTACACTATTAAATTCACATCATGTTAATGACATAGAAAACAAAACAATGCTATTACCTATTTTACTTAGTCTTGATATCTATCAGTCCACACATCACATCATTTCCCTTCACATCCACTTCATCATCTGTAGTTCACATGCATGTGTTCTCTACTGCATTCTTTCAGTCCTTTCTACAGTGAGTTAGATGACTGGCACTGCATGGAGCCTTTATGGAGTCATTTAAATATTCATCTGTCAGTCAAATTTTATAGTCTATTAATGAATGATACAATAATAGTTCAGAAATGTAGGAAAGTCCAGGTCCGCTCTGGAATGGGCAATAAATCCTGAATGGCGTCCTGTCAAAGCCGGTGCTCCTTCAGTTGCTACAGACACCAGCTTTCCAACCGGGACCGTTTTCTCCACAAAGTAGTCTCTCCCAGCATTATAAATATCAACTCCTCTGGTTCTAGTTTTCAGTGGAAGTAAGGTCAAAAACTATCCTTTCGTGGAAAAGTCATCAAATACCACCCGAGGGTAGATAGTCAGCTGGGCCGTAACACTGGAGTCAACGGACTCATCACACTAAATCAAATACCGTTGTCACCTGTCCATGTCCTGTTCTAGATCTTTTACTACATCTGGAGACAGCACAGACACTGCTCTTGCCACAGTATTGGCACCAAATTGTATAGCAGCAATATCAGACATAATTTCTGTCTAATGCATCTTGAATAATGTTTCAGCCTCTGCAGTAATCAAGTCTTTTGAAATCCTGCCATCGGTGAAGGGCTTTTTGTGTTTCTTTAGGATAAGTGCCACTTTAAATGAAGCCTCTGTTGCTGTGTTGGACTTCTTTGTTGGTTTAGTAAACAGAGACTGTTGCCTTTGACGTGTTGTTTTCAGCTCCTTTACCTTCTCTGTTCATAGACTGCTATCAGTCGGAAGGTCCTGTGAAACGTTGCTGTGGACTTTGGTGAAGTGTTGCTCAACATTTCATCTTTTACCAGCTGACAAGCTGGCATCGCAGATGAGACACACACTTGTCATTCACATTCATGAAAAAAAAAGTGTTTTCCATTCCTCATGAAAATAGTATCCTTTGTGACCTTGATTGGCCTGGCTATTGTCCACGGTCACAGTCAACTCTTGTACACTATCTAGCCTGCTAACATCTTTTATTGTTACAATTACAATGGCAACAGTGATCAACCAAACTAGACAGCACCTTAACTCATTAAAATGACAGCTGCCTGCAATAATATTTTATTTTTTTATCAGAAGGGGGCGGAATGTGTGTGAATTTAATTGGGTAGAAATCAAACGAGGTCTAATAATTGACTTTGTGTTTTCAAATTTATGTGCATATTCTTTGAACCTATAGCGAGCCGATCAGAAACCGGTATGGAGCTACTCGTAGCTCGCGAGCGATGTGTTATAGACCCCTGGTTTGCTGGATTATACACTTCTTAAACTTGATTTTAGCAACATCAGGACAGATTGTCAACTCTGATTGTACTAATTAAACACTGTATTGGGCCTTTTAAAACAATTTCAGATCACAGACAGAGAGGCAGACCAGATTAAAGCTACTCAAGCAAGAAGTGGGCTAGTGCACAGTTTTTGGAAAGGATTTCTTCTACTTGTCCTCCTTTCCCTCCACTCCCTTCTTTCACCAAAATTTCTGTCTTTATCTCTGGCCCTACTTCTGTCGGGTTCACTCTTTTCCTCTCTAACTACTCAGTGTAATCTTCCTTTTTCCTTCTCTTCCTTCCACCATGATGTCTCCCCCATTGCACCCCTTCCCTCTCTTCCTCCATCAATCTTTCCTTCTTCTGTTTCCCTCCATCATCTCACATCTTTATCTATTCCCCAATTTCTCATCCCCCTCTGTCTTCCTTATTCCCTCTGTCTACCCTCCCTTAACTCCCTGTTTCTCCTCTCTCTCTCTTTGCCCTTTATTTCCTATTTCTCATATTCATGCCCCCCCCCTTCCGTCTCTTTTCCCTTTCTTTTACCTCTATCCGTGTCTTCCTCTCTTCTGCCCAGACTCCCCATGTAAGTTGAAACATAATAATGACTGCATCGGTGACTGAAGGAGGCCAAAGGAGTTATGGGGTTATTGGTGGGGAAGTGGGGGAGGCGTTGTCAGGGAGATATGGGAGGTGGTTGCCGTGGAAACAAAGAGACTCTGCAAGCAAGGGATGGAGGGATAGTGGAGAGGTGGACTGGGTGTGACAGTCAGTGAGGTTGAAGAGTAAAAATAGAAACACTCTGACAAGATCCTCCTCCCTCCTCCTCATCCTCCCCTCCCCACAACTCCAGCCACCCACCTCCCATCCTTCTCCCTCCCTCTCTCTCTCTGCCCAGCAGCTTGGGCAATCAGCCGTAGGGTCCTCTCTCAGTTTCCGCCATCTCCAGCTGATGTTCAACAATCTGTGACCTTCAAAAGGAGTGACTTACAGTGATGTTTGCCTGCACAAAAAGCCACAATAGCATCAGATTTCATTTGAGCGTCTGCTGTTTATTTTCTAAAAAGACTCGTTACATTGTTTTTCTTCTTTTGAACTTGTATTCCTTTTATTTCTTTATTTGTATCCTGCAGAGTGTTTCTGTGGTCTAGCTCGCTAGTTGCCAGTTTTACTTGGGGAGCCATATTTACAAACCCAAATTTGTAATCATTAAGCTTTTCAGACCAGATTTACATCAACTATTTAATTTTTTTGTCCTTTCACAAGCAAAAAGCTACTATTACTACTCCAAAATGATCATACACTTGAATCAACACCTCTTTAACGCAGTCAAGTGAGCATCTTTCATGTAGGTTAGATTTATTGTGGCGTTGTTGTATTAGATTTCATTAATGTTAGCTAGGTGTACCTAATAAACTGCCAACTGAGCGTATATTAATATATTTTAAGAATAAGGCAGGTGTGGTTTTTCGTTTTCTTATTATCAAAAATCCAATGAAAAGACAAAAAACAGCATTAATCTGCTTAGTCCCTGGTCCTCAGCCACAAGCCCATTCTGTACTGATGAAGTAAATCTCTAAAAGGACAGGGAGTCTACAGCCATGCTAGCAGATCTGAGGCTCTGCTTACTGTAGACACAGTGCCGCTTTGAACCAAGTGCTAACGTCAGCATGCTAACATGCTCAAAGTGACAGTGCTAACATGCTGTCACTGTGATGTCACACCCGCTTTTTATTAAACCTGATGTAAAGCTGATATAATGCCTGTGTTCAGTTTATTAGCATGGTGACATTTTCTTATTAGCATAACAGATAGCGTAAAGCTGAGGCTGACAGTAATGTATTCAGTTATGCAGATCTTTGGTCATAAATTCAAGTACTGGAAAAAAAACAATTTGACCAGATAATTGTGCTAGGTGAAAACTCATCATTCTTTATCTGGGCACCATCGATATGTGTAAAAAATTTTTATCCAATTGATCCGGTAGATGTTGAGAAATTTGACAGGATAAAGGTAAATTCTGACGTGTTGGCAGGAGAAGATGACAAGTCAGAAGAAATGCAAAAGTTGCTCAGACTGATCCCCTGAGTACCATTGATATCTTTATAAGATTTTATTTCTAACCTTTTGTAGTTGAGATGGTTATGTAAATGCCTTAAATGTCAACCTCCTGGTGGCGCTGCAGGAAATGGGATTAGTCAGTAAGATTCCTTCTTTGCGCACCATGAATGTCGATAGAATATTTCATAGCAACCCTCCAAAAACTGCGATATGTCAGTCCAAAGTGATGGAGGGAACATTTTTATTGCTAGAGCCACGCTGCTAGCAAAGTTAACAACAGATCAGAGATTAGCAGCTTTATTTTTGGTAAAAATGCTAAGTAATATCATAAAAATCAAATTTATCGAGCAGGAGGAAATAGTCAATTTGTTTAAGTTTTCATCTGCAGACTAGCACATTTGATGATCTAGTGAGTTTTTCCACCAGCAGGATGTTTTATGTGAGACTGACTCAAAATAAAATAAAGTGGCCATTTTCATGGTAATGAAGAAACATGTCATCTAGGACAAATGTATATTTGGTGTGAGTGTGTTTTTGATAATAATTGAGCTCTGTGGCACACAGGAATAAGATATTGCAGGCTTTGAATACATACTCACTACTTGTCAGTAGGATCAATGTGAGGTTTTGGTCCTTTTATGGGATTTGTTGACAATGTGAAAACAAGAGCACGTTTACAGTTTAAGGCTTGAATTTTGTAAGGCTGTTTACAAAAAAATGAACAGGCAGTTACTTATAACAAGTAAAAAGGCCAGTGAAGAGGAAGAACTAAATGTGTTGCTAGTCAGAACAGAGGCTGTGGGCAACTTTTGATACATCAGTTATAGTGGGTTATAACAGTGACAAGTTTTCATGAGTTTTAAAACTAAAATAGTGCTTTGAGCCATACAGTAATTGGATGAGTGGTCATAATACACCTACCAGTGGAGAATGCTGCAGGTGTGGTTTGAAGAATTTCTATAGATGCTTTATAGATATGCTAACAAGTAGAATCCACTGTCTTTGACTGTTTGGATTTGGACTATAATCAGCCAGTCAGTAGGGGGGGTTTAGTATGGTGACAGCCTCTATTGGTGCTAGAGACAGAAAAATAATGACAGAAAAACAGCCACAAAATAGATTTAGAGCGAAAGGGCCCTCTTTATAACTCTATAATAGAGAATAACAATGTTTTTTTTATATTTTTAGTAGTATCAAAATAATTTAGTGTACTTTTGTGTAAATGCATGGGTACACTACAAAAAGGATCTGCTCATAGCTGATTCTGCATGCTTTTAATGGTGCAAGTTTGCCAAAATATTATTAAATATAAGCTGAAATATGAGCTCAAGGTGCAGCCCACAGTGAAATTCACTGAATCTATCTCCCGAAAGGAAACTAAGGCCATGATTATCTACCAGTAGTGCACGAATGAGAAAGAAATACAGTGGGAGTGAAAAAAATCCATAAATATTAGCCTTTTTCATTTTGCTCAGTAAATGCAGTTTTTCAATTTTGCCTGAGGGCATGTCAAGCCCTGTTGTAAGGTGACTGCAGAAATAATAACTCTTAAGTATGCGCATTTCTCAGACCAAAATTAAAAACATTAGCTTCAGAGTTAGCAACAGCAGACCTACATGTATATTGGCAGCACTGCATTAACGTTGACAGAAAAATGACAAATACAGAACAGATAAATCAATCAGATGGGTGATGGAAAGAAGCAAAATGACAGTTGAGTCTGATCTGACTTCTGAGTTCAGTCACCTTAGTCTTAAAGGTCTTAGTTCTAGCAAACACTTGCAGTACTAAGGTCTGAACAGTAATACTACATCCTTAACCGGATTAAACCCATTTACAAGAATGAAATTCAACTATTCTGGGACATCATGAGGATTATGAAGGAAAACTTGTACTAGCTGAGCAAACATTTCCACAGTAGTATGAATTGGACAGAAAAATGATAGTTGTCAACGCAGCTACAGTGAAACTCACATCAGCAGGAGTCTCAGCTAAAGGTCGCTCTCAAACATGACAGCTCAAAAAAGATGGAATGAACATGTTTGGCTCCCTCAACATGTGCATTTGTTTTTCTATCTGAATTCATCCATTGTGGAGAGAATTAAAGACAGGGATTAGTTCTCTTTGCCTTCCAAGTTTAAGACTTGCTTTCATCATGCGTCTGAAAGGCCAGAACCTCAGCTGTCAAACATACAAATTTCCCTGCCTTGACCTGAGAACCCATTTGAATGTTAGCACAAGCCTACTTTTTGTCTGTCCCAGACTTTAACAGAGGCATCCCCTGCATTTCTTGCATAACACTAACTCTTTTCAAGTCTATTGAAACTAAACAACTGCCTAATGTCTTCCTCTTCCTCGCTCTGGCTCCCTCTTCCTTTGTCATTACAGTAGACAAATTGTTTATGGAGGATTATGTAATAATGCTCATTCATTTTCAGTCATGCTTGACAAGATGTTCTTGTTATTTTGGCACAGGCTTTGAATGTGTTGGGGTTGAAGAGGGGTTGGTGGGAGACAGTCAGCCGTCATGTGCAATGAACTCTTCAGGGAGATGCCAATATTTTTCATCAAGCATGTGTTTAAAATATTGTTTGAAAGAGAGTGTAAAACTTAAAGCTGCCTTGCTGATAGATGATTCCCATTGGTTCCCATGTTAGAGATATTAACCACTGTCCACACGTTTACTGGCTGTCAGTGCTTTCTGTCCCCTTCTTCTGAAAGCACTGAGAACTTTTTTTATATTGCCACTTTCACATTAAGATCCCAGTATTCCAATATTCCTGGAGAAATACTGATCCAGGCCTTTTGCAAGCAGACGAATCTGTCAAGACAGAATACTAAATTCCAGATGGTTGCATTCCACATTGACTTGAAGTCATTTCATTCTCCCTGCAGCATGCATGGTGTTCACAATATCATGCACAGAATGACAGACAACAGAATGTAGCTGTAACTTTCATCTTCTGTTGCTTATGCCCATAATTTTAGGTAGATGTAATGTAGCACTGATAGTTACAAGGTTCTTTTACACAAGGTTTCTCAGTTAAATCTAAAAAGTCAGTACCAGGCAAAAACATGGAGATGGAGAGGCAGGCTGGGGGTTGAAACCATTAGCTGTTCACACAGTTTTAATCCTCCTTGCAAATCTGTTGTACAAATCCTGAGCAGAGTGTGGTGGGATCCTGTGGTTCTGTTAGAGTGGAAAAATCTCCAGTACTTTTAGGAAGGGAGGTGGTAGAAAGGTACGTCTGCTCACCATATTGTAGCCTCCCATAGTGATGTTCTATGCATGGTATACATGGAATGAGATGGTCGGAAAGGATTTGGACTTGATCCTGATTGGAGGTCTGTTTTAGGGAAAGTATTACCGTAGCAGCACCTGAGGAATGGCCAGTCCACTGACATATTAAGGCTTCGGTAATTGATTCCTGACTCAGTCAAGTTGTTAGGGGTATCTTTTTAGCCTCCAGAAGAATAGACCTTAAATATAACATACAACATAATATACAATATGTGGTGCCTGTGCACTTGGCTAATATGCTCATAATCCGTGTTTGCTTACACTGTTTTATGAGGAAGGATTTTTGAAAACGTATCCCCTTGTACAGGCTACATTGCCCCTTAAGCTTGAAAAGCAAAAGTGCTTTGATCTTGTGAGGGCTCAAGATGATTATCAGTGCCCCATATAAAGAAAAGAAAATGCTCAGTGACTTCACTGCTCAATGCTTCTTTTATAGCCGACACTTAATGCTACTTGTCAATCAAGCTAACAAAAAAAGTTTTGTGAGCTATAAGTGTTATATGTTTGTTTCACTGCAAAGTTATCACTTTTCCATTTGATATATTGCCTTCTCATTAATGTTGTCAATTCTTTCAGGTTAGTCCTAGCTTCTTCAGCACTTCAGCAGGCTAAGCTTGAGCCCTTCCCAAGATTTTCTTTCCTAAAGCACTTGCCCCCTTTTTTTATCCATTCTCTGAAGAAAATATGTCTGTTGGTTTCTCCTTTGAAAGTAAATGCCAAACGTAAAGCAATTTTGAAACTTTGAAAATGTTACTGCTGTCAGTGGAGCCAGCAGATAGCCCCAAATTTAAAATTTAAATTTCAAAGAATTAAACTTTTGCCCCTACCCAGCATGCACATGTAAATTGCACCTTATTCAATCAAATTAATGTGATCAGCTAGATCAATTAAATGAATTATGATTAGTTAGAGGACTAAGAACTGTACATGGTGAAAATGTGACACGGAGACAATAAAGGCACAAATTAATTAAGGGCACGTGGTTCAGGGCACACAGTTCCTTCATTGGTAGTGTTATCTAATGATGTCTGTATACAACCTGTGAGCGGTGGCTGTCATTCGGCAGCTGAGTAACTGTCACAGTCATTGATCTGTTTGTGTGTGCACGTATGTTATCCACTGTACGTGTGTGTGTGTGCATGCAATCGTGTGTCTTCATGTGTGTATGCTTGTGCACGTTTGTCGCTAGGGGCTAGATGCTGAAATTTTGCTCCTACGAATGAGGGAATATTCCGGGCTGTCATGTGACCATGTGATGTCAGTGAGAGAGAGAGAGAGAGAGAGAGAGAGAGAGAGAAAGAAAACAGATACAGAGGGAGAGAGAGCAAGGTGCAATTTAGCCCCACAGCTGATCCGTGCATTGCTCAGAGAGAAGCCGAGACGAACAGACACGCACACACTCACTCTCACACACACTTCTTTTGCTTCGGCTGTGAACACGCATACACACATACACTTCTAACACACCTGCACAGTTATACACACACACAACTCTGAGCCTTTACTTAAAAAAAGAAAGGATACGTTGCTTCCTCTACTTTCCAAGCTCATAGCACTTTGGATACTGAGGACATTTTTGCCTCCTGGACAAGAATAAAAGGACACTTACTGGACGGAGAAGAGAGCGGAAGAAGGGAGTAAATCTAAAGACAGACAGAGGGAAGAACCACAACTACAGAAAAGACAAAAAAGGAGTAAACAAGAGAAGAAAGGAGAGACGGATAAGAGACAGAGCCATAAAAAGAGCAATACGAGAAGACCTGACAACATAAAAGGAGAATGTCCTTCCTGTCTGGCTCGCCCTGGCAGCAGCCTGGCATTATTAGTGGTAGCAGCGGGTACAGACAATCTTCCAATGGGCATCAACATCAGCAGCAGCAGCAGCATCAACAGCAGCAACAGCAGCAACACAAGCCTCCCATTTCCCTCTCTGGTGCCAACATCCCTACGGTCCTGGCCTCCTCTCCACTGTCAGCCTCCAGCCAGGCCTCTGCCCAGCACAGTGACTGGCACTGCCAAGGCCAGATGGCAACGGGGGGGCAGATTATCTCCACCACCCAGGGGGGGTCCAAAATAACTTCAACAGGAGATGAGGTGAAACTAGGAAGAAGCAGGACTGAGGGGGCATCGTCTGGGATGGCAGCAGAGGCACCAGCAACACTGAGCTTTAAGGATGAGGGGTCCAGGAGGGGGAGGCTGGGGGAGGATGGACACAGGTTGGGAGGAGCAGGGGGGTCATTAGGGAGTGCAGGACAAAGCTCCAGCAGTCCACTGTCTTCCTTCTCCTCCCCCCCATCTTCATTACCCTCCCCCTTGATCTCACCGGGGAGATCATTTCCGAATGCTGCACTAGACCCTAAACCTACAACAAACCCTAACTCTGGACAAAATAATCTGCTACAAAATTATACAGGCAGCAAAGATGGATTATACATCCAGGGATTTGAAGTGTCTTCCCAAGGCCAGTGCTTACTTCCTCCTCCAAAACAGGCCTCAGGGATTGGGGAGAGAGACACATTGAGCCCTTCCTTCACTGGCAGTACCAGTTCAAGTCAAGGAAATAAAGAGGATGAGAAGAAATCTGTTAGTGCTTCCACATCTGGAGGCGTTCTAGGAAGTCTGAGAGAAAATCCAGTAGATCTAAGTGGAAATCAAACTCTGAGGCCATTTTTAGGAAAGCAGAGTGTTGACACACAATCTGCTGGTACTGCTCCTCCTGCGGCTGATTTAACAGGGGGTAAAGCTGGTGCCACTGCAGGGCCCACAGCTGTCTTACCACCAGCTGATGTTGGTGTTGGGGTGTGTGGTGTAGGGGAGAGTGGTATGGAGAGAGGAAACTTAAGCCATACTGACAAGAGGAGGATAGGACCATGTTCTCCACCAAGTAGAGGCAAAATAGAGAGCGGGATTGCGATTCAAGACTTGTCAGAGGATTTAAATCGTCTTGAGGATGGGAGAGTGGCTTCATGTGCTACATTTAACAGGGAAACAAAAACTATCCAGGGCAGCGAATTACCACAGAGGACTGCAGTGAGACGTGCAATGTCTGACTGTTCGCACCTGTCTGTTCCCATGGTAATGGCTGGAACATACCCCACCAGTATGGGAGGCTCACCAGTGATGATGCCCAATGTACCAAATTTTGCCCTGATGGGAACAGCATGCCCACCCAGGGTGCCATACCCACACGTTGCTGTCCGACGCTCACTCACTGTCATGGACGGCGCAGAAGCCGCTGCAGCAATGATGACAATGTCACCCTTGTTAATGACATCACCTGTATTGCCATCATCCCCACCCCCGAAGAGGCATCATGGGAGCTGTGAGACCAATTTTTTACTTCCTGTTCCACCCCCTGCAGGAACGTCTGTTAACAGCAACCAAGATAGTAAACTGAACACAACGGGTAAGAGTTTATTCTTGTGTGGATGTATATCTGTAGATTGGTCATTAGAAAACATGACAGCAGTTTCACATATGCAAGGCAAAGTTACCCCAGACTGGTTTCGGACCTCTGAACTGCCACCCAGGTCCTGGATTTTTCAGCGATTCCTATAGTTCTGGTGCTTTGCCCTTAATGGCCAGTTCACATAAAAACAGTAAAGCCAATCAGAGCTTAGTTGGCAGGATAAAAAATGAGGATGTCATCATGCTCCATATTTAGTTTGCTGCCAACCTGCAATCATGAAAATTTGCAACAAACATAACATCAACGAAGATGAAAAGTTAAAAGCAGTGCAAAGCAGGTTTTTTTGATGTTGCTGCACTGATAATAAATGCCTCAGAACCACATCTGTTTCTGATACTAATTCTTACAACAAATGCACAGAAATATTGGGATAATGCTTAAAATATAAATAAAATACATTAATCAAACCTTTTTCAACAATAGATGCATTTAAATCTGCATAATAAAATAACCTTTACTTGGGTTAAAGCGTGAATGCCAATAAGCAGTCTAAATAAACTCCTGCAGCCATCTGAAAGCAGCAGGACACACATGGTGATAAATGTGCAGCCTCGTATTGGAGAAGGGCCATGCCAGAGCGCAGTGCTATCTCACACAACCATCCACCGTTATTAATTCTCAAACGTGTTACACTGGCCTGCTACAGAATAACCACATGCACCGCTGGTCGCTTAGAAATCTGTATTCTGCCTGTTATGCAGGAGATATTGGCTCACCGGAGCTCATCAATTCTGTGCGTCATGACCCATCTTTCCAACTTTGTTTTTTTTTTTTTTTTTTTTTTGTTCTTGAAATGCCATACACTGCTGTATCAAATTTTGTTTTGACAGTTTACAACAGGAGATAGCCCAGAGTAGAATTGAAACTGGAAAAGCTTTGAAGTAGTGCAGCTTTCAGATAACAGTTGGATTTTCTGGAGAAGCCGATTCATCACTTGTTGACCTGTCACACTTCACTATGATTGGCTCAGCTGTTTCAGAGCTTTGAGAGCATTGGTGTGACTGGCTTACCCATTAATCACCAGACCCTCCTATCGTTACACCTCCTCACTCAGTCATTTTGTGCTGCTACTCTTAGGTTGTATGAACCAAATGCAGTCTGGAGGTCCGAGACATACCATCATCACCAGATACATCAAAAGTCCTTACAGCATAAACTATGTGCTTACAGTTTAAAACAAGCTTTGATGTAACACTTGTTGGTTTGAATAATATTTGGAATATTCAGTGAGTTTTTGCATAGGTAGTATACACACTGAATGTGTGTCTTCCTCAAATTCATTTGGTGTCAGTTTTTGGGAAACCAATATTTTGTTTGTGTTAGTATTTAAATCACTGAGAAATAAAACCTCAAAAATCTAACCAATTATCAGTATTAACATAAATATGGGTGTATTGTTTTCTGATGAGGCTTCAACTGCACACTTCCAACAATATCTTTTGTGGATTCAGTTGATCAGGCGTGAGACACAAGTGAGTTTAGAAAAGTTTAGATGGTAAAATCCCACTGATTTTAGTTTCAAGTATGGGATATAATGAGAGCTTTTTTCTTGGATGATTGTGAGAATGCATATGGAATGAGCTTAGGAAAAAAGTCTCCATTTCCATAATCTCAAAGGTTAAAACCCTTTTAATCATCCTCTTCTCCTCCAATAGGCCGTTTAATAATGTAAATCAATATGGAGAAAACAGGCTTTGCAAGGGTTCAGATCATCACTGTATTTTTGTTTTGTGTTCTTTGAAATGGCAGTTTGGTTTATCCTAGGAAAAATTCATAGGACCATTTGACAAATTGATGTTGGGAGTGATGTAACAGAAAAAGAAAGAGGGAAAAATGTCTGAAGGGAGCTGGCAGGGGATTATGGAAGAGACAGCTCTGAACTTGATCGAATAAATGCAGATTTGTATTGTAGACTTAATATATGGCACCATACAACAAAGAACTATTAATAAATGTATTCATTAGATTTTTGCCTATTTCTAATGCCCTCCATCCATCTCTATTCAGTATACAGAATAATCTGTGTTTCTCTCTCCATGTAACGATTTATCCATCCATCCAGCATTGCGGTCTGTTTTTCAGACTGCACTCGACAGAGAAAAGCTGAGACATTGATTAGACATTGACTCTTGACTGTACTCATTCAAATATAGAGCAGCTATTTCTAGCATCTTATGTGTGAGTACACATGGATATGAGTGTGTAGGTGAAGAGCTTCCAGTGACGTGAATCTTACAGATTTTGAAGTCTCATGCCCTCGCAGACACACTGACAGTAAACAGTGTGTCTGCAGTTTAGTGTGTTTCTTCATATAACACAGAAATAGATCAGAGCTGCACAACAATAAACATACACACACACACACACACACACACACACACAAACACATATATATATACTGTATACAAAGAAGTACACAGCTGTAAGGGGAGGAGTAGGCAAATGTGAGTCTTGAAGTTTGATAGTGCAGTCACTTCATTAAGCAGATGGGCTGAGCTACCTGCAGTCCTCATTTAACACAAAGTAAGATCACTGTCCTTTCTGAAATGCTGTCTCTGTAAGCTTTCCATTTAGAGATGATGGGATCGTGCTTCCTGACAAATTACCAAATACAGAAAAACACTAAGCTTTAACTAGCTTTGTTCACAGGGTTAATAGCATGTTCATACAGGACAGGGATATACAAACTGAGAGTAAGAGGGATATTATTGGCTCGAATACCACTGTATGCTGTAGCATTAGGTGATCTTTCATTGAAGCTATTGGTCCTAGCCTAAATCATGAAATGAAAACCTAGACCAAAAAACACAAAAGTATATGGATAGGGACGTTTACTCACTATTGGCAAAAAATCATTCATTTACAAAAGCGAGTACAACATCAAGTTTTCTTGGGTATGTCAACAAGCTTTGCACATCTGGATTTGGGAAGTTTATTCTGTTCTTCCTGGCAGATCCTCTGAAGCATACACTCTGAGCAGGTTTTCTTCAAGGACCTCTGTATTTGCTTGTGTTCATCCTTCCCTCAATTTTGTCCCATCTAATTGTCCCTGCCGCTGAGAAGCCCCCCATAGCATGATGGTGACACCACAATGCTTCACCGTAGGGATGAAATTAGTCAGGTGATGATCAGTGCCTGTTGTTTGTCAGACAACAGGCACTGATCATAATTTGGAGTTAAGTGTTTAGAGCTTCAGCCTGCAGCAGATATTTTGGTATTTGGTGTTAAATAAATTTGGCAAAATTTCTAAAAACATGTTTTCACTTTGTCACCATAGGTTATTGAATGCAGATTGATGAGCACAAATAGCAATTTTAACATTTCAAATTTAAATCTACAACAAAACAAAGTGTGCTACAAGTGTAGGGGTTTGAAAACTTTCTGAGGCCGCTATATGTGTAACATTTACCAAGGTTGAGCCAAAGGTACATTTAACCTGACTCTACTCTGCCACTCCATAGACCTTCATATGAAGTCTAATTAGAACCAAGTGTGAAAGCTCAATTAGCAGCCTGATGTTGATGACAAAAATTAGCAAAGAAAACAAATTACCTCTCAAACTTACAATTGAAAAGGTTTTATATATAAACATCAACTTAATTTCTGTATCAGTTACCATAGTGCTGGTTTCACTATTCACTGCTGTAATTGTTCTATAGGTACAGATGATGATATCAAATGTGGGATCAAGGGCAGTATACAAGGCAGACTTCAATAAAAGAGTCCCAGAAATCCTCTATTTTGTGTTGTCTATCAAAATCTTAAGAGGATGGTTTCACCACACCCACTATAATCAAAAGAAGATTCACATCAGACAAATGCAAATGAATTATTAGTGCCATTAAAGAACATGCCAAAAAAAACCTACCCTCCGAGATGAAAACTCATTTTCTGTGGAGGATTATAATTTCTTGCTTTGAAGTCACTCGAAATTCTAAAAAATTGTTACTATTATGCACAGGTGTGGCTTAATCTACAAGTAAATTAGGAGAAAGTTTTACATATTCTGTTTTGTACCTTTGTGTTTATTACCTTTAAACACTATTTGCTCAGCTTTAACTCTAATATGGATATTTGGTAGCTGAAAAGCCACCAAATAAAATGGACAAGTTTAGTGCGATGACAGAGACCCAGGGGGTATATTGAAATGCAGTATCATGTACTTTACCAAGACATGGCTGCAAGGAACATATTCCAGACTCCAATTGACTGAAAGGGCTGAAGGACACTGAAGGCGGAGCAAGAAGAAGACAGGAGGAGCAGATTGGGATGCCTGTGAACAACAGATGGTGTCATCCTGGATATGTTGCTGTGAAAGACTGTCTCTGTAGCTCGGAAATTGTATTAGCAATGACTCTGTGTCCATATTATCTGCCGAGGGAGTTCACAGGTGCAACTGTTGTTGCTGTTTCCATCCTGCCAACAGCTGCTGCCGACGTAGTTTGTGGCGTCATCAACCCAGTCACTGCTAAATCAGAAACACTCAAATGCTTTCATGGTCATCTCAGGAGTCTTTAACTACATTTCTCTTTCTGTCACACTAACAAGTTTTTACCAATTCATCAGTTTCCCCACCAGAGGAAAGAAATATTTAATTTCCTATAATCAAAATGTGACACATCACTTCTGTGGAGCCATTGGAGTTGGTTATGGCGGAGAGGATGCTGCACAGCTGTTAAACATCATGGAAAACATTTCACATCCCCTCCACCACCTGCTGGTAAAACAACAGTGCACTTTCAGTATGAGAATTCTTCAACTCCGCTGGGGCAAGGAACACTACAGGAAGTTATTACTGCCAGCTGCCATCAATTTCTGATAGGGGACTCATCTGACAAATAGTTTCTCCTTGTAAAGGACAGACTTTTCACCTGGACTTTTTGGAAGATGCTTTTAGTATAGTCTTCCAACTGTGTGGACAGTATTAATAAGCTGATTCTTTGCAGGGCAGGTTGCATCTGCAAATGATTTTGTCAACAAGGAAACAAAATGATGCAGTTTTAAATATTACTAATTTACATAGAAGATAAAAGCCACTTTAGAATAAATGATTACTTCTGTACGAAATGAGACAAAAAAGATATTAACTCGCTCCCTCGGATCAAGTCTAAGACTACAAACTCTAAAGGTCACAGTTTCAATCTGTGACCAATGATAAGAACATCTGGCAGCACACAGTAGCAAAAGATTAAAGGAAATGGCCATTACTATTCTCAACATCCCTAAAATATTCAAATATTTTCTAAAAAAAAAAAAGACATTTCTGTTTGAAATAGGTACAACAGTGAAGCTCCAATTCATTTAATCCAATATTCCCCGAGTGTATCATTGGAGTGTGAATGTGTGTGTATAGAAGATGCACATGTATAGAAAAGCGCTGTATGAATGTGTCTCAGTGGGTGACTGTAGCAGTAATGTAAAGTGCTTTGAATGGTCACTTTGATGCTAGAAAAGAACCATATAAGTACAATCCATATACCATTTACAATCCTGCAGTACAGCTTGTTGAAATTTAACTTTGAAAAGTGATGCAGTGTTTATATGGTCCTCAATGTGCACATTTATCTTCCTGGTACTTGTTGCCTTTAGTTTGGGACACAGTTGGCAAGTTAAATGTGTCTCATCATTTCCTGTGGCCCACCAACTTTAGCTATTGATGGGTGTCTGTAAAACAATTCAGTTTCTGTTAGTATTATGAAAAAGCCTACATTACATTATATCTTACTTTTGAAAATTTTTGAAAAGGTAGATGACAAACAAACATTAGGATTAGATTAAAAATGGAAATAGCAAATAGCAAAGAGTAAGTAGTGAATGAATATTTGAGTTTCATATGCAATAATAAAACCCATAAGTATTACTTAAGAGGGTTTTACAAATGTTCAGCATACTTTATCTCTCACAATGTCACTGAGCATAACATCAGTTTGTGTGTACTTTATGTGTTTGCAGAGTCATGTGGGTTATTACTGTTTGTCTCTCTAGCTATTGATTGTCCTTTCTCTCAGTGTGGTAGCTGGATATCCATCATCCTGGCAAACAGGAGCTGTAGCGTTCAATACTTGCAGTTGGTTCATTTGTGTACATGACAGAGAAAGGGAGAAAGTATGTGCACTTGTTTTACTAATCTTTTAGGGACATAAAGCTGTTTACACAGACTCCCATTGTGGAGACCTGCCTCCAATTTCGGGACCGCAAGACCACATAAGGTCATACAATAATTTAAATTTTGGTGAAGTCTTAATTTAAAATTAGGGTAAGGTTTAGGTTAGGGCTAGATGAGTAGTAGCTAGGGTTAGGGTTAGAGTAAGTCTCTGGGAAATTAATGTAAGTCAATCTAGTGAACTCTAAAATGATGGAAACATGACTGTCTGGGAGCATGCATGTGCATGCGTGTGCGTGTGCGTGCATGTGCGTGTGTGTTAAGGCCGCCTGCAGCAAAATATCCTTGCATCAGCTCCATGTCTGTGTATGTTAGTCATGCTCTAATTTACATGGTAGTCGACTCTTTCTCTCTATTTCTCTCTGTCACAAAACACACGCATACCAGCACACAGCTGGTTGCCAGCAGCTGTGTGCTGTAGCATGGTATTAGATGGATCCTCTGTGTTGTCAGCCAGGAGTCTCATTTTGGATAAGTCACATTGCTGGTCTTAGAGATGAGTGATTCATTGATGCAAACTAACGTGTAATAAAATCCATTGATTTGTTCCAGGGATTAAACTTGTATAATCGTATGATATTATAATGTCCACTGTTGGTGAAATCTCTCTGTTTTTGGCATAAGTTTTTTTAGGTTTTGTCTGTGAATCTGACGACCACCAAAAAGAGAAAGTCCATCAGTTTGACTCATACAAGTCTGTGTACATGTCCTGGAGGTTACTGCTGCATAAGAGAAAAGTATTTTGTTTTCCCACCAAACTGTCAGTTGAGCTGCATTATTGCTAATGTATGCACCAGGTTTTGACAAGAAAAATAATGTCTGGAATAAAAAAAGATGATTATCCAAAGCAGTTGCATCGATTCTGATCAGTTTTTAAAGACCCAACTCCATGAGCCCAACCATCCGATAGACATGCAGTCCTTTGGGAGTACTCTTTTAATGCCTGGATTTTCATTATCTGTGGCTGCCAGAACCATCAAAGTAGAACTCTCCTCAGGGTTGATTTCTGTTTTTGTTTTTTTTTTTTCTGTTTTCTGTTTTTCATGTCTTGATAGGGGACATTTGATCAAATTTGAATGAACATGACAGGTACTTGCTTCGTACTTTGGGGGTACCGGGGTACACGACAAGATCTCTAATGTTTTTGTATACTTTTAAGTTTGTCTAGTGGACATAATTACTCTAGTTAATTTGGAAAAAAGGCAAATAGCCAATTTGCAGCTCCTTTACTGCTCTGTAAATTGAATAGATAATACAGATCATATTTACTCTGTCGGAACCTGAAATCAGACAGGGCCAAAATAAAAATATACAAAATGTACTTAACTGTACATGAAGAACATGATCTGGGAGGATGTTAAAGATTTTCAGGTGCAGTCAAAAGGACCTCGACCACATGAACTTGCCTGTGTAATGAAGATGCGGAAAGAGGATAAATTAGAGACAAATTAAAGACAGGGAGAGAGCGATAAAATAAGAGTCTGCATCACATACAAGGAAAAAAATTCCAGATCCAAAAACTTCTGTAATCAGGCACCAACAGCCAGGAGAGAAAGAAAGAGGTACCAGGATGGCCAATTAACACTGGTAAAAGACAGGAGCCATATATTCTGAGAGCAAAGAGCACGGGATGGTACATAAAATATAACGAGATCACACAGGCATGAATGCAGCTATTAGACAGCTGCTTTGAGTAACTTTGGCAACAGTGTCACATTGAAAACTTAGATTGGATGAGCCCGAAAGGTTCAAGAAGTGCCAGAAAGACTTCACTAATAGAATCACAGACCTTATTCGGGTGAATATTTAAATCACCAGTATTTTAAATCTTATCAGAATGAGTAACAAGGTTCTGAGATCAATTTTCAAAATTCTTCTAAAAATGGTAATGAGGAGCAGGTGGTCTAAAGGGTAACACAAGGTGGGATGATTGGAGTCTGTTCTGCTGGATAAAGCCATTTATAGGCGATGGACATGGTTTTAATATAAGAGCCTCAGTTTTGTTGGATATAATATAAAGATGGAAAGTAAAATTGAAAACAGATTTGTAGATAAATTCCAGAAGATAAAGACCAGAAATCTGAGGCTGCAGTGCACGTAAGGTCAAAAAAACACTGGACAGTTGAAGACTAGAAAACCATACCCTGCTCTAATGAATCTTGATTCCTGTTGAGACAGTAGTAGGGTCAGAGTTTGGCTTCAACAGCACAAATCCATGGACCCAGCCTGCCTTGTGTCAACAGTTCAGGCTGGTAGTGGTGGTGTAATGATGTGGAGAATGTTTTCTTGACATACTTTGGGTCCCTAAATACCAATCAATCATCATTTAAATTCAACAACATGATTATGCACCATGTCACAAAGCAAAAGTCTCAAACTGGTTTCATGAACATGACAAGGAGTTCAGTGTTCTGAAATTAAGACCTGAACATCCAAGAACACAACAGCCTAAATAGAATTGTACCAAGCGCTGATCCTAGAGATTGGTATTCAGATCTGTAAGATCGTTTTGTAATAAATTACATTTAACATTATAAGGTAGAAAGTGACATCATTACAGCTTGATAAAGCATGAGAAAAAAACTGTTAGATTACTAATGAAAACAGGGATGGTGGAGAACAACAGTGACTCTGAACACTGAACACAACGTAGCTTATCTTTTGCCTGCAAGACCAAACACGGGCTGTTGATGTGAAAATACTCCATGCTCAAAATCATAGCCTGTTTCTGATTTGGGTCTCAGTTTGCAGCTGCATTTAAAAGTAACTCAACAAAATGTATCTTGTATGATGGCAGTTTCAGTTCAAGAGGGACCCAGTCTATGTTGTCCTCTCAACTGCTGGAAAAAAACACAATAGCATTGAATTTGCATTGTTTCAGAGGAGATGGAACATTTGTCACTCAGCATAACTCAGGACAGAAGGAAATGAGGGGCCATTAGGGCACAGCATAGCCAGGCCTGGCCAGTGTCACTGTTACATAAGAGATGTCTCGGTGGCAACAAAGAACCCATTTCTCTTCCTGCCCCCTGCTCCTTGGCTCCACTGCCTGTCTCTCCTTAACCCAATCAGCCTCCCGAATCTCTCCTGTCTCTAGCTCCCTCTGCTTTGCTCATTTTTCCTGTTTCCTCCTGCTTTCACTTTATTCTTTCTATTTTTTCTTTTTTTCTGAATCAGCTGTTATCAACAATGGTGCTACAAGCCAGTTTGAATTAGTGATTCCCCTGAGGAGGATGTGTACACCCTTGGCTATTAGTATTACCTCTCATTAAGCCCCTGACAGCATAAAAAAATCAAAATCAACTCTTAACAAGATGACATATAAACACAGAAATAAAGTATATCTTGCCCCGGCCTGGTGACTAGACCCCCAAATGGGGTGATTCTGTGGACTTTGCTGTATAACCAGGAGGTATTCGCCATAGCCTGATGATGCACAGGACAATGAAGGCAGACAGTAGACAGAGGCACTATGACATCGGCATCATAAAGCATGTGTTATGTGCATCACAGAATGTAACACAGGGTGACAATGCCTATGTGTGCTACCCCTTAGACATAGAGTGAATTTGTAACAGGGAGCCTGTGCTACAAAATGGAGATGCGGAGTTTGAAAGGAGCTGGCATTTTACCAGGCAGAGAGGGTCTAAGGAAAGATGCCACTGAGATGCTGTATGGGAATTGTAGGACACTGTGTTTTTAGATACTGACCCATTTTAGAGACTACTGTATCTCAGCGTCTGCTACATCGACCATTTTGACCACTCTTTTTTAATCTTCCCCTCACAAATTCACCACCATTATGGAAGTTTTTACACTTCTTAAGGTTGATGTTCCGGTACTTGATTCACTGGAGTGCCACTTAAGAAATACAAGAGCAAAGTTCCTTAAATGTTAGATGGCATGTCATTGATCAAACACTGACCTTCCTCAAAGTCAAAAAGGTCAAGTAAAATCACATTAGCCTGATTCAACATCTCAGATTTTTTAAGCTAATGGAATAGGTCTGGTGCTTTACAGAAAATGGCAAAAATTGCAACCAGAGTGGATAGAATCTTGACAGCTAACATCAACACAAGGTATGACTGCATAATGGAATATCCCCCAGAACGTCTGACAGTGAGTCAGGTGCCTGACTGGCTGAGTAAATCACCTTGTATTAGTTTGCCAGGTTTGTGCTTTAAGAGCAACTTAACTGAACATTTTTGCTCTTCACAAATTCAAAAAAATTGTTCTGATCCCTGATTGGGTGAAAGTGGGGCTTTAACAATGACCCTGCCTTGTAATGTTGGGGATGTCCAAAGAAACATCATTAATTGGACTGTATTTTTCCTGAACCTTAACAACGATGTGTTTATACCTAAAACTAACAACACCTTAACCACAACAGTTGCAGATTAGACAAAAAGTTAGTCCCCTGTGATAAGCCCTGTGAACTGTCCTATTAGAATTGCTTTTTCATCTTGGCTTATTTGCTTGAAAAAAAAAAATTTACTTAAAGATAAGCCCTTTTCATTGATAGAAATCGTAAATATGCTCTACTTATACCACATGATCTGCCTTCTTTAACCAAAAAAAAAGAAACTGTGTATCCCTTTTTGTTCATTGCAAAGCAGCTTACAGTGCTGTCCCAAAAATCCTCCTACTTGTTCTTGGGAAGGGTGAAGCACTTTGTTAATTCTATATTTATTTATTTATGGAAAATAGGCTCACATTGAAAATTATATTCTTTCTCTCACAGTGAAATCTGACAACAAGGACAAGCAGGAGAAGACAGATATGATGTCTGCAAAGACAGAGAAACCTCTTGTCTTTGACAAGAAAGAGCAAGAGGAGCAGCAGAAGAATGACAACAGGCCAGACAAGAACCTGAAGTCTGAGAAGATTCTCAAAGACGAGGAGAAGATGGAGAAGATGAATGCGGAGAAAAACAACGAGAAGGCAGAAAAGGTGGACAAGCCGGAGAAGACCAACAAAGACGAGAAGAAACAAGAGGAGAAGCTGGCTGAGGAGAAGGGAGGGAAAGGCACAGCCAAATCTCCAACAGGCAATGGCAGCAAGACCCTGCCAAGCCCTGACAGCAAGAGCAAGGTGGGCCTCTCTTACACCCACACAGAATACTCAAACACCTTGCTGTCCAAATATATTTGACGCATACAGATTGACACACTGACGGTGGCAATGTCCAGTTGTTACAGAAACAATCGGATCACCCATCGGTCACAGTGCCTAACAGCCACAGCTGATGTGTAACTTGCGAGCTGTGTTGCACCATCAAGTTTTATTCAAACCTCCACTGTTTGATTATGAACCTTTTACAAGAGAAGCATGATTTCTGGATAATTATGAGGCAGAGTTCAATGAGAATGTGAACCTATCGTCCTGTTCATGACTAAATGAGCTTGCTAACTTCAGTACTTCACTTCAGTAACCATTACATTGGGGGTGGGTTATGTATAAAAATCTTTAAATAATTAAAATTTTATTTTTGCATGATGTGTAAAATGTCTACATCTTGAAAATCAAGGTTTTTTTAAATGTAGAAAAAAAAGCTTAAAAGTAATGTACAACTATTCTCAAATAACAGCAAACTGGCATGTCTAGTTACACTTTGTGGACACCAGCTGCATTTTATCTGACTTTCATGTCTCTGTGTCCCTGCTGAACTACAGGTGGCTAGCTGGCTCTGGCTGGCTCTGGCCGTCTCAAAGTGAAGTTAATGGTGGCGTGTACGAAATGAACAGACAGGAAAAAGACTGCATGCTGATCTCTCGATTTGTGTTTGTCGATGAGGTGTTATCTTTGGTTACAAGAAGTGATGTCATGAGAGTTGACCGAATGTGCAGAGTTGACTTTCTTCAGTCTGTTCTACCATTTCTGCTCTGTCTGTGCTGAAAGTATTAAAGTGGCAGCTGCTCTATATTTAGAAGAAAGAAGAAAGAAAGAATTATTTCTTTCTTCCCCTCTTTTTTTTACTGTTATTGTGACTTTCTTTCAATTCCATCACAATCACCAGCCTGACATGGGTTCATCCAAACCAAACTCCACTAAACCCCGTCCATCCACCCTCTCCACCAATGGTGACACCACCTTGGCCAAACAGCCCTCCCCGACCACAACCTCAGCCAATAAAAAAAGCCCTGTACCCAAGGAGACCACACCCATCACTGCCAAGCGGCCACCAACGGCAACTGGCTCCCCCAAGGTGAGAATAAACCACATAATATGATTAACACATACCGTGTGTTTGTGTATATACATATATATATATATATATATGTGTGTGTGTGTGTGTGTGTGTGTGTGTGTGTCTGTCTGTCTGTGTCTGTGTCTGTGTGTGTGCGTGTGCATGTGCGTGTGTGTGTGCGTGTGTGTGTGGCGGATGCAGCAAATTTATTACAAAGGAAAAACTGAAAAATTACGCTGACACATACAGACCCTTTGCTATGACAAATTTAGCTCAGGTGCCTCCCATTACTCTTGATCATTACTGAGATGTTACTGCACCTTGACTGGAGTCCACCCATAGTGAACATGGATTCAATAAGGCACACACCTGTTTATTTCACAGCTGACAATGCATAGCAGAGCGAAAACCAAGCCATTAGGTCAAAGGAACTTCCTGAAGAGGCACAGATCTAGGGAAAGCCACAAAAAAATATTTGCTGCATTGAAGATTCCCAATAGCACGTAGGCCTCCATTTTTCTTCACTGGAAGAAGTGTGGAACAACCCAGATTCTTCCTAGAATCGGCTGCCTGGCCAAGCTGAGCAATCTGGGGATAACAGAGGCAACCATGAAGCTGATGTTCCCTCTGGCTGAGCTACAGAGCTCATATGTGGAGATGGGAGAGCTTCCAGAAGTTCTGCCATCACTGCAACACTGATCTGGGCCTTATGGCAGAGTGGCCAAAAAGAAGCTTCATGAAGTGTCATGTCTGGAGGAAACCAGGCACCACTCATCACCTGCCCAATACCATCCCACCAGCGGAGCGTGGAGGCGGCAGCATCAAGCTGTGGGGGTGTTTTTCGGCAGCAGGGACAGGGAGACTGGTCAGGGTTGAGGGAAAGCTGAATGGAACAAAGTACAGAGAGATCCTCAATGAAAACCTGCACCCGACTGCTCAGGACCTCGGTCTGGCCCTAAGGTTAGCACACAGCCGAGACAAGGCAGGAGAGTTTTAGGGACGACTCTGCCAACGTCTCCGGCCAGAGCCCTGACGTGAACCCGACTGAACACCTCTGGAGGGACCTGAGAATGGCTGTCCACTGATGGTCCCCATCCAAGCTAACAGAGAGAGGATCTGCACATGTAGCCAAAAAGACTCATGTCAATGTGGTATTTCAGTTTTTGCATTTCTAATAAAACTAGAAAAACTTTCTAAAATTCTCAGCCAGATATTATTAGACCAATTTGCATCTCAAATAGGTCTGGAACCTCTAAGCTCATTTCTGATGGTTATCAGCAGTCGCAGACCAAAATACCTTTGAACGCATTGGATAGACCTACAACCAATGAGAGCAATGAAACACGTACCAGGGCAACAGACTAATGTAAACAGACTACAGTGTCCATGCATCCACTTCATATGGCTCCTCGCTCAACATAGAAGACATTTATATGACATGATTTTGTAGGTAGTATTTACCATTTAACCATGAATTAAACTTCCATGTCGATGTCGATTCTCATTAGGTTTTCTTGGAAAATATGTCTCACCACTTGCTGTTCATCAGCCAGGACTCCTACAAAATAAAAAAAGAAAAGTGTTCTGTATATTTCTGCCTCACCTTGGCAGTGCAAGGCAGTGATTCCCAGCTTTGTTGCTTCCCCTATCTGTTCCTCCCTAAGAGCGACCAACAGAGGAACAGCAGTAGCTACTGTGTTTACCAAATCCTGTTGGTAGTACTGGCAAACCCATCTTTCATAATAAAAAACAGCCATTGTTTTTTCTCCTTTTTTAGAAATGCCACTGTATGTCAATGTGATATTTCAGATCCTTTTTTAAATAAATTTCCAAACATTTCTAAAATTTGCTTTGACACTGCAGGGTATTGAGTGTAGACTGATGTGGAAGAAAATGAATTTAAATGATTTTAGTATAAGGCTGTAACCTAACAAAATGTGAAAACAGAGAAAGGGTCCAAATATTTTCTGAATGCACCGTATATATAAAGTTCATGTATGCCTGTTTAAGGCTGTTGAGATAATCATGGAATCACAGTTCACAGAGTTGAATCTAATATTTTAATGAGTTTAAATCTAAATTCAACATTTATTTCACTTTTGAAATGTTAATGTTGTACAGTAGTGCTACCTCTATGAAAATTTTGCCATGTTACATGAAAATATACCACATTTCAGGACTAATTACTAATATATAAAAATGTATACATGTAAATAATAATATATAAATGTAGCAGTGTAATGTATGATATCAAATTTATAATGTTCTAAAGATACAGTATATTAAAGTGAGGATCTGTTGAGGATCTGTTGACCACATCTCACTATAAACATAGTTGAAAGCTCTGAAAAAGGCAGGTTACTGTAAGAAGACCATTGAGTAAATATTTGCAGTTATTTTGAAGTGTAATCACCAGAGCTTAGCTTAGTCAGTGACATCAGCAAGAATGCTGTAGTGTATTTTTTTTTTCAAATCTGACAATATAAGATGATTCCTTCCTCCCCTCGTGTTTTTCATACCTGTCTTCCCCATCCTGTCCCTCTTTGCATGTACAGAAGGTTTGTGTGTGAAAACACACACGCGCACACAAATATTCATGCTTATAGACTGTCCAAATACACACTTAGCTCATCTCTACTCTCTTCTGATTCCCAGACTCCAGAAAATGGTTCTGCTGAGAAACGCTCTCCAGTTCCAAAGGCCACACCCACACCACGTGCAGCTGTCAATAAGAACGGCTCCTCTGCAGCTGCTGCAAGCAAAACTGCTGGTACGTGCTCACACTCACACAGCTTGTGCAGTTACATCTCCTCTATTAGATCTCCAGTGTCTGCCAGCCCTCTTTATCTGATTGTGTGAACACAGACCATATCTCCACCTCGCTTTGTCTGGATCATGGTGTTGCTTGTGCAACGCGACCTCTACAACAGGACCTGAAATCTGTACAGTTGCTGGAAAAATTGCTCACAATGTTGACTGCAACCACTCCAGGCAACAGGCTAACTGAACTGCTACCATATGTTACACTTTATCAGATTTGAGAGCCAGCTTTTGAAGACACCAGACTAGTATTTTTATCACAAACAGTATCTCACCTCTCTAAGTGAGGGAGCTGTGAGTCTGTCTGATTCATGTTGGTCAAACAGGCATTCTGCTTTTTGTGCAATTCAGCTCAGCCCCCTCAGAGAATATGATTCATTCACCCAGGTCATTGCGATGTGTGTTATGTACTGCGAGGTGCATATTTTATTTTAGTTGGATGAGTGAACTTTATTATTTTTGTGACTGTTGCCCCGGTGGTAGTTTAGTCAGATTCCATAATGCATTTGTCACATGATGGCAGCATTACATACATACACCACTGAACTCCCACTTTATTAACATTATGAACATGCTGTCACACCTCTATAAAAGGGGAAATAACTCACTTTTAATCAGACAGCAAATTATAACTTCTTCAGCTCACTGGAAGCCCTAAATCTCCTGTACATTTGAACAATCAGGATCATTTAGCTAACACTGTATGTGAACGACAGGATTCAGATTGGCAGCCATTAACAACCAAATTTTTGCAACCTTTATTTGAAAAATTATAAAAGGAAAGATTCATTCTTTACTAAGTCATATGGGGGCACAAGAACTCTACAACAAACTAACAATCTCACAATCATAACATATGATCACCATATAAAGTTACCGTAACTTAAACAGTCCTCTGTGACATCCAACGGATACAGATAATAGCATTTCTCAAGATGCGTGTCTGGCCACTGATGAACATTCACTCTCCTTGTAGCTCCGTTTAGTCTTTAAGAAGAGTATCAGGGTCTTAAGCTACTAAGTGTTTGTTTTTTAGCTGAGGGGTCACAAACTTGTCTGTCTGCTTATTTGCGTTAGGAAAAATGGGTTTATCTTAGCCTTATTGCTAAAAACAGCTAACTACTGCTGTAGGAACTCGATGAGAGCAGTGGGAATGAACTGTAATAAATGTGCTGTAAAACCAAAACTAGGAGCAAAATATTAATGAGTGGAGCTTTTCAGTCCAACTGAATTTAATTTGCCTTGCTTAACTTTCACTCTTGTTCCCAGCTAAGAAGATGAGGATCATTTCTGATATTTCTCCAAATTGTAATAATAAAAAAATATGATTAACATACATAGAAAAACACGTGGACTTTTAGATACAAAAAGTGATGAATAAATGTGATTTCAGTTGGACTCCAACATGTTCTGTCAAATTGCTTGCAAAGTTTACAAAAGCAATGCCAGAGCAGTCAAATACATGCTGCACACTACTTCATACTCTAGATCTAATCTAAATCTGACATTACACAGATTTGTTAGAACACAGTGACCCCTCAACCACTATGTATAAAACTTGAAATGTGCAAGAACGTAGACTAGCACAGTATCTCAATCTCCCACACGAATGTTCAGCCTTCAGGTCAGTACTGGTACTTGTCCAAAGACCAGGAGTATAGCTACAAGAGAACATCCTTCTTCCTGATTCACAGTTAAATAACTGAAGGGATGAAGTATTTAATAAAGGCTACCAGTGTTTCAGATTAGTGTTGTTAAATTGTCTGCTGTCTTTGCTCCACAGCTAACAAGATTGACAAGGCTGAGAGCAAGACAGGAGAGGCCAAGAAACCCAAGACTACAGGTAACAAAGACAAAAGACACAGACAATTAAGGTAAATAGTGACAATAGCAGCAGTGTTTCAGGATTGTTCTCACCGAACTCTACAAATGTCACCGAAATGAAATAAAGGTTATGGACAGAATCTATTCATGGTTATAAAAGCTGTTTAAGGCAACTCTAAGGGGACAATAAATATATTGTAATTTTTACTGCCGAGCTGCACAGTACCATACATTTGATCATGATAGAAGAGCAGTGCCCTTACCTCAGTGATTTATACCAAGACTGCAAACTTCTCTTCTTTCCTCTTTACTAGGCATAGATGATTTATTTGTATACTTCTTGTTTATGGTGCCATTCCATAGTCACACTTTTACTCCCTTTGAACCATTGCATCTTATTTTTGCTAATACTCACTTTCTAAGATAAATAGAAGTAATTGTGACTGATATTCACAGTTGAGTTTACATATTACACAAAAATTATCTAATTTATTAATAATTAATAATTTTGTAATTCTCCTTTTTCTGTAGCTCGTCCTCGCCCAGCCACCACCACTGCTCCAGCTACTCCGGCTGCCTCCACTAATGGTGATGCCAGCGCCACTCACCGCCGCCGGGTCATCACTAAACCCCCTGTGCCCAAGCAGATGCCAATGGAGAAGAAGCCGGCAGCGCCCCGCGCTCAACGAACTCCCCGGCCTATCAATGCCCCAACACCAGACTTGAAGAACGTCCGCTCCAAGATTGGATCCATTGACAACATTAAGTACCAACCTGGTGGAGGAAAGGTAGGACAAACGGGACAATACATGAGGGTTATGATTAACTTACAAAGGTGATGTACCTGTCAAGATCCACGAATTACTGCAGAATGATTTGTTTTATCAAAGCTTGTTTGTAATTCAGATAGCAGCTATGTTCTATACACATTCATCATTACGTTTTACTAGAATTTTTTTTTTTACACCGGGACCAGACTGTTATTATAAATGACAGTTAATCTGGCTATGATAAGTTAACATTGTTAACATAAAAGTTAACTTCTTCTTTAAACAATATTAGCTTGGTAGTTTGCTAAAAAGTATTATAGACAGTTATTTATTATTGTTAATGACAACAGCTGCTGCATGATAGACTATAATATAGATATAAATGTAGACTTTCAGCTTTATTCAAATAAAGTATTTAATCAACTATTTAGGAATCAGACATTTTATATTTAAATAAAATATTTAATTAACTGTTTAGGAATCTTAGACATTTTTATACATAATCCCTGATTATCATAGGGTCAAAAGTATTTGGACAATTTACAATTGATCAGCTTCATTGCCAGTTGTGGCCTGTTTCCTTGTTATTTCATGACAGATGAAGCAGATAAAAGGTCTGGAGCTGATTCCAAGTGTTGACTTTGCATTTGGTAGCTGTTCATGGGAACGTACAGTATGAGTTCCACTTAAATGTCAATGCAAATGAAGGAGGCCATCATTAGGCTTATAAAGCAAAACCAAACAAATCACACAGATGACAGAAACTTTAGGAGTGGCCAAATCAATAGTTTGGTTCATTCTTAAAAAGCAGGAATGCACTGGCAAACTCAGCAACACCAAAATCCTGAAAAAGCAAGAGCATAGAAAATATAGAAATATAGTGGATGATCACGGAATTCTTTTTATGGTGAAGAAAAACCCTTCACAACATCTAGCCAGTTCAAGAACACTCTCCAGGAAGAAGGTGCATCATTGTCAAAGTCTACAATCAAGAGATGCCTTTATAAATGTAAATACGAAAGGTTTACCACAAGTTGCAAAACACTGGTAACACTCAAGGACAGAAAGATGGGTAGAGAAGAGGATAGAGAAGAAAAGGAGCAGCTCATGATCATCTGTCAAACACGGTGGAGGCAGTGTTGACATGGGCATGTCTGGCTAACAATGGAACTGAATCACTGGTGTAGCATTGGTAGTAGGATAGATTCTGAAGTATACAGTGCTACACTATGTGCTCAGATTTAACCACACAGTACAGATATATTATTACCAAAACCATACTGTGAAAGCAACCCAAGAGGTGCTCATGGCACAGAAATGGAATATTCTTTAATACCCAAGTAAGTCACTCGACCCCAACCCAACTTAGCATGCTTCTCACTTACTGAAGACAAAACTGAGGGCAGAGAGAGCCCTAAAGCAACCTAAAGCAGCTGCAGTAAAGGCCTGGCAAAGCATCCGATGGGAAACTTCGCATTTGCTGATGTCCATGGGTTCCAGACTTCAGGCAGTCACAGACTGCAAAGGATTTTCATCCAAGCATTAAAAATAATCCATATATGTATATTTATGTTGTTTGTCCAATTCTGAGCCCCTGTAAATGAGGGACTATGTATAAAAATTGCTGTAATTACTAAAAGATTAATGTAATTTTTTTGAAACCCCTCGAGTTAAAGCTGAAAGTTTCCACTTCAATCAACTATTGATTTGTTTTTGGATGTATATGGAGGCAAAATGATGAAAATTGTCCAAATACTTATGCGCCTAACCGTATTTCTGAGGATTACTTTTACATTTAATAAAGGTATTTATTGTTTCACAGTTGAATGAAAACAAAATGAAAAAAGGACAATTATTTAACTTTTAACTGAACAAGTACTTTTTTACTTTGACATAAATTTTCCCTGTTACATTAAAATCAAATCTCAACTTGGAAAGCAAAGTTTAGAGGCGTATTAAATTTCGTTGTTGTCCAGCAGCAAGCTAAATACTAAACACAAAACAGTTTAATGAGGATATGCGAAGAGGTTTTTCTTTTTTGACATGAAGACACATTTTGGATTCTTAAATCTAAGATAGAACTACTGTGGGTTTCCATTAATAGTAAGTAAATTTTATTTTCCGAGTACATTTAGACACAGCTTAAGCTTACTAAAGTGCTGTAAAACAATTAGAACAAAGTGCTGTAATAAAGGACATTACAATATAAAATTAAAATCTGAAGAAAAATGCAAAATAAATAAACATACCAACAACAACAATAAAAAACACAAATGCAGAATTGTAGATATAATAACAGATTAGAAGATTATTTGGCCAAAAAGGCCAGTGAATAAAAATGGGTCTTTAACCTACATTTGAAAACACAGATGGAGGAAGCACATCTAATGGCAACTGGCTCCACGAGTGTGGAGCAGCAACTGCAAAGGCTCTGTTACCTTTTAGTTTTGGTCATGACCTTGATACATACAGGACAGATTTGTCATTAGATTTAAGAGATCTTGGAGCTGCAGCTGTGATGGTTGCATCCACAAAATCCCGGCGTGTGGGAGGACTTCTGGGAAGTTCTGTCAGACGACTCATTAAGGGGGAGCAGGCCTTGGCCCAGGCTGCGTTCAAAAGAGAACTTCTGACTTTGATTGGGTATATATTTAGGCAGTGGAAAGGGGGACTTTGAGAGTTTGAAGACTTGGAGGAAGACTCACCCATATCCATAGCAGAGGTCTCTGAGGTAGTTATGAAGTTCCTCAGTGGCAAGGCGCCAGGGTTTGGATGAGAGTTGCCCTGAGATGCTGAGGGCTTTGGACATTTTTGGGCTGTCTTGGCTGACATGTCTCTTGATGTCTCTTGTCAACACCTCAATTCACATGGAGATCACAGATAATGCCTGTGGACTGGCAGACCAAGGTGGTGGTTCCCATTTTTAACACAGGGGACTGCTCTAATTATTGGGGCATCACAGTGCTTAGTGTGGGAAAGCTTAAGCTAGAGTGCTGGAAAGGAGGCTCCAACCGATTTCCATCCTGGTCGTGGAACAATGGACCAACTCTTCACTCTTGAAAAGAGGTGCAAGGATCACACACTTCAGCTTATCACTAAATTTAATCAAGAGTAATTCTAAACATAAATTGTACGTAAGAGTGTATTACATACAATATAAGAACAGCATGTGGTTTACAAAAGGGCTACAAAGGTATACCTATTGCTTGTCACTGGATGGCAGTCCGGTCACATGGCAAATGATGCATTAAATTTTGCAATTTATAGCTTGGCTATTTCATCGTCATACATGGATGTTGTTTCATAAAAAAAACAAAACATTGTCTGAGTGATGTGAACTTGATCGCTGTTGGACAGCTAATTTATGTTAATTCAGTGGTGTGCTCAAGGAAGGAGAAAATATCAGTATATGTCACTTCAAGAATGCATCTACAATTCTGTAAGTTCTTATCTGACAAAGGCCTCTCAGGATGTAAGAGAGAGAGAGGGAGAAAATGTTGTGCTCACTTTTACTGATATTCAGTTTGTTGAATGTCTTTTTTCTGTTCCATGTGTGTGATTCCTTTATCTGGTTCTTTTCCTGAGATGTCTTCAGTGTGACCCTAAAATTTCACAAAGTTGTTTCCAGTTCTGCTGTTAAGTTTATTATCATGACAAAATAACAGCCTCCTCTGGTTTGAGAAAGTGGTTTCATGTTTGGACAATGTTAATTCTGACACTTTTATTGAGAAGTTTAAAGGCATTTAGAAAGTCCGGAGAGTGGCTGAAAAGTATTAAAAACCACCATTTATCACTTAGTGGAATTCAACAGGAGAGGAGGAGAGGGTTGTCCTCACTACAACCATCATCCTTTTTAATCTCTTATCTTTCATTCATTGTCTTCCTTTGCCCTCTGTTAATTCAGTTCAACATCCAGCATTGTCATTGTTTATCATTTCCTATTGCTGACATGTATACTTCATTTTCTGCACTCCCAACCTTCCTAAAAGGGAGACATCTTGCAGTATCTCACTGTCCCTTGCCACAGTTAGAAATCAATGAAAAATTGTTTCTGTGCATGCTCGCTATCCTTTTCCTGTGTGATAAAGGTGCACTGTATATCATGAACTGACATGGCTCAGAAACCTTGTTGTGCAGTCTGTGTCCCTTCAGTGTTGTGGACAGTCTCTCTTGAGGAAAAGTTGTGATGTCACTATGAATCACAAACATCACCGTGTCAGTCCAGTTCATCCTTTTTCCATCGCTGCTCTATTAATCTGTCACACCCATCTGACACACCCATGTGTATTATAGAATTAAATATCACATGGCTGGATTATTATTTTGTGACATTAATGTGTAAGTAACTTATTACTGTTGGTTGAGGTGGAGCTAATTTGAAGTATTATCATTATATGGCATACAGACATGAAACTCATGCCAATAATTTATTTTTTCCTTGGGTACATCAGCTTTTCCTGCCATATCTTTCAATGTGTTTGAATGTTTTCATGGTTGCCACGCATTTACTTGTGTTCTTTTGTGTTACCTTCTACCTGTAAGTCAGAAACTGCTTCATTTCAATCCATCTCAGCTATTACGTGCTGATATAAAGGTCAATAAGAGGAAAAGATATGAAGTCTAACTTTTGATGCTCTAAAATAAGCATATTTTAATCTCCTTTACTTAATATCGTTCTGTCACATCTCTCCATGGCTGGTAACACTGGTAGAGCAGGCTAACATATAGCTCTCAGTGGCTGGGTAGGCAGGATGCATAAACCATTTCAGATTTGCACAGATACCATCTCTCTCCATTTATGAAACAAATCAACATGTATGCTCCTTTTTAGCAACACCCCGCTTCATATTCACAGTGACTCCTTGCTTCCTCAACCTCAATCATTTAGACATGATCACATGGCCAGTTAAAGTTGGATCAGTGCAGAGAAGGGGCTGCTGTCTCTCCAAATGGTTCCATGAAATTGGCATAGTCTACTTTCTTGTAAATAACAAAGAAACAGTCAAAGTGAAATGTTGCAGAGTCCATCAGCATCAAGCTGATTTTTGGGCACTATTCACCCTCTTCCACATGTACTGTGTTTTTCGGTAGCAGGTCTGTTCCTGCTGTGTCATGTCGCTTTCAAATACAGGCTTGTACTCTTCTTATCAGTCTGTCAGAGTGGAGCCACTTAACACACACAAACACTTCACTGCCCTGTATCATGATAAGTGGCACTGACTCATTCACTCCTCAATGATAGGAAAAGTGGCTTTTATCTATTATGTATTGTAATATTTTCCATTCAGCAGCAGCTTATTGATCTTACAACATTTTAATCCTTTGCCTTTAGGAACTGGACTAGTGTTGCTGGTCTAAAAAATAGTACATATTTCAGTAATGTGACTTTTGATCTGTTTTTCCCTGTCTATTAATTATCCTCACTCTTTTTTTTATGCTGATATTTGAATGGCTTTTGTCATGAACCAAGGAAAAAATTATCATGTTTTTAAAGATGTTCATCAGCTCAAGTTTACTGCAAACTGAATGATTGTCATCATCCATCTCTCACAGTATATCTGATTGTGATCATTGCAATTATTACCTCCGCTAAGGAAGTTGTGTTTTCACCCTTGTCTTTTTGTTGGTTTGTTTTTTAGTTTGCATGTTTTTTTTTAAGCAGGGTTGCATAAAACAGAATAAACCAATTTGCACCAAACTTGTACAGATGGGGCATGGGCCAGTGAAAAACCCATTAAATTTTGGTGTGGATCTTGTTAAAGGGGTGGATCTAGGATTTTTTTTTTTTTTACTTAACCGCTTTCCTTAACATTGCAATATAGGGAATTATTGCCTTGGCAGAGTTGTGCACTCTGCTGATTGTAATTCTACTTTTCCATGCCACCATACAGTATTCCTCCCTTTTCACTGGCTTTAATAGCCCATACAAACATCTAAATTTGGTCCAGCTCTAATCCACACAGCCAATCACCCCATCCACTTGATCAGCCCCATGTCCTCAGTGCTCCACCTGCTCCTCCACCCCATTGTGTTTTGGCATGTGGTTTGTCGGAGGGTGTATTGACCAGGGGATGCTTGTCTCCCCAGGTCTCCTCCACCCCGAACAACAAGACATCAGACCCCTGCGCCCCTGCCGCCAAGGCCAGAGTGAGTCCCCACCATCTACACCCTCACACCTCAAACACTGGTATACCCTTCCACCTTCTCTCTACATTCACCCCCTGCTCAGCCCATTCTACATCCACCCAGGACACACCAAACCCTTGCTGATCCTTTTTTAAAAGTACATGAAAATATATCTAGATATGATCATAAGTCCACGCTGCAGTTTACACTTCTTCTTATTATGAATATTACAATAAACAATTGTTTTCTTGAAAGCAGACTGAAAAGAACATTTCCAGCATCACAATTTTCTAATGACCAAATATTTTAAATGATGCAAGAAAGACTTTACTCTAAACAAGCCTAAAAAATGGCCTTTTCATAAGTACAAAATTAGCCCATGGCTAACACTGGCACATTTACTCCGATGTTGATTAATGTGCACAGTTGAACAGTTGCCACTGTGGCCACAAGCCGTAATTACAGGATAGTGGCATTTTGAATTTTCCTCCTTTACCAAGATTCTCTAGAATTACTCACTTTAATTAATCAACTTTAGGTGACCTGACTGAGAGCTAGCCAAAAGGGACATTAATCATGGCTATATTAAGACACATAGGGCAGGGCAAATCAGTATTTTGTTGCAGTAGCCATCTGTGGTATGCTAGCACAATATAAATCAATTTCCCCATAGAATGCCTTCCTAAGAAGACTTTTTGTTAAAACTGTTGAGAGGATAATTCTGTACTGTAAACTGTAAAAAAGGAACATCTGGCAAAACTTAGCTAACAGTAGGTAACATTAGCCAGTGGTTAGTTCCTTTCATGCATTTAATGAGGAAAGAAGTCACGCACAGTCCTTATAATCTTCTAAAGTGTAAAAGTTCCCTTTTTGTATGGTACATAAACCAGCATGTATTAAAAATACCGAGAGCTGACCATAGCAGTTAAATCATAAGCTCATGTAGTGTATCTATATGCGCTTTACTGGTTTTTAACATGCAAATTTTAAGCCGCTGTGCAAGCTGATAGCAGTGAACACTGAACACTGAAACATATCAAACTACTACAACTCAGGATTTTCCAAATATTGATACTAATACAGAAATGAATATGAAAAGAACCCAGCAAAAACACTATAGCTGTGTCGTGCAGAGTAGCAAGGACCTTCTGTAAGATGACCCAAACTGGAACAAAAAGGGAAGAAAACAGAAAAATATAGAAATATTGTACATAGAGTTAAAAAAAAAACATCCCTTCAGACTCTGATGTGTTTTTATAGTTTAGTGCTACCTCTGCTCCTGTACTTGCCGAATACCTCTTGTATGTTATGTAGCAAAGAGATTTCACGTCATTAAAGTCACACATTTGTCTTTTCCTCAACATCTTAACATTTACATGCACCGAGCTTCATTTACTGCTCAACACATTCAACCAAACTACAGCCATTTTCTAATTTCACGAATATTGTCAACTACATTTCTATATCCATCCAAACTTTCCAAAGGACACAGGGACTGATGACCCATTTTGCTCAATTTTACACAGGTTGTACAAAATAAAATTGATTGAATTGCCAGCCATGTGTTCTTATGACTTTGAATGGCCATTGACTTTATTGCAACTAAAGAATACTTCCAGTAATGTTACTTTATAACGGACAAATATTCTGTGCATACAGTTTGTACCAGTCCTTGTGGCTTTGCACTGCACCCTTACTTTTAATTATACATGACTCCTTCCAAAGTACACCATAACAAATGAAACTGTCCTATTTCAAAGATAAGACGAATGAGCTTGCAAGTACAAGAAACAAATAATACACTTGCTCTATGCCATTGTAGAAAGTGTTAACAAAAACAAAGAGTAGTTCTTCTTGGTTTTGTTTACTTCTTGTGTGCCAGTTGTAGATTTGTCCTCTGCGCCCAGGACAGTACAGTGCTACGATGACATTACTGCAGTATATATGCATCAGTGGTTGCCAACAGTGTGCACAAAGCTGCAGAGGAGAAGGTGCATGGACAGTCACAGATGGCATCCTGAGAAGGAACTAACCAATGAAACTGTATGTGTAGGCTTTGGTTGGAAACATTCAGTCCTACGGTTCTACATGTAATGCAGTCAGTTATCCTTATCCTTTAGCTTCACTTAAGTTTCACTTAGTTATTCTTCTTTTCTAATAATAGCAATATGGAGTAACACATTTTCAGCACCCTGCAGTGTCACTTTTGCTTGATAGCATTAGAACTATTCCTTATGGAAATTACAGAGGGATGATGAGCCATAACCTTTCAGCTGCTGTTGGTGTATTGAAAACAGTGAGGATGTTCAGAATGAACTATTAAAAAGGGAAAATAGAGAGAGGAAAACTTCAACCTGGCTACTGTGTGTGTGTGTGTGACTCATCCTTTGCTTGTCCTACCTGCGTCATCATGCCATTTTCATCCCAAAGAAGGAGACTAACACAGAGATGGAGAGAATGAAGGAAATTGTCTTACATCAGCTGCAGGGATTTTAATAATTAAAATCACAATGGATGGGGTGTGGGTGTAGGGGGGTCCTACTCAAATCAGACACATCAAGCTCACAACCTCTGAAAGATAGTTTTGTTTTGTTTTTTTTTTTAACTGAGATGAAGACATCCTGGCCAGGTCAACCATGCAACATATATTCAGATATACTCAGATTTTGTGCATTAGTCATTTTTTTTAGGACTGTGGGACTGGCTGCAATGCAGAGCAACAGGCTGATTAAAGTGGTCCACTTGAACCACTTCCAAGTAACATCGTCTGTCTTCCATTCTTCTGTATTAGTCACTTGTAGTAGCTTCTGTGCTTGTAACAGCATGTGCTGACACAAAATCACTGACTCACTGTTGCATGTGCTGTCTCATCTTCCAGTGTTTGTTCTATGCTTTTTTAGTTTTAGTTATCCCTTTTTATGGAAGCGCTCTGTTGTCATTCAGTCAGAATCCTGTTCTTCTGGTAAATTAGCACTTACTTTTCTAAGAATTCACAAAGTGTTCCTTTAAGACTCTGCCTTATTAGTTGCACCCTCTTATTTAACTACCATTCTTTTGTTATTATTAGTGCACTTAATAAATTATGACATAATGTAGAAAATCACGAAACTCATCTGGAAACAATTATTTGTTTTGAATGACAGAATTTCTTCCATACTTACAGTACAAGGGTACTCTTTTTCCTGTTAACTTGAGATGCCAGCTGATCTGCTCTTTTCTGCTGCCCATGTCTGTTTGCCTGTCACACCTTTCTTTCTTTCTTTCTTTCTTTTTGCTTGTCTATGTGTCTGCCTGCCTGTCTTTAGGTTCAGATAGTGCACAAAAAGTTGGACTTCAGCCATGTCACGTCTCGCTGTGGCTCCAAGGACAATATCAAACATGTCCCTGGTGGTGGCAATGTAAGTACTGCTGGAATTGGAAGCAGACTCTGGTTAGGGTGGAGGCTTATCACATTTTATGCAAATTTAGCCTCATTTGGGCTGTCTGGCTCAAAACTGTAATCAAATAGGAATCTCATTTCTTCCCATTTCACAGCCACATAAGACCAGACTGGTCACTATAAGTTTGGTTCACCATGTCTGGATGCATACTATATCACTTACACTTGATCGGGATGTATTTACACAGACACATACATAGATCTGAGGCCTTCATCACATAGATATGAACTTTACTTGACTGCTGTAAAAGGCAAAGTAAGATCACCATTCTACATTCTTTATCCTTGCTTGAACAATAATGAGAAGATCTGATTCTTAACAGTGAGAAATCAGATCAGTCTGACTTAGAAACAGAATACTGCATCCATAAATCTTCTGTACACCTAATTGCACTCCTGCACAGAAATCTAGAAAATCTAATTTTGAGTAGTATTTGTCAGGGCTAGACGCAACTGGATTTCAACTGTAACAAGACAGGAAGCCTTTTCTTCACATATTGATTTCCATGAAAGGGTATTGTTTTCCAAGTAACTAAGAATGAGTGAACTCTAATTGGCACATGAATGGCTCCCACTGGTTGCACTTCGGGTTGATTTCCCTTAAAGTGATTTGCCATAGATCCTTCTACCTGCCCTTCCAGATGTTGTTCCCATCTGCTCTAAACACCTGCTGCACTATCATTTTTCATCTCTGGGCTGCTTTCACAATCACCACTTTGCTGTTTCAGATTAATTAAACAAAATGGAAAAGTTTATTCTCCTCAAGGGGGAAAAGATTGACTGTGACTATGTGTAAGTAAATAGGAAATTATCAAGCAATTATGTTTGATCATGCTATGATAAAAGAGACGCATTCCACATTATTGATCCCAAAGAGTATAAAGGGAAAAGTATTCAAGCAACCTGTTAAAGTGGATTAACATACGCAAAGATTAAATATTTACTCCCTACTTGGTTTTATATTTTGTGTATTATTTTTATATATATTTGGTTTTATATTATAAATCAGGTCATTAATGTTTTAACCTGTTAAGCACCATCTAAAGTATCTAATATCTATCAGGCAATTAGATTTATTGATGGTTTGTTTGCTAATAAAATTTTAATAGTACTGAGATGTCATGGTTGCCTTTTAAGTGCTCCTGTTAGCCCTCCTGTCTGTCATTAAATTTATATAAATCTGATTGACCTTATCACACTGTCAAGAAGGTCAGGAAGGAAGGTTTTAAAATCCTTTAGTGCCAGCAGCTGTCAGACTACCCAGGATTACTCCCTGTGATGCTGAGCACACACTCTCATGATGTGACAATGGTCTACCAACTGCCTGCTCCTACCCTCTAGTTATAGCCTGTCCTGATTTGTCTGCATAAATGGTACATCATTTACCAGCCTAACAAAATAAAAAGGCAACCTAACTAAGTACAGGACTGGTCAACTGAGAGAATCAAGCATGATAGGCATGGTAGGTTTCTTTGTTATATTGTCCCACATACTCTATTGTAACATGCAGAATGTTATCCTCTCTGTAAATGCACCAGTCTGATAATGGATGAGAGCGGTTTTCAAAAGTGGATTAGGTGGACATTGAAGTATATACTATACAGTAGATACATTATACTAAATTTCTGTCTTTATGAGTTAGTATAAAGAGGCTACATTATGATCTCTCCTTTTCCCCAGGTGCAGATCCTGAGTAAGAAAGTTGATGTGAGTAAGGTGACTTCCAAATGTGGCTCTAAGGACAACATCAAACACAAGCCAGGTTCGACATAAAAGTCCTTCCCTATTTTCATCCCATCAAAATCTATTCTGTTCTCTTATATTCTATTCTTTTTTTACCCCAGGTGGTGGGGATGTGAAGATTGAATCTCATAAGCTAAACATAAAGGCTAAGGCTAAGATTGGATCCCTTGACAACGTGGGGCCAGGCAATGCACAGACCAACGGACACAAGGTTCAACTTAAACAGTCATAAATATTCTCCGTTGACAGACACTCAACTTCATCGGTTTTGCTTACTCATTATGCTTTTACTGACCAACGCCACTAGATGGTGTGGTGGCACAAGAGTAGTACACTATAAAAAAAAAACATAGTGTGTTTTGTCTGTATGCATCTATGTTTGTGTGTATGCATTTATGTTTGTGTGTGTCCCTGTCTGAATGTGTCTATATTTGGCTACAGGAGGAGAAAGCAGAGGAGAAGACATCTTCACCCCAAAGTGGCGCTTCAGCAACTGGACCAGCAGGTGTTGCTAAGGCAACAGCACCTGGAGGTGTTGCGAAGGAGAATGGGGTGAAGGAGTCCACACCTACTCCTTTTGGGGGAGATGGACTGAGGGAGCCACTAAGCATAGACAAGCACATCACTGAGACAAGTGGGTTTAAACACGTGCATACACAGCTATCAGTTTTAACAGGACTGAAAGGTTCATCTTTTGCCATTGCAGCCGACTGAGCACTTGCTAAGGCCTGCCATCTTTACCTAGTGTTGATGTGCTTTTCAGGCTTTCCATTTTCACTTGCAGATATTAGCTATTATTTATTTTTAAGGTTGCTATCATCACTCTAAAATGCATGTAAATGTATCACTTATTTCAAAATGTTACCCTGCAGTGTCATGGAAAGGCAGGATCCAGACACTAGACTAAACTCACTTTTACAAACTCTGTGTACTTTAAGAAAAAATAAAACTTAAATAGTTAAATGAGGAAGCAACACACACAAACAGTGGGGATCAGTGATTCGTCATGAGGTACGCACATTCACAGCTCATTCAGATTTCTGTCTGACTGCAGATTAGTGAAGTGCTGCTGCTCTCCCCAACTCACTGAACAAGTCAGTCAAAAGAGCCAGAACCATATGAGAGTATATTCACTGAGAAATATTATCAATTCTCCTCAAGAGAGTGGAGTTAAAATCTGCCCGAAAATCACTAGAGTTGTTGGTAGGCACTGTTTTGAAAAAAGTTACTAAAGTGGTTTTAAATGTCACCAAATGTAGCAAGAAAATTGCTAAAACTTGGCAAGACTTGACAGGCCTGCCATTGTTAATTACGGTTGCTAAGCTGTAACTAGACAGTTGCAATACAGGGGTTTAGCAAATGTCAAAAGCAGAAACATTTGACAATTAATCGGTAGATATTGGGCGTGCATGCATGCGTTTGTATACACCTGATCGCTGCTACATGTCTGAGGGTGTTGGGTGGTAAAAATAGCAGATACTTTTCCTCTAAATTAAATTATGAAGAGACCTGCACAGTAAAGATTATCTGGTCTTAGGGGATAAATTCATCTCTGGCACTGCAGCCACTCTCCAGATGCTCTGAGTTCAGAGGGGACAACAGACCCAATGCAGCCGCCAAACTCAGCCTAAATGATTGATGTGCTGTAATGCTAATACATTTAAAAAAACTGAAATGTTTTATAATTTGTCTTAATTCATCTGAATCTGTGCCAGCGAGTGACAGTCTATTAGAGATCATCTGGCTCATAAAATTTAAAGTCTAGAAATTTCCATCCTTTCCTTAAATTTCAGTTCCTATAATCACAGTCTGTTTTCTTTTTTTTCCTTGTTTTTTTCTCTTTTCTTAATCCAGCTCTTTTTCCCCTCCACAGATTGAGTCCCAGTGACCTCTAGATTTTGGTGGGATATGCATGGCGCTCGCCGACCTGCCAATCAACAGACCAACCAACCTACCACAGTGCAGTCACTTCCCACTGGCCCTGCCCTTCATCTCGCCAACCACAGCACCAAACTGAACAATCACCTCTCAGTGTATCTATGGGGTCTGCTTGCCAGCTTCCTGCTACCAACCCTGACCTTTTGACCTCTCGACATCCTTGGGTTGACCTTTGCTTATAACAGAGAAGAGCACTTGCTGTTTGTCTGTGTTTCTCTGTTTGGGATCCCACCAGCTTCTTAACTGATAAAATTCCCTTTTAAGCACTGATTTAGAGGACAACCCCAATGCAATAACAATTAACAACCCAGTATCATAGTCAATGTTGTATTGACTATATTTAGCATAGTCAGGCTTTTTCTTTGAATATTTCCACCCATGAGTCTACTTTTCGTTTAACAATTGTATTTGTGGCCCAAACAGCCCCATAGCTCCCAACCAAGTTTTGAGGCTCTGGTCCAGCTTTCACAATTCAAAACTGGTTAGCACACAGATGCTATTGCTACTTTTTGCCCCACCTCTGTACCCTGTTAATGCCTATTTAGCCCTTGACCACACTAACCAGCTGAGGGCTTGCTATCAGCCAGCTAGCAGTTATTTCCAAATCAACAGTATCTACAGCACTGCACGATATCTCATCATAGACCATTCAGATATTATCTACCCTTACTTCTCTTGTTATCATTGCACCAGTTGGTCACCTTTAGATTTACAACATTACGCTTATGCAGAGTAGAGTAGATACAATTAGAGAGATTTGGAGATAAATCGAAAGAATGGAAATCAATCTAAAGGCAAGTTTCAAACTCAGTGCAGAAGGTTTTGGAATGTCAGATAAATCCTGTGTTAAGTTTCAAGAAAAGATGCATTTATTGACAACACTTAGGAGGAACTTTAAATGCAGCAAAGCGGATGAGATTATGACTACTGCTCATCAAGAAAGGCATAGACTGATAGGGATGTCTTTTGCTTATCTGGATAGCCTTGGCTCAAAAAGGAGTAGGCATCAAACACAGGCATTTGATATCAAAGCTAAATATTTTTTAAGATGACAGTGTTTGATCTTACAAATACAAATTCAAGATGAGGGATCGATTCTGTTGAAGAGTATTTAACACTTTGTGATGAGTGTTCAATCTTAACGTTAAACTACAAGCTGCTGCACCTTTTAATCAAGTTATGTGAAAGCATCAATGCAAAATATATTTAATGTAGCACTTTTCTTGCTGCACATAGTGTTAACCACAATGTTACAAGCTGCTGTTTAAAGGCCAGGGCACATACCACATAAAATGGTGGCAGTTAATTTTATTGGAATTGCCATAATTAGTGGTTACTGTGGTGAAAATATATCTTTTCCATTCGTTTTTATTTAAACCTCCGCTCTTGGAGTATAAACTGCTCTAAAATGGAGGTATGGTTCGCAGACACTACAGAGGAGTCAATAGCACTAATATATCCTTTGTCCTGTTACTCGCTACCCTGTAGTGCTTTTTTCCCCCTCTTCAGTAACTTGATGTACAATTTTGACACAAAATGCCAGGGGGATGTAAATGGCAAAGAAAAAATTCTCAGAGTTGTTGCGACTGACGAGCGCTATTATGTTCTCTGTTTGCTAGAGTTTTGGTGGTCATCTTGCAAGCTACAGTAGTTTACCAACTAGCCCTGTGAGTAGTCCCCACATCTCTAAGCATCAAGAACTACATGTTTTAGGAAGATAAACAGGTGAATGTTGTTGTGCCACTATCCGGTGTGACCGGGCTTTAATTCACAATTACAAGATATACTGTATATTTGTTCTTACAGGGCAAACCTGTAGCTCTCTGATTTAGATCAGTCCTGGTGACATGGTCTTAGCACACGTCTACAAACCACTGTGGATTCTTCAGCACTGCAGCTCTGTTTAGTTTGGGTTGATGAAAACATTAAAAAATGAAAAAGCACCTTATACAACAGACCTATGTTAGTGTAACACTTACAAATCCCTTACCTTTATCTCTAAATAAGCTCATACATTCATATGCCATGAAGTTTGGGGGCACTAAAACTTTTTGTACTTTCAGTATTTTGAATTCTGGCACAGCACATGTAACCCTGTTCTGTCAGAGCATAATACTTTGGTTCCCACACTGTCTAATCTCTCTGACAGCAATACAGTGATACCAAACCTCCCATGTATCTTTCAGCCCTACTCATACATCAGAACTCCCCTATGAGGGACCCCAGCAGTCACCCTGAGCTGTGTCTAACATTTACAGTCCAAATGTGGCTATTACAGACAGACAGACAGACAGACTGACAGCACCTTCCTCCTCTTGCGCATGTGGCACCTCCTGGTAATTTGGTTCATCCCAGTGGGGCTGCAGAGCCACACCCTCTTTCAAGCCCTCCTGCGAGCCGGTATGTCTTAGAATCCTCTCTGTGAAACCTGCTAACTTTCCTCACATTAAAAAACATACAAAGAAGCACAGGTCTATACAAGAAAGCACACACATGCTTGTTGGTGTGCATGCACACATACACACACAAACAGAAATCAGCACATTTACACATATACAGTGTATTACACAAATACAAATCAGCGCCCTGAAATAAACCGGTAAGCTGCTCATAAAAGCATTTCTCTGTTGTAGAATGAAACCAACTCTTTATTGTGTTTTGGTGGTCTATGCTGATATTGTTAAAACAATGATGAGCTGTGTAGGTGTGTTGTTCCATTCATAGTCATTGTCGGATACTTGCATCATAGGCTCACCTCATCCTGCCTCATACTTGTCTATTTCCTCTTCCAGTGTTCCACTTCAACTCTCTGACAGCAATACAGTGATTATAGTTGGAAGCGCCTCCTGTTACCCGTGCATTCATGTGAAGGACAGACAGACAGAGGTGACAGGTTAGGAGAGCAGCAGCAAGTTCTCTTGTAGGTAGAGCTGTCGATTTAAGGAAATAATGTTAAATTCATGGCAAGTCTGAAGTTGGAAGTTGGAAAGTTATTTACTGATTTATTTACTAGAGACTCTCTGGTAGAACCTGCTAAAAGGTACTACCAAGTCTCTTGAGGTTACTACTACAGAAAACTTTCACATTATCAATTGTTTTGGTCTATATTTTACCTTACATCTGTAGTGTAAATAGATGGAAGTAGACAACTTTTTAAATTCTGGGATTTCTTGTTTGTTTGTTTTTTTTTACTTTTTAGTTTAGTATTTTCTTTTTTGTTTTGATGTCACTAGATATACAGAAACAAAAATAAACAATCTAAAATTCTGATGAAAAAAAAAAAAATTCTATTACACTGGACGCAGCTCAAAAAAGCCATGAATGCAGCAGTATTTCAGCAAGGCAAAACCAAGAAAGGCCTCCAAATACTGCAGCTTGGACCAGCCAGAGGTTCTGGGATCTGTCTTTTAGTGAACAAGTCTGTCCTTGGCGAGATTTACATGAAAATTGATTATTTAAAATGGTCATAGCACACTCAGTTTTAAAGGAAATCAAAATCAGTGGTTAATCAGAAATAACCCTAATGTTGTAGAGATTGTTATTTTGCACATTTTCCAAAAGTGTTAATTGTTTTCAATGATCTACTATGGAGAAAAGAAGTTATTCTTTTTTAGTCTGCTGTTGTTTAAGGAATGATTAGATTCATAGATAGATGAATTAGATTCTATTAAAACAACACTGTGATGTGACTTTGATTTACAGACCAGAAACATTTTTATGTGTCACACCACTAATATGAGTAGAAGCAGCCATCTTAAAGGCAACACCCCTTTCTATTCACTGTAATACTATGCATTATGCATTAAAGGCTGGGATGGTCTCTGTTGAAACTATAAAGGATTAGTGACATGTTTGTGGCGTGTTGCCGTACTTGTCAGATGTGTGAAGTGTTACTACTGCATCCATCCTGTAGAGTGTCTTGCTTAGCCTTTGGAACCCTAATAGTTGGACCCTGAGACTAAACAAAGGCTGACTGAGAAACTGTACATCACCATTAGAGAAGCTACTGTAGCATTACATGCTGTTCTCATGTAAACTAGCTTTGATGGCCACACTATATTATTGTGTCAGGCACCCTCAATAATATCAAAATTATATGAGTTATGTACAGTTCCCCTTAAAACTCAAAAGTAACGTGCACTTTGAACACATTCTTGTTCATTTTGATGCACTCAAGTGATATAAAAGTTGCTCATATTTAATATTGTACTGTTCCTCCAAATCATTCCTGTGAGCTGCCTAAAAGTAAAACATGTCTTATGATATTCACCATGTGTGGATCATATGTGAAAACGATAATGTGAATCTTTCATCAGGAATAGAAGAACAAAGGGATGAAAACACTCTGATAGGTGTAGGCAGTGGTTTGTGTGTATAGAAATAGGAACATGTAGTCCAAAAGCGTTGGAAGCTCAGTGGAAAAATATGTTACATATGACGGGATGCATTGAAGTTGTATATCCTGGGTGACACATTGGTACCCCTTTATCTTGGGCAGCTTAATGGATCATTGCGGTATTTTGGGTTATTGGTGTTGTGCTTCTGGTTTTGATTGTTTAACACTTAGACTTCCAGTTTTCCCTCATGTTGTTGTTGACATTCACTGGTTCTTACTTCCTAAGCAAGGTTCAAAGTCACACTTCCTATGTGGGAAATTTTCTGTGAGGTTCAAGCAGCTTGGCCTTGAGAGGACTGGCATCAAGACTGCCTCTGCTAAAACATCATAAATGCCATTAAAGAATTTAAGTTCTTTAGCATATGGTATGTTCAGTAATTTGTTAGTAATCAGCATTCCTCTAAAAGGGAAAAGAGAACTTATTGCAACTTCACTTTAATGAGTTGCACCTAAACCTATGACGTTTATTCCATGACCGATAAAACAGACATAAGTTTTGATGAGAATGATGCACTTTCTGACAGATTTAAAGTATTGCCTGTTTTCTTTACACAGGAAGTGAGTGAAGTTAGCCAGACAGCAGGTTGTTTGAAATAGATGGCGCTAATGATAAAGATTGTGATTCTTTTTAATAATTTCTGACTCTCCAAGCAAGAGAAAAAAAATTCCAGATAAGGGTATATTTTAGAAAACTGTGTGCAATTAAATTGAAACTAGGGTTGAAAAAATGTCAGCTTTAATGAAATTTTTCACATTTTATTTATACATAACAAAGACCCATCAGTCCTACTTCAAAGATGACAGTGTATCTATTTTAGGGTATTTTGGAAGGGCTTTTTTAGCTTTAATTGACAGACAGTGGAGAGCTGAAAGAAAACGAGGTGGGTGATGACATGTAACAAAGATCCCTGGCCAACACTGTATAAAAACATGTATTGTGACTTAACATTAGAGCCCAGTTGACTTATAGGCTTATAGCAGCTTTATCAGCATCAGTGTATTTATTGGCCAATAAGTAAGGAGATATTGTTGTACTAACATTACAGCTATCTTTCAGGTAATTTAAAAACAAAATACATAATTTGCCCTGCATAGTGCATATCTTGGTCAGAACTCTTTACTAACAAAATCTAAGGGTTCGTTATGAAAAATGTTTACGTTATGTGTCTATGTTGGAAAAAATGAATATCAACCAATACATATTTATCGAATTTTAAAAAATCAATACTGGTATCGCAACAGAAATCTAGTGTCGGTCAGGCTATACTTTACAAACAGTATGCTAAAGCAGTAGCGCATTGAGCTATCCAATAGAAGTAGTGATGGTTCTTATTCTTTTTCTGGAAAGGTCACCCTATCCCCTAAGATTAAGGTTCAATTAATCTCACAGGATATGATAAGGTTAAAGGTTAGATTTGTGATTTGGATTCAGTAGTAAACAGTATGCAGTAGTTAAGTGAAAGATAAAGTTAATGTTGCAGCTCTGCAGCTTGGACAAAATAACCAGATTCACTCTGGTATCTGTTCACAGCTGGTTGATACTCCAAATGTAACTCTCAAATACCCTCATCCACTTGTATCTCACACTGACCCTTTTATTTACAGTGCATTCAAAAAGTACTCAGAGTCCTTCACTTTTGCATATTTTGTAATTTGCAGTCTTTAAACTAAAATTCTTTAAAATTCTCAACCTTTTTTTCTGATATGCATTGTCAGACCTTGTATAGACAGTGTGTGCCTTTCCCAATCATGTCCAATCAATTCAATTTACCACAGGTACTCGAGTCAAGGTATAGAAACATGTCAAAGATGATCAAGAGAAATGAAAGCACCTTAGCTAAATTTCAAGTGTCATAACAAAGGGTATGAATACTTAAGTCAATGTGATACCTCAGCAACAATTTCTAAAATTCTTTTTTGGCTTTTTCATTATTGGGTGTTAAGTGTGAACTGAGAAAAAAAATATTATATATATATATATATATATATATATATATATATTTAAGTTATTTTTAGCATAAGGCTGCAACATAACAGCATGTGAAATAATTGAAGCAGACTTACAGATTGAAGCAGACTGAATACTTTCTGAATGCACTGTTGTTACAACCATGTTTTTAAAATTAAAATAAGTAATTAAAATAAATTAAAATCAAGCAAAAAAGAGAAAGAAAACTTACTTCCTAACAGGGTGGATGTTGATAGATGAGCTTTAACATTCGTACCCTGTTACTGTCAAGGTTAATAATGGTATTATTATAAGACTGAAAGCATGACTAAGGAAAAGTGTACTTTTTCCTTTTTTCAGAATCTGCCTTTTTTCCACCAAGAAAAGGGCTGCTGAAGTTTCAAGAATGTTTTCCAAATGTATTAAAGATGCAAGATTATGACTTCATGTATGAGGTTTGCCTCTGTTCTGTTTTAGAAGATAATCACATATGGAAACACTATTTACCGGGTTCAAAATGACAGGCAAGAAGGGAGGCAGTGTGTTTCAGGTTCAATGTGGTTAAATATATGACTTGCAGAGGCATCAAGGAAAGAAAACCTGTAATCACAGGTTTTTAGAATTGTTTGGCAAACAATCTGGTTGGTTTCCTCTTTGGTTTGAAATGCACCACATATTGCACCTGGCACACACTGGTCAGTCCTTTTCTCCGCCTACCACCATCCCCAGTTAGACTAACAGTAATGGGACTTAGTCTTTCGGCAATTGGTAGAAAGTAATGTTCTGTATTAGACAGCTCCTTATAGACACCTTGACATACCTACCAACACAGGACTGAATTAAGGGAATTCTTGGGCCAATTTGTCTTTACAGTGTCAATAACAAAGTACAAAATGAATGGAAATTTTTGGATCAACTTCACTCTTAAAAAGTGTGGGATAAATCAGATAATGCTGAGCAAAAATAAGTTTGAACCTGACCTGTCTTTTTAAAAGATGCAGCAAAACACCTGAAATGTAACTGCAAAAGAGTTCACAAAAGACAGTGTTGGTAGATATGCACATGGAGCCCCTAGATGTGTCGCCCACCTACAGAGGCTTGTCAGCATCGCAGCACTCAAAAGTAGCTTTTTCTATTTGAAACTACCAGACATACCAGTAAAACCAACATTTCAACTGTTAAATTGTTCAGAAGAGCGGAAAATTTGAACCTTGTGTTGACTGTCATTTTTCCGCCTCATTTCCAAATCTGCCATTTCAAATTGAGAGGAAATGAACAAAGAAATCTACTTTTCAGTACTGTGAAATGGATCCACTGTAGTGTGCTGTATTATACCGTAGGGCACAACACCATAGCAAGAGCATGACAACAAACAAACTGCTGGTTGTTAAAGGCATTTGTCCTGTTAGATAGAGCTCATCTCCCCCTGCAATTCTGAATATTTGGTATGAAAGAGATGTTCATTGTGATTAATCGTTAACCCGTGATGTGAATATTACTCATGAATAAAAAGATGAGCAAAAGATCAAATAGTGTCAGAGGTGTGTCATTTCTTCTACATTAATTATACACGTTAACTAATGTACTGTATATTTATTTATTTTTACGTTTTGATTGACCTTTTTTACCATTGGTAGACCATAAAGAGTAGTTAACCCAAACTATACACTCTTAGTATCAATTTCATTTTGGTGTCAACAAATACACATCTAAAGTGGGTATAATGTTATTACAAATAGTGATGGAAATACATTTTCTAGTAGTGTGGTGCTAGATGCTTAGTCCTACAGGCTATTATTTTGCTAAAAATTAGTACATTTGATTGTACCTGGATTGATGTATGAGTTTTTAGCTTTATCCTAATTATTTTTGCTAGCTGTTATATGTATTTTGGGACTGTGTGAATGAAGACACAGAGATGCAGGTCGGAAACTTGTGGCTCTTGAATAGGATGTTAGTGACTGAGCCTGACTTTGGAGAATATACAGCAGTGACACAGTGTCATTTTCTTCTACACAGCCCTAACTATACACTCACTGTCTATGAGCCTTGAATGAATCCAAGTGAGAGAATTACAGGGAAAGTGGCTCTTTGGTGGAACCGTTGGTTGAGCAGCCCCAACCAGATACTGTATTTTTACAGTGTCAAAATCCACTGATATTTTAAAAGACATTTTATTTTACAGGCTTATTATGTGTTTTTGATTTAAGATGTTAATCTGAAAAGTTGTCACACAACTTTATTAGAGTAAAAAGAAGAATATTTCCCTCTGAACTGTCATTTGTATGTTTAAGCATGTCTGTCTCGTGGATATTTATATGCAGACTGACCAAACTGGAAAGTGTTGGTTCAAACTTGTTCAAAGTGGTGATTTTTACAGCTGTAAATGTAATATGTTCACGTTGGTAGACATGTTTAATGAAGTCTGTTCCTGGTTGAGACTTGACCAAGACCAAGAACAGCAAAGAAATGTGTAAAAGGTTGGTGTACATAATAATAATTTTTGAATTAAGTCAGCATTGTCAGATCAGGCAAAAGGTGCTCACATATCAGAGTTGGAAGAGGTTTTTTACTTGAATAACAGTAGCAATCCTACAGTGTAGAGAGCTGCCATGCATTCAAAATTACTTAAAATCAAAGAGGTATTAGCATTAAAATACTTAAAGTGCCAAAAGTGCAAGTGCTCAATATGCTGATAGGCCAATTGAGAATAATATATGTTAGATTACTGGAATATAATAAATGGTGCGTTAATGTGTACATCACATTAAAGTTGTGGTTGGTAAAGGTGGGACTAATTCCCATTACTTTATGTACTGCTGGGTAGCTGGTGATTTCCCTGAGATGATTTATAAAGTCTACTCTCAATTTATAAACTGTGCAATTATCATCACAATATAGCATAATTGATCTATTGATTTTATTTTATAATAGGCCTACTAATCTAAATATGCATATTAACTAGTAAATAGGTCATCAAATAAAAGTAGAATTGAATACAAATATAAAGAAGAAGATGGAAAATTTAAAGTACAGGTATCTCAAAAGTATATTTCAGTTCTTTCAGTTTCCAGCCCTGTGTATGTGTCTATTGGGGCAAAGTCAACTTATACTGTTAAGAGCTATCGCTCTCAGCTAGCTAACGAAGTAGCTAAGTACTAGCTATACAGTAGCTACTGTGGTTAAAGTACACAGCAGTAGCTACTGCTTGGATTTCACATGTCAACATTTTTACTTTGGCCATAACGACAGGAAATCCCGAAGACAACAATGGTATGTGATCACTTCCTGTAGTGGAACATTTTGTTTTTGGTCAACATTAACGTTATTAAAAGCTAATTTAGCTAAATGCTAACTAGGTATGTTCCTCGTCCTGCGCTGAGCTGAAGTCAGAGTAGCGACGAATCTTCCTACAACTTTGTGTGCAGTTGCACTTTGTCTTCTTTTAACTTAAACTCTTTATCTAAATGCTTTATCGACATCTTTCGTACGTTTTTTCATTAAAAAAAGGAGAAAAACGGTGCTACATGTAAGTCGCAGTAATTTTTTTTCTAAATTGTGAAAAAGTAATAAATTTTTTAGCCAAAGTTTTTGTATTCACTTCATGGTTTTAAATATAATTTTGACTGAATGAATAATGGACACAGACAACTACGCTTCGGAGAAGACAGACACCGAGAGGAACAGGTTGAGGCAGGTAAATCCTTAGAAGAAGCTGTGATCTTAACTAGCTTAAAGCCTTGAGGTGTAACTCGGCAGCGGTGGGCTTCTCCATCGAGCTGACTGAGGACCTGAAAATGAAGCTGACTGCTGCCTACGAAGCAGGAGGCGCTTTTAATAAAGTATTCAAGCACCTCCAGCCTGAAATTTCCACTGTCTGAAATGTTGGTATGAAATGGCACTTAAGGGGAAGCGTGGAAGTCAAAACAAGATCTGGAAGACCAGCAGACTTTGAGATAAAACTGCAGGTCTGATGGGCAGAGGGCAAAACCTTTGCACACAGCTTTCTTTAAGTGGATTGTTATATGCCACATTCTGCAAGACAGTTATTTTCATGAAAGAACCTAGCTTAATTAACCAGTCTTCGCCAAATACAGGTACTGATTTCACACTATGCCATCCGACTCTAAAATTAGTTGTAATGTCCATTATTCCCCAAGACAAAGTCAAAAAAGGGGCACTGCCACTGTAGCGATTGTGTGATTGCAGCACAATGTATAGAATAAAACATATTTTTGGGCCATTGTTGATCATTCATGAATGCCTTCAAGGTTTTTGCTCCTAAACCCGTCGTAGTTTAGCTGAGATGCCTCTTTGAAATTCAAAAAGCAGCCAGTCTAAAGACCAGGACCGGAAACAGGACAGTTTGCTATGTCGGTGGCAATGGATTTTTGCAAATATACAAGTTCCCTATACCCTTGCTTCTGCCCCTGGCCTTCCTTACACTCTTGAAAGGCGTTGTAGCCTTGAGCACAAAGATAACTTGTGAAATTCCTACTGGCTGGCTTCACAGCACTGATGATTTAGTGGACAGCTTGGGGACAGCTTATGACGCACTACAGAGGAGAAAAGTGTTTTTATATAGAGAGGAGCAGCAACAGGTGATCAGTGGTGAGGAGCAGTAGGCAGCCAACAATTTACTGTACAGCCATCTGAAAGAAAAAACAACAGTACAGTCTAGTGTAAACTGATAAATGCAAGAAAAGACTCAAAACAAAAGCAGCTTTCTTTTTTAATCTGAGTTAGGTATGACATGCTTACGAAGCAATGCAGCTTCCATGGCAAAAAGATTTACTGTAGCTGTTAGTCCTATTTTCTTTCAGGTGAACCATATTAGTACATAACATCATTTTGAGAGGGAATGACATTCATATCCCGAAGACTATGTTTCCAACCTCAGAACATGCAAAATTAATGTGAGTGATGCATGAGCACACATATTCTGAAATAAAGAGTTGTTTGTATCTGTTTTAACAATGACAAGCTAAGTTAAGTTTGTAACTTAACAATCCTGGGACTGTCAATTGTGCACATTTAGAGATCTTTACCCAGGATTATAAAGCAAAGATCAGGTCAGTTGCAAAAAGCACTTGCCTCCACGTGGTAGGAACAAAGGTCAGGCAATCAGACAGCCTCATATTTTCTTAAACTTGCTTATATCACGAGAAGAAAATACAAGAATAACAAGAACAAAAAAGATATTGAATAACGAACCAACCTCATCTTAATAATTGCTACCATGGTGAGGAAGGTAAGTTAGGCCTGCAGCTGGTATGCTCCGATGCATTGTATCTGGGAGTAGGGACAAGTGACCTATTTGGTCATCTAAGTTGGACAACTTATATAATTATTGTATTAGTACTGTTTCCCTTATTTTTGTTATCTCTGATCATTAATATTTCGTGACTGGGTATGTGTCCTACATAAAGGAGGCCTTGATATACCAATACCTAATCAGTGAACCTTGCTTAGCTTAGGTAACAATGGGAAGTTCTTTTGATTGTCCACTATACAGTGGACATATATAATGTCGACAATGTGTTCTGAACTCCTTTACTTAGCAGTAATCTATTCCAGGCGTTAGTGGAGCAGTCAGTCCTCCATCGAAGGTCCCATTCCCAGCTGTTCACAGTCCTTGTACCTTTGGCTTCTGCAATCACATGTACACACAAGGGAAGGTCTGAGGCACCTTGACTCTCTTAAGTTTGAAATCTGAGCCAACTGTGGATTCAGATGAGGTTGCTATTGTTAGAATGCTTGTTATTTTCTGAGGGTCACTTGAGGAGGTGTTAAGTGTTAGACCCTGCCTCCATATGTCCTTCTCATGTCTTGCTCTTTCTCCTGGCCTCCATTCAGACAATGAAGTAGTGAGGGGTGGGTGCATTTGCACTTAGATCTGGAAGACTCCTTAACATTAAAAAGATATTCTGCCAATGAAGACTCAACGTTGCACGTAACAGAGAAACAGGTCAAAAAGGTACAGTTTGAATTACATTATGTTTTAAGGAACTTTCCAAAATAATGTTTTGTTTATAATGTGAAAAAATTTATGAAACATATGCATCTTTTTAATTAATGCACATTAAATATGTGCCATCTACTTTTTTCATTAAATGTTGTAGCAATATGTGATATTGGTGGGATATTATTTGCAATGCTGCTTGGGTTATATTAGTTTTTGAAAATTAATAATAACTATATAGTTGAAAGATGAGCAAGGCTTAAAACTGCAGTCGGTTCTTTTTTTTAGAGAGAGAATTTGGACAAAAGTTTTCCTTTCCATTATAACCCTTGCTATTCTGTTTCTTTCTTATAACCAATTCAAAATGGTGACATTGCAGTGATTAATTACTAAGAATGTCTGCTAAACTGCCAAAAGTCAAACATTATTACTTATTGCATTTTATATCAGTGATCTTGTTTGTTTAATGATATAATTTTATAGTAATGTATTCAAATCATTTTCCAATATGTAGAGGTTTCACCTACTATTTAATAAAGCAGAGCAGAAGTGCCTTTAGTTCACAATTTTGTTAACATTCCATCTTTTTCTTCTCTTTTTTGAAAAATCACAGGCTTTTACTGTAAAACAACAACCCAAATCGAAGGAATGAGACACCTTCCACAAGAGCACCTTATTATAAGAGGTGAGCCTATAAGAGATTTGCTTTCTTAAAATACAAAATTTTCTGTTATGATAATAATGTTGCAACATGTTCATATTAGGTGAAAATCAGATAATTATCTATGATAGATCTACTGTATAAATATGTTGTGATCATCTGGTAATTTCAATTATGCTGTGGATGTGTACTGAAATATCTATCTATGTTAATCGACAGGTAGAGCATATAGATTTGTATATTTACCACACTGCTCTTTAATATGAATTATTTAGATGTATGTATAAACATGTCACATGGCAAAGTTATATCCTGCTGCTTGTTTTGTGTCCATAAAACTAAAACTAACTAGGTAGAAAAGGCCCATCCACTGCCAAGTTTCCAGTAAAGCCATGCTTTGAAAATGCAGTTTAGGAGCAGCAGGACTTTAAGTTAAGTAGCCAAAAGCAAACTATGCGTTTGGTCAATCCTCCAGTTACATCACCAACGTGACAGCTAATAAACTCATAGGCATCACACCAATGTTAACTATATTGTCTGTAACTAAGGAGAGCAACAGTTTGCTGACCTTTAGTATTTTAACTTTTCACCCCCCTGCCATGACCTAGAAGTGCACTCCAGGATGTTAACCTGTACTGTGGCATCATCGCTGGGTGTGGTTATGAGTAAAATAGAGCACACTTCTCATCACACCTAAACAACTGTCAGTGTTGCTGGGTATGGTACAACACAAAATAATTATCAGTAGTGCCACATATTATAGCTATAACTAATCACTGTTTCCTGTTTATGTTCCAAGAAATATTTATGTCACAGCATATTAGATTGATTTTCTACACTGGAAACAAAGCTATTCAAACAGTGCATAGAGCTAATGAAAAATCTGCCATTGGAAAACCTGTCTTTTATGACTATCAACATATAACATTAAATGAGATAACATTATTGTTATATACATCTCACTGACCATTAACTGATATATATAAGTCACAAGCATATAATAATAATGCACAATTTGTACTTGCTGCAAAAATCTACCTCCTCTGCCTGATTGTGCTTCAATATGTCACTGTATGTATATCAAATTAAACCACAGTTTTTATTAACCATTTACACAAACAAACATCCAGTTTGTTTTAAATATTCTTTGCTGGAGTTGCTAAGGATAAATATATGTAGCTACATTCTTATCTTGTATATTTGTTTATAACTGTGATTTAAATCCTACAGTTTAAATTAGAGAAATCATTTTACTTTCAGTATGTAATAGTAATGACTAGATGATCCATTAACATCACATAAGCTGCACCACAACCCAAAGGTTTGTTCAAATGTACAAACAGATGTATATGGTAAAGCAAAAAAGATCAAGACACAGTTTGAGATGCAGATTAATTTTATTCCACTCAACAATCGTCATGCCTATGAAGACACCATTATTCAGAAATCAAGTGCCTCAGAGGTATTCCTAAGTTTTACTCCTCGTCGTGTCCTTTCTAAATTAAGAGAGAGAAAAAAAAATGAATTATTATATTATATTATATATTATATTAATATTATTATTAGATTATGATTTTTTTTAATACATTATAATTGGAGAAGCAATTGAGCAATCAAAACATTTAGACACTGCTTTACTGATGGCATTGATGGATTCTAATAGTAACACACTGACTGGCTCAAACAAGCTCTTTTCTATGTAATGCCATTTTTCTGATGGACCTAAGGACATACAGCATTTTACATTATATATTATTACATATTTTGATAATGATACATCATCCAGATGGGAGCAGCACGTATTCTATGTCAACATAGCCCTCAATACAGACCATAAAATATCCCACAAGCACATGTTTTGTTCCCAAGAAAGAAAGAACAAAAAAGAATATCAATGACTGACCTTTGAGCCCACATCACGACTCTTGGCACGTAGTTTGTTGACCTGAGACTCAGCAATGTCGGCTCTCTCTTCAGCTTCGTCCAGCTCATGTTGGATCTTGCGAAACTTGGTCAGATTACTGTTGGCCTGTTCCTCCTATGACAGAAACACAATATCCTCATCAATGCCTGACTGCATTTTTGTATTAATAATGAAGCTTCTGTTAAGAAACATATTTTCAAAAGCATGAAACCAGTTGACACTGCTGGAAATATATTTTTTCTTTTTTTGTCATTACAATTGATATGAAATAATAATGCCTGTTTTTATGTTAAATGTTTTAATATTGTTCATTGATTAAATTTTACTGTTATGTGCAAATCTGATTTGTTCTAAATTGTTGTGCTGGCAAGAAAAATACTGTTACACATTCATTTAATCGAGGCTTGGTGTTATTTTAGCCATAGTGCCTAACTCTAAAACACAGCTATAACTCTACTGAGGAGGAAATTAGCCATGGTATTGAATATGCAAACACATATTATGGGCCTTGACAGGTTTTAGAGGTTTTCTAAAATTCTGAGCAAACTTACAGCCTCCTCTGCAGCTCTCTTGTAGGATTTGACCTTTAGCTGTAGCTTGTCCACCAGATCTTGCAGACGTGCAAGATTTTTACGATCCTCCTCCGTCTGAAAACAAAACAGAACAATATAATTTCAGTTTTAAACAGAAATTATACCCTTAGTGTTCACCAATTTTATAAATAAACTGCAACTTACCTGATAGGTCAACTCTTTAATTCGTCTCTCATATTTTCGTATTCCCTTGACAGAATCACTGGACTTTCTTTGTTCAGCCTCCACTTCACTTTCTAGTTCTCTGATCTGTTGAGGGAATAGCATGAGGAGTGAATTTCTGTATACTGAATGTTTTTTTATGGACCTCGATTATTTGGAAATGTTATAAGTCAAACATATTCAGTATTCTTTTTAAAGATTTATTGACTTCATTAAATTGCTCTTTTGATTTCCTGGAAATTATTGAAACTCACCCTGGCCTCGAGCTTCTGCACCTGCTTCTTGCCTCCCTTCATGGCAATCTGTTCAGCTTCATCCAGACGGTGCTGCAGGTCTTTGATGGTCTGCTCCATGTTCTTCTTCATACGCTCCAGGTGAGCGCTGGTGTCCTGCTCCTTCTTCAGCTCCTCTGCCATCATGGCAGCATCAGTAATGGCCTTCTTGGCCTTATCCTCTGCATTTCTGCACTCCTGGACTGCTTCCTCCACTTCAGTTTGAAGCTGGGATGTATCAGCTTCCAGTTTCTTCTTCTGGTTTATCAGGCTGGTGTTCTAGTTTTACATAATAGTGCAAAAATATCAGTGTGAAAATATCAAACAAACATTCTGAAAAATATACATAGACAATTACTGTGTTTTACCTGAGAATGCAGTAGCTGCACCCTCTCACTAACATCCAGCAGCTCTTGCTCAGCAAGTTTGCGACTTCTCTCAGTTTGCTCCAGAGCAGCCCTCAGCTCCTCCACTTCAGCCTGAAGCAGGTTGTTGCGTCTCTCAACAATGGCAATGTTTTCCTTCATGTCATCATTGGCTCGCAGAGACTCGTCAAGCTGGAGCTGAGCATCCTGGAAAAGCGTTGAATGTATAATGAAGCAATTTATATCAAGTGATGACATTCAAGGTGTTCAAGATTTTCTTTTTTCTTGAATTATATAATTTATACCTTCAGATGTGCATGAACAGCCTTTAGTTGTTTCTGGGACTCAGCTGCCTGCCTATTGGCCTGGCTAAGCTGGATCTCCATCTCATTCAGGTCTCCCTCCATCTTCTTCTTCAAACGGAGGGCCTCATTCCTGCTACGAGTCTCGGCCTCAAGAGAGCTCTGCAGGGTATCCACAATTCGCTGTTGGTTTCTCTTTGCCTGTTCCATCTCTTCATCCTTCTCGGCCAGCTTGCGCTCAATGTCAGCCTTCACCTGATTGAACTCTAGCTGCATTCTCAGAATCTTACCCTCCTCGTGCTCCAGTGAGGCCTACAAGGACAAACAGGATTATGCGTTTCATTTAAGGATTTTTCTTGATGCAGACACATAAATTGCTTAAGGTTCTTCATCCAAATATTTAACAAACCTCCGCTTCCTCCAGAGCTGTTTGTATCTCTGACTTCTCTTGTTCCAACTGTTTTCGAATCTTCTCAAGCTCATGAATACTCTTTCCACTCTCACCAATTTGTTCAGTGAGGTCAGATATTTCCTCTGAGAAACACAAAGTAACGCTATCAGTTGCTTAGACAGTAGAAAATTTCTGCAATAAAGGTGTAAGCTGGTGTTACCCTTACCCTGCAGATTCTTATTCTCTCTCTTCAAGGTCTCCAGATGTTCAAGAGATTCTTCATAGGAGTTTTTCAGTTTGAAGAGCTCAGTGCTCAGAGACCTGGCTTCCTTCTGAGAGCTCTCCAGCTCTGTTTGAGACTCCTCGTACTTCTGTTTCCATTCCGCCAAAATCTGAGAGACAGTTCACATTTTAGAAGAAAGATGCTAAGTATGGATGGTTACAGGTGATTATAAGCAAAAGACAAATTGCTGTATGTATTTTAAATTCTACCTTATCAAAGTTTCTTTGCTTCTTGTCCAGAGCAGCAGCAGCAGCATTAGACCTCTCCACATCCACCATGAGATCTTCAATCTCATTCTGTAGCCTGTGTTTGGTCTTCTCCAGAGAGGAACATTTAGCATTCACTGCTTCAACGGCCTCCTCAGCATCCTGCAGACGCTGAGCCAGCTTCTTTCTGGATTACAGTAGAATTTATTCAGAGTTAATTGCTCTTAAACTTTGCCCAAATTTTCAATTGAAAATATGTTTTACTCACTTGGCTTCTTCCAGTTCCTCAGTCCTCTGGATGGCATCAGTTTCGTACTTAGTTCTCCACTGAGCCACCTCGGAGTTGGCCTTGGACATGCTGCGCTGCAGTTCGGCCTTGGCCTCCTGCTCCTCCTCATACTGCTCCCTGAGCAGGTCGCAGTCATGACGAGAAGACTGCACTGCATGGGCTAATGCATTCTTGGCCTGAAATAAAATCACATATTAATACTTATCATGTACCAACGTTTAGTCCATACTAAATGAGGACTCATTACTATTTTCTTGCTACCTTGACTTCTTCCTCCAGTTGTCTTTTAAGGTCTTCAATTTGCTGAGTGTAGGACTGTTTTCCTCTGGTGAGTTGAGACACCAGGGAATCTTTTTCCTCAAGCTGCCTTGTAAGTTCCCCTAATTTTGGTTCAAGAATAAAACTTAGTAATTCATTATTTTCCCAAAAACCACACCATTCAAATCAAATGCATACCATTCTCAGTTTGAAGCTTTGCTTTCTGCATGGTGAAGTCATTGATGGTACGCTGTCCCTCATCTGCCTTTGCTTTGTATTCATTCATCTGGTCTTCCAGGGACCTGGACATTTTCTCCAAATTATTCTGAAAATAAAAAGCATTAAATATGGACGGAAAGTGATTAAAACTGTAATGTTCTTAAAAAGACCATTTTAAGCGAAAATTAGTAGAAGAGTTCAGTATGAAGGTTTTAACAATGGCACAAAAACTACTTCTAAGGAATGAAAGTGTGTTTGACAAACAAAGACAAATTATAATCTACCTGTGAGAAGAAAAATATGTAACACAAAAGTATTTTACCTTAGCCTTCACAATTTGCTCCATATTGGAGACCACATCATCAAGTTCCAGTCTGAGCTCACTCTTCTCCTTCTCCAGTTTCTGCTTGACTCTCTGGAGGTTGTCAATCTGCTCCCCCAGGTCAGCAACACTGTCAGCTTGCTTCTTCCTGAGTGTGGCAGCAGTAGCTTCATGCTGCAGAGTGGCCTCTTCAAGGTCTCTGCGGAGTTTCTGGAACTCAGCCTCCCTCTTCTTGTTCATCTCAATCTGGGCAGTTGTTGCTCCACCAGCCTCTTCCAGCCTCTCACTGATCTCCTCCAGCTCTCTGGACAAGTCTGCTCTCTGTTTCTCTACCTTTGCTCGGGCAGCTCGCTCTGCCTCAAGCTCTTCCTCCAACTCTTCAATGCGAGCCTAGACCAAATTCAAAGTATTGCTTGAAATTGTAATCTTAAAATATTACATTGACGCAGTAAGCTTACATAGCTTACTCTTTAAAAGTTTACCTGCAACTCCTTCAGTTTTTTCTGGAGCTGGGCACTCATTGCCTGTTCATCCTCTATTTTACCATTGAGTTGGCTGATTTCAAAATCTTTCCTGTAGATGAAAGGGAAAAAAAAGTAAGTCATACCAGCGGACACATCGGTTAAAGTATTGTGTTTTTAAAAGTGCACATGTCATATTACTTTTTCAGCCTCTCTTCAAGTTGCTGCTTGTCATTTTCCAGGTCCATGATACTCTCTTGAGCTAACTTGAGGTCTCCCTCAAGCTTCCGCTTTGCTCTTTCAAGATCCATCCGTATCTTCTTCTCTTGCTCTAAGGACCCTTCAAGCTGTGGCAGGTAATAAATAACTTTCTCAGTTGTTATTTAGTGTTTGTTATGTACAAGATTTACCTATTTGTGTAGGTTCTTACATCATCCACTTGCTGCTCCAGCTTGGCCTTGGCCTTGGTCAGAGTGTTGACTTTGTCTTCTTCACTCTGCAGGTCATCTAGTACTTGCTGATGAGCTTCCTGTAGGGCTTTCTTTTCCTTGGTCAACTTGGCAATGATTTCATCAAGAGATGCCATCTCCTCCGTCAGGTTTTTTACCTATTGCCAGAGGAGATTTTCATCAATTTCAACACGGATTATATTTGGGACACAGAGTAATTTTACTGCAATTAGTGTTTGTGGTACCTTGTTTTCAGTGGCATGCTTCTCTTTTTCCACTTTAGCCAAAGTTAATTCTAAGTCATCAATGTCTTTCTTTAACTCAGAACACTCATCCTCCAGCTTTCTCTTCTTAGCAGTCAGTTCAGCATTCATCTCCTCCTCATCCTCCAGCCTTTCTGTCAGCTCTTTGATTTTTGCCTCCAACTGAATCTTGCTCTTGATGAGCCCCTCACATCTCTCTTCAGCATCACCGAGATTATCTTGCTCCTATTATTAAAAAAAAAAGACTTACAGTGCAAGTATGCAAGTAGACTTGGTTTGATGTTAATATTAATTGTATGCAATAATAAACAATGTGAAGACATACAGCTTGAACTTGGAGTTGCAGGTCATTCTTCTCTTGGAGAAGAGTGACCATTTTTTCTTCAAGTTCCTTCTTGCGGGCTTCTGATTTTGCGTAAGCCTCTTTCAGTTTGGTAAACTCTTCCTTCATGTTGGCCATCTCCTTCTCAGTCTCTGCTGACTTCAACAGAGGCTTGATTTTGAAGAACATCTTCATCCAGGGCCAATTCTTGACCCCCATGAAGGCACGGATGTTCCACTGGATCACAAGTAGTGCATCCCTGTGGATGACAAATTTTTACTGACTTTATTGCCCTCTTTAGCAGGGAACATCCCGTTTTAGTCTGATTGTGCAAAATGGCCTTTTTAGTACACCAAAATTCATTTATATCCTTCACAATGGTCTCCTGTGTTTGATGTTTATTTTAGTGGCAGTTTTGCTGTTTGGTTTGTGTTCTTGAGGCAGAGTTCACATTTTGAGATAATGCTTTTTGTAAAAGGATTTGGTTTCTTCCATTTTTAAGCGGTCTATATATTTTTTAAATGGAGTTTTTCCTTATCCAAATTGTGGGTCTAGGGATAGAGAGTGTTGGATGTTGTACAGATTAGAAAGCCCTTTGAGAAAAAAAATGTGATATTGTGCTATATGAATGCGTTTGACTTGACTAGACTGACAAAGTTAAGGTGTTCGTTGAGCAGTTACCGGCGTTCAACAATCTTCTGGAATTCAATTCTTGCCAGAAGGCCTCGTGACCGGGCTTGAATACCAGTGATGATTAGTGCTAGTCGGTCATCTCGCATCTCCTCTAGCTGACCCAGCAGTCCAGCTTTGAAGAACACCTTTTTAACAGAGGCAGATTCAGCTTAAAATATCTTGGACTTGGCAAGAAACTCAGCTTTGATCATTACCTAGATCCATAAAGTTTCACAGCAGAGACTCCACATCATATGAAAACTTTCTGTTGCCCATTGCCTGTTGTTGTTGCTTTACAAAAGTAGAATTTAACCTGTTCCGTTGTAATGCCCCCCCCCCATTCTCAGACATGAATGACAGAGCCATGACGCACTTTACACTTAAAATCGAAAAAAAAAAAAAAACTGATCGCCCCCTCAATCGACACTTGATGTTATTGCTGTCTGGTGGCAGAAACAGGACTTCAAAATGGAAAAGAGTCCATTTTGGTACAAGTTTTTTCCCTTCCTCCATAGTAGTTAGGCCTGGTCTCTATTTTGTCTGAATAATTGTATATTTGTGGAATGTGTACAAGCTGTTAAAACAAATCTCCCCTCGGAACAATAATAGTTTAACTATTTATCTATGTCGTCTAATAACATATCTTTTATGAAAAATTCAATTTCTCTCAATCAGCATTGAACATACTGACCTTTGTGTGCCCCAATTTGTACTGGTTGTGATCAATATCCAGAGAACCCAACAGTTTCTCGGCAGCCTTCTTGTTGTCAATGAACTGTCCCTCAGGGATGGCATTAGGGTTCAAAATACGGTATCTTTGACACAAATAAAATGGATTCAATGTTTTGCATGCTATGAAAATATCTTCTAACCAGCAATTCTTACAAGACAATCATTTGTTTTGCATGGTAGTTGTAATTGTAGGTTTGTTTATCACATGCAAACCTCTGTTTGAAATCTCCGTAGAGGATCCTGTTGGGGAAGCCCTTCCTGCAGATCCTGATGCCTTCTAGCACACCGTTACAGCGCAGCTGGTGCATCACCAGAGGGTTCTCCATGGCCCCAGGAGTCTTGGTCTCATTGGGGATGATGCAGCGCACAAAGTGAGGGTGAGTGGACCTCAAGTTGGTCATCAGCTTGTTCAGATTCTCCTGCAAGTTTTAAACACAAAAAATTTAATATAGTCTATATTTTCGTTTCATTCAACAACAAATGTATTAAAAAGATAATGTTATAAGTTTAAATGGGTGCCCAATTCATTGAATTAAATAGGTTATCAGATCTTATTGTGTCATGCCACAGGAAAGTATTCCACAGTAATGTTTATTAGCCAGAAGTTTTTTGTATTGCATAGTGTAGACTCCTCTTTCCTCTATGTACCTTTAAAGTGTACATAATTTGTGTCTGCTTTGTCCAGATCAGACTTATGACCCTTATTTGAGAATCAAAAACCATAAGTATCTTACCCTATGTAAGGCTGACACAGTTTGGAAGGATGAACCTTTCTTCTTGCCACCTTTGCCCTTTCCACCAGTATCTTGAGCCAAAGAAAAATCACTCTCAAATTTAGTCACCAGAAATCTAAACAGTAATTGAATTTCTATCAAGATATTAATCATGCTACTGTTGTTCCCTTACTGTAAGTTTTTATTACTTAACATAAATTTTTACTTGTGAGTGTCAGCATACCTGAATCAGCTCCTGCATACCCGGCAAAAAGCATCGATAAAAGTTTAAGGTTCGACTTCTGATACAGTCCTACAACAGTCTCATTCAGAGGGTCCTTGTTCTTCACCAGCCAGTTGTTGATGTTGTAATCAACAGTACCAGCATAGTGAACCAGGGAGAAATGGGCCTCTGGTTTTCCTTTGACAATTCTGGGCTTCTGGAAGTTGTTAGATTTCCCCAAGTGGTTGTCATAGAGCTTAGCTTTAAAGGTGGCATCACTGGCTTTGGGGAACATGCATTCCTCTTCAAGGATGGACATGATACCCATGGGCTGGTGGGAAAAAATATGAGTGGTTTGGAAAACATATTTTTATTTATTTTTGTTCATGTCCATTCATCTAATAGCCGGCTATCTCACCTTTTCAATGAGGTCAATACAGGCCTGCAAGTCCATACCAAAATCTATGAAAGTCCATTCAATGCCTTCTTTCTTGTACTCTTCCTGCTCCAGAACAAACATGTGGTGGTTGAAAAACTGTTGCAGTTTTTCATTGGTGAAGTTGATGCACAGCTGTTCAAAGGTGTTGAACTGTAATGAAATCGATAGTAAGCATTAACTCAGGTGAGAGAAGTTTAAACAAAAATGTTACTAATGTTCATGAGCTTTGGATTTTATTCCAAACTCACATCAAAGATCTCAAATCCAGCAATGTCCAGCACACCAATGAAGTATTGACGGGGCTGCTTGGTGTCCAGGGATTGGTTAATTCTCACCACCATCCACAGAAACATCTTCTCATACACTGACTTTGACAGTGCACCAATAGCATAGTACACCTTGGGAAGAAAATTATTGTTAGTATATTAAAACTGAACTTAAATTTTTTATTGAATCCAACTGTCCTCATAAGGTCCCCTTCACCTCTTTACCTGAGCAACATTTTGTCCCTTGGTGACCCATTCATTTCCTACTTTCACTCTTGGATGACAGAGACCTTTGATGAGGTCAGCGGAGTTCAGGCCCATCAGATATGCAACTTTGTCAGCATCTGAGAAGATGAAGATATGTATGTAGTAACATATATTGTACAAACATCTCTGCCCCTTCAACCTAACATCAGACATGTTCTCTCTGCAACTCTCTCTGCAACTGCAAAAATTACATTTCTAGGTTTCAGAACATTTAGCTGGAAACACGATCCTGTCTAGATAATATTTTCTATTAATATGATGAGGATATGTTTGGATGAATTTGGTAATTTCCAGATATTTTGATGCTAAACATATCAGTTGAAAGTTCACAGACAATATATTTTTTTTTCTTTTCCAAGATATCCAATTTAATAATATATTAGTCACTTGTAGTGACTACAGCATTTAAGAAATGTTTTCTAATTACAAATTAGACTCACAGCCCTTGCTTAGGGTTAGGAAAAGACTCTGTTCTGGTTTACTACAGAAAAAGTCCACAGTAGACACATTGTGTTTATTCAAATTTAACTAGAGCCACAGTCTTTCCCAAACCATGACCAAAAGGCTTTTCCAAACCACAGACAGGGCTGTGGATGCAAAGCCTGGTCTCTGGTGTGACAGTTTTGTGCATTGTACACTCACAATGTTGCTTCTTCATGTAATCTAGCCAGCAAATACATTTCCTACAAACCAAATATGCTGACAAAATGGATAAATAAAAAAGTAGTATATATACAATATAGATGTATATAAAGAGGAAGACATGTTTACTCTCAGTTTTTCTATCTTTCCCTGTGAGGCAGTACCCATATTTGTAAAATACTGTTTACAAACATCATACATCGTGAAAAGGTTTAAACATTCTCAAGGACATAAGCTGGTGTCAATATGCAGATATAGCCATAACTTTATTAAAAATATGGTTAATATGTATATTACCAAATTCATAAAATTTCATCCAGACAGTACAGGTTTATCCAGTAATTATGCAATATGATATGAACAATGCTCTCCTTTGACCTGATATATTTCTTTGTTCTTAGGAAAGGAAATCATCAAGTTTTTATGCAGCGTAGACAGCTCTGCATGGGTTATTGTTGTTGTTGTTGTTATCATATACATTAAATATAACAGCATAACAGCATCTCTTACCTTCTGTACCATCAGCCTCTGCCTGCTCTTCCCGCTGCTTCTGCTTAAACTTCATGTTACCATAGTGCATGATGGCACCGACCAACTTGTAAATACTGTTCTTCTCCTCTTGAGTGAAGCCCAGCACATCAAAGGCATCCTAAGTGAAATCAAAAAATGTAATTCTGGTATTGCCTTATTTTTTATTAGAGATTGAGGTTTGACTAAACATTTTTTGCTGTTGAATCAAAGGCTCAGCTCACATCAGTTGCCATCAGCTCTTCAGAGTCATTGATGGATGCTACTGTTGTCTCTCCTTGAGAGATGAAGGCGTAGTCATAGGGGTTGTTGGTGATAAGCAACATTTCTAAAAAGATAGAAAATATTTATTCATGATACAATGCATGCAGTTAGAGCAATAGATTGTATTACACTTATATTGCACACTTACCAAGTAGTTCAGGCTTTGCCTGAGACAAGATCTGGTAGAAGATGTGGTAGTCCCTCTCAGCTTTGAGCTGGTAGGTCACACGAGACTTTTCCAGAAGGTCTGTTAGAGGTATTATATACCTTTTGTTATTGTGTTCCAGTGTAAAACAATCTGCTGCAGGTAGTGGCATCATGTATCTAAGTACATTTACTCAAGTACTATACTTATGTACAAATATGAGGTACTGCTAATATTGTATTTTTTATTTCACTACATTTGTCTGACCACTGCAGTTACAAGTCACATTTCCAATAAAAATTTTCAATACACTTCCTGTCCAGTGAAAACCATGTGTCTCAAGACGTGTTGAGTTTGATTTTGTTTGTGATGGGCTATCGGATTAAGTGTTCATTTAAAACGTAGCTACTTCTCAAACTAAATCAACTATTTAACACCCCCCTCCCTCTTGGATTAGCTAGAAATGCTTTGTCTCAGAGTTGAAAATAGGCTCTTTTTCTAGGTTTATGACAAGCTGACTTTTTAGACATGCAAAACACAGACAGGAAGCATTTAATATTTTTAGAAGATAGATGTATAGATGGATTTTTTTTTTACTTACAAGTCTCAATGTCAGCAGAGGCCAGCTTTCCTCGGTTGTCAAAATGAATTCTGATGAATTTACCCTGAGAGGAAAAGTAGTGAATTTATATTTCAAATATGAAAAAATTAACTATGTAAATGAATGATCAAGTAGCGCCACTACAGACACTCACAAATCTAGAGGAGTTGTCATTCCTGATGGTCTTGGCATTACCAAAGGCCTCCAGAGCAGGGTTAGCCTGGATGATTTGATCCTCGAGGGTACCCTGATTTATGTCAAAGACATACCTTCAGGTTCATTGCCAAGTATTTAAATTTACAAAATCTGTTTTAGGTTTTATAAATTATCTTTAACTGATGTGTAATTGTGCTCTACAACCGATAACTCGTGATGTGAGGTAGTCATAGATATATCACTTGATACAGACCTTCTTCTCAGCAGCAGCGTCTTTCTTCCCAGAACTTGGGACAGCTGCAATGCTGGCAAAGTACTGAATGACACGTTTGGTGTTGACAGTCTTTCCAGCACCGGATTCTCCACTGAGTAGAAGAGACAGAAAGTTACAGGCCAAGATCTATGACCCCTAACTACTGAAGAGATTCTGTTGGCTGTGTGACTTACGTGATGAGGATTGACTGATTTTCTCTGTCTGTAAGCAAGAGAAATGTCCAAATTATCAGTTAAAAATGGCAAGGTGTCAAATTTGAACATTTAAATTAGATGAAGAAGAAAACAGAATTTTTACCTGCCAGCATGTATTGGTAGGCATTGTCAGAGATGGAGAAGATATGAGGAGGAGCTTCACTTCTCTTCTTTCCTCTGTAGGCAACAACCACTTCCTGGTTGTAGACTGGCAGCCACTTGTAGGGGTTGACAGTCACACAGAACAGCCCAGAGTAGGTCTGCCATAATAAGAGAAGGGTTGCAGATAATCAGAAGTTAACATAATGTGTTACTTAGTCATAAGGATTCCATTTATCGGCCGATGCTCTACCAGTGAAGTTGTGGTTTTGTGTTAAGGTTTTATTTTCTCACATAAATCATCCATGCAGCGTAGCGCTCTTTGAGGTTAAACAGCACAGCGGGCTCATGAAGGAAGGTGAACATGGCCATGTCTTCAATTTTATCAAACTTTGGTGGGTTCTGAGGGTTTACATCACACTCCTTCACTGTGACAGTCTGCAGGAAGAGATAACACATTTTCAAACAAAGTTCAAACTTGTATTATTATACTTTTAAACTGAATTGATATGATGTAAATACCTTTCCAAATTCAGTTTCAGCAGTGACTTTGTCACCATCACGACTAGTGATGGAAGCTTTGACGTACTCAACCTCAGGGTCAGGAACAAAGCACTCCTTCTTCATGTCAAATGGACGAGTCTGGGCCTCCAGACGCTCCTTGTCTGACTTCCTGAGAAAAGGGGCAGCAGCCCCAAACTCTGCCATTGCAGCATCCCCCATTTTACAGCCTTTAGGAATAAAACATCTGTTACAGTCTGTGATTTTCTTTGAACATCCATGTATGACCCACTTATCATTCACATAACAGCCAAGAAAAACACAATAAAAGATTTGATAAAAAAGACGTAATGAACCTATAAGAAGTAGAAACACACTGTGTATATCCCCATACATTTTTTTTTAAATCAGTCTTGTTAGAATGTTATTTAAAACTCTTTATATTTTACCTTTTACTCTTTTTTTCTTTTAATACAATTACAGAAATATGTAAGCCTAAATGGATATGTGTCTAATATTTTATAAAGATATGTAGGGGTCCTTTACATGAAAGAGAATTGGGTGTCCAAGGCCTTTTGATATGCAGTAACAACCATACCAAAATGGCTGAATCAGAAAAGGAATTCATTTGATGATATGCATACATCCAACAGAAAAGCAAGATGCTTTTAACAAAATCTCTTTTTTTAAATGTTTTTGTATTCCATAATCAAAATTTTCTGCAATTTCACATAAATGTAGCTGTGAATTTTATCTGAGTCATTTCACTCTACAGGAAATTGGTATTTGTCCTATTTTTATGAAGTTGACAAACACAAACCAAATGTCCTTTTGCTTATTTATTTGATTAAGATTAAATCGAATATAACAAGTAAAGTTACGGTAATGGAATGAATCTTCTCACCAAATGTATCCCTAAGCCTGTATGAAATGTAAATGGCAGGAAAAACTGTCTATATTTGGTTGAGAATAATTTTAACATCTGAAACAAACACTAAACAAATTATCAGTCAATTACAATGTAGCAGTTCCTTACCAGTTGTTTTTTCTCTTACCTTTGACCGTCAACCTTTGTCAAGTGAAATGATGGATCCAGTGGCTGACACCAGGCTGCCTCTCCATTAATAAAGGTTGTTAGTGAACCAAATATGGGGATGAATTTTAGAGAAATGGCATCCAGGTTGCCTATTACAAAAAGCATTCTCCCAATTGGGTAGAGCCCTGTGCTGCTATTTGTTGCTCTCACCTTGTGAACAAGGCCAGACTGGACTATGGAAAAGGAGGGGGTTGGGGGGGGGCAGGGACAGGCTATAGTCTGTTAAGTAGTTCTCATTTGTCCCAGTAAGTTATATAAAGTAATTTTGGAATTATAATGATCTCTGTGACTTATAATACTGTAATAATCAAATAAGATAACTTCTGACTTCTAATTATGTTGATTAGACTACATAAAACAACAAAAAGAAACTTTTAAGGGCATATTTTCCCACCATACAATACTGCAATTGATTATTAATCTGTATCAACACTTGATCAACACATGATGGGACCTACTATACTGTATGCTCTATTATAGTGCTAATTAGAAAAGTCGTTTTAATCTCCTGTAGCACTGATGTATCAGAATACTCTTATTCTGAATACTTATTCAAATTAACTGTGCTTTATGTTGATGCATGTCTTATTTATGAAAATCATGTTTTTTTATCATAGACTGCATTACGCTCTTACTAAATAAAATAAGCAAGCAGGCAAGTGGGATTTATGAGACATCAAACATACCCGAGCTCTATACTTCAACAATAGTCAGTCAAGTGATAGGGTGTGAAATACATTTCAAGAGGGAGAATAAAGAGTTGCAGCTGTTGTCTGCGGCAAGGCAAGACAAGGCCAAGGTCACAGCTGTGAGATCTCTTTATTATCACTCATCACTGTTAACAGTTACATCTATACCCTTAGTCTAAAACTGGTCACTTGGCATTGTGTCATTTTCCTTACCAACAATAGAAATGATCAGTCTATACAATCTACTTCGTTACATGGAAAAATAAATGTCTTGACACAGCGAGCTGGAAACTTACGGATAAGCGATAACGGGGCAATTTTCTCAATGTGAGTATTGAATAGGTTAAAAGATTCTCTCTGATTTCGGGAGCAAAGGTCCATACATTTGATACCCACAAAAAATTAGCATTGACATAGTTAAAATAGATAAAAACCATGGACTGTTGGAACTGTCCTAGGATGCCATTTGGGATGCCATCTCCAAGACTCACAGCACCTGTAGTTCATACACTGACCTAGGCAGTTGGATGTGAAGAGGGAGCAGTCTTTTGTAGAAAGTAGCCCATATTTTGGTTTTGGCCTTTGTATGAAGTTACCGATAACTTGCAGATAGTGCATAAGATAACGAAATTAAGGTAGAAAAATTCAGAAGTAAAAAGGCTGGGGTGAGGCTAAACCTATCCTGAACAGCATAAAAACCATTCACTAAAGAGTAAAACTGCTAAATGATAACATAGTCAAGAGGTCATTTATTCAAATTGGTATTATATTAGTTATTGAGAATTATATAATAAGTTAATAGCTTTGATATATCAAGTTAGTATAACTGCAGAGGTGGATGTATAGCTGGAACAAATATACATGTATATGTATATTAGTTTAAGCAGCAGTTAAAATTACACTTACTTCATAATGAATTCACTTTGTGTCATTCATATTATCATAAATTGAAATGTCATACCTTGTATTTATACCATAAAATGTGCTATGCTATTGGAGAAAGAATTTACCTGGCCTTTAATTAAGATATAGCTATGTATATAGAAAGATAATGTATAGATGTAGTCCAGCATTATCATCACTGAAATCATTATGACTTCATACTGAACATTAGGAGAAACAAAATTCAACAACTGCCATATAGAACAGGGACTGCTCCTGACAAATTGAGTATTGAAATTATCAGGGTCTTTTCGGGAAGTCATATTTATCAGGATAACAGGATGTAAAAAGTACTCTACGATTTCGTTTGTAAGAAAGTAAGTAACTCAAATGAAAATAATACTTTAATTAGTTCAGCATATATTAACCAGTAAATCTAAGAATTACCACCATACCACCACTAAGCAATCATTAAGATAAGAATGACAAATCTTAGATGTACGCATTCTAGGTTAAGGCGATAATGTTATTCTTTCTTTTCTTAGTATTTGCAGTATCAATTATCATAAAAGTATATTTTTATAATAAAAAAGTTGCTGAATTTAATTACACTTAAAGAGATTTTAAAAATGATATGATTAAAAAAAATACAATGTATAGTTCAACAGTGTTTTCCCTGGAAATTGTATTTTTAAAACCAAAGTTTGAGATTTCAAACTTTGTTTTTTTAATTTTTTTTCTCTCTGCTTGAGTCTTCCAAAACAAAGATGAATTCCTACAGTATCTTTTTTAGAAAAGTAAAAACCTACATACAAAACATGTGTTTGTGCACTAAACATATTCATATTGTTCGGGAACTAGACTCCAGACTTCTACCAGAAAACTGCCTGCTGCAGGTGCCCTTGGCCAACTTCTGTTGACAAGGCATTGTTTTCTTCTCTTTATCCTTGAGGACAAAGATAACTTGTGAAATTCCTGCTGGGTGCCTTTGGGGCTTGCTGGTTCAAAGGACAGCTTGGGGACAGCTTGTGAAAAGGGTGGTCAGGACAGGTTTTTGTTTTTATGACTAGCAGTAGCAGGTGATAAGCCCATGAGAAACCAGTGATGTATTATATGTACTATATATAGGGTAATGTTGGATACTATATCATGAATATGCTAAATGACTCTGTATCGAAACCAATACAAATTGTAATAACATAATAATTGTCATACTATGAAGGACAATGAATCAACCTCAAACTTCCATTGATAATGAAGGCTGGGAGCTCTCTAAAACTTTCTTGGCCTGACATTGAATTTAACCTCAGGTACAGTGAAATTGTCTGGTACAAATGAAATCTTACAAAGCCTGTTGGCCAGTAATGCAACCAGGACCTCAGCTGTCTTCTACTTTCTGTCAAATAGCATCCCACCAGGCCTTGTCCCTGTTTGCCTCCATACTAGAATTCTCATCTCCTTTACTTATCCTTCAGTCTATTCCAGGCTCTAGCAGAGCACTCGGTTGTGCATTAAAGGTCTCATTCCCAGCTGTCTACAGGCCTTGAGTCTTTGACTTTTATGATCACATGAACGCATAAGGGAAGGTGTGAGGCACCTTGCCTCACTTAAGTTTGAAACTAGAGCCAGCAAAGCTATTGTTAGTATTTGTTCTTCATTGTTGTGAAAGGTCACTTCCAAGGGGGCTTTGACTTCTGGTGGAGGCTTACAGGAGTTGATTAGTCTCTTCCATTGTCTTCCTTCCACTCAGTCAGACTATGGACCTCTTTGCGGACCGCTTGTCTCCTGATGAGCCCATGAGCAGGACATGGCAAAATAATAGAAAGGTACTGTTCAGAGCTTTTATTATCTACTTTTTGGATGCAACACTACTAATCCTTTGGAAAGCAATTAATTTTAATAGAGATTTAATTATCCCATAATATACTCTTATTATCAATGTCTTGTTTTGATTGATGAAGTGAAGTTGATTGAATTTATGTGGTCTCTCTTGGTCGACTCTACCACTAAATGCACCGAGTCCAGATTGTCTCAGACATCTCTGCCCCTGTTCTGTGTTCTAAATGACCCTCCCTCATCTGGATTTGAAAAGAGTGTGCTTGTTACTACAGAAAGAATGGCCTCAAATACTGATATGAAGGTTAGCGGTTTCAACTTCCATGCTTTGATCTTAAGACATTCATTTTAAACAGCAGTCTTATCAGAGTAGTGGAAAATCATATGAGTTACATTTAAGTAAAAAGAAGCCAGGTTCTGTGTCAAGAATTAGTGTTAAATATACATTTTAAATTGTTTGATGGCTATTTTTCAATTGCAGCTACCTTGCATAATAGTAATATAAAAGGGGTAATTGGTGAGGGGTTTTTTTTTATTATGTTGAAGCTCCATCATAAGTAGTAGGTCCTTTTAGCTGTGGTATTTGTGGAAAAACTTCTGACTTCTCACCCATCAAACCATGTGTCTGCTAATGTATGCATTCATATTGCTGTTGCTGACTGCCCAGATCTTTTTCAGACATCTTAAACATTTCACCCTTGCTAAAGAACTACTGCAATTCAAAATGCAGTGTGCTGGACTAGAAACTGGAAATTAGCCTAGAAATACCAGAAATAACTAAATTCTGTCTAAATGCTGTTACAGTTCTTGGTTGGTGGGCTTGCATTTGTGCTAGTAAGAAGACTTTTTTGTACTTTAACTTTTAGTAATCCTCTTCAGCATAGCATTAAGGTAGCAACATTTTGCAGTCTATCCTCCTTACCAAATTTTCATTTGCAAGACTTCTTAATTCTCTTTCAATGTCTTTTCATGTTTCTGAAATCACTCCAAAATTCTTTCAATTCACCATATTTTTTTGAGAAACACTGTTTTTGTTTATTTTGAAGTGGTATGTTGTAAGAAAAATAAGTTTTAACAATCTGTTTCCAGAGAAAAGGTAAAACCATAAACACCTTACTAATTTTTTACCTTCTATGTAGAATTTTCAGGATTAAAGCTGCATGATAGGTGTTATCAGTAGGTAAGAAATACTTGTACCAACTGCCTTCTTAACCAAAGTGAAATAGGATGTATGAGCGCCCTCTGCTGATCATTTCACTGAATGACATCTAAATGACATTAAAAAAAAAGTGAATGGAATCTTTTATCAGATCCACCTGGCTGGGTTCATTTATGTTCATCCCTAAGAGACAGTTTGCAGCCACAAAGCATTGTGTTGCATGTAGGAAGCTGAAGACTCATAGAAATAAAAGCCTGAGGGAATATGGTATAAAACTGTCTTCCGGTGAAATCAAGTAGACAATTTAAAAGCAACAGCAGTCGACTAAGAAAACAATCTGCAACAAACACATTAAAGTGCTTTCCTGTTATTTTTTGGTGAACAGAGACCAAACCTGACTTATTTGAAAATAAATAAGAATTAATAAATAAATTAATTGAATATATACAAGTTGACCCTCTTTTACAGTTGTACTAACCAGGATTAATTTCCTTCAGCAAAATTTATTTTCTGACTTTTTTTGTCTTTCAATAGGATAAGTAAGAAACATAATTATAACTACTGAATTGTGTGGGTCTTAGTAAATTCACTAAGGTGATGAGAAGATGATAGATTCTGACTGAATTCTGCTGAAGGAACATAAATTTCTTAAAATATAATTCTTCAATATCAGAACAAGATACATTTCAAAAGACAATACATGATTCTATCATTGTCCATTTTTTTTATTGTTTCATATCATACTAGTGTAATTATTTATTTTTTAGTTCCTATAAATATGAACAACTATAGTCTTCGTCAATGAAAAGTCAAGAAACTTTCAGATGTAAATTGAATTTATTCCACTCAACAAAAAGGAACATGCTTTAGGGAGACAGCATCACACAAATAGATCCTCAGAAATGGTCATTTTTGAGGGAGCTTCACTCTTCATCAAGTCCTTTCTGAAAACAAAAAAAAACAAAAACAAGATCAATATTGGGCTGTGTTTTAAAACTTTATCATTAGTACAATTCAACACTTGTGTCATCTGTTATAACACAATGAATATAGAGGTTATCCTCTTTGGCCTTCAAAGGGGTGTTCCTAAATGTAGTATCAATACTCTTCCACTGACCTGTCAGGACCACTGACAAGTCAATGAAAGCCTATCACCTCATTCTTCTACACAACAGGGTGATTGTTATAGTTAAGGAGCATTTCTTTCTGTGATGTCTTTCTATTATTCTTTCTATGATGTCTTTGTCATGTTGTCATGTTCGTCATGTTTTGTCATGTTTGTGATGGAAACTCGATAGTGATGTTAAACAAAAAAATAAGTTGGACCGAGTAGTGACACTGGAATTTTTCCAGTGATCTGGTGACATGGCTGCTGTGAAGGATTGAAAAAGCAAGCTTAACACGTTGTTAAATGTTTGTACAGTAGGTGTATACCAACCTTTGAGCCCACATCACGACTCTTGGCACGTAGTTTGTTGACCTGAGACTCAGCAATGTCGGCTCTCTCTTCAGCTTCGTCCAGCTCATGTTGGATCTTACGGAACTTGGTCAGATTACTGTTGGCCTGTTCCTCCTATAGGACAGAAAACATCATATATGTTATTAAGTTAGATAGTACATAGTTTCAATGGCCAAATGTAAGTTTGGCATTTTAAAATCTATAGTACTTACAGCCTCCTCTGCAGCTCTCTTGTAGGATTTGACCTTCAGCTGTAGCTTGTCAACCAGATCTTGCAGACGTGCAAGATTTTTACGGTCTTCTTCAGTCTAAATAGTACAAATATATACATGTGTGTAAATACAGAGACACACACATACACATGCATACATACATATATATACATATATATATATATATATATATATATATATATATATATATATATATATATATAATATTGATAATATAATTTTGATAGTTACCTGATAAGTAAGCTCCTTTATACGTCTTTCATACTTTCTTACTCCCTTTACAGCATCACTGGCCTTTTTCTGTTCATTTTCCACCTCATTTTCAAGCTCCCGGACCTGCAGGATGTAGAATGCAATCACAGCAAAAGTCAGCCAGCACTCCAATTTATTACATAGATCAGATATTTATTTTACATAATTTAAGTGATGCCAGATGCCAAGGAGGCAACATATACTCACCCTGGCCTCGAGCTTCTGCACCTGCTTCTTGCCTCCCTTCATGGCAATCTGTTCAGCTTCATCCAGACGGTGCTGCAAGTCTTTGATGGTCTGCTCCATGTTCTTCTTCATACGCTCCAGGTGAGCGCTGGTGTCCTGCTCCTTCTTCAGCTCCTCTGCCATCATGGCAGCATCAGTAATGGCCTTCTTGGCCTTATCCTCTGCATTTCTGCACTCCTGCACTGCTTCCTCCACTTCAGTTTGAAGCTGGGATGTATCAGCTTCCAGTTTCTTCTTCTGGTTTATCAGGCTGGTGTTCTAGTTTTACATAATAGTGCAAAAATATCAGTGTGAAAATATCAAACAAACATTCTGAAAAATATACATAGACAATTACTGTGTTTTACCTGAGAATGCAGTAGCTGCACCCTCTCACTAACATCCAGCAGCTCTTGCTCAGCAAGTTTGCGACTTCTCTCAGTTTGCTCCAGAGCAGCCCTCAGCTCCTCCACTTCAGCCTGAAGCAGGTTGTTGCGTCTCTCAACAATTGCAATGTTTTCCTTCATATCATCATTGGCTCGCAGAGAGTCATCAAGCTGGAGTTGAGCATCCTAGAAAAGCGTTGAATGTATAATGAAGCAATTTATATCAAGTGAAAACATTCAAGGTGTTCAAGGTTTTCTTTTTTCTTGAATTATAAAATGTATACCTTCAGATGTGTATGAACAGCCTTTAGTTGTTTCTGGGACTCAGCTGCCTGCCTATTGGCATGGCTAAGCTGGATCTCCATCTCATTCAGGTCTCCCTCCATCTTCTTCTTCAAACGGAGGGCCTCATTCCTGCTACGAGTCTCGGCCTCAAGAGAGCTCTGCAGGGTATCCACAATTCGCTGTTGGTTTCTCTTTGCCTGTTCCATCTCTTCATCCTTCTCGGTCAGCTTGCGCTCAATGTCAGCCTTCACCTGATTGAACTCTAGCTGCATTCTCATAATCTTACCCTCCTCGTGCTCCAGTGAGGCCTACGAGGACAAACAGGATTATGCGTTTCATTTAAGGATTTTTCTTGTTGCAGACACATAAATTGCTTAAGGTTCTTCATCCAAATATTTAACAAACCTCCGCTTCCTCCAGAGCTGTTTGTATCTCTGACTTCTCTTGTTCCAACTGTTTTCGAATCTTCTCAAGCTCATGAATACTCTTTCCACTCTCACCAATTTGTTCAGTGAGGTCAGATATTTCCTCTGAGAAACACAAAGTAACGCTATCATTTGCTTAGACAGTAGAAAATTACTGCAATAAAGGTGTAAGCTGGTGTTACCCTTACCCTGCAGATTCTTATTCTCTCTCTTCAAGGTCTCCAGATGTTCAAGAGATTCTTCATAGGAGTTTTTCAGTTTGAAGAGCTCAGTGCTCAGAGACCTGGCTTCCTTCTGAGAGCTCTCCAGCTCTGTTTGAGACTCCTCGTACTTCTGTTTCCATTCCGCCAAAATCTGAGAGACAGTTCACATTTTAGAAGAAAGATGCTAAGTATGGATGGTTACAGGTGATTATAAGCAAAAGACAAATTGCTGTATGTATTTTAAATTCTACCTTATCAAAGTTTCTTTGCTTCTTGTCCAGAGCAGCAGCAGCAGCATTAGACCTCTCCACATCCACCATGAGATCTTCAATCTCATTCTGTAGCCTGTGTTTGGTCTTCTCCAGAGAGGAACATTTAGCATTCACTGCTTCAACGGCCTCTTCAGCATCCTGCAGACGCTGAGCCAGCTTCTTTCTGGATTACAGTAGAATTTATTCAGGGTTATTTTCTATTAAACTTTGCCCAAATTTTCAATTGAAAATATGTTTTACTCACTTGGCCTCTTCCAGTTCCTCGGTTCTCTGGATGGCATCAGTTTCGTACTTAGTTCTCCACTGAGCCACCTCGGAGTTGGCCTTGGACATGCTGCGCTGCAGTTCGGCCTTGGCCTCCTGCTCCTCCTCATACTGCTCCCTGAGCAGGTCGCAGTCATGACGAGAAGACTGCACTGCATGGGCTAATGCATTCTTGGCCTGAAATAAAATCACATATTAATGCTTATCATGTACCAACATTTAGTCCATACTAAATGAGGACTCATTACTATTTTCTTGCTACCTTGACTTCTTCCTCCAGTTGTCTTTTAAGGTCTTCAATTTGCTGAGTGTAGGACTGTTTTCCTCTGGTGAGTTGAGACACCAGGGAATCTTTTTCCTCAAACTGTCTTGTAAGTTCCCCTAATTTTGGTTCAAGAATAAAACTTAGTAATTCATTATTTTCCCAAAAACCACACCATTCAAATCAAATGCATACCATTCTCAGTTTGAAGCTTTGCTTTCTGCATGGTTAAGTCATTGATGGTACGCTGTCCCTCTTCTGTCTTTGCTCTGTATTCATTCATCTGGTCTTCCAGGGACCTGGACATTTTCTCCAAATTATTCTGAAAACAAAAAGCATTAAAAATGGCACAAAAACTACTTGAAAGTGATTAAAACTGTAATGTTCTTAAAAAGACCATTTTAAGCGAAAATTAGTAGAAGAGTTCAGTATGAAGGCTTTAACAATGGCACAAAAACTACTTCTAAGGAATGAAAGTGTGTTTGACAAACAAAGTCAAATTATAATCTACCTGTGAGAAGAAAAATATGTAACACAAAAGTATTTTACCTTAGCCTTCACAATTTGCTCCATATTGGAGACCACATCATCAAGTTCCAGTCTGAGCTCACTCTTCTCCTTCTCCAGTTTCTGCTTGACTCTTTGCAGGTTGTCAATCTGCTCCCCCAGGTCAGCAACGCTGTCAGCTTGCTTCTTCCTGAGTGTGGCAGCAGTAGCTTCATGCTGCAGAGTGGCCTCTTCAAGGTCTCTGCGGAGTTTCTGCAATTCAGCCTCCCTCTTCTTGTTCATCTCAATCTGGGCAGTTGTTGCTCCACCAGCCTCTTCCAGCCTCTCACTGATCTCCTCCAGCTCTCTGGACAAGTCTGCTCTCTGTTTCTCTACCTTTGCTCGGGCAGCTCGCTCTGCCTCAAGCTCTTCCTCCAACTCTTCAATGCGAGCCTAGACCAAAATCAAAGTATTGCTTGAAATTGTAATCTTAAAATATTACATTGACGCAGTAAGCTTACATAGCTTACTCTTTAAAAGTTTACCTGCAACTCCTTCAGTTTTTTCTGGAGCTGGGCACTCATTGCCTGTTCATCCTCTATTTTACCATTGAGTTGGCTGATTTCAAAATCTTTCCTGTAGATGAAAGGAAAAAAAAAGTAAGTCATACCAGCGGACACATCGGTTAAAGTATTGTGTTTTTAAAAGTGCACATGTCATATTACTTTTTCAGCCTCTCTTCAAGTTGCTGCTTGTCATTTTCCAGGTCCATGATACTCTCTTGAGCTAACTTGAGGTCTCCCTCAAGCTTCCGCTTTGCTCTTTCAAGATCCATCCGTATCTTCTTCTCTTGCTCTAAGGACCCTTCAAGCTGTGGCAGGTAATAAATAACTTTCTCAGTTGTTATTTAGTGTTTGTTATGTACAAGATTTACCTATTTGTGTAGGTTCTTACATCATCCACTTGCTGCTCCAGCTTGGCCTTGGCCTTGGTCAGAGTGTTGACTTTGTCTTCTTCACTCTGCAGGTCATCTAGTACTTGCTGATGAGCTTCCTGTAGGGCTTTCTTTTCCTTGGTCAACTTGGCAATGATTTCATCAAGAGATGCCATCTCCTCAACCAAGTTCTTCACCTGTTTCAAGTATAGTTTAAAGTTTAGTCAAAATCCTATACCAATGATTGCTCCTGCGTGCCAGTTTAAATCCCATAATGGTAATAACTTTGACGGAAATTTTTTGATCAAGAGCAATCCGAGCAACCATAGTAATACTGTCTGTAAAGAAAGTTTATAGTACCTTGTTTTCAGTGGCATGCTTCTCTTTTTCCACTTTAGCCAAAGTTAATTCTAAGTCATCAATGTCTTTCTTTAACTCAGAACACTCATCCTCCAGCTTTCTCTTCTTAGCAGTCAGTTCAGCGTTCATCTCCTCCTCATCCTCCAGCCTTTCTGTCAGCTCTTTGAGTTTGGCCTCCAACTGAATCTTGCTCTTGATGAGCCCCTCACATCTCTCTTCAGCATCACAGAGATTATCTTGCTCCTATTATTAAAAAAAAAAGACTTACAGTGCAAGTATGCAAGTAGACTTGGTTTGATGTTGATATTAATTGTATGCTATAAGAAACAATGTGAAGACATACAGCTTGAACTTGGAGTTGCAGGTCATTCTTCTCTTGGAGAAGAGTGACCGTTTTCTCCTCTAGCTCCTTCCTACGAGCTTCAGACTTTGCATAAGCCTCTTTCAGCTTCAGGAATTCTTCCTTCATGTTGGCCATCTCCTTCTCAGCCTCAGCAGATCTCAATAGAGGTTTGATCTTGAAGAACAATTTCATCCAGGGCCAATTCTTGACCCCCATGAAGGCACGGATGTTCCACTGGATCACAAGCAGTGCATCTCTGTGAACATTGATTAAAAAGCTATGCTCAAAATACCCCCCTTGTTTATTTTTTCACTTACAAATCATTGACCTTTTTCATCATTAATGACAGCTGTAGAATGCAGATAGTTATTTTAGCACCATTAAAATTTGACACATTGCATTGTGGAATAATTGACAGAAAGTAGTTAACATGCTTTGGACAAAATTGTAATTGCATTGTATAGTGGCTACATTCAAACAACTCAGAATTGTGGGAAACAAACTAAACTTCTGAAAGGAAATATAGTGTACTTAATAGTAAATAGGGAGTCAGTGGGTACACAGCAATATTGAAATGTAGAACAAGACAAGTAATTATTTTCTGGACAAAAATTTTGTAATAAAGAGTTTTTTTTCTGGATGTAATGTACTTATACTGATATGCAAGTGAATCTATATTGTCTTATAGTCCTCAATGTGCAAGGTCATCTTTAATCTTTGAATGCAGCTGGAAACATTCTAGGAATAATGAATGGCTTTAAAAAGCTAAGTTAATTTAATTTGTGCCTATTTATGTATCTTATAAGGCATCTCTTCTGTGCTCCCAAGTAAAATACAATAACTTGCCAAAATATAGTGAGATTTTGATGAAAAAAGACAATCAAATGTTATTTTGAATGAACTGTCGTTTTCATTTCCCCTCTTTATGCCTATGACCTTAATGGGATATTCAGTATACTTCAGTTAATTTAAGGGTGCATGTACCTGCGTTCGACAATCTTCTGGAATTCAATTCTTGCCAGAACACCACGGGATCTTGCCTGGATCCTGGTGATGATTAGAGCTAAACGGTCATCTCGCATCTCCTCTAGTAGACCAAGCAGTCCAGCTTTGAAAAACACCTGTTTTTAGCAAAAAGATGAGATCCGTAGTAGCAAGAACAATATGCCTACATTGAGGGCAGATGGGTGTGTGTGTGTGTGTGTGTGTGTGTGTGTGTGTGTGTGTGTTTGTGTGTGTGTGTGTGTGTCGGTGTATGTGTTTGTGTGTGTGTGTTTTGAAAATTAATGAAAGCAAGGGTATCTGAACTAAGGAATATCCAACATGTGCCTGTTAGAGAATGGCAGTCAACAGAAAACATAGTGATATATCACATGGAGGAAAAAATGTATATGCCAGAATTTATTTTACCAGCACTTACCTTAGTGTGCCCCAGTTTGTACTGGTTATGATCTATATCCAAGGAACCCAAAAGCTTCTCTGAAGCTTTCTTGTTATCGATGAACTGTCCCTCAGGGATAGAACTTGGGTTCAAAATACGGTATCTTTGTAAAGTAGAAAAAAGATCATTTCATTTTCTTATATATAAAATATAAAAAATAACTGCATCACTAAAAATATAGTAGAATGTATCATGGAGTGACAAAATTAAAAGAAACACCTGAATAGATAAGTGGAAAAACATAAGAATTGCATACAGAGCATAAGAGGTCAATGAATGGGTTGTTGAATATGAAAAACCCTTGAATCATGTGCTATGGCCTTCACAGTCACCAGATCTCAACTCAGTTGAACACCTATAAGAGACTTATGGTTTAAGGGGGTCTATGGCATGTCACCTAGAAGCTGTTCTGGCTGCTCATGATTGCCCAACTTCTGACTAAGAGTCTTGGGGCACTATTTTCCTCGGGTGCAATGCAAACCCTCGGGCCAACTGAGTATGTGGTTTTACTTTGCAGAGGTACACACTCACAGACCTCTCCAGAATCAAAAAACATGTTTCAATCATGTTAAGTATGTCCTGTTTTCATTTCCTGCATTTCATCTATTCACTGAGGATTGATATATGCATCACAATACATCTTTCAAGTTAAACACAAGTGTAATCTTGTGAGTTTGGCATAAATGTAAATACTGCTGTTGTACGCAATGAGTGAGCAGCCTGCAAAAGCTTTTGAAATTTGTGTGTAGTCTATCCATTTTTGTTAAGTCCAAACTCTGGGTCAAAATATTTAATGTGATGTGAAAAGTATTTCAGTTTTTCCATTTCTGATCATATAATTATAAACATTTGCTGTTGTGGCTTATAATCATAGAAGCATATCCATACAATACAAAGCACCACAGAATGACCCATCCTAAATTCCGCCAACCAGTAGGGATCAGGAATGTCACAGACTAAATGACCGAGTGCTAGAGTCATGGTGTAGTGGTCGTTGCTCTTTCAAAACCAGTTTGGTGCAAATAGTTTCTGTTGTGTCCTCAGGGGGCATTTACAAGCCATATTACAAACTTAGCACTTTTATTGCTAGATTTACCAGCTTTTCAGACCCTTTTAGCAAATTTTCTTGACAAAAGTACCTAGTCTTGTCTCTAGACCTAGTCTTGTTTCCTTTTAATTTGTCATCTACCTGTACCCTGATCAGCTACAACATTTGAATCAGTTACTGGTTTTGGCTGATTAGCATATATCTGACAGACACCTCTGTTTGAAATCTCCGTAGAGGATCCTGTTGGGGAAGCCCTTCCTGCAGATCCTGATGCCTTCCAGCACACCGTTACAGCGCAGCTGGTGCATCACCAGCGGGTTCTCCATGGCCCCAGGAGTCTTGGTCTCATTGGGGATGATGCAGCGCACAAAGTGAGGGTGAGTTGACCTCAAGTTGGTCATCAGCTTGTTCAGGTTCTCCTGTGAGTGCAGGAGAAGACAAAATTGATGACCAGAATTAGAATAACACAATATCATGTAATTAAGGACCCTTTAAAGAATCTTAAGAGTCTGAGAAGAGCCTTTCAATAAGCAAATATATCACTGATATAAAATAATTATATAAAAACGAGTATACATTGTATCGATCTTACCCTATGTAAGGCTGATACAGTTTGGAAGGATGAACCTTTCTTCTTGCCACCTTTGCCCTTCCCACCAGACTCTTGAACTAAATAAAAGAAAAATGTAGGCTGTTGAAGATATTTATAGATTGTTTTAAAATAGTAGAGGCAACATAGAGTAGTAAGACAGTGGTATAGAGCCGTAGTAGTAATAAATAAAGGGGGGGCACATGTGCAATTTTGAATTTATATGCAAAGCTTCTTCATTCTACAGCACATGATACATTGATGATCATTTTTTTAGTGAGATGTTAGTTTCTTGTAAAATACAAACCTGAATCAGCTCCAGCATAATTTGCAAAGAGGGAAGCGAGCAGCTTGAGATTAGACTTCTGATACAGTCCTACAACAGTCTCATTCAGAGGGTCCTTGTTCTTCACCAGCCAGTTGTTGATATTATAATCTACAATTCCAGCGTAGTGAACCAGGGAGAAATGGGCCTCTGGTTTCCCTTTGACAATTCTGGGCTTCTGGAAGTTGTTAGATTTCCCCAAGTGGTTGTCATAGAGCTTAGCTTTGAAGGTGGCATCACTGGCTTTGGGGAACATGCATTCCTCTTCAAGGATGGACATGATACCCATGGGCTAGTGGGAAAAAATATGAGTGGTTTGGAAAACATATTTTTATTTATTTTTATTCATGTCCATTCATCTAATAGCCGGCTATCTCACCTTTTCAATGAGGTCAATACAGGCCTGCAGGTCCATACCAAAATCTATGAAAGTCCATTCAATGCCTTCTTTCTTGTACTCTTCCTGCTCCAGAACAAACATGTGGTGGTTGAAAAACTGTTGCAGTTTTTCATTGGTGAAGTTGATGCACAGCTGTTCAAAGGTGTTGAACTGTAATGAAATCGATAGTAAGCATTAACTCAGGTGAGAGAAGTTTAAACAAAAATGTTACTAATGTTCATGAGCTTTGGATTTTATTCCAAACTCACATCAAAGATCTCAAATCCAGCAATGTCCAGCACACCAATGAAGTATTGACGGGGCTGCTTGGTGTCCAGGGATTGGTTAATTCTCACCACCATCCACAGAAACATCTTCTCATACACTGACTTTGACAGTGCACCAATAGCATAGTACACCTAACAAGGAAATACATTTAAAAAAAAAAACAACACTATTTTAAACCTTTCTTGATTTTATTTTGGAATCGAACTAAAAATTCATATTGTCTCACCTGAGCAACAGTTTGTCCCTTGGTGACCCATTCATTTCCTACTTTCACTCTTGGATGACAGAGACCTTTGATGAGGTCAGCGGAGTTCAGGCCCATCAGATATGCAACTTTGTCAGCATCTGAAGAAAGAAAGGAATATTTTAGAAACTCTTGAGTTGGTGCTGAGCTAATCTGACAAAGAGAGTCTCTCTCACCTTCTGTACCATCAGCCTCGGCCTGTTCTTCTCGCTGCTTCTGTTTGAACTTCATGTTGCCATGGTGCATGATGGCACCAGTTAGCTTGTAAATACTGTTCTTTTCTTCTTGAGTGAAGCCCAGCACATCAAATGCTTCCTGATTAAGATATAATACATCCAAAATGCATTTCTGGTATTGTAAAAGTTTATATATATATATATATTTGACTGAGATTAGAGGACTCAACTCACATCAGTTGCCATCAGCTCTTCAGAATCATTGATGGATGCTACTGTCGTCTCTCCTTGAGAGATGAAGGCGTAGTCATAGGGGTTGTTGGTGATAAGCAACATTTCTGAGGAAGAATTAAGAAAATGTTATAAAATATCTTAACAAATTGAAATACATTAATTGTTCATGATGTTAACGGCTCTTGAGATTTACAGCTCGGATACATACCTAATAGTTCAGGTTTTGCCTGAGACAAGATCTGGTAGAAGATGTGGTAGTCTCTCTCAGCTTTGAGCTGGAAGGTCACACGAGACTTTTCCAGAAGGTCTGTTAGAAAAATCAGATATTGTTGTAACCTGGAAAGGTGATATGTGAGTCTACCTTTGGTATGTAAATTATTTTACTTACAAGTTTCAATATCAGCAGAGGCCAGCTTTCCTCGATTGTCAAAATGAATGCGGATAAATTTTCCCTAAGAGACAGAGACCCAATTATTTTAGTGTAGCTGATACATTTAAGTCTACAGATTACTATTTCCAGTCACACAGACACTCACAAATCTAGAGGAGTTGTCATTCCTGATGGTCTTGGCATTACCAAAGGCCTCCAGAGCAGGGTTAGCCTGGATGATTTGATCCTCCAGGGTACCCTGATTTATGTCAAAGACATACCTTCAGGTTCATTAGCAAGTATTTAAATTTACAAAATCTGTTTTAGGTTTTATAAATTATCTTTATCTGATGTGTAATTGTGCTCTACAACCAATATCTCGTGATGTGAGGTAGTCATAGATATATCACTTGATACAGACCTTCTTCTCAGCAGCAGCGTCTTTCTTCCCAGAACTTGGGACAGCTGCAATGCTGGCAAAGTACTGAATGACACGTTTGGTGTTGACAGTCTTTCCAGCACCGGATTCTCCACTGAGTAGAAGAGACAGAAAGTTACAGGCCAAGATCTATGACCCCTAACTACTGAAGAGATTCTGTTGGCTGTGTGACTTACGTGATGAGGATTGACTGATTTTCTCTGTCTGTAAGCAAGAGAAATGTCCAAATTATCAGTTAAAAATGGCAAAGTGTCAAATTTGAACATTTAAATTAGATGAAGAAGAAAACAGAATTTTTACCTGCCAGCATGTATTGGTAGGCATTGTCAGAGATGGAGAAGATATGAGGAGGAGCTTCACTTCTCTTCTTTCCTCTGTAGGCAACAACCACTTCCTGGTTGTAGACTGGCAGCCACTTGTAGGGGTTGACAGTCACACAGAACAGCCCAGAGTAGGTCTGCCATAATAAGAGAAGGGTTGAAGATAATCAGAAGTTAACATTGTGTTACTTAGTCATAAGGATTCCATTTATTGGCCGATGCTCTACCAGTGAAGTTGTGGTTTTGTGTTAAGGTTTTATTTTCTCACATAAATCATCCATGCAGCGTAGCGCTCTTTGAGGTTAAACAGCACAGCGGGCTCATGAAGGAAGGTGAACATGGCCATGTCTTCAATTTTATCAAACTTTGGTGGGTTCTGAGGGTGTACATCACACTCCTTCACTGTGACAGTCTGCAGAAAGAGATAACACATTTTTTAAACAAAGTTCAAACTTGTATTATTATACTTTTAAACTGAATTGATATGATGTAAATACCTTTCCAAATTCAGTTTCAGCAGTGACTTTGTCACCATCACGACTAGTGATGGAAGCTTTGACGTACTCAACCACAGGGTCAGGAACAAAGCACTCCTTCTTCATGTCAAATGGACGAGTCTGGGCCTCCAGACGCTCCTTGTCTGATTTTCTCAGAAAAGGAGCCGCAACCCCAAACTCTTTCATGGCAGCATCCCCCATTTTTTAAACTGCGCACATTACAGATATTATCATCATTAAGCAGAATCATACATTCAGAAATACCATAGAATGTGTACAATAGCATATGTGCAACAAGTAGTCATGGATCCCAGCAGCCATCAGTGTACCACATATACTATAATGAAAAGGTAGATAGTAATTTTTATTACTTTTGTATAGGTGTTGTCACAATGTGTTAGCTGATACAAAGGTCCTTCCTAAATCCAAAAATAACATTATTATTCATCTACATATTGTAGTTTTGGAGAACACTGAGCTACAGCTCAGGGACATGTTTAAAAAAAGAATGTAGTAAGCCAAATTTTATTCAAATTCTTTGTAAATTAAAATTGCACCTTTCTTCAGTATGCAGTATGACCTCTTAATCAGGTATCAGTAGTTAAATGCTATGGTACATATATAGACACAGAAAGAATTTAAGCCCTGACTGAAGTTCGGGCGGCTTTAGTGATTATTAAAATTTCAAATGGAATCAAAAGTTATATTTACCCAGGGTGGGTTGGACTTCAAAGGAGACCGGTTGTCAATTAGGGTCTTACTATTGAAGACCAGACAACAAGAGAGAACGTCAGTCCATTACTTCTACCATAACAACACCCTCTGTTACCACCAGCAAAGAACCTTACACACATGAAATATATCACTTAAATTTTACAACATAATGTTTCATAGCTACAGAAGCAAATGTCAAGGCACCTGATATAAATAAGTTAAATGCTACATTTTTATCCCATTCATTTATATAGATTGTTTGCTTACCTTTGAATCCAAGCCTTTAATTGAGAGAAGTGATCAGCCCAGTTGCTGAGAGCAGCCTTCCCTCTATTAATAAGGGTTGTTTATCCACCAAATATGGGATGAATTTTTGAAGAAAGGTTGCACATTAAAAAGCGTTCTCCTAATTGGCCAGGATGTACTGCTGCTATTTGTTGCTTTCACCCTGTGACAAACAAGGAGAGGACAATACATGTTACAAAGAAAGGGGAGGGCAAGAGGTGGGAGGACAGGCTTGATATCAAATGACCCCTATTTTATTCATATAAGTAATAGTCGGTCATTTATTGTAGTTTTTATTATCTACTGGCTCTACTCAGATCTGTTCATTCCGGTTTCATAGTTTCAGTATATGACATTTCATAGCCTGGTTTCCATTTTATAGAATTAACTTCTGTTTGTTTTTTCACACATTAGAGTCTGGCTTACTTTCAAAGGGCATTTAAATGTTAAACTTACATTATGTACCTTTTAAACCCCTGTGGTGTGGTATAAAATAAACGTAATCATCTTGTTTGATTAAAACTGACTTGGTAATAATGAGGATAATGAACTGATAGCAAATAAAATGACCTATTAGGCTCCCACTGTATATTGTGATCTGAGTAAAATGATCCTCGATGTCTAATCCACTTTAGTAACAGAGCAGCTAAAAACTTTTTAAAACCACTACTGTAAAACTAGAAATTGTAGGAACATGGTGGGGGTTAAGGTGTTCTTTTTAAATTCCAATTTATATGTGATTACAAAAAGGTTAATTTAAGCAAAACCTTCTTTTCCATGACTTTTCCAACTAAAGTAATAGCACCAGTTGATTCATTGTCTCTGTTCTAAATACCGTAAGTACGGGTGATAAACAAGCAAGATGGTTTGAATTAATAAGACTATTTCGACTTCAAACATTGCATTTTGAGAGCAGTGCCAGTCTTTTCATGTTAAGATTCTTAATCAAAAAGATAAAGTTCAGTAAAGGCCAGTCATGTGAAGGGGGGGTGAGATGCATTTCTAGAGCCACTGCTGAGACAATAAAGTGGTGCAGCTGTTGTCAAGTGAGAGTTAAGTTCACTCACCACCGTTCTGCCCAGCTAAGTCGACACCCTTTGTCTCATGGTGTCGTCATACCATTGCTCCCTTTCTTTTGGCCTTGAGGACAAAGATAACCCTGTGAAATTCTTGTCTGGATTTTTTCTCTCTGATTGAGAAGGGCAGCCTTTGAGGGCACTGATATAGCTGAACTGCAGTCTGTGATGTCCTGATGAAAGAGGGGTAACAGGTGTGTTGCACGGAAAATATAAGTTGAAACCTCCCTTCATTTTAGACCACAACTCTCTTAGTTGTTAAAGTTTTATTCCATCATGGAATATTATTATTTAATGTTGCCTCCAAGTATTTTGAATCCATGAAGTATGTACTGATTGATTGAATTGAATTGAATTGGATTAAAATAGAAGAATAAAAAATGGGGAATGGATTTTGCTCTGTTCAGCTGTTCACAGTCACCCCCTGGCCATAAAAGCAAATTTCTGTTTCCTCCTGTAAAATGAGAATGAACTCTGGTGCTGAGCATTGTTCCAATGGACCTTGCGAGGGTTTATCTGAATATGCTTTCACAGTGTTAGGCCCATTCTCATTCTCAGCTGTCTAAATCCTCATCTGTTTTGTGTCCCCCTTCCTGGCTTTCATCTCCTTCTCACTGTATCAGCATAGAGTCATAGTCATAGCCAAACTTGTCTAATGTAAGGACAATTGTTGGCAGCTATAAGCTCTTCAATGGAAAAAACAAATTATGTCACCTTATTTGCTATTGTTGTGGTGGTGTCTGCTAATTAATGCTAAAGCATGTCTTAACATCACAGGCCTACATGTTAAGCTGCTGACACAGAGAAACCTAGAACAAAGGTAATGCTGTAAAAGTGTTAGTAGGTAGATTAACAGAGCTGTTTTTTAGTCTTAGAATTTGGAGCACAAAGAAAAACACTAAGCTATTTATTTATCATCTTGTAATCTCTCTAATCTAGATATATCTAAAACCTTTGAGGGACAGAGCCATGTGAGATCAAGGTCAGCATTCAGTGCTAGACAAATGTCAAGCTGATATCCACCCTTCACTTTTCTCCTTTTGACAGTACTAGAGCGTGTGTGTCGGTCCCTCCTTTGTGCTGCTGTAGATCCATGAGGTATAGTAAGCCTTTCATTGATTCAGCTAGAAGATAGATTTAGTGTCAACTATGCTGATTAATTTTAGTTTATTGCAATTAGATACTACATATCAATTTGCGCTTTTCTGTTTATATTGTTTTTGTCTCATTTTGATTTAATTGATTCTGTTTCACTTTATTAAACAGTGAGTAATACTTGCATGTTAGCATGAGGAAAAATTGCAAAATTGTGAAATTTATTTATATATCACAAATGCTACGGCAAAAAATGGCTAATACATTTTAAGGAATCAAACTGACATTTAAAGCATTCAACTAGGTTTCGGTGTTCTGCATTACTTTTAGGACTAAACTCTCTTATTTGTTAAACCAAAACTTTAGCAACCAGTACTGTTTATTTTAATTTACAATTTTCTCTGAATCATTCATTTCACCAACAGAAATTTGTACACTACAATTGATTTAAAATTTCATTAATAAGAGTATTTAATTATCACGAGTTCATTATACTGTACATTGTGTGTTATGTCAAAACCTCTCTTTAGATTTTGAACTGCCAAAGTAATCTGTTTAATTGTTTACTCTTAATGTATTACTGAACACAGAGGGGGAGATGTAACCTGTTACCTGTAGTTAGGTACTAAATATTAAAGACTGTCTGCTAGTTCTTCTTGAAAGCTCATCTATTTTTTAGTGTAAGACATGTGTGTCTTGATGGCAAAGGCCTAGTCATGTTGTAATGAACATACATCTTTTGGAACAAGCCAGTCTTATATTTTTAAGACAAAAAAGGACTGGTGAAATAATGTTTGCAGAAGAGTTTCCATTGATTAAAATATCTTTTAGAAAAGAGTGTTGGTATTTTGACACAAAATGCACTTTTACCAAGAAAATTACACTGTATTTAAGACAATATATTAAGAATTAATATCTGTATTAGACCGCCAGATTAATCTTACATGACTGTGTGTTTATCTAAAATTTGTTTTCAGGGGAAAAAATATTATAGGATTTTAAAAAAGACAACAAACTTTTTAATATGTTTGCACTATATTTGTTACTACTATACTTTTAGGTCTGGTTGTTATACACACACTAATGTGATGTCCCAGAACATTTGTTAAAAACCCATTATAGCACTGTTAATAGCAACATTTCATATAACAAGGAAAGGATTTTCTTTTAGGTGTTGATTCTGTTGTTCCACAGTGTTAACCCATTGACCAGGCTGATTTCAAACGCTGTGCATTTTTAAAGGCCAATACCGTGTTAGTGTCCTGACAACCCCAAGAAATACTTACAAAATACTACAGATAAACTAGGAAGAGGTGAAGCTATGGGGATTCATGGGTGTCTTGATGAAAACAACACTACAGAAATAGGAAGCCAGATAGCAGTTCAGACTGTCAGCATAAGGTGGCAGGAGTTACCCACCAATCATCAGCAGTGCTTTTCATTATGTCACCCTCTACAGTAAATACATTAGTCTTATGCAAGGTATAGTTGGGTGCTAATACTGTGGTTCTGTGGTTCATGTAAGTTTTTGTTGTAATGCATATGCGCGTGTGTACGTGTGCATGTGTGTGTGTGTATCTGTGTGTATCTGTGTGCATGTGTAATATGTATTTGTGTGTGTTTGTATGATTTAGTGCTTTCAAGTGCTAATGCTTTTGATTTCTTCATTTATTAAAATACATTTACCAGCTTGATGATATTTTGTAACTGGTGATAGTGAAAACTTTTAAATTTAACATATGGGGCTCTATTTTTCTGAAAAAGAATACAGACAGAAATGCATGTATAATTTCCAGGCGCCAATTCAAATGGGCATGACCACTCTTTTTTTTTCTTTTTTGCATCTGTGGTGACCGTAGGCACTGGAGCAAACCAGGCAAAACAACAGGTTTGGTTCAACGTGGAAGAAATTACAGATGGTCCTCTCATCCCCTTTAAAAACAGCACATAGAGAGAGAAGCTGCAGTCTCCAGAAGGGAGAAAAAGTTAATTTCCATGCACAACAGACCAAAGATTAATACACATTATACCAAATATGCTGTAAATGGTAGAATTAGCAGGCAGCTGATGTATGTTGCTGCAACAGCCACTCGAATATTGACAGGATTGGTTTTAGTGTTGCAAACAATTGGGTTACAGACAAATTAATTTAAACTCTGCATTTCTCCGCCTCTGCATATTTGGAGACTAATTTTTGTCTTTAAAGTAAAATAAACATATATGCGTGTATTTGCAAAATGTCAGTTCTTACTTAACCGTTATTTAACCGGAAAAAAGACTAAGGTGAAATATCCCTTTCTTTGCGACAAACAAAATAGGATTTGGAGATGTGAGTGTGAATCTGTTGAATCGCATGGAGGAGGTTTTTAACAGGAAAAAAAGTGATCATGATCCACTAAAGTTATAGAGAATGTGTTTCCCTATACAATCTTCATTAGTGTGTTTTCATTTGTCATTTGTTTTTCATTTGTTCATTTGTTTAATCATTTCATCCCTCTTGCCATTGTGTCCCAAAAGTATCCTGCATCTTGAGCTTTTGCCTTTATAGTCCAGCATCAGCTCCGTGCCTATATTAATCATGGGTCAAGTCAGGTCTAATATTAATTGATTGATTTAAGAATACTTTTAAGTGACATTACTCATAGCCCCTCTCACAAATCAGATATGAAAAGCTGTTTGTTTCTGCTGTTGTGTGATAAACTCAGGTGTGTAAGCTCCACAAAAAACAAACACTGAACAGCAGTACTGATGTTTCTGCAGAATTCTCAGTCATAGTTTAAGCCACGAATCTCCTCCTATTTTAGCGTGAACATTTTTGTTTGTTGCCAGGACATTACCAAATAGCAGGAAAATAGAGCCCATTGACCTATACATTACACTGGAGGTCTGCCTTTGCCTTTTGTTAAATATTGATTTTAAATTTAACATGAAGCAGTCTTCCTGCTTAAATAAATGAGGACTCTGCACAATTTGAATGCACTTTGCTTTATTCTACAGTTACTTTGGAGACAAAAGGGACCACAGCACAGGAGATCCCAAAGGTCTTAGGTGGCCATCTGTGAGTTTCACTCCTCATCTAGCCCTTTCTGTGATGAAGAATGATAAGAGAGTAGACAAAGAGACGGATTAGAGACAGAAGACCAACAAGACTCAGCAAGTGTTACAGAAGCAGTACACCAGAACAAAATTATTTAAATCTAACTGTAACATCACATAACATTCAAGATATTAAAAAAAAGTTTTTTGCTTTTTGCACTGTTTTTTTTTTTTTGTTTGTTTGTTTTTTTTAATGTCACCTTTCTTTTACTGCAGGAAATGTATATTTGCTTGGATACAATTCAATATGTTAAAAAACTCACGTTGAATCTGTAGGATTGGAAAAAAAAAAGTAGCACTGAATTTATTTAGAGGAAGGTCATATATACCGTATGTTAAAATCATGTAAAAGCTGAAGAGCCAGGCTTATCTTAAATAAGTCTCAAGTCATTGTTTTGTTTTTTGTTTGTTTTGTTTTTTATTTATCTGGCACTGTCAAAGCCGAAGTTATTCAGAGCCTGAGTTTTTTGGAAATAATCAAGTTTTTTTAAAAGACATCTATCTTTTTTAAAAAACAGTGTTTACAAAAAATTGTCCACGTGTGCATGAACACTAATAATAGCTAACAATAATAGCCTCTTGTGGACAGTAGGAACTGTTCATATATAGGGAAGATTTATTAAGATTATTAAGATTAGGATTTATTAAGATAAATTAAGTGCTCTAATAAAGATCAATCAAAGCATTGTTTGGCAACTTTGTTTGGAACTATGTATATTATTTAGTTTTCATTAACATAGCTTTCATGAAGATGTTATACTCAGAAATTTTCATTGAGGGGCATCCTACTGTCCTGGAGATAAGGCACAAACCATGAGCTGTCCCTGGTTTCAGGAAACATGGCTTTCATTTCTCTCTGCCCTAATTTTCTTTCCTATCTTTACTGTCAGTTCACTAACAAAGCATTTAGATTGTCATGGATTCTTCCTTACCACTAATCTATTAAATTACACTAACAGAATTTACCAAATCATGAAAAACTCAAATAAACGTGATCTTTACAAACACTGGTTTGATTATTTACTCCCATTAAAAATAAAGAACCAATTCTATCATTATAGATTTTGCTGAAGGGTGAATCCTTACCCAGATACACAAGTTAAAATGGACTAAATTGAAATGCAGTTTTGTTAATTGTTCTGAAGGCGTTAGAACAGTCCTGTATATGAAGTTTTGTGTTGAAAAACAGAATAACTTCTTACCTTGGAGCCCACATCACGGCTCTTGGCACGCAGCTTGTTGACCTGAGACTCTGCGATGTCAGCTCTCTCTTCAGCCTCGTCCAGCTCATGCTGAAGCTTACGGAACTTTGTCAGATGAGTGTTGGCCTGCTCTTCCTACAAGATTAAGTAAAATTGCAGAGCACAACAACATTACTACGAGAGGCAATGTACATTCTCTTAAACTGAAAGGGTACAACATGTAACAAGTAACCACAGTCTCATTCTGGTTTTGAAAATTTAATAACATTGGCTAGTGGAAGGTAAAATTTTTCCTGGGTAAAATTTTAAAAACTAGTGTGTTAATGTGTTTTTTAGCATGTACTAAATGTAATTAATTGTATAATATAAACATGAGCTCTGAACTGTAACTAAGAAGCTTATATATCCTTAGTACAAAGCACAAATGAGAGGCAGGTTTTCAAGCCCACACTTACAGCCTCTTCAGCAGATCTCTTGTAGGCTTTGACTTTCAGCTGCAGTTTGTCAACCAAATCCTGCAGCCGCACAACATTCTTGCGGTCTTCCTCACTCTATATACATCAAGGGAATAGGAAAGAAACTCATAAATTCAATAAGAAGCAGTCTCTTTGATTACCATCCTAATTTATATAATTTACATTTATATATCAAAAAATTATACATATATATCCATAGGCATGATATAATGGAACACTTGAACATTGGATCCACTACTGTTGATTATATCTCTTTATGATATTCAAGACATACAGAGTATACTGTATGACTGAAATACAGTTGTTGCTATTTGTATAGGTTAAAGTAATGGATAAACAAATACTGACCTGGTATGTGAGCTCCTTGATGCGTCTTTCATATTTACGGATTCCCTTTATAGCTTCGCTGCTCTTCTTCTGCTCTGACTCCACCTCATTCTCGAGCTCCCTAACCTGAAAACATTAGACAATCGTCTACTGGAAAGTCTCTAGTTCACAAGTTGCTAAGCTCAATGCGACATAAACAAATATATTTTAACATCTATATAAATAACAGGGAAACATGTAAGGTGACCAATTCCAAGAATATTTATCAGCCAATTCCACAGCACTACAGAGATTTTTGGCAAATCTTACCTCAGTGTTTATGGTTTTATGTTATGGTTCAGTGTCAAAGCTTTGTTAAACCCATTATACATTCCTTTCCCATAATCAAACAGCCGACAGATAAAGCTAGCAACTATTTGATTAAAACACTGACCATCTATCGACCTAAATATGTGTTTATTTCTCCGTGATTTAGTGGAGACCAAAAATGAATTAAAATGCCAAGCAATGTAGCCTGGATGTGCAAGTAAACTGTTGTCACAACAATTAATTAGAGGGTAGCAATACACTCTCCGAGCACTTTATTAGGGACGCCTATACACATGCTAATTCTTGCCATTATCAAATCATCCAATCATGTGGCAGCAGTGAAGAGTGATTTTTTTTTCCGATTCAGGTCAGGAGCTCTAGTTAATGTTCACATCAAACATCAGAATGGGGAGAAAATATGATGTTAGTGACTTTCACAATGTCACGATTGTTGGTTCTGAAACTGCTGCTCTCCTGGGATATTCACACACAACAGTCTCTAGAGTTTACTCAGCGTATAACCAAAAATAAATAACATCCAGTTAACATTAATTCTGCTTTCAGAAATGTCTTGTTGATGAGAGAGGTCAGAAGTGAATGACCAGACTGGTTGGAGCTGAAAGTAACTAACTAAAGTAACTAACTGGTGACAACTGTTGTGAAAAGAGAAGAATCTCAGGATGCACAATACATCAAACCTTGAGGTGGATGAGCTACAAATGCAGAAGTCCAGGTTTGGTTCCACACAGCCATGAAGAGAAATATGAGGCTGCAGTGGGAACAGGCTCAACAAACCCAGACTCAAATAATGATTTTTTCCCTCTCAATATCTTGCATGGTTTCATTAAAATAAATATTAAAATTAACCAATATCTCACAAAAAATTGAAGATTCGAAAAGTTTCCTCTTTCCCATTAATTATCTTCTCACTCCTTAGATTTATCTGCTGTCCTTGTTAATTTAACTGTATATAAAGTAGTTCAAACCAGCTCCACTTCCAGCAGCTACTCTGATGCTTTAGTAATTCATTTAGAAATAATCTAATGATGTCATATATAATACAATATCAGTAAGAGGCACCAAACCAGCACTTTAACTTCATATTTTAACTATGCAAATGTGCAGCTGACAAATCTGAAATTATGTGATACAATCATGTCAACATGGACCAGAATCTCAAATTAATAGGTCCAGCATATTTTGGAATCCATGCCACAAAACAACTGAGGCTGTTTTGAGGGCAAGGGAAAGCCTTACCCAGTGTTAGTGTGGTGTTCCTGATAAAGTGCTGAGTTAGTGATTACACTGCTGCATGTCCGTTGGCTTGTTTTGGAGTTGATCTATGGTCTAGTGGCTAAACTATGATAATGCAGCTTTATAACTAATTATTAACATTGGTCCAAGAGATGAACATATAGAATTTTGAAATATTTTCATAGTGGCATACTTTCTTACCCTGGCCTCGAGCTTCTGCACCTGCTTCTTGCCTCCCTTCATGGCAATCTGTTCAGCTTCATCCAGACGGTGCTGCAGGTCTTTGATGGTCTGCTCCATGTTCTTCTTCATACGCTCCAGGTGAGCGCTGGTGTCCTGCTCCTTCTTCAGCTCCTCTGCCATCATGGCAGCATCAGTAATGGCCTTCTTGGCCTTATCCTCTGCATTTCTGCACTCCTGCACTGCTTCCTCCACTTCAGTTTGAAGCTGGGATGTATCAGCTTCCAGTTTCTTCTTCTGGTTTATCAGGCTGGTGTTCTTTAATTACACAATTAAGTCAGTTGCGTTAAAGAGTATACTAAAGAGAGAGAGTTTGAAAATTTAAAAAAATGATCAGTCTAATGTCTGCCATACCTGAGAATGCAGTAGCTGCACCCTCTCACTAACATCCAGCAGCTCTTGCTCAGCAAGTTTGCGACTTCTCTCTGTTTGCTCCAGAGCAGCCCTCAGCTCCTCCACTTCAGCCTGAAGCAGGTTGTTGCGTCTCTCAACAATGGCAATGTTCTCTTTAAGATCATCGTTGGCCCGAACAGACTCATTCAGCTGAATCTGGCAATCCTAAATGTAATGACATCAATCATATTAATGTTTAGAACCAATCTGAATTTGAAACATCTTAAGAAATCAAGCCTTTCCTTTACTAGTTTACCTTCAGGTGTGCATGAACAGATTTAAGTTGCTTCTGGGCCTCAGCCGCTTGCCTGTTTGACTGGCTAAGCTGGATCTCCATCTCATTCAGGTCTCCCTCCATCTTCTTCTTCAAACGGAGGGCCTCATTCCTGCTACGAGACTCAGCCTCAAGAGAGCTCTGCAGGGTGTCGATGGTCCTCTGCAGGTTCCTCTTGCTCTGCTCCATCTCCTCATCTTTCTCGGATAGTTTTCGTTCAATTTCAGCTTTAACTTGATTAAACTCTAACTGCGCCCTCAGAATCTTGCCCTCTTCATGCTCCAATGAGGCCTGATGAACAGGAGGGTACAGAGTTATCCATAACAGTAGTTTTAATCTAAAATGTATTACTCATTGAAGAAGTCCTGTACCTCAGCTTCCTCAAGAGCAGACTGGATCTCATTCTTCTCTTGCTCCAGTTGTTTCCGTAATTTCTCCAGTTCATGGATGCTCTTACCACCCTCACCAAGTTGCTCAGTGAGGTCAGATATCTCCTCTGCAGGATGTCAAGTGGTGTTATTAAGATGGCTTTACAATAACTTCAAAAGTAAGTCAACAAAAACCTGAACCCTGGCAGTACCTTGTAAGTTTTTGTTCTCCCTCTTCATGGTCTCCAAATGATCCAGAGACTCCTCATAGGAGTTCTTCAGTTTGAAGAGCTCAGTACTCAGAGCCCTGGCCTCCTTCTGGGAGCTTTCCAGCTCACACTGGGACTCTTCATACTTCTGCTTCCACTCAGACAGGACCTGCAGAGAATAGAAAGGCCAGTGGTAAGTGGTCATGTGCTAGATGAATGGAGAAAGCACTACATGTTTAAGCTGCCCATCAGCCCAGTTAGACTTTTTCAAATTCTATACAAAAACACTACTGGGAAATAGCAGCTAAAAGGTCAAACAAAATATCCATTCAAATTGTTTGTCCAGCGGTTTTAGGGTATACTACCAATTGATACTTTGAGTCCTCAAGAATACTTTGTAGTACTTTACCTTGTCAAAGTTTCTTTGCTTCTTGTCCAGAGCAGCAGCAGCAGCATTAGACCTCTCCACATCCACCATGAGATCTTCAATCTCATTCTGTAGCCTGTGTTTGGTCTTCTCCAGAGAGGAACATTTAGCATTCACTGCTTCAACGGCCTCCTCAGCATCCTGCAGACGCTGAGCCAGCTTTTTCCTTAAGAGATCAATCATTTAAATCATTTTATGTTCCTGCAGTTTTACTTGCTGGATTACTAAATTGTCATATAATATATTAAATATTATAATATATGATAAATTCAACCAATAGGACTGGCTGCTCGGTCATCTATCAGACAAACTTTTTGTTCGTCTTATATTTTAGTAGGAGCATAACACAAACAAAAAGCTGACCTGCTAGACGAAATTATTATTATTTTTTTAACGAATTACAGATTAAATAATGCAATTGGATCTCAATTTGTCTTACTTGGCCTCTTCCAGTTCCTCAGTCCTCTGGATGGCATCAGTTTCGTACTTAGTTCTCCACTGAGCCACCTCGGAGTTGGCCTTGGACATGCTGCGCTGCAGTTCGGCCTTGGCCTCCTGCTCCTCCTCATACTGCTCCCTGAGCAGGTCGCAGTCATGACGAGAAGACTGCACTGCATGGGCAAGAGCACTCTTTGCCTGTTGAAACAAAATCAAATGAATGAGTAACACCATTATATACATCAGTTATAAATTATTATTTTGTCAGTGCACTATGCAGTGAACCTCATTTCACCTTGGTCTCTTCTTCCAGTTGTCTCTTTAAGTCTTCAATCTGTTGACTGTATGACACTTTTCCTCGTGTCAGTTGAGACACCAGGGAATCTTTCTCTTCCAGTTGTCTTAAGAGTTCACCTAGTATTTTGGAAAATGCAGAATATTTTGTTTTGAATTAATTGTCTATGTCCTAAAAACTCTCCAATCACCAAGAGCTTTTATGAGAAACTGTTTTTCTCAGAAACACCCAGTGATTTTTCCTGTTTTGAAAGCTTGAAAGATTTTGTGTACAAATTGTCAGTTATGACATACATCAAGTATATATCAGTTTGTAAAAAAGTGTAGAAAGTACCATTTTCTGTTTGAAGCTTTGCTTTTTGCATATTGAAGTCATTGATACAGCGTTGCGCTTCTTCAAACTTGGTCTTGTATTCATTCATCTGATCTTCCATAGTCCTGCATGTCTTCTCTAGATTTGTCTAAAATTAAATAAATTACATCAAAATAAGAATTTTATATAATTAAAAACCCAAATACCAAAATATCTCTCCCATGTCAAAATCACTAAAAATTCAGTCAGTTTAGCTAACCTTTGTCTTCACAATTTGCTCCATATTGGAGACCACATCATCAAGTTCCAGTCTGAGCTCACTCTTCTCCTTCTCCAGTTTCTGCTTGACTCTTTGCAGGTTGTCAATCTGCTCCCCCAGGTCAGCAACGCTGTCAGCTTGCTTCTTCCTGAGTGTGGCAGCAGTAGCTTCATGCTGCAGAGTGGCCTCTTCAAGGTCTCTGCGGAGTTTCTGGAACTCAGCCTCCCTCTTCTTGTTCATCTCAATCTGGGCAGTTGTTGCTCCACCAGCCTCCTCCAGCCTCTCACTGATCTCCTCCAGCTCTCTGGACAAGTCTGCTCTCTGTTTCTCTACCTTTGCTCGGGCAGCTCGCTCTGCCTCAAGCTCTTCCTCCAACTCTTCAATGCGGGCCTGTTGAGGCAGAATTATTTAGTCACTATTACTACTGAGCTTGTTCCGATTTTGAACCATTACAAGTGAGTCATTCGTTACCTGAAGTTCTTTTAGTTTCTTTTGAAGCTGAATAGCAATGGCCTGCTCATCCTCTATTTTATTATTCAGCTGGCTGAGTTCAAAGTCTTTCCTTTGTTGAAAGATTGAAATTGTAAAAGTCAGAGTTAGCAACTGTATATCAGTATTATTGTATCCTTAATGAATATCTCTACTGTAGGAAATACCAGCAAACAGTATTACTTTTTCAGATGCTCTTCGAGTTGTTGCTTGTCATTCTCCAGGTCCATTAGGCTCTCCTGGGTCAATTTCAGGTCTCCCTCAAGCTTCCTCTTTGCTCTCTCAAGATCCATCCGTATCTTCTTCTCTTGTTCCAGCGAACCTTCAAGCTGGATCACATCATTACTGAGGGTTACATTTTTCCTCAACATGCAATGGACAGAGAATGACCTTTCTAAACAAATTAAAATAATGGAGACAACATGCATTCAAATACATACATCATCCACTTGCTGCTCCAGCTTGGCCTTGGCCTTGGTCAGAGTGTTGACTTTGTCTTCTTCACTCTGCAGGTCATCCAGTGTTTGCTGATGAGCTTCCTGTAGGGCTTTCTTTTCCTTGGTCAACTTGGCAATGATTTCATCAAGAGATGCCATCTCCTCAACCAGATTCTTCACCTGCAAATTGAGAAATACTAAGGGTATGGTAAACAAGATAAAACATGCCACTTTTCATCAACTTCATATTAAGACAAACAGAAATACAACTCAGTAGTAGTCATACCTTGTTCTCAGTGGCATGCTTCTCTTTTTCCACTTTAGCCAAAGTTAATTCTAAGTCATCAATGTCTTTCTTTAACTCAGAACACTCTGTCCTCCAGCTTTCTTCTTGGCAGTCAGTTCAGCATTCATCTCCTCCTCATCCTCCAGCCTCTCACTGATCTCCTCCAGCTCTCTGGACAAGTCTGCTCTCTGTTTCTCTACCTTTGCTCGGGCAGCTCGCTCTGCCTCAAGCTCTTCCTCCAACTCTTCAATGCGGGCCTGTTGAGGCAGAATTATTTAGTCACTATTACTACTGAGCTTGTTCCGATTTTGAACCATTACAAGTGAGTCATTCGTTACCTGAAGTTCTTTTAGTTTCTTTTGAAGCTGAATAGCAATGGCCTGCTCATCCTCTATTTTATTATTCAGCTGGCTGAGTTCAAAGTCTTTCCTTTGTTGAAAGATTGAAATTGTAAAAGTCAGAGTTAGCAACTGTATATCAGTATTATTGTATCCTTAATGAATATCTCTACTGTAGGAAATACCAGCAAACAGTATTACTTTTTCAGATGCTCTTCGAGTTGTTGCTTGTCATTCTCCAGGTCCATTAGGCTCTCCTGGGTCAATTTCAGGTCTCCTCAAGCTTCCTCTTTGCTCTCTCAAGATCCATCCGTATCTTCTTCTCTTGTTCCAGCGAACCTTCAAGCTGGATCACATCATTACTGAGGGTTACATTTTTCCTCAACATGCAATGGACAGAGAATGACCTTTCTAAACAAATTAAAATAATGGAGACAACATGCATTCAAATACATACATCATCCACTTGCTGCTCCAGCTTGGCCTTGGCCTTGGTCAGAGTGTTGACTTTGTCTTCTTCACTCTGCAGGTCATCCAGTGTTTGCTGATGAGCTTCCTGTAGGGCTTTCTTTTCCTTGGTCAACTTGGCAATGATTTCATCAAGAGATGCCATCTCCTCAACCAGATTCTTCACCTGCAAATTGAGAAATACTAAGGGTATGGTAAACAAGATAAAACATGCCACTTTTCATCAACTTCATATTAAGACAAACAGAAATACAACTCAGTAGTAGTCATACCTTGTTCTCAGTGGCATGCTTCTCTTTTTCCACTTTAGCCAAAGTTAATTCTAAGTCATCAATGTCTTTCTTTAACTCAGAACACTCGTCCTCCAGCTTTCTCTTCTTGGCAGTCAGTTCAGCATTCATCTCCTCCTCATCCTCCAGCCTCTCTGACAGCTCTTTGGCTTTTGCTTCCATCTGAATTTTGTGTTTGATAAGCCCCTCACATCGTTCCTCAGCATCTGCAAGATTATCTTGCTCCTGAATTTAAATTTTTAGGAAGTAGATTAGTAACATATGACATTTTGCAATATACACAATTAATGTATGTATTATTTTGCATATTGTATGTATTGTATGGCTAAAAGAATATTTTGTTATTAAAACATTAGAAAGCCTGTAATTTGACTTACAGCCTGGACTTGGAGTTGCAGGTCATTCTTCTCTTGGAGAAGACTGACCATTTTCTCCTCTAGCTCCTTCCTACGAGCTTCAGACTTTGCATAAGCCTCTTTCAGTTTCAGGAATTCTTCCTTCATGTTGGCCATCTCCTTTTCTGCCTCAGCAGATCTTAACAGAGGTTTGATCTTGAAGAACAATTTCATCCAGGGCCAATTCTTGACTCCCATGAAGGCACGAATGTTCCACTGGATAACCAATAGTGCATCTCTGTCCAAGAGCATCAAAGTTATAACTACCACTTAATAAAACAAAATCATTATGAGAATTCATTCACATGGTTTTAATTATTTTAAATGTCTGATTCCTCTGACCTTCTTTCAACAATCTTCTGGAATTCTACTCTCGCCAGCAGACCTCTTGATCTAGCTTGAATTCCCGTGATAATGAGTGACAAACGGTCATCCCTCATCTCCTCCAGCTGCCCCAGGAGTCCAGCCTTGAAGAAAACCTTTAGGAGCATGTAACAGCATGTAAATATTCACCAGGTGATACCCCTCAGGTCTCCCACATGGACATTTTCCATAGGCTTTCGTAAAGACCTATTGGGTCTTATAAGATCAGTATCATATGGTGGCAAATATTAACTATTTTTTGCAAGATATATATTGCTATGTAACTGAAATTTATTCAGTTGGTGGGGTAACTTGAGGTCTCTTCTCTACTTGTGCTACTTTTCTACCACTTTCCATATTTACCATTATCCTGAAGCTGTCACTTGTGTAACAATTCTTGTTGTTCAGCAAAAGTTATGCAATCACAGCTTTAAATGTATTCTAGTTTTAACTGATGATGTTTCACAGTGATAGTGGGTATAGATCAGGCAATGTATCATATGTGTGTTGGCTTTTCCCTTTTTAGTGATTACCTTGGTGTGTCCAAATTTGTATTGATTGTGATCTATATCCAGAGAACCAAGAAGTTTCTCAGCTCCCTTCTTGCTGTCAATGAACTGACCCTCAGGGATGGCAGCAGGATTCAGGATGCGATATCTAGAAATTCAAAATGGAACAAAATATTCAAATTTGTTTTGAATCAAACAGTATGTGACATAAACAAGACAGTACCTCTGTTTGAAATCTCCGTAGAGGATCCTGTTGGGGAAGCCCTTCCTGCAGATCCTGATGCCTTCCAGCACACCGTTACAGCGCAGCTGGTGCATCACCAGAGGGTTCTCCATGGCCCCAGGAGTCTTGGTCTCATTGGGGATGATGCAGCGCACAAAGTGAGGATGAGTGGACCTCAAGTTGGTCATCAGCTTGTTCAGGTTCTCCTGCAGAGGTTATTAGATATTTAAAAGTTAAGGTGATAATTGTGATGTATATCTTTCAATTAATGTAAAATGAGGTGTCTGTTATTGGTTTACATATAAAGTATTCATGCTACTTATGTGTCTTTACTAACCCTGTGCAAGGCAGATACAGTTTGAAAGGACGAGCCCTTCTTCTTTCCACCTCCTTTGCCTTTTCCACCCTCAGCTAATGAACAATTAGCATTAAAAATTTCATTAGATTGTGTTAAAAGACATTGGCATAAATTATCAACCTTGCGGTTCTCAAACCAGAAGATTTTATAAAATATTGACATTCCCAATGGGAATTGATAAATTACATTCATCTTATTTGTACCTGAATCAGCTCCAGCATAATTTGCAAATAGTAAAGCCAACAGCTTGAGATTAGACTTCTGATACAGTCCTACAACAGTCTCATTCAGAGGGTCCTTGTTCTTCACCAGCCAGTTGTTGATATTATAATCAACAGTTCCTGCATAGTGCATCAGGGCAAAATGAGCCTCTGGTTTCCCTTTGACAATTCTGGGCTTCTGGAAGTTGTTAGATTTCCCCAAGTGGTTGTCATAGAGCTTAGCTTTAAAGGTGGCATCACTGGCTTTGGGGAACATGCATTCCTCTTCAAGGATGGACATGATACCCATGGGCTGGTGGGAAAAAATATGACAATGATGAAGTGAAATAAGAAATATAATGTGAGTAATCTATCTTAATTTATTCATGTCCATTCATCTAATAGCCGGCTATCTCACCTTTTCAATGAGGTCAATACAGGCCTGCAAGTCCATACCAAAATCTATGAAAGTCCATTCAATGCCTTCTTTCTTGTACTCTTCCTGCTCCAGCACAAACATGTGGTGGTTGAAAAACTGTTGCAGTTTTTCATTGGTGAAGTTGATGCACAGCTGTTCAAAGGTGTTGAACTGTAATGAAATCGATAGTAAGCATTAACTCAGGTGAGAGAAGTTTCAACAAAAATGTTACTAATGTTCATGAGCTTTGGATTTTATTCCAAACTCACATCAAAGATCTCAAATCCAGCAATGTCCAGCACACCAATGAAGTATTGACGGGGCTGCTTGGTGTCCAGGGATTGGTTAATTCTCACCACCATCCACAGAAACATCTTCTCATACACTGACTTTGACAGTGCACCAATAGCATAGTACACCTAACAAGGAAATACATTTAAAAAAAAAACAACACTATTTTAAACCTTTCTTGATTTTATTTTGGAATCGAACTAAAAATTCATATTGTCTCACCTGAGCAACAGTTTGTCCCTTGGTGACCCACTCATTTCCTACTTTCACTCTTGGATGACAGAGACCTTTGATGAGGTCAGCGGAGTTCAGGCCCATCAGATATGCAACTTTGTCAGCATCTGAGAAAATAATTTAACCATCAAATCCTGACATTTTTATAACTTGTATATCATCTTTCAAGGCTTTAGAGAGCTTCACCAACCTTCCGTGCCATCAGCCTCTGCCTGCTCTTCCCGCTGCTTCTGCTTAAACTTCAAATTACCATGGTGCATGATGGCACCAGTTAGCTTGTAAATGCCATTCTTCTCTTCTTGAGTGAAGCCCAGCACATCAAAGGCATCCTGAATGAGAAGACTTAGTATGTCACTGAGTTTTTGGAGTGTATCAGGGCATACAGTTGAGTAATAGGGGAGATCTAGGGGATAAGATAGCATGTGGTCTCTGAGCCACCAGGATCCAACATGAAACCATAGATGACATCTGACATCAGACATCTAATCCGGTCTACTCAAATCTTTTTTCACTCTCATGTAGTGACATCAGTGACATCAAGTTTCATAATTCCATACCAGCTACACATAAAATAAAATGTGGAATCCTAATTAAATATCTTTTTAAATATTAAATATCTTCTTTTCTTTTTTTTTCAATCATACACCATTGTTTTTAAGTAAGCACTATACGGTCACCATATGGTACTTTGTCATGGGAATGGGTGTACCATTAGAAGATTTGATGATGCTTCCCTACTCACATCAGTGGCCATCAGCTCTTCAGCATCATTGATAGAGGCTACAGTTGTTTCTCCTTGGGAGATGAAGTTGTAGTCATAGGGGTTGTTGGTGATAAGCAGCATCTCTGAAATGCAAAAAAAATGAATGCAAAGTCCAACCTTTATATGCAAGAGAAACTTTACAGGAGCTACTAACTGTTAAAGGTTCAAAGATCAGCTGTTTCATTTACCAAGCAGCTCAGGTTTCTTCTGGGACAGAATCTGATAGAAGATGTGGTAGTCTCTCTCAGCCTTAAGTTGGAAGGTCACACGAGACTTTTCCAGCAGATCTGTTAAAGAAAATTGCATTATGTAGGTGAATGGCCAGCTGGTCATTATCAATATGGGAGCAAACCAGTTGAAAGTATAAAAAAGAGGCTCCTTACATGTTTCGATATCAGCTGAGGCCAGCTTTCCACTTGCAGCAAAGTGAATTCGAATAAATTTGCCCTAAAAAGTATGTTTAAAAAAAGAATTAAAATAGTAGAGGCATAAAGGGCTATTTCGTTACAGTCAGAAACTTACAAATCTAGAGGAGTTGTCATTCCTGATGGTCTTGGCATTACCAAAGGCCTCCAGAGCAGGGTTAGCCTGGATGATTTGATCTTCCAGAGTGCCCTAAAAGAATAAAGAAGTGCAACATTTGTTCAAATAGACAGACAAAACAATGCAGTGTACCATTAAAGGTTCCATTATCCATAAATTCAGCATAATAACCTTTTTCTCAGAGCCCACATCTTTCTTGCCACCTCCAGCTGCAATGCTGGCAAAGTACTGGATGACTCTCTTGGTGTTGACAGTTTTCCCAGCACCAGATTCTCCACTGGAAACACAAATTGAATTACTTTGATAGATTAACAAATGGTTAACATACATCACATACAAGTTGTCAAGTTGAATAAATCAAGTTTTCATTAATCAAGAAAAATTCAGATAACTTACAGTCTGTAAATACTGATACACCTTTTCATCAAATATGTTGAATTTCCTTCTCATAGCTGCTTTGACTGTTGCTATTCATAATCACTATCCATGTTCATACTAATAGTTATTCCAGTCCTCTATTATAATACAGCATAATAGAACTTAAAATATAACTTATATTACTGAGAATAACTTAAGCATGTCAGCAAAAACTCCTAAAACCAACAAAAAATATTAATGGAAGGCTGCTGGATGCCACTTACTAAAATTTCCACAGCATTATATAATTCCCAATTTCAGCTTAAAAACATCAGGAAAACATAACTTACGTGATGAGAATTGACTGATTTTCTCTGTCTGAAAAAGATAAGACAGAAACAGGATTCTTTAGTGTATTTCCACTTCACCTTTCTGTGAAAACATGGTAAGTGAATGTTACATTACCAGTGAGCATGTACTGGTAGGCATTGTCAGAGATGGAGAAGATATGAGGAGGAGCTTCAGTTCTCTTCTTTCCTCTGTAGGCAACAACCACTTCCTGGTTGTAGACTGGCAGCCACTTGTAGGGGTTGACAGTCACACAGAACAGCCCAGAGTAGGTCTGAGAGAATAAGAGTAAAGGAAAGCAACAATTTAGGAAAATTATTCAGCACTGATATATGAAAATAGCTGTAGTATTGGTGAGGGGTACAATATTTGCCTCATAATGTTTTTTTAAAGCTTTTAACTTACATAAATCATCCATGCGGCATAACGCTCTTTGAGGTTAAACAGCACAGCAGGCTCATGAAGGAAGGTGAACATGGCCATGTCTTCAATTTTATCAAACTTTGGTGGGTTCTGAGGGTGTACATCACACTCCTTCACTGTGACAGTCTGAAATGGAGATAAGTAGTATTAATACACTATTACTGATCCTGCAGAGTTTTAGACACTATCATATATTGCAGGTGCTTTTTGTTTGAATTCACTCAAGGAGAGAGCACGGTATCATTATGCCTGTGTGCATCAGTTCTGTGCCTCTGCTGCATGACTGTAGGACCAATAGGTCTGAATCATCTCTTGCATTGCCACTGTTCCCTAGTTAGGTAACCAGTTGCATCCAGGGCAGCTGTGCCCACTGGCTCACTGACCTTCCCTTTCTCAGTCTGAGCAGTGACTTTGTCGCCCTCACGGCTAGTGATGGAAGCCTTCACAAACTCTTCATCAGAATCAGGAACAAAGCACTCCTTCTTCATGTCAAAGGGACGGGTCTGGGCCTCAAGACGCTCCCTGTCTGACTTCCTTAGGTATGGGGCAGCTGCCCCAAACTCTTTCATGGCAGCGTCACCCATTTTTCAACTTGTCTACAAAAAAATTATGTCAGTTGCAATTTAACCATATTATGTGTTAAGGTGATTGCAGCTGTAGGAAAAAAGGATGCATATGCTATGATAGAGTTATTTTTGTATTCTTTAATTTATCATATAATGTTGTTACATTTTATATCTTCCACTTTGTGATATGATTTGCTGTCTTTAAATCAAACACATTTTCATTTTTCAGATGCTCTTACCTTGCAAATCCTGACTGAGAAAACTGATGTGTAATGGTCCTGAGGAGGGAAATAATGGAAAATATTGAGACCAGTCTGCAGTCCACACCAATATACATAATGGTAAGCCACTGTCCTGGTACCTTACCTTGAGATAGAATGGTGACCTATTGGGGGTTTCACCATGGGTTCTCTTTATACACAATGCCCCACTGCCAAATATGGAGGGGCGTTACAGGATCCCGGAATGTTATTGTGTTTGAGTTGGTTAAGGGGTCCATGAAGGGAGGGGGTTAATGAGTGGCAGAGAGTAATATAGAAATCAGCGGGTCAGAGTCTTATCAGTGAAGGGGTTGGTCTCCTGACGAGGCCATATTAGGAGCTCCATGCAGTGCAGTGATTAATCATAGGTATCCTCAAGCAGCCAGGGGACCACAGCTAAATCTTTAAATAGACAAAGGGAGGAACTCCATCATCCCTTAAGTTTGCTTCTGCTACAGGACCAGTACATGTTATAAAGCACAGGAGCATGCTCACTCGGGATAAGACTGATATTGACTGAAACTGTCTAAATGTATTTTATTGACGTACGATTTCAATAGATGTTGTAAATGTGATATTATGCTTGAAAAAAAAACAAAACACTATTATCCAATGTAAACAAGGGGAAAGAAAACATCTTTAAAATATGTTCATGCATAGAGTAATTACATATCATTTCCTTACCATTACGATCTACACATCACTGTGCAGCAGAGGACAACAGCAAATTCATAAGTAAAACTAAAAATGGATATGGCTAAAATCCACTGTGAAAATAGTTTAACTTATGTTTTATAATTATGAATTTTTTTTGCATAATTGCTAAATAATTTCAACAATTATCGCACTAACTTCTCATACAATATTTGTTTGTATTAACTGAAGATGCAATGTAAAATAATGAGTTGAGAGAAAAATAAGTCAATATTATCCATGCATTTTGGAACAGTAGCAATTAAGATCTAAAGCATAAATCCTATTCTTTGTCTGGTTTACAATAGAACAGAGCATTACACAAATTTTAACCACCGGTATTGTTGTCTCAACACAAAGGAAGCCAAGGAAATATCTTGGGAGACATTTTAGAGGAGTACTTTATGTATAGGTCTAAATTACCCATAGGGCTTAAGTGGAGTTACAGTGAGGTATTGGTAACAAAATTTGTCATCATAGAATGGACTTTGTGGTAACATAAACAGACATCAGATACCAAGTGGGTTGGTCTAAATAAAGAACATTAGTCTGTAAGATTAACCAGGCGACAAGTGCGAGCTAGCACAGACAGAAGTCTGCCACAGGTGACATACTTGAGATTCACTGAAAGGCAGTAATGATTACACACAATAGAGGGTTGTGCCAGCACGTTATGCTCCAATGTGATGCCAAGGTCACGGTGGTAGCCTTCTCCCATTATCAGACAGCAGCTCACAAAAGCTGGCCCCTCAGTTACAGTCCTGTTGACATGGCATTGTGTCTTTGAGGACAAAGATAACTCTGTGAAATTCCTGCTGAGAACCCTGCACTTATTGAGGAGAACAGCCAAAGGGGCTTTCAGGATCCTGTCTTTTTCTGCATCTAGGTCAGCTGTTGCAGATGATGGCCTCACATTGGCTTCTGTCTCATATAAATATACTGAGAGTGACAGGTATATCCCACAGCCCATCAAATTTGAATGTTCCATTTAAAATTCCATTCCTGTGTGATGTCTGAGGCTACTCCATCAACTGATGATGGTATGTTAAAAATCTCTCTCTCCAAAAGTAATTCTAAGCCTACCAAGGTGCTGTTCATCAAGCTCACTCACTTATACTCCATGAACAATTTGTCAATTTAATTCTACAGACCTAGCCTCCTATTTAATAACATTTGATAATTTATAACTTACAAAACTTAACTCATAACTTGAATAAAATATATATGTAATTAATGTATAGCAACTATAATACACAGCCCCTTCAAAGGTTAAGAGATAAGAGGAGGGTCAACAGCTGCTGACAAGTGCTGAGATTATTTCCATTCTGATAACTTCCCCTGCCCTGTTACTGACAGCTGGTGTCAGGGTGCCAAAGGGAAGTGAGAGATTCCATGCTCCTGCTAAAGACCAAGTGAAGATAACGCTGACCTTTTAGGCCAAACTCCTACTCATTAAAGGAAACATGATTTAAATGGGGTTTTTTTATGTCACAGTGAGTGCACATTGTTACCAAATATATCTAATTCAATATACAAATATGGGAATGATGATTCTAGGCTTTTGCTCCTTGAGGGCAGAGTTACAATAGACACCTACTGTTGTTCAGCATATCAGCAACTTAAAGACTAGTATTCATGGTAACTCAATATTATTACCTTTTATTTTTTTTTTAATTTTAACAGAAAGTTTTCTCTTAATTTTACCATATGCTTTACAGCAATTTTATTGATTTGTTCTTTTTTCAATTTTGATATTTTCTTGTCTATTTATTTTTTTACATATTTATTTAATCTTCCCCTTTTTACTATGCTTTTTACTGCGAAGCAATTGAAACTGATTTAAAGTTAAGTTCTATCATCCTCCTTGAATTTTCTCTTGCTGAGGTTTAGGCTTAATTATGTTGGGTTTCCAAATAACCAATGTTGTTGCTGCTGCCGGATATTTAAAGCATATTACTGTCTGTTTAGCACAGGAATTCAACCATGGAGAGATCTAGATTAGCAATGTGTGTGTAGGACCTTTTAAGAAATAGCTATAAAGTCAACCATCATTGTGTTACACCAGTACATGATAGTACAAAACAGGGATTTTTTTAGTTTTCTTGTGTCAAAGATGATTGCTATGAAAGCCAAAGATAAGACCATAAGCATCATATACCATATTAAAGGTGGTCTAATTATAGAGGCAGGGAATTGCGCCATCTTTGGTCAGTCATTTTAATAATTTAAGCCATGGGCTCAGATGCCCTGTTAATCATGTTGATTATCCTCAGCACATTCTATGCTGTATGGGGTGCACCTTTTTAAGCACAGTTGTGAATGTAGTTTCATTAGCTAATAGATAACTGCTTATCTACTCAGAGAGTTAAGGACATGACATGTAATAAAAGAAGAGACAGGACTCCCTGAATTTCACCAAAAGGGAGTCTAAGGTCTCCTTCTCCTCCCTCTGCCTGCCTCAAATCATTGTTTCGTCCCGAGCAGCAGCAGCAGCATTGACTGAAACCTCAAACCAGCAAAGGTAAAGGTCTACACAGACAGGTAGCCATAGCATAGTTAGTTGGGGTATAAACAGTCAATTTCTCCTTATGCCTCTGTACCATTACTTAGTACTTTAAGTGATACTACTCAAAGCATTTTACTGATATCTTAGAACAATTTTTTCCTAAAGATTCATTTTAACTCAATACTTAATTACTGTATATTCAAATGTTCTGTGAAACGCAAGGAGACCCATCTTAATGTAATCTTTTTCTTTAGTTTTTTTTGTTTGTTTTTATTTACATCAGCATATGAACTAGGTATTTGATTAATGATTCTCTAGCCATTTGGAGGAACAGGCAGATTTCAGTAGGGATTCACTGGCCAGCTGAGAGTGATTATGCATGGTATTAGGTAGGACTGAGCATATGCACTGGTTTGTTTTTGACCTTGAGGCCCAGGCCCTTGGGCTGTCTGTAACTCTATTTTAAGAAGAAGAGATTTGATTTATCTCTCTCTATTTTAGTTCTCACCTCACCTAAACTTTCTAGTTTTCAGGGCTTCTGACACTACACTTAATAGGTCCCCTGAGTTTTCCTGTAAATGCCTAACTCTGCTCTTCCTGCCTCCTCAACCCCACACTGATGCCTGGTATGCATCATAATTTAGCTCAAAACATTTTAATCAATTTCACACTGCTTATCCTAGTGGAAAACGCAGGTAAAGACAATGACTTTAGTTTACATTGATGTTTGTAATTTTAGTCGTTAACTTTCATTCTATACAGTATTATGCATATCATAATATGTATAATTACATAATAATACAATAACTATAACTTCTTTGTTGATATTAACTTTATAATATGATAAACTAAAGTTACTTTAAATACATTATATCCTGTGCAACATCCCATGAACTCAGTCATTCTGAAAAAAGGAAGAATGCAATGATGTGCAGCTTGATGATTTATTAAGTACTACAGGTCATGAATAGTGAATATTGATAGTTGAGGGGATATACAGCACACAGCAGGAAAAAGTATTTCTGAAGGCTCCAAAGCTTCACTCCTCATCAAACCCTTTCTGTTGCAGCCATGAAAGTTGGAAAGAGAGAAAAAGAGAAACAGCTTTTAGGTCATCAGATTAGTATTGATTTAGTACCACAAAGCAATATATTAATTAATCAGCTAATATAGAATAAAGAGCTGAAATGGGCATAACACAATTTACGATAATAATTGAATGCAGAGTTAAATGCAGCCAACAGAGGGCAGCATGTGTCAGGGTCAGATGCTGTACATCTGCTACAGAACGCATGCTTCTTACCTTGGAGCCCACATCACGGCTCTTGGCACGCAGCTTGTTGACCTGAGACTCTGCGATGTCAGCTCTCTCTTCAGCCTCGTCCAGCTCATGCTGAATCTTACGGAACTTGCCAAGATGAACATTAGCCATTTCCTCCTGTTTAAGTAATTGAAATAAATAAATAAATGAATAAATTTTTCAAATTAAAAATAATTACAGAATGACAGGAGAAGAAGCCACATGAGCACAACAATTCACAGAGTTCCACACTCACAGCCTCCTCAGTAGATCTCTTGTACGATTTAACTTTCAGCTGCAGTTTGTCTACCAGATCTTGGAGTCGGGCAATATTCTTGCGGTCCTCGTCAGTCTGTGGAAATAGGAGACAAGGTTACAAATTAAATTTCTTAAAAAATACATTTTAACCACAAATTCAGATTAATGAAGATACCACAGTAAATGCTACAAACCTGATAGGTAAGTTCCTTGATGCGGCGCTCATATTTGCGGACGCCCTTCACAGCTTCACTGCTTTTTTTCTGCTCCATTTCCACCTCATTTTCCAGCTCCCTCACCTGGTAGGGGACAAGATTTTTCACGTACATTATTAATAACTTATTCAACATCACTTCTTACCAAAAATAACTCAAATTATAACTGTAACAGAAATACTCACCCTGGCCTCGAGCTTCTGCACCTGCTTCTTGCCTCCCTTCATGGCAATCTGTTCAGCTTCATCCAGACGGTGCTGCAGGTCTTTGATGGTCTGCTCCATGTTCTTCTTCATACGCTCCAGGTGAGCGCTGGTGTCCTGCTCCTTCTTCAGCTCCTCTGCCATCATGGCAGCATCAGTAATGGCCTTCTTGGCCTTATCCTCTGCATTTCTGCACTCCTGCACTGCTTCCTCCACTTCAGTTTGAAGCTGAGTTGAATCAGCTTCCAGTTTCTTCTTCTGGTTTATCAGGCTGGTGTTCTAGTTTTACATAATAGTGCAAAAATATCAGTGTGAAACTATCAAACAAACATTCTGAAAAATATACATAGACAATTACTGTGTTTTACCTGAGAATGCAGTAGCTGCACCCTCTCACTAACATCCAGCAGCTCTTGCTCAGCAAGTTTGCGACTTCTCTCAGTTTGCTCCAGAGCAGCCCTCAGCTCCTCCACTTCAGCCTGAAGCAGGTTGTTGCGTCTCTCAGCAATGGCAATGTTTTCCTTCATGTCATCATTGGCTCGCAGAGAGTCATCAAGCTGGAGCTGAGTATCCTGGAAATTTTTCAAAGCATCCAATAAAATAAAATACCCTAGTAACAATTACGGAAAAACTAAAAGCTTAAGTCCACTTTTTTTTACCTTCAAATGTGCATGAACAGCCTTTAGTTGCTTCTGGGCCTCAGCTGCCTGCCTATTGGCATGGCTAAGCTGGATCTCCATCTCATTCAGGTCTCCCTCCATCTTCTTCTTCAAACGGAGAGCCTCATTCCTGCTACGAGTCTCGGCCTCAAGAGAGCTCTGCAGGGTTTCGATGGTCCTCTGCAGGTTCCTCTTGCTCTGCTCCATCTCCTCCTCTTTCTCAGCAATTTTACGTTCCATCTCTGCCTTAATCTGGTTGAACTCAAGCTGGGCTCTCAGAATCTTGCCCTCCTCATGCTCAAGAGAACTCTAAGATAGACACCAGGAGTTTACCATATATATTTTGAACTATTTTCTAAATTACAGCTCCATTTAGAATATACAGTCAATGAGAACTTCATTAGGAACACCTATACGCCTGCTTTTTCATGCAATTATCTAATCATCCAATGATGTTGCAGCAGTTCAGTGCATAAAATCCTGCACATAGAGGAGCTTCAGTTAATGTTCACATCAAACATCAGAATGGGAAAATATCATCTCAGAGACTTTGACTATGGCAGGATTGTTGGTGTCAGACAGGCTGGTTTGAGTTTTTCTGAACTGTTGATCTCCTGGGATAATTAAGAAGTCCTTGAGTTTTCTCAAATTTGGTCTGAAAAAACAAAAAACAGTGAGCTGCCATTCTGTGAATAGAAACACCTTGTTGATGAGAGAGGTCAGAGGAGAACGACCAGACTGCTTGGAGCTGACAGAGGCTACGGTAACTCAGATAACCTCTGGTTACAACTGTGGTGAGCAAAAAGTGCAACAGGTGGGACCTTGAGGCAGATGAGCTACAACAGCAGAAGTACACTTCAGGTTACACTCCTGTTCACTACAAAACAGAAATGTTACACTGCAGTGGGCTCATCAACACTGGACAGTTGAAGACTGGGAAAACTTAGACTTGTCTGTTGAATCTCGATTTCTGCTGAGGCAGCATACTGTAGAGTCAGAATTTGGCCTCAATAGCCTTAATCTTTGGAGACAACCTGCCTTGTGTCAACAGTTTTGGTTTGAATCTAATAGAAAACCTTTGGTATGTGGTAAAACAGGAGATTGGCAGCATGAATGTGCAGCTGATCAATCTGCAGAAATGATGTGAAGTAATCATGTCGATATAGTCCAGAATCTCAAAGGAATGTGTCCAGCATCTTTTGGAATCCTTGCCATAAAAAATTGAATCTGTATTTAAGGTAAAAGGAGGCCCTGCCTAGTAATAGTATGGTGTTCCTAATAAGCTGCTCAGTGTGTGAACATACATGAGAAATTAACTGTGGATTTGAGGTTTTAGTCTTACCTCTGCTTCCTCAAGGGCAGTCTGAATCTCACTCTTTTCCTGCTCCAGCAGCTTACGAACCTTCTCCAATTCATGTATAGTTTTTCCTCCCTCACCAAGTTGCTCAGTGAGGTCAGAAATCTCCTCTGTGTATGGAAACGGTCATATTATAATGGTTTTGTTGGCATCTGCAATGTGTATATATACCCTGCTAAGACACATTGATATATTACCCTGAAGGTTCTTGTTCTCTCTCTTTAGGGACTCCAGATGGTCTAGAGATTCTTCATAGGAGTTTTTCAGTTTGAAAAGCTCAGTGCTCAAAGACCTGGCTTCCTTCTGGGAGCTTTCCAGCTCGCACTGACACTCCTCATATTTCTGCTTCCACTCAGACAGGACCTAGACATGAGATTTCAGTTGTACAATGTCATATTTAAATCCCCACATAAAGCTCTATACAGTTTGACAAATGTGAATTATTTGGGGAGAATTTATTTGCACCGAAAAAAAAACTTTTTAAAACTTAGGGTTGCACATAAAAATAGTGTTTGAAAGCCTCATTTATCACTAGACTGTCTAGCCACATTATGCATAGGAGGTTTGTCAATGTACATTAATTGACATTCCAAATTTGTCTTCCTAAAGAGATGGGAAAACACATCAAAATATATAAAATTGGATTTAATTAATATGTGTTTAAGATTTTTGATGATTAGAAATAACCATACTTTGTCAAAGTTTCTTTGCTTCTTGTCCAGAGCAGCAGCAGCAGCATTAGACCTCTCCACATCCACCATGAGATCTTCAATCTCATTCTGTAGCCTGTGTTTGGTCTTCTCCAGAGAGGAACATTTAGCATTCACTGCTTCAACGGCCTCCTCAGCATCCTGCAGACGCTGAGCCAGCTTCTTTCTGGATTACAGTAGAATTTATTCAGAGTTAATTGCTCTTAAACTTTGCCCAAATTTTCAATTGAAAATATATTTTACTCACTTGGCCTCTTCCAGTTCCTCGGTTCTCTGGATGGCATCAGTTTCGTACTTAGTTCTCCACTGAGCCACCTCGGAGTTGGCCTTGGACATGCTGCGCTGCAGTTCGGCCTTGGCCTCCTGCTCCTCCTCATACTGCTCCCTGAGCAGGTCGCAGTCATGACGAGAAGACTGCACTGCATGGGCTAATGCATTCTTAGCCTGAAATAATGTAAATAATCTGGGTATTTGTCTTGGTCATGGAACTATTATTGAGACTAAAAGATTAATTAACACATTATTCTATCTACATACCTTTATTTCCTCCTCTAGTTGTCTTTTCAGATCTTCAAGTTGTTGATTATAGGAATTCTTCCCTCTGGTAAGCTGAGATATAAGAGATTCTTTCTCCTCCATCTGTCTTGATAACTCATCTAGAAAGGTAAACGTTTCACAATAGTGTTATGCTACATTAAACAATTTTGATATTTCAAGTGAAAAGGGTGTAATACTAACCATTCTCAGCTTGAAGCTTTGCTCTCTGGGTACTGATGTCGTTAAAGGATCTCTGATATTCACCACACTTGTTTCTGTATTCATTCATTTGATCCTCCAGGGTTCTGCTTGTCTTCTCCAAATTAGTCTTCAAAATAAATTTGCTTTATGTTCACACTAGCTTTTTTACCAGAATTCAGATACAATTGGACAACATTTGAGGAAAAATATCTAAAAAGATGTAGGCTTCTCTAGATATTTACTATTACTATTTTTACATTTTTACATTCAGCATAAACAAGCAGAAGATCTACATATACATATATATATATATATATATGTATATGTATACATACAGTTATGTAACCCATCTTAATTAATTGCAGCAACTCGACCAATGTGGTAGCTCTTCACTCCCTCACCACTGTCAATGCTTCCCTTCCCTACTAAGAGCAAGTTAGACGTATACATGTTCACTATTTATTGATACTACCTCATATCTTCGTATTAAGTTGTTATTCAAAAACAATCAGGTTGCTAGATGGTTCAAGCAGCGTGGAAATTCACCTTGAGAATTTTCAAACACACATACCTTAGCCTTCACAATTTGCTCCATATTGGAGACCACATCATCAAGTTCCAGTCTGAGCTCACTCTTCTCCTTCTCCAGTTTCTGCTTGACTCTCTGGAGGTTGTCAATCTGCTCCCCCAGGTCAGCAACACTGTCAGCTTGCTTCTTCCTGAGTGTGGCAGCAGTAGCTTCATGCTGCAGAGTGGCCTCTTCAAGGTCCCTGCGGAGTTTCTGCAACTCAGCCTCCCTCTTCTTGTTCATCTCAATCTGGGCAGTTGTTGCTCCACCAGCCTCTTCCAGCCTCTCACTGATCTCCTCCAGCTCTCTGGACAAGTCTGCTCTCTGTTTCTCTACCTTTGCTCGGGCAGCTCGCTCTGCCTCAAGCTCTTCCTCCAACTCTTCTACACGAGCCTAATTTTAGAACATGTTTCAATGTTTTAGTATTTCGCAAAATTATTTACACTTAACTGAGACCAAATGATGCACTTTTTTTACCTGCAGCTCTTTCAACTTCTTCTGGAGTTGACTGACCATGGTCTGTTCATCTTCAATTTTGCCATTCAGCTGACTGATTTCAAAGTCTTTCCTGCAGAATTTTGTTTAGTCAGTGTTCATTTATGAAAACAAATGATGCTTAGTAATGAGAAAAAAAAAATGTACTTTTTCAGGCGCTCCTCCAACTGCTGCTTGTCATTTTCTAGATCCATTACAGTCTCCTGGGTCAGCTTTAAGTCACCCTCTAGCTTTCTCTTAGCTCTCTCAAGGTCCATTCGAATCTTCTTTTCTTGCTCAAGAGACCCTTCAAGCTAAATATGATATGATTACAACATTTGTGAATGGTTTCCTTATTAATACTTTCTATATAATATAAGTAACATAATTATGAAATGGAATCCTACATCATCCACTTGCTGCTCCAGCTTGGCCTTGGCCTTGGTCAGAGTGTTGACTTTGTCTTCTTCACTCTGCAGGTCATCCAGTGTTTGCTGATGAGCTTCCTGTAGGGCTTTCTTTTCCTTGGTCAACTTGGCAATGATTTCATCCTGTCCAGCCATTTCCTCAATCAGGTTCTTTACCTGTGAAGAGGAATAAAGAGAGGGATAAATGAATAATAAATAAAATGAGGAATAATTGGACACCTCATTATGTTATTAATCTGTGTTGTAACAAATTGTGTAGTTTGTTGTCATACCTTGTTCTCAGTGGCATGCTTCTCTTTTTCCACTTTAGCCAAAGTTAATTCTAAGTCATCAATGTCTTTCTTTAACTCAGAACACTCATCCTCCAGCTTTCTCTTCTTAGCAGTCAGTTCAGCATTCATCTCCTCCTCATCCTCCAGCCTTTCCATCAGCTCTTTGAGTTTGGCCTCCAACTGAATCTTGCTCTTGATGAGTCCCTCACATCTCTCTTCAGCATCACAGAGATTATCTTGCTCCTATTATTAAAAAAAAAGACTTACAGTGCAAGTATGCAAGTAGACTTGGTTTGATGTTAATATTAATTGTATGCAATAATAAACAATGTGAAGACATACAGCTTGAACTTGGAGTTGCAGGTCATTCTTCTCTTGGAGAAGAGTGACCATTTTCTCCTCTAGCTCCTTCCTACGAGCTTCAGACTTTGCATAAGCCTCTTTCAGCTTCAGGAATTCTTCCTTCATGTTGGCCATCTCCTTCTCAGCCTCAGCAGATCTCAATAGAGGTTTGATCTTGAAGAACAATTTCATCCAGGGCCAATTCTTGACTCCCATGAAGGAACGGACATTCCACTGGATCACTAATAAAGCATCTCTAGAAGATTTTTAAAATGAAACATAGGGCTTTAATTAAATATATAATTCATAACCCACTGTTGAAATCAAATGACCAATATCAGCTCAATACCGGCGTTCCACCATCTTCTGATACTCAATACGAGACAAGAGACCACGGGATCTGGCTTGAATTGCGGTGATGATTTTGGAGAGACGCTCGTCTCTCATCTCCTCAAGCAGACCCAGCAATCCAGCCTTAAAGAACACCTTAAAGCAGCAATGGGTGTTTTACTTTATTCCATCTTCTTACATATCTATTGGATTCATTAATCATTATTTGTCACTTTTCTCAATATCAGAACAACTTCAGACAATACCTTGGTATGTCCAAATTTGTATTGATTGTGATCTATATCCAGAGAACCAAGAAGTTTCTCAGCTCCCTTCCTGCTGTCAATGAACTGACCCTCAGGGATGGCAGCAGGATTCAGGATGCGATATCTAGAAATTCAAAATGGAACAAAATATTCAAATTTGTTTTGAATCAAACAGTATGTGACATAAACGAGACAGTACCTCTGTTTGAAATCTCCGTAGAGGATCCTGTTGGGGAAGCCCTTCCTGCAGATCCTGATGCCTTCCAGCACACCGTTACAGCGCAGCTGGTGCATCACCAGAGGGTTCTCCATGGCCCCAGGAGTCTTGGTCTCATTGGGGATGATGCAGCGCACAAAGTGAGGGTGAGTGGACCTCAAGTTGGTCATCAGCTTGTTCAGGTTCTCCTTTAATGTGGTTAAACATATAGTTAGATATGCTGGTGTATTCTCAACTACAAAATACCATATCCTAGGATGGAAACACAGTACCCTATGAAGAGCAGACACAGTCTGAAAGGATGATCCCTTCTTTTTCTTCTCTTTTTTACCCGAAGCAGATTCGGCCATAGCTGTTCAGAAGAAAATGTTTAACTTTAATGCTGTTTTAGAAAACTATTATAATCTCAAAAGAATAAATCCACACCAGGGTACCTGAATCAGCTCCAGCATAATTTGCAAATAGGACAGCCAACAGCTTGAGATTAGACTTCTGATACAGTGCAACAACAGTCTCATTCAGAGGGTCCTTGTTCTTCACCAGCCAGTTGATGATATTATAATCTACAATTCCAGCGTAGTGAACCAGGGCAAAATGAGCCTCTGGTTTCCCTTTGACAATTCTGGGCTTCTGGAAGTTGGCAGATTTCCCCAAGTGGTTGTCATAGAGCTTAGCTTTAAAGGTGAAATCAGTTGCTTTGGGGAACATGCATTCCTCTTCAAGGATGGACATGATACCCATGGGCTGGTGGGAAAAAATATGAGTGGTTTGGAAAACATATTTTTATTTATTTTTATTCATGTCCATTCATCTAATAGCCGGCTATCTCACCTTTTCAATGAGGTCAATACAGGCCTGCAAGTCCATACCAAAATCTATGAAAGTCCATTCAATGCCTTCTTTCTTGTACTCTTCCTGCTCCAGCACAAACATGTGGTGGTTGAAAAACTGTTGCAGTTTCTCATTGGTAAAGTTGATGCAAAGCTGTTCAAAGGTGTTGAACTAGAAAGAAAGAAAACAGACCATTTATTTGGTGTCTTTCCATTCATATTATGTTGAAAGAGAACTGATTTTAGCTCACTCACATCAAAGATCTCAAATCCAGCAATGTCCAGCACACCAATGAAATATTGGCGGGGCTGCCTGGTCTCCAGTGACTGGTTTATTCTCATTACCATCCACAGAAACATCCTTTCATAAACAGCTTTAGACAGAGCTCCAACAGCATAGTTCACCTAAACAACAGGCAATATATTTAACCTGATGCATACAAAGAAATAAAATTTACTTGTGTAGTTTTTTCATGCAAATACATAGCCTGTGCAATAGAAGCAATTTAAAGAACACAATTAGAGCAATTCCCTAAAGCAATTTTATAAGATGATTTCTCACCTGAGCAACATTTTGTCCCCTGGTGACCCATTCATTTCCTACTTTCACTCTTGGATGACAGAGACCTTTGATGAGGTCAGCGGAGTTCAGGCCCATCAGATATGCAACTTTGTCAGCATCTGAAGAAAGAAAGGAAAATTTTAGAAACTCTTGAGTTGGTTCTGAGCTAATCTGACAAAGAGAGTCTCTCTCACCTTCTGTACCATCAGCCTCGGCCTGTTCTTCTCGCTGCTTCTGTTTGAACTTCATGTTGCCATGGTGCATGATGGCACCAGTTAGCTTGTAAATACTGTTCTTTTCTTCTTGAGTGAAGCCCAGCACATCAAATGCTTCCTGATTAAGATATAATACATCCAAAATGCATTTCTGGTATTGTAAAAGTTTATATATATATATTTGACTGAGATTAGAGGACTCAACTCACATCAGTTGCCATCAGCTCTTCAGAATCATTGATGGATGCTACTGTCGTCTCTCCTTGAGAGATGAAGGCGTAGTCATAGGGGTTGTTGGTGATAAGCAACATTTCTAAGGAAGAAATAAGAAAATGTTATAAAATATCTTAACAAATTGAAATATATTAATTGTTCATGATGTTAACGGCTCTTGAGATTTACAGCTCGGATACATACCTAATATTTCAGGCTTTGCCTGAGACAAGATCTGGTAGAAGATGTGGTAGTCTCTCTCAGCTTTGAGCTGGAAGGTCACACGAGACTTTTCCAGAAGGTCTTGACAAACATAAAAGATGTGAGTTGAATCAAATATACTACAAAACTTAAATATTGGTATTATAGGTGTAAGTATGATAAGGATTTTTGTTCTTACATGTTTCAATATCAGCAGAGGCTAACTTTCCCCTGGTATCAAAATGAATTCGGATGAATTTACCCTGAAAGGAAAAAGTTTGCATTTACAAAGATACCTTGATATCTGCTACTGCCAGCGATTGTGTTTTCATTGCAGCATAATATTCACATTACAATCACACAAGATTAGACACTCACAAATCTAGAGGAGTTGTCATTCCTGATGGTCTTGGCATTACCAAAGGCCTCCAGAGCAGGGTTAGCCTGGATGATTTGATCCTCCAGGGTACCCTGTTATAGGGAACATTGCTTATGCTCAATCTGTAATTAATGTTTAAAGATACACAAACAGACTGTAGCAGCCTCAGGTGGCATCAAGTGATATTTTCCCAGTTTTTGAGAGTTTGAAGAACCCTTTAACCTAAAAATGATGTAACATAGTTGTCATGTAAGTGGAATCTTTTTTTTTTTTTCAAAGTTTAAGCCATTTTTGGTGGATTTGTAATTTTTTTGACACCAAGAATTTAACTGGTTGAGTACAGAAAAATCTATTCCATATTAGTCGAAGGGCGTATGAGTTGGTGGTGATACTCATCTTTCTGTAGTTTGCCTGTGTTATATGCTGAACCATTCCAACAAATCACACATTTGACACAAATTATTATTTACCTTGTCTTTGGCATTGGGATCTTTCTTAATGCCTCCAGCTGCAATACTTGCAAAATATTGGATGACTCGCTTCGTGTTGACAGTCTTTCCTGCACCTGATTCACCACTATAATTGGAAAGTCAATTATCAATACTTACAGTGGCATGATGCAGAATAATATTATATGTCCAATGTCCAACATATAGTGTCATGGATGCTTTTTAAATATAAGATATTACGTACGTGATCAGAATTGACTGGTTTTCACGATCTATAAAAAATTGCAAGGTGCAATGTTATTAGCATCAATTTTCAGCATATTTATATGTAATAAAAATTTACCAAAACTGCCTTATCAGTCTGTACCTGCCAGCATGTACTGGTAGGCATTGTCAGAGATGGAGAAGATATGAGGAGGAGCTTCACTTCTCTTCTTTCCTCTGTAGGCAAGGACTACTTCCTGGTTGTAGACTGGCAGCCACTTGTAGGGGTTGACAGTCACACAGAACAGCCCAGAGTAGGTCTGAGAAACACAACCATTTCAACATCATTACAATTTTGGCATAGGATCTGTGCTATTTGTAAATTCAAACTTTGTAATATTTTCATTATCTTTCACTATCCCATCCCTAAAAAGGTTCTTGTACTTTTGACTTTGAGTCCATCATTTTATTTTTATTAACACCTTAACGAGAAAACAAATGCAAGTGGAACAATATTATCTAAAAAATAATTGCAAAATTAAATGTGTACATTTTTTGTAAGTGTAAGTGTTGTAAGTGTGTTTAATCACATCTAGACAGAATTCAGTACAAGGCTCATTCAACACAATATGGGTTTGTGGAATCAAACTTTTATGAACCATGCTACCACACAACAGTGTTTATTGTTTCTTGGCTTGATCTACTCACATAGATCATCCATGCTGCATAACGTTCCTTGAGGTTAAACAGCACAGCGGGCTCATGGAGGAAGGTCAGCATGGCCATGTCCTCGATCTTGTCAAACTTTGGAGGATTCTGTTGCAGAATCTGGGTGTCTTTGAAAGTCGCAGTCTAGGAAAATAAATACAGTTTTCTGATTAATATGTAAGGGTCCCAAAATTTTCACGAGTAAGTAAACATTCAGGCAACATTGATATTGTCAACATTGCGAGTGTAGCATTACAATGCATGCTACACATTGTTGTTGCCAGATGGCAGCAATGCCTCATTTCATAACTCAGCTGCTCAGTGTAGTGACTGGAGACATTTTAATTGCAGCAGCAGTCAGAGTCCTATTTGAAGTTGTATTCACACTCACTCAAGGATAGACAGTTTAAATCATGCATAGATTTACACCCAGATTAACACTTCCACTTAACACTCCCAGACAAAGATTTACACACAGAGTTACACTCAGTATCAGACTGGAGTGACCTTCTTAATTAAGGCAACAGTTTGATTTATTTGAATTGAAATTATTACCTTTTCACTGTGAATTAATTAATTCACAAAGATATTTGGGAATCTGGCATAACTTTTATCTATACAAATTTGCAAACTTTTGTCAGCAGTCCTCTTATACCTCTGGCTATACATAGATTTTAGATTTGCTGCATGTAAGTAATACTCATATATAATGTCATGCTGACATGTTATGGTTAGATCATAGGTAATTGAGGTTAGATTTTGATAGTAATTTAATCATTGCAGCTATGGAAAGAACACCATAAGTGTTGGTCATAATGAAAATTAAATAACTGAATGGTAAAATGTTACTACTAACCTTCCCTCTCTCTGTCTCTACATGGACCTTGTCTCCTTCTCTGCTCGTGATGGTTGCCTTCACAAACTCTTCCACTGTGTCCGGGACAAAGCATTCCTTCTTTATGTCAAAGGGACGCGTGGAGGCCTCCATACGCTCTCTGTCCGACTTCCTCAGGTATGAGGCAGCTAACCCAAACACAGACATCTCTGCATCCCCCATGGCCGCTCTAATTGATATACAGTCAGTAGAGATGATTAAAGCTTCACTCGGTCTGTAGATGATACTTCACCATCATATCTGTATTATGATACTGTCCAACTATTGATTTTAAAGAAAATCTATTTTTCCTCTTTTTTTCTGTCTCTCCTTTGCGTTTGTACATTAAATGTTTAAACCGTCTTTTTCTAAAACCATTCTATAGGGATCCATAGGGTCCTATATTTTCTGGTGAGCTACAGACAAGCATTGCCCTATTATATCAGTCTTTAGCTCTATAACATGAATTGCTAAGAAGGCATCAGGAAAGGAGAATTTACCCGTGGGTTCAAGTCAGATGACAGGTGAGAGAATAAGTCAGTGATCTACCTGCAGTGGGGGGAGAGAGAAGTAGTAAGACATTCAGAGCTTATAGTAAAATGTCTGAATTAGCTAGACTCACATCTGCATCAGTGGGAATAACACGGCTTTTGTTTTAGGATAATTTCTCTAACCTGGTTAGACCAAATGTCAAAGTATACCTGAAGGAGGCCTATTAATGAATTCATATGACACTCCTGTTTTAGTTATGTTTCCAATTTAAAACTCTTCCCCATCACCTCCATTTTCTTAAATATTGATTGATTTGAAAATATTTTACATTAAGTTTAGACAATAGAAAGATGCAGTATGAGAATCTATTAATACAAAATACAACTAGTTGTGCAGACTTACAGTGGCCAGGTGAAGAAGAAGCAGCTACTAAACCTGGGGGGTAGGCAGAGATCAAATATATAACCCTAGATAACCCTGCCTTACAAGGCCAAGGGCACCACCCTGACCTGCTTACTAATACACACACACCCACAACACACACATTAACAGGTACACTACTTCCACACAAACAACCATGCCTTCACACACACACGCACACACACACACACTGTGGTAATCGCCATCACTTTTATCACGTATGACAGGGCTCTCTATGGCTCTCATGATGTCTGGCTGCCCTCCCTGCTTGTTTGTCTCTACCTCTCACGTCCAAATAATGTGATTTTTCGGGAGCAGCGCCAGGAACTTTCTCAAGCATAACTCGTCCATGACTCACCCAAGCATAAACTCTTCTATCTCTAATTCTACCACACTTTTTTCTGTCATCTCTTGTGCTGAATTCTTTTACCAAGTGAGGACTAGTTGTGGACAGAAACCAGATTCCATTTATTGCCTGTAAGGAGGGGCTAAAGAGAGGCACGATATACCAAGAAAGATATTTCTTTTTAATTGCTACAAGGTCAAAAGCAAAAGCAAGCTGTGCACGTTAGACATCTGTACCATGTCATTGGACCATCTCAATGTAGAGAAGCAGTGATTCAACACCACAAGGCTCCTTTTCCACACCGGAGACTGGCCCTGCCAGCCTGTGGAGAAATCTCTTTGAGGCCAATTGTAGGTTCTGTGCCACTATGGTCTGCATCACAGCAGTTTACATGTGGTGATGACAGAAATCTGGAAAGTGCGATTGGTAGAAGCAGCCTACCTGATCAAAGTCTGAGTGGGATGATTTTATTGGACATCTGTCCTGGTCATGGGTTGTCCATGACAGACACCTTGAGATTAGATAGTTGATCGGTTTATCTAGTAAGAACATTTTAGGCATTAGATTGGTTATCAACATACACCCTTGTCTCCCTACTATCATTGCAGCCTCGCCAACCATCAGGATGTCCGGTTCCAGATTCATATCACAGCTAATCTGCCAGTTCCTCCCCATTTGCATGGAAGCGTTGAATACAGTCTGTCTCATCAATCGGCTTCAATTTGTGTCTTCACAGTTATTAAACAAGGTTTATTTTCACCTTTCATTTAATTTCTTCTTGATGCTGCATATCTCAAGGGGTTTTATGGGTTTTTAAGATGTGGTGAATTTTCCTGGTTCCAATGCTTTCATACCCTCTTGTGATGACACATATTCTGATTTAACCTGTCATCCTTCCATCTCTTCTCAAACATACTAGGGTTGGGGAAAATGGTTCAATTGTAATTGCACCCATAAACCCAGTCCTCTCACCACTCCTCACTCTGCTCTACTTCTTATACCTTCTTCAAAACCATGTCTAAAGCCTGATTTCATTCCCATCACACTGTTTTGCTAAAAAGATACAATGTGTCTCTGCACCAATACTCAGGCACTCTTTTAGAATTGGCACTGCAATCTCAGCACCAATGCAAGGTTTGTCCTCAACCTCTTTACAGCAACAGGCCATTGGTCCTCTCCCACATTTTCTTCGACCAGAGCAATTGGCCACCTAAGCTGCCCAATGATTTCAGAGGTCATGATGGTGAAAAGCTCATGTCTGGTGAGTGCCATGCATCCAGCTGGTGGTGGTGATTCGTGCTTAATGTCATTCACAATCAATCAGTCATCCTATCTCTCTCACTTTTTCCAGCCCTTGTACCACATTTCTATCTACATAGCCTGTTTAGTTGCTTGCATATCCCCTATGCATTTGTTCCACTGATGCATTTCATATTGTGGCCTTCTAATAGCCCTTCAGTTTGTGTGCGATCTTTCGCTTAATTTTCTTTTCTCCTTGCATCACTGCACCAATCAGTTTTCTATTCAGTCTTTATTATGGAATCTCTGTTCTAATCATTCATGTGTAGATTATCAAGTTGTTTAGATCAGTGAACAATTGTTTTGTTTCCGTGTTATTATGGTAGATACATTTTATTTTTAATTTTTGGGGATTTCAGATTGGCTGTTATTTACAGGGCTCCATTTCTACATCTCTCTAAAAAACTGGGTCAATTCAAAAGTCTTTACTAAATATAGCTCATGCATTCATGTTACCTGCTGTGAAGCAAACGGTCTGGGGCATCGCTGTGATGTCCCACCCAGTCTTCAACATGCATCAACCCAAAAAAGAATAAGAAAAATAAGAAATAAGAAAAATTAGCTGCTTTCTTGTGTGGAGGGGATGTTGGACATCTAGAGTGAGTGAGATGCATTTGTTGTGGCCAAAAAGTTGCACATTTATAACTATGTTTGCTCATGCATACGCTACCGTTACATGGTGAATGATGCAGAGTCATCCTGTCCGCTGAAACTATATTCTATATCTTTCTATTTGAAGTATTGGTCAAATTAATGATATAAGTAATTCCTGGCCACGCATGAGTTCAGGCAGGACACTAAGTTGCTATGCTTGGTAGCAAACAGCTGAACCTATCACATGTCATTGGACTGATTTGCTGGTCTATTTAAAGGTTTTCACCTGCTTTAGTCATGCTCTTTATTTCTCAGATTATTCCCAAAGGGGGTTATTACAATGCCCCTATAAAACTGAATTCCCTGCTGCTATTTTGTATTACTCAGTACGGAGAAGCTCCTGCAGCAACACAATACCATTTTTGTCATTTGTTATATTCATTCACACAGTTGTTTGAGCAGAGGATGTTTAAATTAAACAAACTACTGTGCTTCTGCAAGGATCTTGGCAGAAACAAGATAGAGAGGTGTTGCATACTGTTACCAGGTGTTAATTGTCCTCTTAGATTACTCTTCCCTTATTGACAGCAGGCTTAAGTGGTTGGGTGAAACCTATAAATTAACACTTGTCTCTGCCAGGCTTTAGGTCTCTTGTTTACACTGTAGGCTGGTCAAGCTACATGTGGTTGGCATCCTGTCAGCAACCACTACTGATACTTCAGTGACAGCTCTGTCATGACCTGCTTCCTGTAGCCCTATGGGCCGATGAAATATAGCTGACACACACGGATAGACTTCAAAGAATCATACTGACTGATGAAAATTTAAATTTGACTGCAACCAGATTCTATCACATCAGCTGTTCAAGAGCAGTTGTTTAAACATTAACATGGGATGGCAATGCCTGGCTTTAGACAGCTACATTCTTTTTGCAGTACCTCTGAAATGAGCACAACTTAAGGGTTAAATTACTTCACAGACTTTGTTGATTATACTGTAAAACTTTACTGTCTCTACTAGTTTCTAAAGTAGATCCATTAGACTTAGTGTGCTTCTTTAACATTAAAACAATGATAGAGACAACTCATTAAAGAACAAATGTGTATTGCAAACCATCAGTTGGAATCAAACAACACACGTGTTTGATAAATTTTGCCAAGTTATGTTGTATTTTTCAGTTGCAAATCACCAGAGGTACCACAAAGACATTGTGCAGTTGCAAGTCACAAGGTAGTTTATGTGCCATGGCAAAAGATCGATGTTTGTTTTAATGGAGTATATTCATTTGTTTTCCTGCCTGCTCAGACAACTCACCAACAAGAAATATCTCCTAAACCATTATGCACAGCTGGTTTCAGTATTTATTAAAACCTTCGGACATGGTACCAGGATTTAACAGTCATTTCACAATGCCACACACAATGTCACTATTGTTTTGCTATGTGTTCACTAATTGATGGAAGATTTTTTTACTTAAAGAAATACCTAATGGCCTCTTCCATTCATCATTTAAAATATTTGCTTTCACCTCTGACTCGAGAAAATTGACTACAAGAAAAGTATGGGAAGGCCAGTAATAAAATACCAGAAATGACATATATTTCATTGTGAATTGGAATGATTTTTCGTATTATTAACGTAATGCCAACACTTCTAATAATATAAAAATGTCTATTTTCTGTCTAAAGAGGTTTTATTATTTCAAGCTGAAAAGCTGTCTTAAAATATCTAAAACACGTGCCGTGTATCACCTGGTGAAATTTAACAATATATTTACATATGATATTAAAGCATACAACAACTGTTTCATCTTACACTAGTTGTATTTGTGAATTGAAGCATAGGGTCACAAAGCACAACCTCAATAAAACAACAAAAAAGCACCTGTGATCAATACAACAAATTTAATCATATCTGTGATTTCCAGTTAAGGCTAACTGCAGGAACACGGTTATAAAATAACCTGTGAACACCACAGCTTCCTCAGTTTTCCTTTTTTCAGCCTGGATAAGAAACCAGATCTTGAGAGTAACTATTTAAGCAACCTTGCATTGAAAAACAGGTGCTTCTGGCTTGGCACAAAGATTATCTATGAAAAGGGGTGTCTCTGTGAAGGATCATTCAGACAGAGTGAAGGACACTACAGGAAGTCAACCTCTACTGATGGAGTCCATCAGAAAACCATTGCTAAAAAAAACAGCAAGATTAAACTTTGCAAAAGTCTGATGAATGTTGACAGCACATTATTTGGATGGAGGAAAACAAAATTAATTTATTTGGATCAGATCAGGTCCAGCACATTTGCTGTGGACCCTACAAGGACCGCCGCATTGTGCCAAGTGTGAAACTCAGAGTTGGGATTGTGCTGTTATGGGGCTGCATAAGTGCAACTGCGTAGGGGTGATGACATTTATAGATGGCATAACAAATGCAAGGTTTTATACTCAAATACCACTTGAAAAGTTGACTTTTAGTCTCAAGAAGCTTGGAAGAAGAGAATTTCCATTTTCTGGCATGGTAATGATCCCAAACACAATGAGCCATCAACAAAGCATGGTGGCTGATGGTCCCAAAACCTTACTAAGACACTTTATATTGTTTTTTTTTGTCACCCATCTGTATATACCGATCAGTCACAACATTAAAACTGGTAACTGGTATATCCTTACACCTAATAATTTCTTCTCATAAAAAAGTAACATATATTAAAATAAAATACATTTCTTTTAAATTTAGGAGGTCAAATGGTAAATGGTTTCCTCCCTCCCTCTATTAAATAACTCAGAAGTCAATCATAAACAGTCATGATAAAGAACCAGTAGATGTGTACCTAAAGAAGAGAGTCTAAAGAATCTAAAGAAGTGCTGACTGATCATCTTCACACAGCCACACTCCTGATCAGCTTTGACAAATGGGACTTCATAAATGCACAGGAGGAAGAGAATTATTTTTAATGTGATGTAGAGATTATTTTTTCTTTTGCCTGGATATTTTTATGGTTGTCTGGTTTTCACTAAAACAGTTTCACAAAAATCTTGTATACTAACCAAACCCTGTTTTTTCCCCTCATCTTAAGGTCCTTGCAGACTCAGATGTTGACTAGACAGATGCAGTGATGACCCACGACACCTCAGACTTTGGAGTTCTGGTCCCTGAATTTGAGTCACCACTCTTGGATGAAGAGATAACAGCATTTGAGTTTATGGTAGATCCCCTATCACCTTCAGATTCACATAGCCACAATCTGAACTTGCAGACACTGGAATACTAGCAGATGATTTAAACTGTTTCCTACACAATGCGTGGGCAGATGTTCATTAGTACCATTCATGGTACCAAGGTGCAACTGACAGCTACATTTTCCCTCTTTGACTGAGAAACATTAGGTTTCCTTTTAATAAGTGATAAGTTAGTTTATAAGCACATGAACATTTTTGCTTCCTTGGGAAAGAAATTAGGCTGCATGTATACTTGTTTATAGTGCCTTGGTCTGCAGGCAGGTAGCGAGAATATTTGTGGTTTCAATTTATCCTTTACATAGGATACTGTGTGCTTGAAGAGTTCAACCCATCTTTTCTTACCCATATCAAGGCAGTTACTTACATGAGCTGTGGTATAATGGTTTAATGTATTGTTGATGTTTAACTTTTTGCACACCCAAATGAATGTCTTTTTTTAAATCTGCTATGTACACTTTACTTTTGCACACAGTGTACATGACTTCTTTCATGTCCCTGTACATAGCTACATAAATGACTGTACCCTGTACATACAGACTGTTACATCCCATACCTGTATAGACAAATACCTGACAAAGGATTTGTTTTTATACTTACATTTTTGTATAATCACATGTAGTATTAAGCTGTTCTTTTGCCACCTGCTATTTTGTACTGTGACAACGTAATTTCCCCACAAGGACAAAACAGTCTGACATTAAAAAAGAAATTGCATCAACACTCAAAAATATCTTTATATACCTTTTTACATATACCCTAAATTTCCCCTCTGCCTTAAACCCTTCCTAATTATTCAGGAGAAGCGTGCAGCCACAGTCTTGTTCAAGGGTAAAGGCAGGCAGGTTAACAAGATCTTACCCACAGCAACTTTAAGAACCACAGTACAGTCTAGTCATTCTATGATACTACCTCCAAAGAGGTACTCTGACGTCAAGAAATGGAATAGGTAGTGTTTTGATTAATGGTGAACATGGTAAAACCTGTTCTTAAGAATTGCAATGAATTACTGATAGAAATTTTGAGGGCATCTTCAGGTCTTCAGGATTTTGCAGGTCTCCACAGATGTTTAAAAAAAAGAAATTAAAAACACACAAAAATGAGTTAATTTAAAGAGATTGCTGTGATTTGGAACCCTAGCTATATTATTTACTAATGATGATGTTGATTTGTAGAAGTCTTTCGTAGCTTAATTCATGCTGTTCCTCATACTAGTAAGCCAGAAACCTGTGTAATGGGGTTGAGCTCCTGTCTGTAAAAGCTGACTGAGGCTCATTGAAATCTACTTTTCATGCACTGTGGAGTAAATTTCACTGAGCCAACTAGTAATTATCGTATTATCGATTATCGGGGGGGGGGGTGGATAGTATTTAGCATTTGTGGTACTATAAGGCAATGGTAGATACCACATAAATGTGGTATCAATCATCTGAAAGCTGGGAAAGCTTCAGCTTGTTTATTTACAGTGTTTTTTAGTTATAATTGCTATGTTTGACAGAAATTGTTTGCCTCTTTTCACAGCTAGTGTTATCACTCATAAAATGACAAGTTCTCCTCTGATCCAAGTATTAACAGATGTTTCTTTATCTTCTTCCTTTACACTACAGTTTATAAATGTCAGATAACTTAAATGTTTCTTAAAAACATTTTGAATATTTTGAGATAAGAAGAACACATTGACATTCAGCAGAGCATTTGGCATACATAGCATTATTAGATATGATGATACTGATTATTTTAAGTCTGACTTTAAATGTACACAAAATTTTAAAGTGTTGGAACAATTTGAGGTGCAGTCTCACTTTTCAGAGTGTACTTGTGTCTATAAGTGTCTAGAGAGCCTAAAAATTGTGTTATTATTTAAAAAAACACACAGCTGTACAACAGTATATGTAAAGGCCCAGTGATAGCACAGTAGGACCCAAAGCATGACTCAGACACAGACAGGTGAAGAGGACAGTCCATGTTTACTCAAGGTTGTAGTACAGGTGAAGGTCTGAACAGGAGAAGAGAACAAGAGGGCAAACTAATCACAACAGTAGGCAGATGTTGAGAGTCCATGAGGCAGGACGCTACAGTTGATGCACAGTAGACTGGGAACTACTGAGGGAAGGCAGCTGGTATATATACCACAAGGCTAATTGGACATTGGAAACATCCAATTGTACCTATCAGTGAAGCCCGACTCAACCGAGTAGTTGGCTAAACTTCAACCATGTCTTAGGGATATAAAGATCTGGATGACCAGCAACTTCCAACTTACTATTGAACTCAGATAAAACTAAAGTTATTGTGCTTGGCCAGCAACACCTCAGAAAAACATTATCTAATGATATACTTATTCTAGATGGCATTGCTCTGACCTCTAGCACCACCGTTACAGATCTTGGAGTCTTCTATCAGGACATGTCCTTTAACTCCTACATAAAACAAACTTCAAGAACTGCCTTATATCGCAATATATATATATATATATATATATATATACGTAATATCGCAAAAATCAGGCACATCCTCTCTCAAAATGACGCAGAAAAACTAGTACATGCTTTCATTACTTCTAGGCTTGTTTATTGCAACTCCCTATTATCAGGCTGTCCCAATAAAACATTAAATAGTCTCCAGCTGATTCAGAATGCTGCTGCAAGAGTATTAACAAGAACCAGAAAGAGAGATCATATCTCTCCTGTGTTAGCTTCTCTGCATTGGCTCCCTGTGAAATCCAGAATAAAATTTAAAATCCTCCTCCTCACCTACAAAGCCCTTAACGGTCAGGTACCGTCATATCTTAAAGAGCTCATTGTACCTTATTATCCCAGGAGAATACTTCGCTCCCAGAGTGCAGGACTACTTGTGGTTCCTAGAGTCTCCACAAGCAGAATGGGAGGCAGAGCTTTCAGTTCTCAGGCTCCTCTGCTGTGGAACCATCTTCCAGTTTGGGTCAAGGAGGCAGACACCCTCTCCATGTTTAAGAGTCACCTTAAATCCTTCCTCTTTGATACAGCTTATGGTTAGAACTGGTTCAGCATTAGCTTGAGCCATCCCCTCACTATGCTGCTATAGACCTAGACTGCTGGGGGACTTCCCATGATGCACCGAGTTCCCCTTTCCACCATCTCCTCCACACTCCCCATAACCATTAACACCTCAAGAATGCTCATTACTAACTGTCCTCCCTCTCTCCTGTAGTTTTGTGCTTCCTTGTCTCTCTCCTCTTCCTCCTGTTGCTTTCTACAGGTTTTTCTGCCTCTGATGCTCCTGAGTCTGGATCCATGGCTGCAGACCATGTACTGCCCCATGAGACTGATCAACACCCACTGCTTTAATTATGATTACTACTGTTACCATTTCATTTAGTCCTATTAGTAATGTTATTAGCCCTGTTAATATAACTATAGTATATATAGCTATTAGTTCCATTATTATGTTACTCTCTCTCCTCCCTCCTGCCCCCCTCTCTCTCTCTCTCTCAACCCAGCCGGTCGATGCAGACGGCCTCCCACCATGAGCCATGATCTGTTCAACATTTCTACCTGTTAAAAGGGAGTTTTTCATTGCCACTGTCACCAAGTGCTGCTCATGGGGGAAATGTTGGGTCTCCGTAAATAATAACTATAAAGAGTCTGGTCTAGACCTGCTTTATATGAAAAGTGCACTGAGATAACGTTTGTTATGATATGGCACTATGTAAATAAAGTTGAATTGAATTGAATGTCATAGTTTCTCTCCACTTGGGAGATTTTGTGAACAGGGATGCAGCTTCCAATCCTGGGTGGACCACTTGGAGTGGACGGCACCTACCTCAGAGTCCAGGGTGTTGACCTCAATCACAAACTGGGGCGAGGGATCAGGGAGGCTGAGAGCAATGAAGAACCAACGTTTCAATTCCTTGAAGGCTCTCGCTTCCAGTTCCTGGGAAGTGAAGATGTGCAGAGGGGCAGCCACAGAACTTTAGTTGCAAATGAAGTGGTGGTAAAATTTAGCAAACCCCCACGAGGAAGGAGCAAACCAATACACAACCACCTTGCCCTGGAGGTATTCATCTTGATACCACTGGCCTGAACAGTTTATCCTACGAATGTCATCTTAGAGACATGGAATTCACATTTCTCTGCCTTAACAATTGGCTGGTTTCTGCAACAATCTCTTGGGAACCCACCACACATGCTGTAAATGTTCCTGTAGTGACTTGGAGAAAATCAAGATATGGGGCTACTGTCTATAAAATGCTGCCATGAGTAGACCACAGAAGCTGTCGATGGCCCTAATTTAAAGGGACATACCCTGTGCAGAGATGCTTTCTTATTTGACAGTTTTTCTTCTTTTTTCTTTTTTTTTTGTTACTTTTCAGGGGTTTCTTTTTGGTTTTGTCAAGCTTATCTCCACTATATGATCCAGAGCAAAGAACAAAGAAACAACCCACTTGGACTGCTGAACAGCTTCAAGACTTTATTTTTTCGTTTTTTGCTCAATTAACCTTACAATTGCAATGTGACTTTACTTAGGGGGACAAAAGTAATGATGAAGACTGCATGTGTTTTATTTACACTTCGTTGTTAGGCCTACGGTGCTTCTGTTGAGCTTTTCAAATGGCACCTGTTAAGTGATTTTGGTATAATTGCACAGTTGTCTACGATACTATAAACCACTTCCTTCAATAAAAAAACACAATTAAAAAATTCCACCACTTTGCTTGTAAATGTTGCATAAACAACACTGGGTTATGAAGCAACATATACTTGTTTGTATCTGATTACCAGATTGATCAAAAGAAAACTAACATTAGGATAGCTACTTTTCTGCTTATAGAAGGCTGATTAAATAAATGGGACTGAAAATGAAAATTTGAGTAACTGCAACTCAGCTTAGTTTGTCACAAATCCATCTATATCATTTTAACTGAATCTGTTATCACAGATCTGATTGGTTCAAAGTAGACCTGTGATCGGGGAAATAAAGAGCTTTTGAGCATACTTTTTTGGGGCAGCATCTTTATCTTTGGGCTTTGGGAGGGCATCAAGTCAGTCAGGTCAAAAGACAACAATTTGAATCAATAAATTTGATTTTCTTGTAAATACATGAGAGGGTTGCAAATATAATAGTCCTTTAAAGTCCCACCTAGAAAAAAGGGAGGTCTGAACATATATAGTGGGGCAACAGAATTCAAAGTGTCTGTTACCTTGGTTTTAAAATTTCATGTCCTAATAATTTATAAGAATTAATGACATATGTCCTGTTGGGTATAACCAGTTCTCTGCTCCCACGATATGATAAGGAAGATGGTAATTCTAGACACTTCTTTTTACGTGAATATTGTTGTCAGGTGCTAATGATTCATCGTACACCAAGTCAAACATCCTATTATCAAAAGAAACACAGAGGGCATTTATAATATAATAAACCAACTTTTTCCACTACCACTAAACCGGGAGCAAAATAAAAGTAAGTCCCAGTCCACTTCTCAACATTGAGTGCTCTATTCAAAGAAAGCCGCACCCGCCATTGTTCTGTCATCATTTTGGTATTAAGCATGTACACACTTTATTAATACTCTGAGAGTGATGGATATTAATAAACTGTGTTACCTTGCCTGACCCCACTGCCTTCTGCTGCATAGTCAACCACACAAACAGTGTTTGACTGTTTACTGGTCACACTATCAGTGGCACTTTAAGCCTTATAGCAACCAGGAAGATAAGGGCTGATTAACTAGAACTGAATTGAATCATGCACAGTCATTGTCATGGGGAAAAACACAAACACAGAAGTTTTCATGATATACTCATGATACTGAATATTTGGAACGTTCATCATATGATGAAAATCAAAGAGGAACCACTGTTTGTCTATACCAATCAATTTAGGGTTGAATGACTTTTAAATTGCTAATTAATCTTAATTGTATTGGATACAGCAGCCAAGAAGATCTGGCTTGGTTTGTTTTGCTAGGAATGAATCCAAGGCCCATGGTGTCATCCATGTCCTTCTTTTTTGGCTCTCTACTTTGGAACATTTTCAGTAGCAGGACAGGGCAGATAACGCAGGCAGCTGTTTGTGTTGTCAGTCAGTGTTTTATGGTGGATTAGAGGTGAGATCCTACAGCTGACAGTTCCTCTGACTGCCTGGATGCCACATAGAAACCACATCCTTCGATGGAATCAAACTAGAAGAAGCTGCACAGGGAGGGGTGAGTATGTGGTACTAATACCTGCTTCACATAAGTACCATCACAAATGAAATCGGGTAAGGTGAAAACCTACATTCAAATAAAATGTACATAGACTCAGATATTTCTTTTTTTTGATTGGATGTATATTTTTCCCTTTTTTGAGTAAAGGTTACTGTTCTGCATGAACTTTTGTGGTTTTATAGCCCCTTTTCAATTTTTTTCTTCACTCTCACCAACATTTCATTTCCAGTTGCAGCAGGCAGCTGTTTTAAGAGGAAAAGCTCTGCTAAGCCCACTGTGCAGCACCTGTTCACAACAAGCCCAGTTATCAACTAGCTGGTGGAAAAAGCAAACCATTTAGCACCCAAAAAGCCAGATTTTTCCATCAAGATTTGGTTTGAGTATATTATATTCATTAGGTATTTGCAAATGAGAAAGGTGGACCCACTTCTTTAATTTCTTTAACACAGAACTGATCTCTCCAAGGATGTTATTGATCCTACTATCCAAAAGAAGCTATGGAGCTATAGCACTGGTTGAGTATCACATACAACAGGGTTGATATATTTGTTACTTTTGAAAAAAGAGGAACATTTACGTCTATTTCTCATTTCTGTGTAGTTTGGCTTAGCATATATTCTCTTTTACACTTCATTTGAAGTTACATTGGGTGATAGAATAAAAACAAAAACAGTCATAAACAAAAAGGAACCCACTCTCCAAGGGTAATATACACCATTTTTCTGAAAAAACATTGTGACCTGACCTTAATACCAAAACATTGTCGTACTAAATATACATCTAAAAAAATCTATTATACAGATTTTACAAAGTTCATATTTACTGAATCTGACACACATTTACAAACAAATGTTGAGTGAAGTCACTTTTTCACTTTGTTACCCACTTTAAACAAGTAATTTTGGCTGCACTAGCTGTCAAACCAACAGTGCATATAAGAGAAATTCTTTTTGTCCAGCCATGGTGGCTGTTCCTTCGCATGCTAATTTGCAGGTCTGCATTCAGGGTGGCAAGAGACTGTCCCCCCTGAGGTTTGACTGGCCACATCAGGTGTCACCATAAAATCCTGAGTCATGTTTGGCTTATGTTTATGCTGGTGATGAGACATTACAGCAGATTGTATTTCAAAAATATATTGTTCCCAAAAACAATGTGAAGCAGATACAATACCAAACAAGCAACTTTCACTTTTAGTCACCTTGTGGCTAAAAGTATGCCTGATGACCAGGCTGACCAGACTGACCACACTGACCAGTTGGCAATTGGTTGTATTTGACAAAGATTAAAGCAGCACATACTTTCATGGCATAGTAATGTGGCGTGCATCCGGTGACATGGTTAACATGATAAAGTTAGATATTTAAATGTGTCTGTGCCCGTGCATTTGTGTATCTGTGTTTTTGAGTGAGTCGATATCTCCTCAGTATCTCTCTTTTATTTGGCTTTTCTATCATATTCTGAAAGGTTACATTATCTGTTTATTTTAAACAGCAAATACAGAGTAAAATGTCCCATATCATGTGTTTAACTTGGACATTATACATCTGGCTGGTAGCAGTAGTCTGCTTTCAAGCCATCATATAGAACTTCTCTTTAGTGCCTGCAGATGTCAGCATCAGAGTAGAAATATAATCATTGTGGGCCGTGCCATGGTATATTGGTTAAGACAGCAGATGGAGATGCTGCCGCACTAAAGACTGATCGAAATTAGAGCAATTCTATTTCAAGTTTCCTTTCATGCCTCACGTATCAAAATCAGCCAGATGACATTAATTGCTGTGTGACAACAAACTAGAAAACTGATCTACAGCACTCTTAATGTCATGTAAGTTACAGTAATACTGTACTGGCCTCAGTAGAGAAATTCTCATTCTCAGTGAACCTAAAATGCCTGTGCTTACATCATCATCCAGGTTGCCCTGCCACCCAGGTTACCTTTAACCACTTCATCTCTCTAACACAGGGAGTTCAAGCTGTGAGCCGCCCTCTCATTCTGTACGAGAACTAGAGAACTGTTGACACTCTAGTTATGCTGTTGGAAAGACAGTTGAAGAACGTTGACAGTTAGAAAGAGGGAGGGAGACATTTCACACTTTGAAACCAGGTCAGTCTTTAATTTTGGACCGATGACAGTCAGACATGGGAGTTAAGCTGAGTCAGACATTTCAGATATGCACAGTACAGAAAAGGACAGTAGGAGGTTATAGTTATATGAATAAGAAATGATGGAATAGTGGACCAAATCAGAGGATGTATCAGGTTTCACAAGATTTAAAAAAAAAAAAAAAAAAACAGCTCACATGTATCTGGTGAGAATGATCAAACTCCTTGGAAAATGTTAATTTTTTAACACAAACCTGGAAAATAAGATAAAAACTGAAAAATTTAAACTTGTGAATTTAGGATTACTATTAAAGTAGTTAATGTAGGAAAGAGAAGTTTTAAAACAAAAACTGTGATCTATATTAGTCAGATATGATAATAACAAATGATTAAAAAAAAGAACAATGATACATCTATCTGTCATCTATCATCACAGTGATATTTTTCTAAATGTCCTCTTTAACAAATATTTGTTGTTACACCTGTCTACAGTATCTGATAAATCTTTATAGACATTGTGGGCAGAAAAAACCCATTCAATTAATGGGATTAGTGGATGGCATTGATTGTTCCAGGGAAAGGCTCTGTGTTGGGGCTGGTGTTATCTTATCTTAAGTATTACCTTTGTTCGATGATCAACTCTATAGTACTTTTAGGTGAATTATCTTTAAACAAAAACAGCTAAATTTGGCTTATTTATTTTCTTTTTACCCCAAAATGCAGAGGATGTGGGGGACTTTTTTCAGCCCTGAGTAGTGTAAACTGTATATAAACATACAACCTCCGTCGAGAAGCAGCCTGCAAAGCAAAATCCAGGCAGAAAAAAGTTCTCAACACACATAACCCCCCCCCCCAACAAAACAGTGAGACAGTTGTCTTTAAACTCTCTTTTATGTACAAATTAAACAAATGGAATATAATGTGTTAATTGAGCCTTAAAGGTGATGGAAGATGGTTTCTACTTTTTGACTGATAGTTTTTCAGTACAGGCCCCTTCCACAGGAACCGTACACATCTCAAAGGAAGAAAATAATTTTAGTGCTGACTGAAGGAGACATAACTCAATAGTCCAACACATCTAGAGCTTGTTAATACAGCTAGTACAACCTTTCCTGTTTTATCAGCATGACAAAATGTAAACAATGCATTTTTCCATGATCTGCAAGACAGTATGTATAAGTTGAAAGGTCCTTCAGTATATTCAGTACAACTGAACCTGTTTTCAGGAGCAAGTTTTTGGAGTCATCAGTACCTTCCTCCCAGATTGTCATGGGCACCTGCAAATGGGGAGGTATGACCTCGACCCCTCCAACATGGACCCCTTTTTGCGCAGATCAGCTTGCAACTCCTGAAAACCCTTTTTCAGGATGCAATATAGAACAGTCAGCTCCTCACAAAGTAGGAAAAATTTCTGGCTCTGACAGATTTACATGCAAATTTTAAAAAAGCATTACTGTCTAAACTGTATCCTCAACTATGTGCAGTATTTTCTAAAATGCATTGAAAAGCTTTATTGCCGCAAATTCTAACTCACACTACAATTTCAGTAATCTTTAAAAACAAAGTCCATCAGAAATGCGAATCCCAAGGCCCTCACACTTCATCTTGAGAAGGTTATGACCACCATTATATATTCAGACCTTCATTTCAAGTAGGCAACTGTTTTTCATTGTACTTCGTTTGTAGTCTGACCAATGTACAACAACACCTGAGGTCAGTAACACCCTTGATGCTTAAGAGGATTTTAACCGTATTGCATGGGAGTATTTATTTTCTGTTAGATAATCTGGCTTTGGTCCATATTTCATTTCTGGGGTTAAGACTTTATATTCATTGCCTTTGGCATCAGTCTGCACTAACATTATATCCGAAAACTCCCCACAAAATAGAGGAACAGGGCTGTCCTCTCAGCAGCCCTGCTTTTCAATCTAGCTAACGAACCCCTTGCTATTACCGTGAGATTAGACAAGGAGATTACAGGAAGTTTGAGAGATGGGTTTCATTCATACATTGTCATTGTACAGAGATGACTTTCTCTTATATAGCTCAGATCTTGATGAGTCCTCCCTAATCTCTTAGAAGTGTTACAGACATTTGATATCTTTCAGGCTACAAATTCAACCTGACAAAAAGTTTGCCTTTTCCTGTTAGTCAACTGGTCATGGATAATAATCACACCCACTTTCTATTTAAAGTAGAGTGAAGGTTTTTCACCTAAATGTACTTTCAATCTTACTAGTCCCATATCCTCGATCATTGATCTGCTCCCAGAGTTCTATAAGAATCTGGTTCCATTGTAAGTGCCATTTTTGATATGAAGAAGCAATCAGCTCTGCTCCTATAACACCCTGTTGACACCAAGGCCCAAATAGTCCCACCATTTAATTTGCCATTCAGAACGGGTATAATTCTTTAAAGATCTCTTGTAAATATTTCATTTGTCCCTTAGTTAAAAATAATAACACTCCTAAATCTCTTTTTTTTTAGACACTTACAAGCTTGAAGCTTTGCCATGAAACATTATACAATATTTCTCCTTCTCCCACTAAATTGAGAACTGAAGCCTGAGGGACACCTTAAACCATTTGATCTCTTTATTAGTTGCAGTTATTCCTCATCAATTTGCATCTGCCAACCACTACCTTCACGTTTGTTTGCTTTTCTGGACAGATTTGTCTATTTGTTAGTTTGGCTTGACTCAAAAGGATGAGTTACTCTGATGTGTCCCAGGCTGCCCTTAGATGGAACATTAACATCTAACCTACTACAGCTAAATTGCCAAAAATTGTTCTCATTCACTAATGCCACTTGTCCCGTCAACAGTCACCAGGGTCAATGAGGATTATTTTCTGGTCATGTAAGTCATTTAATAATTTCTGCAACTCTGTATTCGAAGAGTAATCATATATCTGCAACAAAACACTAGATCTTCATCCATATATGGCGATATTTAGCGTCCCTCCATTATGAGTTGTAAACGAGTTGATACTCTAATTTAATTCTAATCTTTCAGTTTCATTTCTCTTTTTTTCTCTTTTTTTCTCTTTTTCTCGATAGTCAATAAGTTGCATATATTCCTGTACTTTACAGCTGTTGTTGTTTTACTACTCTATACTTATACAGTCATCTAGCTCTCTTGTATTTAGTTCTTTTTTTCGGGGGTTTCTTTTGGTTTCTTTTTTTTTTATTCCTTCTTGTTTCATCTTTTTATTTGCCTCTTTTTCGTGGTTATTATTGCTGTTTATGTTTTCTTTCTTTATTGTATGATTATATAAACAGCATGAAAAGGAATAAATAAAGTGTTCAAAAAGAGGGAACCAAATTAGGTGGCACTGAGTGGTGTCAGAGAGAGAGCAGTAAATGTGTGTAAACTATGTGTCTCCATTCATTGATTGACAGAGACAGACTGTGGCAACAGCTGAGTCTCAGCCCAGATACAGTGCAAAGGTTACTGCTATTAATACACATGAACATACAAACACACACATACTTTGTGACACATTGCATTTCATTTCACATCATTGTTCTATTTTATGACTTTTCTGTAATGTCACACAGCTGCTATTGTTTGCTCTCAGCCCCAATCTCTGCCATGAATTGTATTAAAAATAAGTCAGAAACCATGCGATAAACTTATTGACACCAAGGAATCGATCTCATTGGTTCAAACTTCAGTCATCTCTGTAGGAGTAATGTACAACTTCAAGGTCCAAGAGACATATGACAAGGCAAGAACATAAATAGTATGTTATGTGTGTGTGTGTGTCTGAGACGGGGGGTGTCAATGATCGAGAGCAAAGAAGCTAAAGTTACTGCTGAGATGGTTTGAGCAGGGGGCATATTCTGTAACTACGACTCTTGGCCATCTTTCAAGGTATATTCTACACAGTGGCTGCCATCGCTGAGTGGATTATAGTGGTGGCCACCACTTTTCTGCAGAAGTGATACAGAGGTGACTGATTACAACCCCTTCACCACAAGAGGAGAGCAAGGAGACACCTGGAAACTTGCTATACAAGGTCAGAAAAGACAGTTGATGAACTCATCTCTCTGCAGCTGCAAAAAAAGCCAGCCAAGCAACAGTTATGTGGTTTGGAGAGCAGGCGCAGCTAAACTAGTGTGCACAAAACTAGAAGCAGATACAGTAAACTGCAGTAAATACTGGATGAGCAGAATTCCTTACTGGATTGAAGAATTTCATGGTTGGAATTCACAGTGTGCACATATTTTCAGTCCAGTTGAATGCTTGAGGCCACCTGTCATTTCCTTGTTACTCAGTACAACTCTACACATGGCAGCTAAATGAATCACACAAGTGATTTTCAAGTATTTTTATTACATAGCCAGCATCTTCGGAAAAAACAACTGCAGGATCTGGATCATTCTTTTTAACCTTGAGATTCACCTTAGGATCATATCAGCAGTCTTTGAAAAACAGTTTGCAGAGCTTTGATGATTTCCACCAGACTTCTGGATTACAAAAAATGCTGAATCGCGGCTTGCAGCCTTACATCATGGAAATAAGTGCATGTTTTTTAGTCTGAGGTGGGCAATCTACACAAACACACTGCTGCAATCAGAGCAAGCAGCAGTATTTTTCATTTTTCATATTTAGGTTAATATCCTGTCAGAGTTTTGGTTCTGGGTCCAGATGTTCCTTAACACAGTGCTGGTGTTCCTGACGGACCTGGCTGCCCGGCTCCTGGGTAACACTGTATTCAGGCAGCACTTCCATCTGTTGCTGTCTGCAGTGGTGATGGTCGGTCCTGCACTGAGCTTCTGGGTCTCCCAACACAGTGTCTTTGCCAAGAGAAGCCACTTTCTCTACAGGTAAGACTTTCCTATTTACTCTCTGCTCACTTGAGTTGTATCCGCCTGGATGTTGTGCTCAAAGAAAACATAACAAAAGAAAAAAGCTTCTGGCATTTGGAGGACATGGTCGTGTATTGATTATTTGATTTGTTTAAAGCTGAGGCCGGATGTATCCCCTGTTACATATGTTAAAGAGTAGGTTTGCACATGTTTCCTCCTATGTGTTAAACTGTTGACATTAGAGGACAATACACTAGTGAGTTTTAATGAGTCTCCTGTAACAAATCTAGACCAATTCATGCATCCGTCTGTGTGCCCCACCTCCTTACACTCATGTCATAGTTCTATACTACACACTAATACAATATGCTAGGTACACACAGTGTAATGATCTGTGTAGTTAGCTTTTTTGGCAGTTAGTAGTTTGCATGATACCAGAATTTAATCCATTTCACTGCTTCATATGTACAGTAAATGACAAGATACACCCTGATGGAGATGAATCAAGCTGCATTTTTGGAAAGTTACATTCAATTAAACTTTATTTTTATTAAACTAAGATTTTTTTGTTGCCTGCTGTGTAGGAACAATTGGAGGATACCACTCTTCTCAATGGTGGCTTTTGTCAATTAATCTGGCAGTGATGTTTAATTACTATTTTTTTTAAAACATGATAAAATAGAATTTCTTTCTCCTGTCACTCTTCTAACTTCACTTCTAAAACTGTTCTCATCTCCTCTCTCCAGAATGTTCCTACGCTCTGGCTGGGGCTGGACCTGCATCTTTGTCGGCTCCTTCGTCTTCCTCCTCTCCTTCTCCATCCGTCGCTCCCTTGCTTTATCCATCCGTCACCTCTCCAGGCTTGGGGTGGCTGGTGTACTGTGGCTTAGTTTTTGCAAACTCCTGGACTATCTGGAGAACGCCACAGGAAGCTGCTATGAACCTTTGATCACCAACCCAGATGTTACCAATCACCAGCCTCTGTTGGTGTTACGAGAAGGGGAGAGCAAGTCTGACTGCCTAAAAGCTGGGATGTTGTGGAGAGGATATGAAGTTTCAGAGGATGTCTTCCTTCTCTGTCTCTGCTGCCTGCTGTTGGCAGAGGAGACAGCCGTGTTTGGTCCTTATCTCAGTTTGGGAGGGATCTCAGATGCTCCTCTGAGAATCCTTTTCCTGTTCTGTGTGCTCTTGCTCAGTCTCTGGATCTTTCTGCTACTCTGTCTCTTAGCTTACTTCCCTCAGTTCCCTACCCAGCTGCTCGGGGGCGCTCTAGGCTGTCTGAGCTGGAGGGGACTGTATCAGGGTTTGTACCGTCTTGGGCCCAGCTGGTACTGTCCTGGGAGGCCTGGACTGGGATTGCTCAACACCAAGACCAGCAGTACTGAAGATGAAGATGGAAAACTGAGCCACAGTCACCATAATTAATTGAACACAAAGCCCTTCAACATTTCCACTAAGATTAATTAAACCACTAGGTCAAGATGGTCATACAGTGATGACTGCAGGCTCTGTTACCAAAACAAAACCCGTCACTATGTGTTTGTTGGCTTCAGTAAGATAAGCAATCCTGTCATTCCTTTCTCAAATACACTAGTCTGACTTTTAAACAAGTTTCTGCATTGAACATGCTTTTTCTTATACATGCCAATGCAGCAAATACATGTTTTCTAATATGCAGAGTCCTAACTGTGAGTCATAGTAGATGACAGGACTCGTCACATGACAAGAATTCAAGGGCAAGAATCAGCAGTTGCAATTTAAATACAGATTATTGCGAAACCCTGACTTTAAATGAATATCTGGGATCTGAAGGACATGTGATTTGCTAGTTAACATTAAAATCTCTACAACACTTAAAAGCAAATCAGGGGCTTGTGTAATCAAAGGCTCAAGTTCTGTGAGGGCCAAGTAAAAAGATAGACGTAGTATGGCTAACAGATCAAATATCCTCGTTTTCCTCTATTAGTGTCTTATTTTGCAAAGACTGGTATCTGAAAGCAACTAAACAGAGGACATGTCACGACATCCGTTGAGATCACTTAACTTAGAATGAATCCAAGTTCTCATTCTGGAGGAGAACCTGGTGTTGAGGGGATAAGGATTTGGAGGGATGTTTACCAAGGCCCCAGCTAGAGTGGAGGAATGCAAAGGGCAGACAAGGGGCGCAAAGGATGGGTCTGGGTGGTCTAATTATTTACTGTATATGATTGAGACAGGGACCCCTGCTGTAGGCTAAACCCTTAGCAGGGGCTAGCCTGTGGTGGGAGGCAGCACGTGTCCAACTTTGAATAGTCCCCATAACCTCAGGAGGGGGCCTATTCATTATGGGATTCTGTGCCTATTTGCATTTACCGATATCCCCTGGGACTGTGTCCCTCTTAGTTTCTCAGGAGGCCAACTGGGCCAATGTTGGCTACCACTTCATGTACAGTGGACTTTTGCATTGGTTAAAGATGTGTCCCTGATGTATCACTGGTGTGTGAGCACAGAAAGGTGCTGTATAAGTGCGTGTGAATGGGCAAATATGGCATGTAATGTAAAGCACTTCGGGTGGTTGATCAGACCAGAAAAAACACGATGTAAGTGCAGTCCATTCAGTTTTTGATTTTTAATACATTTTCAAAAAAAGTCTAAAAACAAACTGTGTTGATTGATGGGCAAAAATCAGGCAATTTCATCCAGTTACAATTAAACCTACAACATAAAAAGTGAAGGGGTCTGAATTTTCTGAAGTCAATGTGTCGCATTATTACAGTTTAATTCAAGAGAAACACTTCATTCTTAACTCCCCTCTAAAGAAAGAAGACAGAAGACCATTTTCCTCCTAAATGGGTTTTTGATAGTACATCTCCAGGAAGAAAACATACAAAACATCAGCCATCAAGACAGCAGGGAATAAAAGCTTGACATCTGCTACAGCAAATCAGCCATCTACCTAACAAAAACATCACATAAAGTTTCACAGAGCTCAGAAGTTCTGGGAGGGTGTACCATCTGTCTATTATACTGAGTCTAAAAATAGTGAAATTACATTTCTGGTTGATTATTTTTGGCTGAATGTAATCATCTCCCCATTCTTCTCCCCAGCTACTGTTCATTGAAGGAACCATGTGTAGGATTTAGGCAGATGTATTGGCAGAAATGGATTATATTAATTTTTTTTTTCATTGGTGTATAATCACCTTGACCCAAGAACCTTAGTTTGAACCTTTCATATCTACATAGGGAGCAGGTTCTCTTCCAGAGGCAAACATGATTGCACTTCCAATCATGGAAGAGCAATCATCTACAATAGCCCAGAATGGACAAGCAAACACTGGCTCAAGAGAGGGCCTTATTTAAGTTAGCTATAGGCCACTGTAGGGTCTCATACGCTTATGTGTAGGGAGTGGTTAGGGGAGGAGTATTGAGTTGGTTGCATTCTGCAACTTCACTGCTAGATGACACTAAATCTTACACAGGGGTCCTTTTTTTCCTACAAGAAAATTCCTTCATTAAAAATGAACAAGACAAGACAGGCTGATACGTTGTATGTACATTTTAAAAAAAAATTCATGGAAGTACATGAAAAAATGACAAAGGCATAGTTTTAACTACTGTCTTCAAAAGACAATCTCGTCCTAAAGAGTTGGGGCCATATTCACTGAGCAAAGTTAGCTTTTGCCGGTGTGACCAATTCAGTAAGGATCAACACAAATAAATGACGGCGTTTTTTTCTCTGACATGTTCAAATGGTGAAGTATAGACACAGCATGCAGTACTGTACCAGTCAACAGCAGAAAAGGCAACTTCAGCACTTTATCCCTTAAGTTATAGCTCTGGTGTATAGAGAAGTTCATACTAAACAGTATAGACTACACAGTGACCTCACTGATTATTGATCAACCTTCTGTACATTACCAACATGGTAAACATTAAAATCAAGTGAATGTTTATATGCACTTTAAGTATCTGAAGAGAAGGTATATCTGTATGTACTGTCAGCCATTAGACAGGCTTAGATAAAGTACTTGAGTCAGTGAACTGAAGTGGCCTTTATAAGGCATAATTGTAGCTTTATATCATCCAGATCATGGGGAGTGAAAAAAAAAATCATAAAAAATGAAGTGTTCAAGGATTAGGGAAGGATTAGAGGAGACAAAAAGAGGTTATCAAGAGAGGAAGGGGATAGGGGATTCAACAGAGTTCAAAGTTTCCCAGTGACAGTTCATCATGGCGTCATAGAGCTCCTCGCTGCGCTGCATAAAATCTTTGTTCCACTGGTCCACATCACATTCAGGGATTGGCTCTGTAAAATTTCCAAGGAATGACTACAATTCATCCAAAGTATATGAAATCATAAACAAACCACTAACAATGCAAATGCTGTATATCAGTGGCAACGTTAGTAACTAGCCAGGGAGTAATTAGGAGCGCCCCCCTGTGATACCTCCTGGAGTTGTGGATTTAACAAGTTCATTACTACAATTCTAAATTGACATAATATGTAATAGACATTTACCAGTTGTGCTTAATATGCAAATGTTTAAGTTGCTCTGAAACATATCAGTTCAGTAAAGAATTAACTTGTTATAAATAAAGTGCAAAAGCTTCAACATCATTTCTATTTTTTAAGTGACATAAGATTGGGTCAGCCAATGGGCAACAAGCAAGTAGGTTTATGGTAATGGTGGCAGGAAAATGATTGATTGGAAACAGGGTCTTACCTTCTGCATTATCATCCTCTATATCTTCAGTCTCCTCATGACTCTGCTGGAGAAAAAGATGAGACATTGGCAAATATTATAAACACGGATACGCTAAAAGAGAACAACATATATGACACAATCATGTTATAAGACCATAAAGATATAATTTTTTTTTTCTATAAATTTTTTCCAACATTTAGAATTTTAGTCATACTGCCACAATAATCAACAAATTCCAATCATAATAATCTTAAGTACTTTTAAAAACACTAATTAACCTGATTACTGTTGGCATTTGGCAGGAATCTGTTTTCTTTGCCATAAAACGCTGTTCACCAGTCACCAGCCACCAGCCACTAATACACTTAAGATATGTTGTAATACTTCCAGAATAAGGTTGGGGAAGAGGAGAGTACATATACATGGATATACAAGTATCTAGGTTACTACAATACACAAACATTGATTTTCCGTGTAACTAGATTTCTTGTGTGCATTTATTTCCTTTATCATTTTTAAATAATAGTAGCATCAAGCAGCAGACTAGACACCAGCGTAATTAGTACCGATGTTATCCTACGAAGAAATATGCCAAAATTTTTGCAATCTTGCTTGGTTACCTTCGTACTCAACATTAGGAGAGAGCGAGAGAGAGAGAGAGAGAGAGAGAGAGAGAGAGAGAGAGAGAGAGAGAGAGAGAGAGAGAGAGAGAGAGAGAGAGAGAGAGAGAGAGAGAGAGAGAGAGAGAGAGAGAGAGAGAGAGAGAGAGAGAGAGAGAGAGAGAGAGAGAGAGAGAGAGAGAGAGAGAGAGAGAGAGAGAGAGAGAGAGAGAGAGAGAGAGAGAGAGAGAGAGAGAGAGAGAGCGAGAGAGAGAGAGAGAGAGAGAGAGAGAGAGAGAGAGAGAGAGAGAGAGAGAGAGAGAGAGAGAGAGAGAGAGAGAGAGAGAGAGAGAGAGAGAGAGAGAGAGAGAGAGAGAGAGAGAGAGAGAGAGAGAGAGAGAGAGAGAGAGAGAGAGAGAGAGAGAGAGAGAGAGAGAGAGAGAGAGAGAGAGAGAGAGAGAGAGAGAGAGAGAGAGAGAGAGAGAGAGAGAGAGAGAGAGAGAGAGAGCGAGAGAGAGAGAGAGCGAGAGAGAGAGAGAGAGAGAGAGAGAGAGAGAGAGAGAGAGAGCGAGAGAGAGAGAGAGAGAGAGAGAGAGAGAGAGAGAGAGAGAGAGAGAGAGAGAGAGAGAGAGAGAGAGAGAGAGAGAGAGAGAGAGAGAGAGAGAGAGAGAGAGAGAGAGAGAGAGAGAGAGAGAGAGAGAGAGAGAGAGAGAGAGAGAGAGAGAGAGAGAGCGAGAGAGAGAGAGAGAGAGAGAGAGAGAGAGAGAGAGAGAGAGAGAGAGAGAGAGAGAGAGAGCGAGAGAGAGAGAGAGAGAGAGAGAGAGAGAGAGAGAGAGAGAGAGAGAGAGAGAGAGAGAGAGAGAGAGAGAGAGAGAGAGAGAGAGAGAGAGAGAGAGAGAGAGAGAGAGAGAGAGAGAGAGAGAGCGAGAGAGAGAGAGAGAGAGAGAGAGAGAGAGAGAGAGAGAGAGAGAGAGAGAGAGAGAGAGAGAGAGAGAGAGAGAGAGAGAGAGAGAGAGAGAGAGAGAGAGAGAGAGAGAGAGAGAGAGAGAGAGAGAGAGAGAGAGAGAGAGAGAGAGAGAGAGAGAGAGAGAGAGAGAGAGAGAGAGAGAGAGAGAGAGCGAGAGAGAGAGAGAGAGAGAGAGAGAGAGAGAGAGAGAGAGAGAGCGAGAGAGAGAGAGAGAGAGAGAGAGAGAGAGAGAGAGAGAGAGAGAGAGAGCGAGAGAGAGAGAGAGAGAGAGAGAGAGAGAGAGAGAGAGAGAGCGAGAGAGAGAGAGAGAGAGAGAGAGAGAGAGAGAGAGAGAGAGAGAGAGAGAGAGAGAGAGAGAGAGAGAGAGAGAGAGAGAGAGAGAGAGAGAGAGAGAGAGAGAGAGAGAGAGAGAGAGAGAGAGAGAGAGAGAGAGAGAGAGAGAGAGAGAGAGAGAGAGAGAGAGAGAGAGAGCGAGAGAGAGAGAGAGAGAGAGAGAGAGAGAGAGCGAGAGAGAGAGAGAGAGAGAGAGAGAGAGCGAGAGAGAGAGAGAGAGAGAGAGAGAGAGAGAGAGAGAGAGAGAGAGAGAGAGAGAGAGAGAGAGAGAGAGCGAGAGAGAGAGAGAACTTTGGCCAAAATATGAATATTTGAATTTTCTTCTGAATTAAACTGGTATGAGCATTGTTCCTTAAAAACAATAGTTGTAGCCACTGTTGTAGCCACTGTTGTATCCACTGTTGTAGCCACTGTTGTATCCACTGTTGTAGCCACTGTTGTATCCACTGTTGTAGCCACTGTTGTATCCACTGTTGTAGCCACTGTTGTAGCCACTGTTGTAGCCACTGTTGTAGCCACTGTTGTATCCACTGTTGTAGCCACTGTTGTATCCACTGTTGTAGCCACTGTTGTATCCACTGTTGTAGCCACTGTTGTAGCCACTATTGTTATAGCCACTGTTGTATCCACTGTTGTAGCCACTGTTGTATCCACTGTTGTAGCCACTGTTGTAGCCACTGTTGTAGCCACTGTTGTATCCACTGTTGTAGCCACTGTTGTATCCACTGTTGTAGCCACTGTTGTATCCACTGTTGTAGCCACTGTTGTAGCCACTGTTGTATCCACTGTTGTAGCCACTGTTGTAGCCACTGTTGTAGCCACTGTTGTATCCACTGTTGTAGCCACTGTTGTATCCACTGTTGTAGCCACTGTTGTATCCACTGTTGTAGCCACTGTTGTATCCACTGTTGTAGCCACTGTTGTATCCACTGTTGTAGCCACTGTTGTATCCACTGTTGTAGCCACTGTTGTAGCCACTGTTGTATCCACTGTTGTAGCCACTGTTGTAGCCACTGTTGTAGCCACTGTTGTAGCCACTGTTGTATCCACTGTTGTAGCCACTGTTGTAGCCACTGTTGTATCCACTGTTGTAGCCACTGTTGTAGCCACTGTTGTAGCCACTGTTGTATCCACTGTTGTAGCCACTGTTGTAGCCACTGTTGTAGCCACTGTTGTAGCCACTGTTGTATCCACTGTTGTAGCCACTGTTGTATCCACTGTTGTAGCCACTGTTGTATCCACTGTTGTAGCCACTGTTGTATCCACTGTTGTAGCCACTGTTGTATCCACTGTTGTAGCCACTGTTGTATCCACTGTTGTAGCCACTGTTGTATCCACTGTTGTAGCCACTGTTGTAGCCACTGTTGTATCCACTGTTGTAGCCACTGTTGTAGCCACTGTTGTAGCCACTGTTGTATCCACTGTTGTAGCCACTGTTGTAGCCACTGTTGTAGCCACTGTTGTATCCACTGTTGTAGCCACTGTTGTAGCCACTGTTGTAGCCACTGTTGTAGCCACTGTTGTAGCCACTGTTGTATCCACTGTTGTAGCCACTGTTGTAGCCACTGTTGTAGCCACTGTTGTAGCCACTGTTGTATCCACTGTTGTAGCCACTGTTGTAGCCACTGTTGTATCCACTGTTGTAGCCACTGTTGTATCCACTGTTGTAGCCACTGTTGTATCCACTGTTGTAGCCACTGTTGTATCCACTGTTGTAGCCACTGTTGTAGCCACTGTTGTATCCACTGTTGTAGCCACTGTTGTAGCCACTGTTGTAGCCACTGTTGTAGCCACTGTTGTAGCCACTGTTGTAGCCACTGTTGTAGCCACTGTTGTAGCCACTGTTGTATCCACTGTTGTAGCCACTGTTGTATCCACTGTTGTAGCCACTGTTGTAGCCACTGTTGTAGCCACTGTTGTATCCACTGTTGTAGCCACTGTTGTATCCACTGTTGTAGCCACTGTTGTATCCACTGTTGTAGCCACTGTTGTATCCACTGTTGTAGCCACTGTTGTAGCCACTGTTGTATCCACTGTTGTAGCCACTGTTGTAGCCACTGTTGTAGCCACTGTTGTATCCACTGTTGTAGCCACTGTTGTAGCCACTGTTGTATCCACTGTTGTAGCCACTGTTGTAGCCACTGTTGTAGCCACTGTTGTATCCACTGTTGTAGCCACTGTTGTAGCCACTGTTGTAGCCACTGTTGTAGCCACTGTTGTAGCCACTGTTGTATCCACTGTTGTAGCCACTGTTGTATCCACTGTTGTAGCCACTGTTGTATCCACTGTTGTAGCCACTGTTGTAGCCACTGTTGTAGCCACTGTTGTAGCCACTGTTGTATCCACTGTTGTAGCCACTGTTGTAGCCACTGTTGTAGCCACTGTTGTATCCACTGTTGTAGCCACTGTTGTATCCACTGTTGTAGCCACTGTTGTAGCCACTGTTGTATCCACTGTTGTAGCCACTGTTGTAGCCACTGTTGTATCCACTGTTGTAGCCACTGTTGTAGCCACTGTTGTAGCCACTGTTGTAGCCACTGTTGTATCCACTGTTGTAGCCACTGTTGTAGCCACTGTTGTAGCCACTGTTGTAGCCACTGTTGTAGCCACTGTTGTATCCACTGTTGTAGCCACTGTTGTAGCCACTATTGTTATAGCCACTGTACTGGTCATAGCTTCCCCACTGAGAGTAGTAACCCCCCTGACCCCCGCCACTATGGCTACCGTAGTAACTGGACTGAGATTGATTGTAGTTGCTATGGTAATTCTGGCCTTGACCTCCATGGTAGCTGCTCATCTTTTGGCTGCAAAATAAGAAATACAACATACATATTTGAAAAAAATTTCAAATATAAAAAAATAAAAAAATTAAAAAAATAAAAAAATTTATAAAAAAATTTATATCTTGTGTCCTCAAAAATAAAAATCATAATTTAAAAACCTTCGACTTGTTGTAGTCCTGCAACAAGAATTAAGTGTCTGAGAGGAATGAAATGGATATAAAGGTATAGGATGGGCAAAAAATTCAGAAATGTGGTACTTAAAATTAGTGCATTGGGTGAATCAAAATTGCCAACACTTATTTTTGATACAGTACATTGTGTTCACAATATTTATGTAATTTTATCTTGTAGAATTTTCAATTCATAGCTTTCAGCCATTTCTTTTATGCTCAATTAAAGGACCTGGATATTTCATTCACTAAGAGTATCAATTCTGCTAAAATAAACCAGCATGTCAAATACCCATTTTGGCAAATACAGCATAATTAAAAAAATATAAAGGCTGGTGATATTTTTCCTTTTTTACTGATGAAAATCATAACCATGAGTTGACTCTCAATACATTGAAGCTTCTCTGATCTGTTCCGCTAAAGACTTAAATCTTTAATAATGGGTCAAAATTTTATAGTTACACTTTTATAAAATGTTCAGTCATGACCTAAGGAGTTCAGCACAGTCATTAACAAAATTTACTCAAACAGGAGGAAACTGTGCCCTTGGATCCAGCTGTAGATTAAATTGATATCCTCTAGTGAGTAGTGATTTCACCACACTTGTCCTTTAAGGCAAAGAACACACAATTCGACATTGAATATCTTGATGTAACTGAAAAACAACAATAGTTAACAGCTGTATTATTACAGCTGGACTGGAAATATTTTTCCTTCATGATCAGCCTCAAATTCTGGTCAAGTGTCAAGGTGCATTTCCACCAAAAGTTCGTTTCACTTTGGAACCAAAGGCACTTTTCTCAGACCTTTCTTGGAACCAAAAGTCCCTGTTATGCTTTTCCTCCTCCACATCTGCAGAAGCAGGTAGATCTTGGAAATTTGACCTATGAAGAGTTTTTAAAAAATCCTCTTGTGGAAACAAAGTTTGTTTCTCAAAAGGTTCCTATGCCCAAGGGAAGGTGTCTGTGGTGGAAATGCACCTTCAGACAGACCTTCACTTTTGTGTTGTAAATTTAATTTTAAATAGATAAAATCATTTGCCAAAACTGAACTGATTCAAAATAGTTTCAAAAGGCACACACCTGTATGTACAGTCCTGCTTAAAATTATTGGCACCCCTAATTTGAGACTGGGCTGACCTAATCCCAATGACTCCAAAATATAGCCGGGGCAACACTAGAGTGGCTATCGGACATGTCTGAATGTCATTTAGAGGCCTCATCAAAGCCCAGTCTTAACCCGTGAGAACATCTTTGGAGAGATCTGAAGATGAAGATGGCAGTTCAGACACTTCCCATCCGGTCTGATCGAGCTGGAGAGGATCTGCCAGGAAGAACTGAATAAACTGCCAAAATCCAAGTGTGCAAACTTAAATTGACTTGCCCAAGAGGACTAGAAGCTATAATTGCTGCAAAAGAAAGCGCTTCTACAAAGTACTGAATTAAGGGTCTGAATATTTTGTACATGAGATATTGAAGTTTTTGATTGATAATAAAATTTTCAAAACAGGTTTTTAGAAGTTTTTGACCAGGTCATTGTGGGGTTTTTTAATGTGAAGTTTGATGGACATAAGTCCAATATCCCCCATTTAAAATTAAATCTACAACACAGTAAAGAATGCAAAAGAGAGGGTGTCTGAATACTCTGAAGGCACTGGACATCTGAAATTTCTCCATAAATAATCAACAGCTCTGATTATATGAATGATCGGTTCCAACTGATCTGTCAAAGATAATATTACAAATCAGTGTACCCCCGTGTTTTCTCCTCTTCAAAATTTGTAGCTAATTCAGCTGCACATTGCTGTATTTGGTGATGATCTTTATGTGCATAACTGCAAAGATGTTAGTTAGAGAGCTGAAGATTTACTTGTGCATGTGCCGAGTTAAATTAAATGTTGATCAGGCCGGCTAGAATGAAAGCTAGACTTACGTTAAAATATTGAGTTACATTAGGCAGACTTTATTTGCGTATGTTTAAAATGGTCTCATACTGGAGCTCCGAAGGCTAAAATAGCATGGATCAAAAAAACTTCAAGCACTTCACTGAATCCACACCATAAATAATTCAGACTGTCTTCAAGTCAGATGGACTTAATACAGTGATAAACTATATAAAAGTTTTAGTGTTAAATAGTTGTGCATAAATTTTTAGTGTATAAAATTTTTTTTGACAATGGTTCGATCATATCTTTTGGTCAATTCATATTGAACGCTTGAGACACATAACTGTAAATACATGACAAACCACACTAAGACTCAGTTGAACTTGAAAAACTTCCAAGACAAATAAACTACTTGAACAATAATCACAGAATCATTGTTACTATGATGAAAGGGGCAATGTGTAAGAATTGGTTAACTGTTTCCACACAGGTTTATCATGCAATCTGATTTTGTCACTGGGAGGTGGTTGTCAGACTGATGACAACAATTTCACCCCCAGTCTACACAGTCACAGAGACAGGTAAAATGTAGTGGTGGGATGAGTAAAGGACAAGCCACAACAGGTTGAGGAACATGAGAAAGAGGTAGACCAGTAGCATCAAAAGCTAAATGGAGGAATGTTGCAGAGAGAGGATGGCTGCAACACAGGTTTATCACCTACTGGCAATTGCTACTTCATCCTCTCTTGTTGGACTGATGCCAGATTAGACATTATAGTGAATCATTATCATCTCTTGACACAATACATAGATATCTTTGACATTACACCAAAATTGTTGCTCTTTTCACTGTCGAAATAACCTTACGTTACTTTTTTCTTTTTTTTTTAGTAGATGTGTAGTTTTTTTCTTTACCATGTTCCACTATGTTTCTTCGTCAGTGTCTTACCTTTTTGCTACAGCAATACTGAGTCTGAGCGGCTTTCCACCAAGCATTGTTCCCTGGCACTCCTCGATCGCTTTCTTCTGCTCGCTCTCCTCCCCAAACTTGACAAAGCCATAGCCTCTGCAAGTCAAACAACACTTACACCTCCACTTCACACCAATACACACTACATACTTGGCATTAAAATAGCCACTTATAATGAGAAACAGAATATAATGGGTATTATTATGGTAGAACTGAAACTTGTTGTTTTACTTTTAACATGAGGTAGCATCACTTGAATTGTGAGTTGCTCTTGCTTAGCCTATATGGGGAAAACAATAGTTTTAGCATAAGACCGCAAGAAAACATATCTTCAGCCTTTTTTTGAAAATAGATGAAGATGTACTGGTGGTCAACGTCTATAGCACTGCCATCCAAATAATCGTAATACTATCGAAATCAGGAAACATTTTTTATAGTACTATATATTTCTTACAAAAATATTCAAAATAGAATATTATGCACAACACCAAGGACATTAAACAAACAATATGCAGTTCAAGGAATCATCTGATATCACACAATACTTTTGACATTTCTCAAGCCACATCACTATCAAGTCCTCCTCTATGAGCTGACATACCTGGAGTATCCATACTGGTCAGTGACGACTTTGGCTCCTTTGCAGGAAGGGTACTTCTTAAAAACTTGGTGCAGCTGGAAGTCGTCCACCTCGGAGGCCAAGTCACCAACAAACACTGAAAATTCTGGCCTGGGAGAAGTGAAAAACTTTGATCAAATATTCCTTTTTTATACAACTATGTCACTGTTAAGAATTACAGGGGCGTGTTATATAGGGTTAAGTGAATAGAGTAAATCTCTTTACAGATTAAAGACAATGCTCCAACAATACTGATTATAAGTTAAAAGAATAACTGATTTCTTTTCCTTAACAAAAATGTGTGTATCATTTTTTAAACTTAGATTTAGACTCCAACATTAACATTTGTTAACAAATGCTGAATATAAATCATATCTTACCCTGCCTCCGGCCGTTTGCCATAGGTGGCATAGTTTAGTTTAAACTTCCGGGGCTACACACAGGGAGAGAAAACACACACACTAAGCCAACATCAAACACCAAACTGTGTACTATAGCACTGATATTGCTGAAATAAAGAGTGGAGTTATTATGGTTATTTGGGTTTACATACCTCCACCACCCAGACCAGCCTTTAGCCCATTCCTCAGTTAGTTCCTACCAGAGACTCTATTCACCAGCTTCAAACAAAGTACATTCATGTACAAGCAGCCTCTTAGCCACCTTCAGCAGCAGGTACAGGCCGGTGGACAGGGGAGTCCAGTAGCTTGGCCAGCTCTCAGAGCCAGCAGCATTTCAAATTCAGCAGCAAGCATCTATAGCTCACAACTTTACACGTCACTTTAGAGTTAATTTTTCAAGCTGGCATGATTTCTTTTTGTTTTACATAACCAGAGCCTCCAGTAAACTTGCTGTCACTGCAGCCAATACAATTTCACTCAGCAGCATCTGTATCTTTAATACTGGTATTTAGTCTTGCTTCTTTGTGAAAGTTGTGTATTAACTGAATGGGAAAGTACAATAGTGGTAGTGAAAGAAACACAAAGAGCAACTTGAAGATATCTGGTTCATTTAACCAATGTATCATTGGTTATATTTGACATATTAGCATCCAATCCTATTGAGTTTGTCATTAAAAAGGAGGACCAAGACTAGTTGAGCTCCACTATCCACAGTCAAATCAATAAATAAATACTGCTTGATAACATAAGCCTAATACTGAAAAAAAGAGGGAAGTAAGCAGTTGTCAATAGTTTTTATATATTTGTAGAGAAAAAAATTAATCATGATGCAGTAAGGATTGCATCAGTGATATATGAACAAGTATTTTGCGATTACACCTTAGAACTAACCGGATTTGATCCAGGGACCAGTTTTCCATTGAGTCGTTGGACACAGCGATCAACACTCGCTTCATCTGCCAGCTCCACAAAGCAGTATCCTGCAGAGCCACTGAACAGGATGACAGAAAGGACAGACATTATTTCCATACAAGCAAATTAACAATTGCATTAACAGTATAAAAGCCACACATTAATCAGTAACAATCTCCAGGCCACCTATATCCTTTAGTCTAGACTTGGAGGGGGCTGAAAATGCCTGGGACTGTGTGTACTTATCAACAGTGTTGGACATGCTGCCTGTCTTAACACATTCAGTGAACTTAACTTTTTGACTCACTGGCTAGGGTGGGAAGGAAGATGGAAGAAATAAACCAAGCATAGTTTTAACCAGAAAAAAATAATAAATTCCCTTTTTTGTCACATATTCATATGTATCACGATTTCATTGTGGTGGTATTATTTTGAATATGAACGTAAAGAGGCCACTGAAAAATTTGCAAAATTCTTTTAATGTACTGATCTGTGGTAAATAAATTCATAAATCATTACCCTCTTTAACACAGAGGTTGGTGTATAGCATGAGGTGCTCTATATAACCTACCCTGTTATCCTGTGAGTGATGATCTTTACTCCAAACGGCGATTCTCCCATAGCACTAAAGGCCTGCTTGATGAAGTTCTCGTCCATGTACGGGTCCAACTAAACACGCATGCAAAAAAATATTACATACATCATTCAGTCATATGAGTACAACAGCATGTACAAATATTCAGAATGTAAAAAAATGTATAGAAATACTATAAAATTATGAGAAACCCCAGATGGCTAATGGTCCGACTAAAAGCGCAGCTTGAAGGTGATCCAGCAAAAAGGATTTGGGCATATTGAAAATTATTACTTCAAGAACGTTATATATTAAACAAATAATTTCCATGGACGTCTCAGAAGTTATGTGAGGCACAGACTGGGGCTAGGCTGATAACTAACCATGTTCTAACGAGGGTTACACAATCATACACATTATTTTAACGCTAAGTTCGCAAACTAACCACGGATGGTCCGAAATTATTCCTCGTTCTGACGAACGACTACCGCCGCGGACGATCCCGACGCTGGTTCGGTCACAACGCGCCGCCAGAACCGCCGGGAAACGCTTCTTGAATGAAACCAACCAAAAGCTACGCCAACTTCTGCAAATGTTTGAGTTGGAGGAATCTATAAATTTCTAGAGCACGATCACATCCAATGTGCAACGTTGCTTAATGCATGAGGCTGAAGTTATACATTAGTGGTGGGAACTTTTAACGATGAGCTCGAATCCAGTGGTTGGCTATTGGTTGCTACAGGAGGAAGAGCTTTGCGGCGAACGTTTAGTGACTCATTAGTCGACCAATGTGACTACACCGTGTTGCAGAAAGACTTTTACTCCAGGTTCCGAAACGAAGAACTTTACCAAAGAGTTTGGTGTAACCTTTGTGGCTAGGGTCACGTATCCGGGCTACCTTTATGTGACCGAGCTAGCAACTAGCAAGCGTAGCTAAGCTAATGTACCCACACTGAAAGAAAAAGACTTCAAACATACATCACCCATCCACAAGCTCGTCTGTCTGTTAAACATCTTGGATTGAGGAACCGTGAAAACGCCGCAGAGGAGTTCGCTGGTTTTTGGTGATGCTACAAAAAGCCAAATTTTAAAATATTAGAAGTTCTCCACACGTTCACGCCAAACGAATCGACCCGCAGTTCCTATTCCGTGTCGTGCTAAAGCCCAACTTCCGGCAATGAGCCGTGAAACTTCTTTGTCCCCTTTCAAATTAAAAGCCTCCTTAAAGTCAGCGTATCGGGGTTTGCACAATGGCGTCTTCAGTTAACAGCGCGACTTCTACGATGGCATATCTTATTTCCTCGGATGAAATAATCAAAAGAAAACTCGAGGATCGTGTAGTTTTTACCGTGCAGTTTGAATGTTGTTCATGTGATGTTGTTTGGTTTTCCATTTTTCAGTTGTCAGATTCAGTCTAGAAATGTTCATTCTACCTCACCTCTGAAGTCAGGTTAGAGGAAATTCAGGAGAGTTCCTGTGCTCACTAATACACAGCAGGCTGTATGGAAAAGAGTCTCTCCTGCTAAAATCAGTATATGAAATATCTGTCAGTTCACCACAACAACAGAATGACAGAAAACAGCAATGTCAACTGCCTACTCTTTATCAGCCATTTGGGGGTTAATGATATAACAAAATTGATAGTGTTGAAAGCTAAAGTTTACACCAGGGAACCACTGTTTGTACATAAACTGCTGCATTCACAGAGAGCTGGTGAAATGCCACAATGATGCCGAAACTGTTAGAAATCGGTGAACAGAGGGATATGTACGGGATAAACGGAAACACCAGTAAACTTTATTATTTTGGATGAGATTGCTAATACAAGGGGTTAAATTGGTATTTTCAGAGTAGAAGACCAAATTCAGATTTACTTGACAGATTTTAGTAATGAAAGAATATTGACTTTATGCCAAGTCATTTTTGAGATAATTCTGGAAACGTTGATTTTTACAGCATCAACTTGAGTGTTACTATATGTGCCTGCATAGTGGGTGGAATTTCCAGCCCGCCTGCTGATTATGTTGAATTTTCTCTTATGGGTTTTGCTGCACAAACACTTTCAGTAGAGAAAAATAAGAAGAATAATAATGAGTAGGTAAAAAAAGGGCCCCATCAGCAAGCAACACTGCTTGGACTCTGATAAAAAGTCCCAATTTAATAACCAACTGCAACAAAAGTCAGTACGCCCTCACTAGAGAGATTTTTGTTTTTCAAAATATTATGTTTGTCATCCTTTCAGGGGAAAAAAAATCAAAATGTAACAAAAAAGGTGCTGTTGATTGGAAAACTTGTTGGTGGCTTCATGTTTGTTCAGAGAGCGCTCAAATGTATTTATTATATAAGTATTTATTTTCCCACAAAATTAGTTTTTCAAAATAACACAATTTTTTCTCGTCTATAAACTGAAATTGTTTATTCACCCTCATGTATAATGGTTAAATTTTTACAAAGCACATACAAAAGACAGTTAGTTTTAACTAGGGTGTTTTAAACTCCAGAGGGCTGACACACTCATAAATTTTAAAAAAAAACGAAATCATGATTTATGTAAAAGTTTAATTATAATCTTTAGAGTTTTGAGTAGGAGTGACTGTAACCATTACAACAGTAAAGTCCAGTCTGTGCAGGACAGGTAGCAAAAAGATGTTTTTAGAAAAAATAAATTGATACAGTTCTCCGGGGAACTGAAAACACAGCATTTTGAAGGTGAAGGTATCACAGAGGAGCTGCAGGGAAAGAATTTCTTTAGAAATAAGGATGAGGTTGATTCTGCGTGTTGGGAAGCGCCATTGTCTAGGAACTGGTCAGACACAGAGCCAAGATCAACAAGCGTTCTATCACCTCTGGAAAAATTCCAGAAGTGCAGAGTCTGTTTTAAGGCAGTCACATTTGTAATGTGGGTTAGAGAGCTTTTTTGAAAAATGTTGTACAATCATAAATACAAACCTGCAGGTGAGAGGCTTTGTGACTATTGGTTATTCAGTTAAATCACTGTACAAAACTTTAAAAACAAAGAAACTGGCTTATTGCCTAGAGGCAGAGCTAAAAATTACTGTGTGTGAGATGGTTAGGTCAAAGTCCTGCTGGACATTATTGCAGCAGCTATAATGACAGCAAATCAGTGGAACTTGTGGACATTGTTCATTAGGATACACATAAAGTACGGAAATGTTAGTATTAAAACTCTGATGTTCCTACTCTTTGTTTAAAAGACTTAATTTAAAAAAAAAGTAATAAAAAGTAAAGAATTTAAGAGGATCCTCAGGAAATGTATCCTTCGGATTCATCTGAATTTAAGACTAGCTTTAGGTCATTATTGTTGCTTCATGTTTGGATGGGACATTTCCATAGGGTTAGACTCTCCTAAAGCTCCTTCGTTCTGTAACTTCTTCTTTCTGAGTAATGATAATTTTTCTTTTTATTTTAATTCTACATTTCCTTAAAAGCTCTCTTTTTAAAAGTCCCTTCTAAAAAAATAGAAAAACTTAAAAACTGAGATATCCATTAGTAGTCCATCTTCATTTATACAGTTTATATTTTAAATAAAAGACTGTAAAAGAAGTCAAAGGATTTAACAGGGTCTTTTGGCAATGTTCCATACTTCTTTTTCTTTCGGCTTTTCCCTTTAGGGGTCGCCACAGCGAATCAGTGTCCTCCATCTAACCCTGTCTTCTGCGTCCTCTTCACTCACACCAACTACCTTCATGTCCACTTTCACTACATCCATAAACCTCCTCTTTGGTCTTCCTCTAGGCCTCCTGCCTGGCAGTTCAAAACTCAGTATCCTTCTACCAATATATTCACTATCTCTTCTCAGGACATGTCCAAACCATCTCAGTCTGGCCTCTCTGACTTTATCTCCAAAATTTCTAACATGTGCTGTCCCTCTGATGTACTCATTCCTGATCCTATCCATCCTGGTCACTCCCAGAGAGAACCTCAACATCTTCATCTCTGCTACCTCCAGCTCTGCCTCCTGTCTTTTCCTCAGTGGCACTGTCTCTAGACCAAACAGCATCGCTGGTCTCACCACAGTTTTGTACACCTTTCCTTTCATTTTAGCTGAAACTCTTCTATCACACATCAGACCTGACACTTTTCTCCACCCGTTCCAGCCTGCCTGCACACGCTTCTTCACCTCTTTTCCACACTCTCCATTGCCCTGGACTGTTGACCCTAAGTACTTAAAATCCTCCACCTTCTTTATCTCTTCTCCCTGTAACCTCACTCTTCCACTTGGGTCCCTCTCGTTCGCACACATGTACTCTGTCTTGCTGCGGCTAACCTTCATTCCTCTCCTTTCCAGGGCACATCTCCACCTCTCAAGCTTCTCCTCCATCTGTTCCCTGCTCTCACTACATATCACAATGTCATCTGCAAACATCATAGTCCATGGAGATTCCTGTCTAACCTCGTCTGTCAGTCTGTCCATCACCATAGCAAACAAGAAGGGGCTTAGAGCTGATCCCTGATGCAGTCCCACCTCCACCTTGAACTCCTCTGTCACACCTACAGCACACCTAACCACTGTCTTACAGTCCACATACATGTCCTGCACCACTCTAACATACTTCTCTGTCACTCCAGACGTCCTCATACAGTACCACAGTTCCTCTCTGGGCACCCTGTCATACGCTTTCTCCAGATCTACAAAGACACAATGCAGCTCCCTCTGACCTTCCCTGTACTTCTCTATCAACATCCTCAAAGCAAATACTGCATCTGTGGTACTCTTTTTGGCATGAAGCCATACTGCTGCTCACAAATGCTCACTTTTGCCCTTAGTCTAGCTTCAACTACTCTTTCCCATAGCTTCATTGTATGGCTCATCAGCTTTATTCCTCTGTAGTTGCCACAGTTCTGCACATCTCCCTTGTTCTTAAAAATGGGCACCAGCACACTTCTCCTCCATTCCTCAGGCATCTTCTCACTATCTAAGATCCTGTTAAACAACCCAGTCAGAAACTCTACTGCCGCCTCTTCTAGACACTTCCATACCTCCACAGGTATATCATCAGGACCAAGTGCCTTTCCACTCTTCATCCTCTTCAGTGCCTTCCTCACTTCATCTTTACTAATCTTTGCTATTTCCTGATCCACGACAGCCACATCTTCTACTCTTCGTTCTCTCTCATTTTCCTCATTCATCAACTCTTCAAAGTACTCTTTCCATCTTCCCATCACACTGCTGGCACCTGTCAATACATTTCCATCTCTATCCTTAATCACCCTAACCTGCTGCACGTCCTTCCCATCTCTGTCTCTCTGCCTTGCCAATCTGTATAGATCAGTCTCTCCCTCCTTACTGTCCAACCTAACATACAAGTCATCATAAGCCCCTTGTTTGGCCTTTGCCACCTCTACTTTCACCTTACGCTGCATCTCCCTGTACTCCTGTCTACTCTCTTCAGTCCTCTCAGTGTCCCACTCCTTCTTAGCTAATCTCTTTTTCTGTCTACACTCCTGCACCTCCTCATTCCACCACCAAGTCTCTTTATCTACTTTCCTTCCAGAAGACACACCAAGTACTCTCCTCCCTGTCTCCCTGATCACATTAGCTGTAGTTCTCCAGTCATCTGGAAGCATCTCCTGACCTCCCAGAGCCTGCTTCAACTCCTTCCTAAAATGCAACACTCTTCCTTTTTTAGCTTCCACCATTTCGTCCTCTGCTCTGCCTTTGTCCTCTTCGTCTTCCTCACCACCAAGGTCATCCTACACACCAGCATTCTATGCTGTCTGGCTACACTCTCACCAACCACTACTTTGCAGTCACTGATCTCCTTCAGATTACACCGTCTACACAAGATGTAGTCTATCTGTGTGCTCCTACCTCCACTCTTATATGTCACTCTGTGCTCCTGCCTCTTCTGGAAGAAAGTGTTCACTACAGCCATTTCCATCCTTTTTGCAAAATCAACCACCATCTGTCCTTCTGCGTTCCTCTCCTGGATACCGAATCTGCCCATCGCTTCCTCATCGCCTGTGTTTCCTGCACCAACATGTCCATTGAAGTCTGCACCAATGACAACTCTCTCATCTCTAGGGATGCTCTGTATGGCTTCATCAAGGTCCGACCAGAATTTCTCCTTCTCCTCCAGCTCACAGCCTACCTGTGGAGCATACCCACTAACCACATTGAACATTACACCTTCGATTTCTAGCTTCAGACTCATCACTCTATCCGACACTCTTTTTACCTCCAGGACATTCCTAACAAGCTCCTCCTTCAAGATAACTCCTACTCCGTTTCTCTTCCTATCTACACCATGGTAGAACAACTTGAACCCTGCTCCCAAACTTCTAGCCTTGCTGCCTTTCCACCTGGTCTCCTGGACACACAGTATGTCTACCTTCCTCCTCTGCATCATGTCAACTAACTCTCTACCCTTTCCTGTCATGGTTCCAACATTCAAAGTCCCTACTCTCAGTCCTAGCCTCTTGGCATTCCTCTTCTCTCTCTTCCTACGAACACACCTTCCTCCTCTCCTTCTTCTACCAACAGTAGTCCAATTTCCACCGGCACCCTGTAGGTGAACAGCACCGATGGCGGTCGTTGTTAACCCGGGCCTCGACCGATCCGGTATGGGATTAATAGATCTGACTCGCATGTTTGATTTGGCAAAAGTTTTACGTCGGATGCCCTTCCTGACACAACCCTCTGTATTTATCCGGGCTTGGGACCGGCACAATAAGACACTGGCTTGTGTCCCCTTGCGGCTACATTTGGCAATGTTCCATACAAATCTTTTAATTAGTATTAATTTCATTCCTCCAGTGTCTTTATTAATAATGTCTGATTGATTTGTTACTTCTCAGTATTTTAAATAATGAGCACGTAAAACAGATTCCCAGAATCTATACACCAGTGTTAGATAGCTTGGTAAAATGGTATCTAAACAACAGGGGGTATCTATTTGGATGGAATATATTTTAAAGGGTTCAGGGTTAGGGGGGGTTAGACCCTTCAGAAGCTCCTTCCTTCTATTACTTTTGTAACTGTCAAAACTGAATTTAGAAAATCTTGGAAATGCTAAGAAAAGCTTAAGAATAAACTACATAAGTAATGATAAGTTTAACTCACTCTTCCTTCAACACTTTATTTAAAAAAAAAAAAAAACTTTTCCGGAGCATATGCCTAGTGATTTTATACATTGTTATCAATATCATCAAGTTCCATAAAAAGACCAGAATGATCCCTGAATTGATCCATGTAATAAGTATTGTCCATGTCCAAAATCTATTCCAGTTTATCTTATTCCTCTGTGCCATAGAGCTCCATTGAACATTTTTCAAAATAAAACAATATTTGTGACTCTTGTGAAGATTTATGTCTCCAGTAGTGACCACTTTTGGTATTTTCTTAAAATACCAATGCAAAACATCTGTAGTGCTTAGGAAACAAAATGTCATTAACCCATTGGATTTTTAATGTCTTGCATTAAATGAAAATTATACATGACATTGTTATAGAAAAGGTTTCAGACTAACTAGGAAATACAGGTGCATCCTCTGTAGGGTCATGAATTTCAGAGAAAATTTAATGGAAATCAGACCCATGCTTGTGAAATATTTTGACCAATGGGACAAGCTGATGGACAGACTGAAGTGCAAGTTTTTACGGTTTCTCGTCTTCAAAAACAAACACATCTGAAAGTAAGCGATTTAAGGTATTTCATGTAGAAATTTCAAAGGATTGAAGAATTGTATAGTTGTGATAAATTGCTGTAAATATTGTAAGAAAAAAAACAGACCAAAGATTAGTTGATCAATATCGAATGAATAGGCACATACGGGAGCATTTATCTTTTTTTGTTTTTTTAATATTATCAATAATCTGTATCTTTGGGTTTTGGATTGTTGGTTTAACAAAACAAACAGTATAAAAATGTCACCTTGCACTTCAGGAAATTAGCATGGCCATTTGACGAATTTTACTTACTTGCATTACTTCTAAGATTACCCTTTTGATGTGATTGATGTTCATATTACCAGATGTCTTACGGATTTCTCCTCCCTGAATCCTAAGTGCTTGGAGTACAAGGTGGGACAACAGATGTCACAAAGCCAACTATAGCATCCTTTACTCAGAAAGTGCAGGACTACAGCCTACATTCACCAAGGCCATATGCCATCAGTGAAGCCATTATATCCAAAGATTGATAATTAGGTGATTTCTGCCTCTGTCACTTGTGGAAAATTGACAGTTTAAACACTTTCTTGAGATTATGAATAGTAAGTACGCACCAATCTCTAGAAAAAACATTTCTGAAAGACGGTTACCAGTGTTGGTAACTAAGGTCAAGGAAACTGTTTTGGAGAAGCTGGAAACCCAGTTATCTGTGTGATTAACAACTGATCTCTGATCTGATCACAGGTTACACTCCTCCCCTGGAGTGACTGCCCATGTGTGCTACAAACAAAACAATACCCATGCCCCCAATCCTACTTGCTGGGCTTTAGGCGTTTTACAGGCAGACTTGTGCTTTCATATGCCACAACAGCAGTCTGAAGACAGTGAGAGTGACAAGCATAATCTAGATGATGAGCACTTGTAGAGGGACATGAATTCAGTGGAAGATGCACAACTACCCCGTCATCAGGTGAGCATCTGTCTTGCTTTGCCCACTCTTTGCATTTACTTGTGAACGACGGCATGAAGCAGGTCAGGGCTATCTCCTGCACTATGGCCAAAGCATCACGGTTCACAACTCTGTGACTTAACAGCTCACAATTCAGAGTAAAGTTTGAGGCTATGTTTGACACTGATAAGTGTTCCAGCAGCAAACACCACTTGCTGGAACAGCACTTTCAAACAAGTACAGGCCCTCACAGCTCTGAACCAATAACATTCCAGCTCTAGATAAAATGTGCAGCAAGGACCCTGATGATATGATGATTGGTGCTTGTTAGTGGAACCAGGTGAAGGAACTAAGTGCAGTTCTTGTACCATTCTCCCAGGCCAAAGACCTGATAGACGGAGAGAATTCATATACCATTAGCCCTGAACTTGAATACATACCTCCTTAAGATGGAGGAGACCCGAATACAGTGCTCCCCATTGGTCAGGGCCCTCTGGCAGTCTCTGGTGAAAGGATTCTCGAGAAGCTTTCCAAAAATGACCATGGCCAAAGAGAGCGGTAGGCCAAAGCATGAAGATTACTTTGCCACTGCATTTCAGGTTTGGTATGTGATGTCTTAATTTTTTCAAAACTGCTCCAATGAAAGAATTTTGTAGTTTATGACTGATATACCCTCAGTTGGGCCACTGAATGTTGACTTCTTTGGATTAGGTATCTTACGTTGCTTTGAAAACTTATGAAAGTGAAGATGGTTGGACCTCTTCTAAAGCAGACACATTCATTTAAAAGCAAACTTAAATCTGTAATGGAAAAAAATTGTCTGTGGTTCACACTGTCGATGATTGTTCATGAGCATCAATATTTCAACATATAATTACTGTATTTTACTTCTATTATTGTTTTGTACTTTTTGAAAGTCCACAGGCTTTAATACATCTCAGGTATTTACAGCTTTTCTGCATTTTAAATTTTGAATGTTTTGCATCTTTGACTGGTTTTCTAGATTTAGCAGTGTGATTAACAGTTATACAAGGCTTGTTGTTGGTTCAAAAACAACAAATAACTTATAAGGTTTAAGAAAAGAGAGAGAAAAGGTAAGACCTTAGTAATGAATAATTGCTTGATGCAGTCTGTACTTACTGATGGTTTTTAGGGGATGAAAAGAGTCATCCAGAAAACTTGATGCTTACACAAAAAATTTGCATAGTTTAACGTGTGGATGGTAAAACATGGAACTTCCATGCCCTTTCTGAGCGTTACCGGGTGAGGAACGCTCGAGCACATTTTGAGCAGCTGCCGGAAAGCCTGGGGGATGGTCGCTACCATAAATGACAGTAGACTCCAAGGTCCCCCCATATATGAAAATGCTGAGAAATGCCCATCACGGTTAAGTTACCAAGAGACCGTCTACACCACAAATTTATTCAGTTTACGACTTATACAATTATCGTGCAATTCATCTAAAAAGGAACAACAACAATATAACAACAACAAAAGAAGAGGGCAGAGTTGTTAAAGTTCAGTTGGGGAGACACGTCATGTGGACACTGTTCCAGAGGAGTGAAACATGTACATGTCGTCCACATTTGGCAGGTGACAAATGCCACACACGGGTACAGCCACTGGAATGTCCATGCTAAGCAGCTTCACCCAGACTGTCTGTGAGGAAAAAGAGTGTCTCCCAACTGTCTTTCTTTGAGGATCCTCCATCACCAGGACTGTCAGGGGGCTGAGCATGAGGAGCCCCCATGGCACTGGTCTGAGAGGTAGGAGGCTCCGTCACCGCTGTCTGCACTGGTGTCACACACGGCTTCTTAGCTCGCTGTGTGACCTCCTCAGGTTTAGATACAGACACTGCGATACAAACATCAAAAACGCAGATCAGTCCACTGGGAGTTTATAAAGTACTTTCAAAACTACATGTTGCCTGTCAAACTTGCATTGAGCATTTTCACATAAAACCACAGTTCATTTCAAAATATCACAATTCCTGTTGTGTTTCCTACAAGTTATGGCCTCCTCTGTAAAAGTTCACAACTGGTAAGTCGGTTTGTGTATTTCATAATAATGGAATATACCATTTTTGGATCATTTGTGATGGTTAAACTTTCATGTTTAAAGTCAAATGATTCCCACTTGGTCACATGTCATCAAGTTTTCACAAGAAAACACACTGTGATGCACAAAAACACTGTCTTACCTTCAGCCCTGTTGGGAGCGATCCTCTTTCTCTTTTTGCCCTACACAGAAAATAAATCATCAGACTCTCCATCTCATATCAGCTGATGAAAACTCTCTGCAGTGACTGTTTTGTATCATCTAGTGCAGTGATGTAAACATGTATGTGCTTAATGGGTACGTACATAATTGTCCACAGGGGATCAGACAGGGAATCGCTGGGCGTGGAGCCGCCTCTCCTTCTCAGCTTCCTCGTAATAACTGGCCTGCTCCTCTTTGAACAGCAACTTCCACTGTGGACACATGATAACACACTGTCAGCGCACAAGCACAAGCAGCTACAGAGTGACTAGTGCACAAACACAAGCACAAAAATATACATCAATAGAGGAACACAGATCCACATTAACAGGAGCAGGCCCTACTGCTGCAGTGTGTTTGTGCCACGAAATCCTGGAAATCCTCTGCTTGAATTTACATTTGTTCTGTGGTCACCTGAGAATAGCTAAAAATCATCCCCTTTTGAGAAAATAAATATTTTACAGGTGTTGTCTTAGACACTGCTCAATGCAAGACTGCAGAAAACTTGTTAATATTTTACCAAACTGTGATGAGTGACACCGAGTGCCTCAAAGATACAGAACAAAGATTCGTACCCTCTGTCCAAGGACGGTGTTTACCATCGCACTGTCACCGACGTTTAGTTCGGCCACAACTTTTGGCCTCTGCTCCTTCCTGAACATCATAAATGCGTTTGGCGGCTTCGTTGCATATGGCCGGGCCTCATTCTGCTGCCTCTCACGCTTTCTCTTTCTATGGGAATACAGACAAAAAAGAATAGGAGCAGGCATTACCACTGTGCAAAACTGTGAGTGAGGGAAGAAGTACTTTAGAAACAACCAGTAAAGCTGGCTGGGATCCTGGTAGACAGGTAACAGACACCTTGAATCACAAAAAGCTGCAAGAAACGAAACCCAAAGTGACTGTGATTTGATTATGAATCTTCCAGTTAACGACCACTGCCGCAGACCATGAGCCCGTCAGGCGGACTTACTGTGAAACGGGGCTGTTCAGTGGGGATGCAGCAGAAACACAAAGAGCAAATCTTTCTGCTGCAGTCACATACACCACCTCTCCATTCCTGCATAAATAGTCAGACAGATAGATGAGATGAGGGGAAAATATTTATTTGCATATATGTGTGTGTTACTCACACTGTTCCAACAGGAACCAGGTTCTCCTCTGTGTCCTGAGGGAGCCCAACCACTTGCACATTGTTGTACTTGATACACAAACACACAAAGAAGGTGGTTAGACAAGCTGCATCATCTGTGCCATATGTCCACCAGGTGTCAGAGTTTCCCTTCTCTTTAAGTTACACTAGCTGCTAGAATGAGCTGCAGTGGCACCCGAGGAGTAAAAACACCTGGAGAGTCTGTGTCCCACAGGTAATTATCCATAGTATGGCAGTGTGTGAATGTTTCTGCAGAGGGTCACAGAAGTCAGGAGTATGTAACCATGTGAAGATCAAACCTTGGTTATGCATTCATGTAGCATTTAATGACTACAAACTCGATCTCTTCTAACAAAATGTTACTGCTGTCAGAAATCCAGTAACAGAGAGTGAAACCTTTTTCAGTTTTACTGGTTTACTGTTCTGATTAACCTGCGAATCAGTGTAATCATGACAAGCGCTGGAACTCTGACACAGATAACCTTGGGGATTCTTCTGTTTCAATAGTTCCAAATTGTGTCATTTTTATGTTGGAGTTTTGAACTAGAAGACGGCCAGGTCCATCTGTGACTGGTCCAGCACTGATATCACTGATATCCCAGTGATGCTGCTAAACCTGCTGTCTACTACACCACATCTGCAAGCAAAGTGTGAAGATGCTTCAGATTGTGTCTGGTTAACCAGGATCTTACCTGCTGTGGAGGAGCATTGCCAGCGGATGCTCCTGGAGGTGGAGGCGGAGTGGAAGAGATGGGTGTTTCTCCCAAAATGTCCTCTACCATCGCCTGGACAGTGTCAATCACTTCGTCCCACTCCATCTCCCAGGATGGTCAAACTCTTCAGTGGGATTCATCCTCATGAAAGATGTTTGACGCTTTTTTTACTGAGATGAACTCAGATGTGGGTTTTTTTTGCTGAGCTTCTGTGACCAGTAGAAAGCTGGTTTGAGACACTTTCACAGGGAAGGGCATTGGTGATGGAAGCACCAAGTGCAAACTACTGTACTACTTCACTACATTTCAGAGGGAAATACTGTATATTCTACTGCCCTACATTTACCCAGCTGAAATTACTACTTAAAAAAACTTTAAAGAAGCCAGTACTTTAAATTTTAAGCAATTTTGCCAGTAAAGCATGTGATATGTTGAATTTTCTTGCATCATTTTTACATTGTGGTATTACTACTTCTAATTAGTAAAAGGATCTTAATGGTTTAACTGTTTCTGCATCTGAAAACATATTAAAAACTTAGCAAACAAAACTTGCCATTCGATTACGCACCTGATGCTTTCATTGACGGTTGCATTTTCTCACAAGTGTTGTGTGTTATCATCAGGAAATGTGGATTTCTTCTCCAGGTTTCTGTGGGGATTTGAGTATTTAACACTCTGTATCCTACAGGTGAAAAGAGCCCCATCCAGTCACTGGTTGTTGCATCACAGAATGTACAGAATCTTGATGTCATGATTAACTAAAATATTCCACGCAACAATCAGATCAAATGGGATCATATCACTGCCTCATCAGTAGGCAGTTCATACAGTTCAGTTATAACCATTACAACCACTATCCATGTCCCTGACTTTTCTCTGCCCATTGAAATACTCCTCGTTTCAGTCTGGGGTGGAATGTAACTGAGTACTTTTACTCAGTTTCAGGGCGTCCTTCTGCTTGAAATGCCCTTTGTACACACACGCACACACACACACACACACACACACACACACACACACACAAAAGACCTTTGAATCTCTATCACCTGTGGCTCAGGTGATAGAGTTGTAGCCAGAAGATCAGTAGTTTGATCCCTTCTTCCCAAGTCCACATGTGTCCTTGGGCAAGATACTGAACCCGGAATTGCCTCTGATGTGTGTTATTGATGTTGTGTTTGTGTAATGTGCTCAAACGTGTAGAGAAGCACAGTTTGAATGTGTGTGTGAATGGGTGGATGTGACAGTATTGCTTTGAGTGGTCAAAAGAAAAGGATAGCGCAATAAAATACAATCCATTTACCATTTAAGTACCCTCGATGAACGCATTTTAATTTCTGGCTACCTGGACTCTGTTACATTTATCACTGAGCAGGATTTGGCTTCTATGTTGATGTAAAGTAATAGGAGAAGGGGTCAAAATACAATTCATTCTCATATTATCACTTTTATTTTCTACCTGAACATCATATTTAGATCATTGATTGACATATATGATGATTTACTGACTGACTAATTTCTATAGAACTTAAGTTGAAGATGCACCAGCACATTTTATAGATAGTGATGAGGAACCTGGCAGAGCTGTTTACATCCAGTATATCCTGTTGTCTACTGGGGGACTAGCATATTTAGTTATCTCAAAACCACGACAGGATATAATTACAAAGACAGGATACTAAAAATACCTAAACATAACCAGGAAAACAATGAACATATACCACCTCACAATGCACTCCTTCTGTTGACTTTGCATGCATTTAAGCTGCTTGTAGATTTATTTCCTCTACATCTGATTGCTAAAGCAGAACACAAGGGTTTGTGTTTAAGTTGATTAACTTCAGAGGGCTGGGCAGATGCCAGAGCTGCTCTGGGAAGTGATCAGAAGACAGAACAGACACGGACTGGAAGCGAGCAGGCCCAATGCTAGCCAACATGGATAAGGAATGGAGGGTAGCCGACTGGGATGCAGTCCCGAGTCTAACCTGTTTATGAGAAGGGAACAGGCCTATTGGTGGATGAACAGGCTGTACACAAGAAGGAGGAGCCTGAGTTTAACCAACTAGAGTGAAAGGTGAACTCAGGAGCAGAAGCAGGTAGGTGGTTAGGTGACTAGCGGGAAGAGTGGAGGCTAGCATAACTGATGCTAGCCAACTTGAACAGGCTGGAGGCTAGGTTGCCCAGGGCTAGCTGACTGGGAAGCAGACTGATGGAAAGCAGGCCTAAAGCTAGCCAACTGAGTTGCAGGCTGGTGGCTAGCCAACCTCAAGTTAGATGCAGGGTGGCTGTGCAGGGAATGAGGATGCTGTAGACCTGGAAAGACCAGCTCACGGGGAACAGGATCTGGAGCAGGGTTGACATGAAATGTCCACATGTAAAAAGCCACTTATTGGCAGATTTCAGGGTCATGCTTCCAGAAGGTAGCAGGCATCTCCTGGAGGCCTGTCTCTCCATTCAAGAAAGTGTCTTTGGTAACAACAAAATCTCTCCAGGAAAATGGCAGGCTGAACTGAAGGTTCAGCTGACTCTGCTGAGCCCATGCTAGCCAGATCATACTTTTGCAAAGGAAGGGCAACTAAAATGTAGACCAAGACTAGGCAAGCAGGAACAGCTCACTTATGTGAATGGAATATATGCTATGAGTAAAGGCAAGGCAAATAGGTACAGGAACAGGTAGGAGGAACAAAACAGGTCACAGGATGGCAAGAATCATACTGAGAGCTAAGCGGGGGAATGGGAAACAGATGGAGTGGGTGTGGGTGTCAGGACTGAGTGATTAGGGAATGAGAGACAGGTGAGTGGGTGGATGTGGGGAGTCAGCTGACTAAGACAGTGAGGGAAATGGAAGGAGACAGGGTCAGTGTGGAAAAAATAAACAGGGCTGGGACAGGAATCGTGACAGCGTCATACTATATTTTATATGCAGTTGTGCTGCTACTAAAATTTACCTCAAAAGTTCTGTATGAACATACTTTGCAAAAAATGTCAAAAGATCCAGAGTTCTGAGGAAAAATAATACTTTTTGTAAGAAGTCGGAATTAGAAAAAAATGACATTCTTGACTTATACGTCATTATTTTCTTGAATGGTAATTTTTTTCTCATCATTATTTTTTTTTTTTTTAATTTTTGCTTAGATTTCAATTAAAATTAATTGGAATTGAGACTGAGCTACCCCATTCTACTGGTTCAGACTTAATTTCATTTGATATGCTTCTAAAATATTTACAGTATCTTAGGGACAGAAGGATGAGGGTGGGGATGGTGAATTTAAGAAGGAAACATGCTGGCACACCTGTCTGAGTATGTACAGTGGAGGAAAGTTAGGTGGAGTGTTGAGGATTTGGTGGAGAGGTTGAGGTGTTTTTGGGTAAAATGGAAAAGAGCAACAGTGACTAATATGAAGAAGGGTGAAGGGGTGAGGAATGGAGGAGAGGGGGTGAGGCATTAAGATTGAGGCCAGAGGAAATGCAACTGAGGGAATTAGATTCTGGAAATTGCTGAAGGACTTGATCTTGGTTTTCATTGGACTGCCATCGCTTTGGGTCGGTGGTTGGTGAATTGTCTGTGGGGAAGACAGGGGTTGGTGTGCCAGATGGGGAGGCAACAGTGGAGGACAGGATGGGGGAGGAGGGTGCATTAAGTGTGGACGACAGAATGCTGTAGGAAGGTGGGATTGTTGACATCTGCCTCTGCAGCATCTGCATGATGGTCCTGATGTCTGCTGACATACTAGAATCCAACCTGGAAAACACACACATCCAAACACAAAGAAGTAGATGAGTTCATAGAGATATATCAGACTCTTACTCTATAATGGTACGGAACCCAGTGTGTAAAACGACCTAGCTGTTAACCAGTCTGTGATACAGCCAAGTTTCTGTATTACATGTTTGCTACAGTACAAGTGTTCGTTGCTACACAAAAGAAGAACTGAAGCAATACTACATGCTGTCTTTATACACCTGCCCTTATCCCAATAAAATGTTATGTATATAAATATTGATATTGCATTGATAAATTGATGCTTCCCTTTCTCTGCTTTGACAGAGTAACTGTACATGTACAGTACAATAAAATAACAATATAATAATTAATCTTAGTTTTAAAACATTTTCTAACTCAGTTTTCTAGATTGGTTATATAATAATAGTTCATTATAACTTCAAAAGACATTTTAGGTTACTGAACTGACAACTGAATACAAGTAGAATTATGTATTGTTGTGCAGCTGGAAGGGCAACTGGTTACGTATTTTTTTTTCTCATTCTGTTTTCCTATTTACATTTTTTCTTTGAACAATATAATGTTACTTAACACAGAAAAACATGACTAATGTTACAAGCATGCTGCTTTATATTATGGCCACCAGTTCTAGGAATTTTTAGTCGGTGTCCAAAAAAATCATGTTTTGTCTGACATTTTGTGGCGTGGATAAATACTGAGATTCCCATGAAACATTTGCATTGCTATGGAGAAGAAACCGGTATTAATCAGGGTTGTAGGGATTTCTGAACCTTTCGTTGTTACAGCTACAAACGTGCAGCCATACCTGCTGAACAGTATCAAAAATGGCACATAATTTTAGATTGAATTGGTTTAAGATATAGATTGTGATAACTAGAGCTATGGCTTTCCGCCAAAATACACCCTGGAAGTTGTAGTTAAGGTCTGAGCAGAAATTTAATGCTAGAAAGGTTGTACCTTGGTCTTTTTATTAAAGATTTTTTTTTATCTTCTGAGTACTCCTCTATTGAGTACTGCTGTAGCCACTGCCTCCCTCGAGTCCTAAATGGGTACTGATTATTCCTTTGCTCGTTGCTTCACTTGGATGTTTGACCTTCAATATAAATAATGATGAATGTGTGCCATTTGAAATTCATAGGCTGATTTCATATTCATCTGCATAAAGCAAGAGTTTGCTTGTACTCCTATTAATTCTCATCTAACACACCACCAGGATTTTGTGACATGATAACCAGGATGAAACTAACATAGGTGTGATGTAGATATTTGAAGACACCAGAATAAACAGACTGAAAATTGACTTTTCATTGAAGTAGGAGACATTTTTCTTCTGGTTAAGGGAGAAAATATCTTAAAAAATATAAAAAAAAAAAAAAAAAATAAATAAATAAATATATATATACATATACATATATATATATATATATGTGTGTGTGTGTGTGTGTGTGTGTGTATGTATAAAAGAAATACAATAAAAAAGAGAATTAAATGTTGCCTTTCAAATATTAGATCACTCCCATCCAAAACTGTATTAGGAAATGATCTGATATCAGATCACTCTCCCAGTCATATTAATACTCTGAGGCCGAGGAGGTGGAGTCGCAGCCATTTTCAACTTAAGCCTGTTAATCAGCCTTAAACTGAAAATCAGCCATGACTTATTTTAAAGCCTCACTCTTAGTCTTACACACTCGACCTGGAAAAATTTAAAGCCTGTTCTATTTGTTATAATGAACGATGATAGCGATGCCTCAGCACTGCGTTTATCTCACTTTCAGACTCAGTTGACTTTTCCCAGAGGGTAAATAAACCCACTCATTGTTTTAACCGTACCCTCGACCTTGTTCTGACCTATGGCATAGAAACACTGTTTAATAACCTTTGAACTTGTAAAAACTTGTAAAAATGTCTTTACTATATGTCTACCTGATAGTGCTGTAGCTAAATTTAAAGAAGTGATTCCATCAGTGCTAAATTCACTGACATATCACAATATAACAGAGAACTCGTATGCTAATCTTAGCCCCTCCCAAGTTGATCAGATTGTTGATAGAGCTTCAGGCTCAATGAGAACAACACTCGACTCTATTGCCCCTCGAAAAAAGAGGATAATTAACACAAATTCTTTGGTCAGATGAAACAAAAAAAAATTGGTTTGAATCAGCTGGGGTCCAGCAATGTATTGTGAGGACCTGACAAGGACCACCACAGTGGCTGCATAGTGACAACTATTAAACATAGTGGTGGGGTGAGCTGTTATGGAACTGTATGAGTGCAAAAGGTGTAGGAGCGATGACATTTATACATGGCACAATAAAAAAGTTTTAACATAAAAAGAAACTGATGTGACTTATCAAAAGTGCAACTACAGAATCAGGCTAACATTTAAACCATTATCATTACTGATAAAGAGTGTGATAAATCCTTATGACCCACCTGGCTATTTGTTGCTGCAGCGCCTCCAGCCTGCTCTCTAACTCCACCTCATACCTCCGAGAGATGATGGCAGTACGAGGGAGAGGAGGGCCAGAGGGACATCGGGAGAAGGAGGGCAGGCAGGGGAGCTGGTCAGAGGGAGGCTCAGCGGGTGGTGAGGGTTGGCTGTGGGAGCAGGGCACCTCCTGGTATGTGTGTTCCTCTCGACTCTCTGAGCCCCAGAATGTAAAGATGTTGGACACGCCTGAGAATGCATCAGGTCCATACACAGATACACAGTGAGACAAAAAGTGCCAGGTAGCACTGTCATTAACATATGTGTTTGTTTGTTTTTAATCTCATTTATCTCATGTGCCTGGAAAGCATCTTTACACCTGCCTGTGACAAAGTTACACGTCCTCTCTTTCCTTCCAGTCTTTGGGCATCTGGTAGTGTTGGTGGCAGGAGCATGAATTATGGAAGACTGACCAGGGATGGTCACCTCTGAATCCTCCGCTTCATCCTCACTGGAGAACACAGGGCCATATCTAGAGAAGCAGTTAATTCCGCATTTTGTTTTGTAAAGAAGAGTACAGAAGAAAACTGATTAATGTATCTTATATTGAAGGTGAACAAAATATCAAGTCTTACACTATATGATTATCTTTGTTGTGGCTGCCATGCTGCTCCTGATTACTCTGTCCTCTTCTCCATCTGTTGGTAGCTCTCTGTCTCTTTGCTGTTATGCTGTCACCTTACAGATACACACAATCAATTTGAGTTTGCAACTGGAAGAAATCAATAAAATTTAGAGAAACTGAGTATTTGGTGCAAAGGGCAAAATCTTCTGTCAGACACTGGAAATCCAAAAGCTTCTCAAAGTACTTCACAGACAGGTTGTTCCAAGTATCTTTGAGAACTTGCCACAGTTCTTCTGTGGATTTAGTCTGTCTCATTGTCTCCTGTCTCTTCATGTAAATCCTAGACTGAATCCATGATGTGAGACCAGGGCTCTGGGGGGACAATTTTTGACTTGTATGTTTCGGGCTGTTGCCATGTTACAGAATGAATTTTGAATGATCAGATGCCTCCCTCATGATATTTCATGTTTCGCAGTACCGTTCAGTAAAACAAAAAAAAAAAAACAAAGGAAACAAGCTGGTTAAGACCGTGTGTCACAGACAATGCACATTCAAGTGCACAGAGCTCATACCTGCAAGTTTGTGTACGTTTTGACTAACAATACATTGACACCTTGTTCAGTTGACAGTTTAGTTACAAATCAACGAGAGAACCAGTTAAAAAAAGGCTGGGGGATAATATGTGTGAAAAACAGCCAGATGTAATTATCAGCAACAATAGTAATACACTGCTGTATAATGAACATGTCTGTCAGTTATGAGGAAATATAAACAGACTATCTCCACCTGTGTAGTAGAGTGATCCACTGTGTGAATGTGGACAGAAGATACAGAACAGCCAAAAAAGTGCTTGTGATCTGTGTGAAGCTGTTAAGTTCACTGGTTGACAAGAACACTGACATGAGGCATAAGTAGTTCAGTGACCATTTAGTGTGTTTTGGAGTTGCTCTAACCCTGAATATTAAAGGGAAGAAATAGAGCTTTTTTTTATAATTTTTGGAGGCAATTGATTGGTTATTCTAAGGACTGGGAGGGACAAATGTCCATCTTTCATATATTGAGTGGACATGTGTAAGCAGGACAAAACAGACATTCAACATTGGTGGGTCAGAGAAAATATCAAGTCTTTGCTATAAAGTCTCAGGTCATAAACTTTGTCTTTGAGTCCTAAGCAAATAATTATGCACCCTTAAACGAATGAAATGCATTTCAAAATCAGTTTTTAGATTCAAGATATAAAATGAAACTTCAAAGATTCAGTAGTCAGAGCCTTACATTTTCAATATGTGCAGTGTAAAATGGGGTTGGTATACTCTCTGGAAATAGACTGTTCAATAATAATAATCAATATAATTATTTATTAACAATATTATTTTAAAGATATTCACTGTGAACAGTTTGAGACAGAGACTGACAACAGAGCTACAAGTTTCTGAAACTTAAGTGCATGGGCTCAAATTTTCATTTATTTTACCACCTTGTACCAGTGAAAGATGTATACTGTATGTACAATATCTACACTTGCAATTTCTTTAATTCTCTTATCAATTTCTAAAAGATTTGAAGGAAATTCACTTTTTTTACATGTTAAATGTCAGAAGTCCACATGCCCCTTAAATGTGACGCCACTACATTTGTGATGTAATACTATATTTGAAATGGTGATGTCCTACATTTCTTGTGAAATATCCGTCAAAGGTACTCCATATGTACAGAGGATTTCACAGGCTTAATCAAAACAAATCAAACACAAAAATAAAGTGAAATACAACACACATCATTATCTGTATTTGCCTTTTATGTATGCATTTACTGTGTCAAAAGTAAATAAATTACATATGTTAAATGACTTTTGTTTTTATAACTTGTTTTTGAGGAGCAAAGACACTGCTTCTATTTAAAAGGAAGATGGAAAATGAAGAACAATCGTCTGTCCATCGCAGCTTTGGGAGCAGGACTGTAGATGGAGCGTGTCTGTGCTTGCACAACCGCGACGGAGAGCCTTTACACTGAAACACTTTCCCGTGGGCCTGGAAGGAGGTTACTCTTGCCTACACATTTACTTACATTTGTGACTGGATATCCACAGTATTATGAGCTGTATTGCGCCGCAGGTAGTTGTGGTAGACAATTAGAGGGATCTTTTTAGCTGACTTCTCATTAAGTGTTGATGTCTAAGCTAATTAGTGTTAGCCGCTAGTGTCAGTGTACAGTAAATAGCCGGGATAATGGAGGATGATGTCCTCAAGGGCCAGATGAGAGTTGAAATGGTTCTGACATCACTAGCGCTGTACCTGTAGTACTTGTTACATAGCTTGTTAGATTTTATTGTTAAGAGTTGGCTGTGATTCTTTTCTTCTGTTTCCTCTTCTCTGCAACCCCCTCCAACCTTACTCAAACCCCAGTCTCAGAGAGTCCCCTCAGAGTATATTATGAGGTGCTCTCCCCATTAGGCTGAAAAGAAACACAGAAAGTTGAAAAAAAGAAAAGATTGAAAAGAGAGGCAATATACCTAGAATCATATGCAAGATGTCTGTGAAGACAATTCAAGAATCACTGTGTGGCAAGATTCCAAGAAAGGCTTCCTGCATTTCCCAGGAGATGCCCCTGCTTGGCTCACTTAAGGAGGAAGATTTTAATATCAGATGGGTTCTGGGGGTTTGTGTTTAACTATTTTTTTACTGAACTTTGTTTTTATTATCTGCAGGCTGGGGAAATTTTTGGTCTTTTTGAAAAACAGGGTTTTATTGAGTCTACCTTACTACAGTTTCCATGCTTGTCTCATGATGCATAGTTGCCCAAAAAGAATTTTCCAATACTCAGTGAAAAAGAGGCAGCTGTCAAATGCTGAATATATTTTGTTTTAACAAAGCCCAAAAAATTACTCTTTATCTTCAGAATTTGATCCATTTGGTCCACTGACATTTGGATAGTCTAGAAGAACCATATGAATAATTTATTTTATGCCATTCATGTGTGGTGCCCACAGTGAGTAAGCCTGCTCGGACAGCAGGGGTCTTAGACATGCATGTTTTCAGCCAGCTAGACTGGAGAAGGATTAATGTGCACACTCTAGGAGCCTGGTCTGAATTCTTCCATACTATATATGATATACCTGTGAAATGTGCGTCACATTTCGTAAAGAAGAATCTCCTTTTGTGGGCCAGTAGCCATAACTGACCTCATTATAACCTGATTGTAAACAGGATTGCTTGGTACTCAAATTTAACTCTTCAGCATCTGAACTTAATTTCTTTCTTCAGTTTTAAGCCAAAACACATCTGTGTGCATCTACTGCTCAGAAAAGAAACTGAAGACTTCTTGGACCAGTTCAAAATATAATTGTAGTCATTTTCTCTTCCATGACTTAAGAGGGCATGATTGGCAAATCCTCTCTGTGATCCCAATCAACCTTGACTGCAGTGCTTCCCTGCAGATTCTATCTGTCCTTATGAGCTGTTTGTGCTGGTGAAGTTCTACCTGTTTGAGTGGAAGAGAGTTTGTGTTTCCTCTGAGATCGGCTAAATCCCTCACAATCTTCTCCAATCAGAAGACCTACACTTTCATTATTAACCTGCCGGCAGAGAGAGAGAGAGGAAAAAATATTTGAAGTTAAAGAGGAATCATTACATACAATAACATTTCATCCAACTTTTTCTTTTTGAAATGATTCAATTAAGATGGCAGTCTACTAGGGCTGTACAGTGTAAAAAACATTTTTGAAATTTCCATTAAGCTTCATTAAGTCCAAATTCTAAATGTACATAAAAGAAACATTAGCCACCAGCATACTCCATCAGACCTTGTGGGAGTTTAATAGGGGAGCTCTAACATTAGTAACATACATCTCTGAGATTGAAGGTGATCTCCAAGTTGGACCAGAAATATTCACAAAATTCAGGATACATATCCAGAACCTGAAAACACAAAGATCCAATCAGCGAGTCATGTGGCAGGAGCTCAGTTTGTAAAATCATTCAAATACCGGTCAGGAGCTTCATTAATTGTTCACATCAACATCAACATAAGAAGAATGGGATCTTAGTGACTTTGAAATGGCACAAGGCATAATTGTCGGTGTCAGGTGGGCATCTTTTTTTGTATTTCTGACACTGCTACTATCTTGGGAAGTTTACTCAGAGTTTCCAAAAAAAAAATGACAAGACATCCAGTGAGCAGCAGTTCTGTGGATGGAAACACCTTGTTGATGAGAGAGGTCAGAGGAGAATGACCAGACTGGTTGGAGCTGACAGAGGCTACGGTAACTCAGATAATCACTCTTTATAACAATGGTGAGCAAAAAAACAACCTTAAGGCAGATGGGCGACAACTACATCAGGGTCTACTCCTTTCACCCAAGTCCAGAATTCTGAGGCTGTAGTGAGAACACACTCAACAAGACTGGACAGTTGAATACTGGAAAGATGTAGCCTGGTCTGATGAATCTCTATTTCTGCTGAGGTCAGAATTTGACATCAACAACATGAATCCATGGACCCAACCTTTCCTGTGTCAATAGGCCAGGCTGCTGGTGGCGTAATGTTATGGAAAATGTTATCTTGGAACATTTTGGGCTCCTCAACCAATCAATCATAGTTTGAATGTCACAGTCTCACTGAGTATTGTTGCTAAACATCTGCATTTTTTCCATGGCCCCAATTTACCATCTTCTAATGGCTACTTCCAGCGTAAATATGCTCCATGTCACAAAGCGAAAGTCAAACTAATTTCATGAACATGAAAATGAGTTTAGATTTCAGTGATCTCCCCAGTCACCAGATCTGAATCCAACAGAAAACCGGGATGTGGTACAACATGAGCTCGGCAGCATGAATGAGCAGCTGATAAATCTGCATAAATCATGTGATACAGTGATGTCAACCAGGACCAGAATGTGATGTGATGGATTTCACAAGATGTTTCCAACATCCGTGCCACAAAGAACTGATGCTGTTTTGAGAGCACAGGGAGGTCCTACTCAGTATTAGTATGGTATTCCTAATAATGTGGTTGGTGAGTACATACAAATATACATACAGTACTTTACCTCCAGCATATCCTCTCTGTGTATCTTGTGCAGATCACAATAGGTCAGAGCCCTGACATCAGCATTAGATTTTCCTGGAAAAACATTGATGGGCTCCCCAAAGATATCATTTTTACCTGGAGGAGAAAAATATACAATGACAATAAGTAATCTGGATGTGTTCTTTTATTTATATAGGAAAGATTACCGACTCTACTTGGTCTTACTAGGGCCACCAGATGAAGCTATTAGCATATACCTGAGGCTCATACAAGCACCTACCCAGTATAGCTACCACCACGTCTCCTTTAAGGATCTCTATGGATCCTCTGGAGATGAAGTAGAGATCTGATATCAGGTCTCCAGCATGGACTAGGGTGTCTCCAGGAGGAGCATGGGTGGTCTTAAACCTCATGGCTAGGGCTCTCAGACAGCCCTTAGTGGATCCTAGACACCATAACAAATACAACATGTTTGTCAAATGGTACAAGACCTATGTATTCTGTACTTTTCTTTACATAGGCTTCTACTATCATATAATGTACATGGCCCAAGATATCATCAAATGACAGCAGCTTTAAATGCTTCTTCATTCAAGTTTTGTACATATTTTATATGAAATTTGTGGTTATAATTACAGAAAACAATGTTGTTTTATATATATTCATGCTTCTTTCCGTCACAGCTGATGAAAATGTGTTACATTTTTTAAAAAAAAGAATTCACTATTATAAAACTATACTGTACTAAAACTCACAGATCTCCATGAACGTTCCTAAATCAAAAATCTATGATGACCAACCCTACACCGACCGAACCAATGTGAACGTGTTTCACTGGTAGTACAGATTCTTGGCATCAGCCTCCCAGTCATCATTCTCTACTTATGACACAATAGTATGCTAATGAGTTTTAATCCAACTGCAGGCTGAGCAGCAGAGTTTATGCATTCTCTGGTTTATGCATTCTCTGATTTTATTTATCCAGGTTTTGTGTTAATGATACATTATCCTGATGGACGTACAATAACATATTTCCATTGGAACTAAGGTTGTGTTAGACAAGGGACAGACACTTCTGCTATAAAATGCCACAGCTTTAATGGAAGTTCTGGTTTTATTTATCCAGGTTTTGAGATCTGGGTATTAGAGATATTAGAGATCTATCTCCACCCCATAGCAATGATGAAGTCAATGTCAATTCAACATACATTATTGTGAACAGAGGTCATAGGCACTGTTACCTAACTTTTACATTGCAATGAGTTTGTGGTTTTAAAGTATGAGCACCACAAATTGAATTCAGTTCATTTGTATTAAAGGTTGAGACTGATTCTCTGAGACAGATATTACAAAAGCCTGGATGAATGAATTCAAATATATCTGCAAAGAGTGATACCACTAAAGACAAATTATTAAACACCTTACAGACTCTGCCATCATAACATCATAGGGTCTTATTTCAATCAGGCAAGAACAGGGATCAGTGTGAGGCAACAAGCCTTGGAAAGACACTCCCAAGTCATTAAATAGGGATGCTTGGTCAAGATTCCTACATTTAAGTGAAACAGCAAATATGTTTTCTACAAAACGTAATTTAGAAAAAAACACAACATAATTTGTAAATGGGAAATGTTATTTTACATATTTGACAAGTCACAAATTTGTTGATGCTGAACGTATCAGTAAAATGTTCACAAACAATGTATTTATTGTCTAATCTGGGAGTACAAATACAGCAATAATAGACTTTTTAATGGTTATGTTTAGGCACTCACAGCATTTAACTAAGGTTAGTAAAAGATTGTAGACTGGTTGAATACAGAAAATAGTTCACGGTGATCTCAGACATAACAGGTTTATTTATATTTATCCAAAACCACAATCTTTCTTTTGCAAAGAAAGTCCTTTTGTTGCCTAAACCTAACTTCAACTCTCTCTCTCCATCTCTCTCTCCTTCCCTTTTTCTCCTTCTTCTCCTCTGTTTTCCCTCAGAATCTGTGATGGACCACTGACCATTCTGGGATCTCTTGGAGATGCAGCCTCTCCTTTTATGTCCCACTCTCTCTTGTGTGCATGTGTGGCTGTGTCTCTCTCTCCACCTGTGAGCGGAGGGCTTGCCTCTTTTGTATTTGTGTAGTCTGTCCTTTTTCCAGGTCTCCATGGTGGACTAGAGATCATGAGTCTCACACCCTGTCTTTTTGTCTGCATCTGGAAGTTGCTTAATGTCCTCTTGCATCAAATTCATAACATGTCTATCTATATTGATATCATCCTATTGTCCATACTATAAATTTACTATGGTGCACTACTCTGTATATGAAACATCTATTCATATCTGTCTGTCATGGAAGAGGGGTCCCTCCTCTGTTGCTAATCCTGAGGTTATAGTTAAATACTTTTTTTTTAGTTTTTTCTTATCTGCTTTAAGGGTCTAAGGACAGAGGATGTATTCATCTGTACAGATTTTTACACCCTATGAGGGAAATTTGTGATTTGTGACAATAGGCCTTATAAATAAAAATGACTTGAATGTGGAGTAGGAGTATAAAGTACCATAAAACTGAGATATTTGTACAACAACCTCAGTACAGCAACCTCAAAACTGTATTCAAGTACAGCATCTTAGTAAAAGTACTTATTTTTTACCACTGTAAATACATGATATCTAATTGTGTTTAAAAAAACATCCCCTTTTCATGTGTGATATTCGTTACCTTTGAAAGCCTTACAGTTCTGCAGCAGTGACCTGTTGAGGTGGAGACAAATATCTGCCTGGAGACACTCTGGGAAACCTTTTAAAACCTGGAATTAGGTTGGGAGTTAGGGATGCAGGACACAGAGAGAGGACACAGTTGGATTAATACCAAGTAGCATATATAAGTCAGTTGGTATGACTCATTTTTGACTAAAGAGTGTACTGTAATAATGACCCCTTAACAAAGTAGTCTTATAGGTGTGTTTTCGTCAGTGTTGATTGTAATTAAAATGAAGTCCTAGACTTTTGGTGTTGCGTATTAATCCCAACAACATGGGACTTTGTTTAAGTTTTTGCGGTTAGCAGCTGAAAAGACACAGTGAGCTTTTTTTCACTGTCACTAGCTGGTGAAAACATCTGTTAAAACTGAATCCCCTGCTTATCATAAACACTGCTGATTTTTTTGGCCTCTTTTAAATAACTGCACTTTAGTTGCAACCACGGTAGATGGCAGCAGCTCACCACCCATTTCACTGGTGTTAGACCAGTCAGTACAATAGGCTGTAACTTGTAGTTGGTAATTCCTTGTCAGGAACTTGAAGTCCTGTGATTCCAGGAATGAACAGATAAAAAAAAAAAAAAGTCATATTAAGGGGCTTGAAATTTTGTCCTTTTAATTATTTTTAAAGTTGGAGCCTAAAACCTACTAAAGCATCTTGTCTAAGGTAACAATAATAACAATAACAAAATTATTGTTGTTAACAACAACAACAACAATAATCCTCATCATCATCATCATCATCTTGAATTATATAGTACTGTGTAGTACTGAGGATGGAGTGAGGTTCATCACTTTGTGAAAATTCAAAAGATTTAGAGAATCTGTAGAAATCTCTATACACAAGGTGTGAGGCAGAAAACCACCACTGAAAGCCTATGACCTTCAATCCCTCAGGTGTCACTGCCTTAAAACCAACAAGCTGAATAAAGTATATTACTACATTGGCTCAGGAACTGTTTTTGAACCCTGATGTCAGTAAACACAGTTCTTCGCGGCATCTACAAATGCAACTTATGACTCTTCTGTGCAAAAAAGCCACACTACAACAAAAACCAAAAATGCTGCCAAATGCTCTGGGCCTGATCTAATTGTCCACATTTCACATTAATTTGGAAATCATGGAAATCATTTCAAGAGGAAAAGGACCATCCAGGTTGTCACTTGGTTCAAAAGCAAGCATCTCTGATGATATGGGCGTGTTTCAATGTCTATGGCATGGGTGCCTTGCACATCTGTCAAGGCACTGTTAATGCTGTTGGCTACAACCAGGTTTGGGAGCAATACATGTTGCCATCCAGACAATTTCTTTTACAGGGACATCCTTATTTACTCAAGAAAGACTTTGCCAAGCCACATTTTGCTGCTGTTATAATAGTGTGGCTTCATGGTAAAAGAGTGTGTACTAGAGGGAACTAAACTGGGCTACTTACAGTCCAGACGTGTCTCCGACTGAAAATTAGAGGTGCCTTATGAAGTGCCCATTACCCCAAGGACGCCACGGGCTATGGAGCAACTGACGTTGTATATCAAGCAAGAATGAGAAAGAATATCACTTTCAAAACTTCGGCAGTTAGTGTCCTCAGTTCCCAAACGCTTACTGACAAAACTGTCCTTGTCCAAACTTTTTTGGAATATTTTGCAAGCATCAAATTCAGAATTTGTGTATATTTACAAAAAAACATTGATGTTTATCAGTTTGTTCTTTGTTCAACTAAGTATAGGTCATGAAGAATTTGCAAATCATTGCATCCTGTTTTTATTTTAGTTTTACAGTGTTTTTTTGTAGTTGGGGTATTAATAACCTTTATTTAATTCTGTTGTGATGGCCGAGCAGATAGAGCTGAGTAATTCCAATACGGCAGAAAGCTACATTGTTAGATCACCAGAGAGTCTCCCATACTCACAGCATTCATATCTATCCCATTAGTGTATGACCAGGCGTGTTGGAAGTACTCTTCTAGCCGCTGCCTAAGAGGGTTAGGGATCTGGTGGAAGCGAATAAACTCTCGAACTCTCATCATCTGGGCATGGTAACGTGCTGTGCCAGAGTAAAGCCGCTGGATAATGGCTGACACATTACCAAAGATACTGGCATACATCAGAGCTGGAGATGAGACAAAAATATAGATTCTATATCATTTAGCTTTCATTAAAACAAGGAGTTTAAAGGGGCTATATGTAAGTTTTCTCTAGTTTCGGATTTGGTTTCTTGCTGGAAGCAGGTGGTGGTCACTCACTAAGAGTTTCAGCCAAGACAAGAGATTATAATACACCCAGCCCTACATCTTCATCCTCTCAAGCTGAACTCAGGTCACCGGACAATAGAGTGATTCACGTTTGCAAAGTAATATTACAAGACTGGATGGGCCAGGACTAGCTAGATAGCATGCTAACTTAACTAGATTAATAGAAGCAATAAACATAGCAACAAAACTAGAGTTAACATTGATGTTGTTTTCCACTGCTGGAGACAACTCTTGGTGAGTTAAGGAATCAAATGTGATGTTGAACTTGCAACTTTGGATTAGTAAGCAAACAGTTGTTAACGCTAACATTAGCAAAAGTGAAAACTTGCATATACCCCTTTAATATCTGATCATCTAGTGGTTCATAAGAACCCTGAGAACAAGAAACCACCAACAGAATATCAAAAATATTTAAAGCATAACACATTATCAAGCATATGGGCAAGCATTAAAACACCATTAATGTATGTCAAAATCAATTAAAAATGGAAGAACAGCTATGATATGTAACATTTAATCTGTTCACAGTACAGTGCTTCAGTGCTTATACACTGGTTTAATGCATATTTGTGCTGCAGTCAGTTTCAGGACCATGCCTGGGACACACACACTGGGTGGTTGAGTCTGTCAGAGATCTCAGGCTCAGAAAAAAAATGATAACGTGGTGATCTTGATCATACAACATTTTCTTCGGCTACGGTTAATGGAACCTGGGAAAGGCTTTATCTAAAATATTAAGCATACAATTATGTCATTATCTTTAGCATGCATATACCTATATCACATTATTGATAAACTAGGAAGCACTACAGATAGACCAGACAACCGTACCAACACCCATTGAAACGGTGGGTCTTGGTCCGCTTCCAAATAGACTCTCGTTTGGTTCATTTGTGGTCTGAGAGCAAACAGATTAACCATGGTATTATTTGATAGTAGATGCAAAGGCTGAATAACACTGAATTCTATTACCTTACTTTCTCTGGTCCAGACCAGATGAACTGAACTATAGGTGTGAAAGCACCCTCACAGATAGACCAGAATAAAAATGAAGCATGGCTTTAGGTCAGACAGCCATGAAGTCATGCTTGTATGGGCTGATTTTCTGCAGCTGTTTCATTCACAGCTCATGCCAACATTGTTCGCTGCTGCAGTTCCTTTCACCTCCTCAGCCTCCTACTGACAAGCTAGATTTCCAGTATTGATTTTTACTTATCCCAGCAGAGCCCTTGTTGTTTGTTGGATTCTTTGTTACATCATTTGTTATAAACTGTCATTTCCCTGAAATCAGTGCCTCTGACTAAACTATGCTACTGTAAGCTTAGAGGGAAAATAATTTTTCCTGCCTTCAGAAACAGTTATTTTAAACCAAATTAAACCAAATTATGCTTTCATGACACGGCAAAAGCAGTCCTAACAGTTTGTCGTAGAACTTACCGCCAATAAGCATGACACAAATGGAAAAGATCTTCTCAGAGTTGGTGTTTGGGGAGACGTTCCCGAAGCCTACGCTCGTCAGACTGCTGAAGGTGAAGTACAGAGCTGTGACATATTTATCTCTAATGGAAGGACCTGACTCGATGATGGAATCATTGTATGGCTTCCCCAGCTGGTCGCCCAGAGTGTCTAACCAGCCAATTCCAGCTGATGTCGACCTCTCCACATTACCTATGGCATACCTGGGGTAGGAAGACAAACACTTGCTCCTTCTATACCATCTACTATGGGGTGCAACATGTTATGCACCGGTTCTGATGCTTGAAATAGCTTAGAATTATAATTCATCATCAAGTACAGGAAAAAACTTTCATCAAGTCATTTTTAAGAGAACAACTTATTCCTTATCCTTTAGCTCCTTTTCTTTATTTTTATCCTAGTTTATGCTCCATGTTGCCATGTGTAATAAAGCTATCATACACTTTAGTTTATTATACTTTACCGATGTCACTACATACACTATACTATTACAGTGACAAAATTTGGCAGCAGGTTACACATACTAGAGAATAAAGTAGAATAATGTACCAGATGCAGGCCAGCCAATGGGCAATGAGGGCAAAGGTGCACATGAGGAGGAAAAGGACAGCTGCACCGTACTCGGAGTAACGGTCCAACTTCCTGGCTACACGAACCAATCGCAGTAACCGAGCTGTCTTCAGTAAACCAATCAGTGTGGTGGTCTGTTAGGAGGAGGAGAAAGAGAGCAGCAACATTTCTGTGTGACTGACTCAAAATGCAGTGAGAGAGAACAAACGATTAAAATAAAAAATCAAATAAATAAGGATGTTATTAGAGTCTCTGGCCTACAGATGTTCTTTTTCCCCTTCTCTCTTACTCATTGTTTCCATGCAATCCTGGCAGTCCTTCCTTCCTTCTACCACAGTTAAATGCCCACCCTCATTTTCCCCTTTCTCTCCCTCCTCCCTACCTCTCCCTCTCCACCTCCCCTAACCGCCACCTCTCCTGAGCGGTAGATGAGGAGGTCAAAGGGAATGGCTGCCACCATGTCGATGAGGAACCAGCCTTTGAAGTAGTGAACTGCAATCCGAGAAGACTGGCTCACCACCTGAGCAGACAAGGCACCAACAGTGAGTCACATGTATCATCATGCTTAAATAACAGTATTTTGGGAGGGAGAGTAGTTTGAACACAAAATATCACAATCTTGTAAAATGACAATTTAGATATTCATGTATTGCAGTCTTTAGTTTTTAGTGTTGTAGTATTTTGTGGTACAATTTGGTTTGTATTTCACTAGCATTAACACTTTAATGGCAATTAAGTTATCAGTCTAATATTTTTCCAAATCATATGAACCAACCAACAAAAGATTGGGAAACAAAGCAATCTGTGCAGTGCCCCCTGAGGGGAAAATTTGTGTTTTGTAAAACTTTTCTTAGTTTATGTATTCATGCATTCATGTATTCACAATGAAAGAAAGAAATTTAGTGGAGCTGTGAGTCAGTTAATCAGTCAGTAAAGTAAACAATCACATCAGTTCACCTCATCGTTGGAGTTAACATATGTGGTCCTGAAGTTGATGATTATATCAACAATGAACATGATGTCCACTATAAAATCTACCACGTTTAGGGGGGAACAGGAGTAACCACAGGTCTGCATGGCTGCTTCCTCCTGGTCACTAAAATAAAATTTATCAAACAATAATAATTAATGAGTTTTGTTCAACAGTGCAAATTATTTAGACTGCAACATTTAAAAAAATGCTATCTGAAGGATAACAATGAACTTAGGACACATTTGAAGACTTGCCCCCAGTACTGACTTATGTTTATAAGTTCATCTCCTAGATTAAAACACTCTTGCATTTCCAATTTTCTAATATTTAACATTGTTATAGTGTTATCTTTTTATGTATTGCATATTTCCAAACCATTAATTTATGAAATCAAACTCTTGTGCAGTGAGATTCAGTTGAGTGCCACAGCGGTGGACAGCTACTGGTACTGCAACTGGAGTCCCCACCTGCTAAAATGATGTGGTCCAAGGAATACACTATCAAGTTTCTACCCCTATATTAGAGTCTATTTTGTGGACAGACAAACAATTCTGGTATTCCTTAAATCTTGTCAGGCCAGAAAACTTTGTCCTGTGGATGGCAGAGGAAACAGAGCAGAGGGACATTGGGTCATTTCAGGTTCAATCTGCAGATTAGATTGGGCATATTCTCTCAGATGAATTCACATGCTGGTTATTTAGAAGTGTCCACCTTCGCCAGTCCTTTCACTTAGCAGAAGTTTAGAGGACTGCAGGAGGCTGTACATCTTCATAATTAACTTTTTTAGGTGAAGTGAGCATCATTGTTGAATTTCCACCAACCTTAGTAGAAATGTAGCGGAATAAGGGGTGAATATTGCCGTGTAAATCACTAGGAGCAGAATAACCCAGTCCCAGACTGCTTTGAATGGACTGTAGTGAAGGATGGTCCACTTCTGGATCCTTGGAGTCTGGAGTTTATACTCTGGTAACACATCGGGCCCCAGAGACAGAACCTGGAGGAGTGAGAAATAGATCTATTGGTCTGTTCATTCACCACAATCATTATTACAACTGTATGAGCCTACTCAGTGGTCCCTAAAGGCAGCAAAGTAGGAACTAAAGAAAAGCCAAAATCCCTTGTTTTGGAGGAGTTGTTTCACCTCGAGCATCCATCAGTGCTCCTCTTTATAGATTCTCTTTTATAGAAGTGTGTGGAACTTTGCTGGAACGATGGAAAAACACTCTTTATAGATAAATATCCCCTCATTTTGTGTTTTAATCATTTTGATCACAAGCACTGCCCAACAAATCACTTTAAAAACTCCCATTGGTGTTCGATTTATCTGAGATCGGTTGTAAATGCCATAGTATATGATTCGCATCATTTTCATACCCATCAAACCACTGAGTGAGATGTGGTCCTGTATGGAAGACTCTGCATATGTTTTGAGAATCATTTCTTCTTGTTGCTCTTTTGTCACCTGTGTCTTTCACTGTTGAGGGCTACACTAATCAAAAATATACAGTAGAGTGTTACACTACTGAACTGTAGGCAACTTGTGTTTTTGAGGAAACAAAACTTCCTGTTGAGTCATCAGTAAATGCTCTTTGCTCACCTTACATTCCTCTAGGTTTTGTAATATAGCTATATAAGTATAGTACAGCCCACAATATTATATTCAAATCTGGTCAGATTCATGCCAGAACTCTTTAAGGCAAAGACCATGCATGGATCTTTTCTGGTACCTTGGGGCAGGTCATGACATCTCTCAAAATGTTGCTAAACTCGCTAGTTGGCACTAGAAATAATATTGGTTTTAAGAGGTAAGGCTGCTGCCAGCCACTAGCTGGAGATGCAGCCCCAGCAGAAACCAGACCCCCTCTCCTCTCACCAATGCCCGGATGTTGTAAAAAAGCAAGGTTTAAAGTGGGACAGAAGACATTTTGTAAAACCAGTGCAGTTTTGCAATATTTTAATCTAGAGTAAGGAAAATAAGATTGTATGTAGGCTGTGTTGGAATAAACTGGCATATAAGCACTGAATCGGAGCAATATGTAACCACATTCAGCACAGGCATGTGGATTTTAACCTGCAAGGAAAGAAGGCTGCAGGTACCAGCAAGGCTAATGCAATTTCCTATTAATCACCAAGACTGTGGCAGCCCGCCAGTCAAATGTGTCCTGCCATGTTTCATAATGAACTGAAAATATTTTTACATTTCTAACAATAACATAAAAGATCTCAAATGTAATATCTTGCACCATTGTTTCATTGTAGAGCTGAGGGCAACACATTGTTTCACTCAGAGCCTTCGTCCTTGCCCTTCTCTCTCTCTCTCTCTCTCTCTCTCTCTCTCTCTCTTCTTCTTCTCTCTCACAAACAACTTGACAACATTGGCAATCGGGAGAAATCGTGCCGCAGCAGTGGGCCAGCTGCTGGCCCGGAGGCCTCCCCACCCCACTACAAGGCTGGGCACGGTGGGCTGTATAGATGTGGTGTCCGATGTAAAACCAGGCATTGCTCTACTAGCAGTGAATGGGCGATAAGATATCAATCTCATTTTGGTGTAACACCTCTGCTTGACTCCCCAGGGCTTCACGATTTCACCAATGCTTTCAGCAGACTCGTGAATGGCTGAAGAAAACTGGACATCCCAGTAAACTAAAAGACCTGGCTATACCAGCACAGCCTTCGGTCCAGGCTTCTTTGGCCTGGAGTTGGCATGGAATTCCATTAAAGTTTCATAACTGCTATAGAGGGCATGAGGGGAAAATCAACAAGCATCTCCCAGAGATGGTTGAGATGTCCCCTAGGCCTCTCCTCAGTGGACTTCTACATCAGATTTGGTGAACTACAGCTCCCCCTTCATCAGTTGTGGGAGAATTCAAGGAGGCTAGTTGTTGAGCCTCTTCTGTATTTTGTTCCTATGACAATCCTTATATGACATTCTTCCTTTGCCAACACATCTGCACACATTGGGGCTGAGAGAGAACCAGCACTGCAAGGACTTTGGTCAAAAGTGGACACTTGCACACATACTGTTTGGGTGTAAGACATTAAGGATGGTATTGTTGGCACCATGAGGACGTGCTTCTCCTGTTGAGGGAGAGAAGCAAGAAGAGTCCAGCTGGCACTGACTTGAGGCGGCCATCACTTTCATCTAGGAGCCAACCAGGCCCTTCTCAACCGAAAGACCAAAGCCCAATCTGCTGCAAACTGCAAAGTCCTGGGGAATGAGGGTCAGTGTTGGAAGGAGCTTGCAGTTTGTGGAGGTGGTGCACAAAACACTCCTTCCAAATATTGTATTGTGGTCAACCAAAGACCAAGAAATAATCCTCGGTGAGCAGACAGTTGGATAGGAGGAATGCAAAGAGGCCCACAAGACAAAGGCCATGAAATACCAGCCCTTAGTTCGGGAGTGCAAGGACAAGGGATGACAATCACAGTTGTTCCCTGTAGAGATTGGCTGCAGAGATTTTCCAGCCAAATTAAAATGGTGGTTGTTGTCAGTGCTGAGCCTGGATGAAAGGAGCAAGAAACAAGCAGCTCGTAGGAGGGGGGAGAAAGCATAATGAGCTGGTGCAAGAGGAGAGAAGCTAAAGGCCAGTGGAGGATGAGCAGTACTTTGACTACCACTGCCAACCCATCAACTGAGGAGTGCTGGGTTGAAATAAGGGTTGAAATACTCAGTGAAGGTTGGGTATCACAAGGTAACCGGAGAACTCACCCAAAAAGGTTTATTTCAAGTAAAGCATCTGAATATTTAAAACTGATAATCAGTTATGTCCACAGGCTGCAAAATACTTTTAGATAGCAAAGGATATTCTGTAGAAATATGTTATAGATTTTCTTTTTTCTATATTTTTTCATTGCAGGTTTACAGCTATAGGAGGGAAGGAAACATAGCTGTATGGAATGTCATTTTTTGGTTTCACATTCTTATGCCTGGTTTTATCCCTTCTCATATCCATCATCCATCGTGTCAGCAGGGTAACAAACCATATGTCTTCTCTTTGTTCACATGAAGGACAATTTGACAGTAGGTAATATGACATTTACAGCATAGCCCACAATATAAATGGGGTGCATATTTTTTCCAGCCCCAATCTCATGGTCTCTTACAGACCACACTTACTTTTCACCTACACAGATCTGTGGTGGCCTTGTACCTTCACACTGGTGTGTGGTCTCTAATCACAGTGAATTACTTGAACTGAAACTGTGAAGGACATCTTTTAATATCCTATTCATGTCTCACAGAGCTACAATACTAACTCCTATACTACTAATAAAAATCACTACAAATGCTACTGATAATCAATACATGAATGATCTAAAATAATTTTACTAATGTCTGCTGTAACGGACTTTGTAGTAGAATTTTCTTTTTTTAAAGTCTTTTTTCATTAATGTGAGGACATTTCATTTGTCAGGGAGGAGTATGTTTTGTTGAGTAATCAAAATCTGCTGGCACTATATAGGTGAAAGTTAATCACAAAACTTCAATGTTAAACCTAAAGTATTTATCAATTTAATTCAATTTATTCATAATGGGCAAATAATCGTACCATTAGTACCTAGATGTTTCATTTTAACTGTAGGTCTCTGAGACATTTTGGCTTAATTATGGTGAAGTTATTGCTAAATTCAGCTTGTAATCAATGAGGTTACTAGAAATCTAAGTGTTGGTGTGTACTGCTGATACAAAAAAAGCATTTATTATAAATGAATATATGCACCAATACCTACACCCCCACATGTAAGTGGGTCACATTCTGTAGAGGTACACTAACTTAAATATACAGTACACACACGTAGACCCCAGGAAAGAGCAGCTATTAATCAGCGGCAGATTTAAATTCCTCTGGGATCTAACATAACAATCTCAAGCAAGGGATGGGAATTACACAACAGAAGCAACTGGGGCAAGAAGTCAAGAACAGCCAAGGGTCTGACTGAGCACCTTGAGGGGTGGAGGACTGGGAAGTGGAGACAATTCTCAGTAGAAAGAAAATGTATGATAAAAACATCTTTAATACCAGAGTTAAAAGCCCTGTTTTATATTTGCAGTGTTGGTGATTAATGTTACAAATCAGCAATTTTCTTTTTTTAAAGTCTTTTTTCATTAATGTGAGGACATTTCATTTGTCAGGGAGGAGTATGTTTTGTTGAGTAATCAAAATCTGCTGGCACTATATAGGTGAAAGTTAATCACAAAACTTCAATGTTAAACCTAAAGTATTTATCAATTTAATTCAATTTATTCATAATGGGCAAATAATCGTACCATTAGTACCTAGATGTTTCATTTTAACTGTAGGTCTCTGAGACATTTTGGCTTAATTATGGTGAAGTTATTGCTAAATTCAGCCTGTAATCAATGAGGTTACTAGAAATCTAAGTGTTGGTGTGTACTGCTGATACAAAAAAAGCATTTATTATAAATGAATATATGCACCAATACCTACACCCCCACATGTAAGTGGGTCACATTCTGTAGAGGTACACTAACTTAAATATACAGTACACACACGTAGACCCCAGGAAAGAGCAGCTATTAATCAGCGGCAGATTTAAATTCCTCTGGGATCTAACATAACAATCTCAAGCAAGGGATGGGAATTACACAACAGAAGCAACTGGGGCAAGAAGTCAAGAACAGCCAAGGGTCTGACTGAGCACCTTGAGGGGTGGAGGACTGGGAAGTGGAGACAATTCTCAGTAGAAAGAAAATGTATGATAAAAACATCTTTAATACCAGAGTTAAAAGCCCTGTTTTATATTTGCAGTGTTGGTGATTAATGTTACAAATCAGCAATTTTCTTTTAGTAATAGTTTTAAAATACAGTCTTATTAAACTTGGTTTTATCTTTATAGTTTTGTCCATCATTTTTAACAGATATGAGCACATTATATTCACCTTGCTAAGATCTGAACTGTTAGTGAAATCAACAGTTTATCCAGATTATTATCCTTATTTAGAGGTCAAACTGGAACGTTGTTAATAATCCCTCATTACACAGGAAAACTGTGCACAGAAATTACAGCAATTACAACTACAATAGGTGATGACTTAAAAAAGTCTCAGGCATAATTTACTGTTCACCTTTCTTTTCTCCTCAAAATACATTTGACTAACCTACCTAATACACAGTTTCCAACCTGTCTGATCATCTGACTGCTTGTGTTTCTTGACCTGTCAGTCCTCTTTCTAGTGATGTTATCATGTTCCCAGATGTGTCAGTATGTTGTTATTATAACCACTTGAGCTACTGGCCTGACCTACATAAAAAAAACCATGTTGTAGCTAAAGCCTTCCTTTAAACAGTGAATGAATATTACAGCTCCCCTTACTATTGAATTGTATGGATCATGTTACTGAAATACATGTAATCACACTCAAATGTTATTAGTCTACCTTTTAATGATGAATAAATTAAATTTTTTTGAATGGAAATATTTAGTATCTTATATGATGTCTTATGTCTTGTATGTCTTGTATCTTACAGTTCTTGTGTTTCTTTGACTTGTTTTTAAATTTTGCCAACACTTTAATTTAATCCAAAAATGTTCCTTTTTTATAATCAGACTAATATTTGCTGTTTTGGAAATTCCAATTTAAAAATAATTTGATATAATCTTTGTTGTATTTATTTCGCTATAGCACAGTGATGATAACTTAAACATCTGTAATTATGGCTACATTCTCCATATTGATCCACATTAAGACCAGGATAATCATATTGTTGATATCATAACTGATGCTGAGTAGCATAAATTATGGTTATGGTCTCAATTGCCATAGTTATTATTGATAGTGACACACACACGCATACACACAAACACACACACACACACACACACACACACACACACACACACACACACACACACACACTCACACACACACACACTTACACACAGGTTCACTCACCTCATGAGCTACTATGGAGGAGATGCGGACAGTTCTCTTCACCCTGGTATTTCTCTGTTCATTGACCAAACCTGACTGGCCGTCCTGAGACACATAACTGTCTGGGCCACTCACTGAAGACATGGTCAACAACTCTTGCAACTGTCCTTCTTCCCTCCTTCTGTCTCAGATGTTGGAAAGATAATTGTATAAACTTTGTTTTTCTTTTGGTATTTTGGTTTGTTAAATTGCTCCTCTTCTTTCTGCTCTACCTAATTCTTGCTCTTTCCTCACTGTCCTCCATTAAAGGGTCTGTTAAACACTGTTTAACACTGTCTCCATTTTCTTTATTGTCTTATATTTAGATTTCTTTTTGTTTCCTTCCACCTGCATCTTTGAGACTTTATGACTCTTTTGACCCACTTCTTGTCTGAAGCCTTGTGATTAATGTATACCTCACCTCACTGCTGTCATTAGTTTTTATCTAAATGTAGGCCATGAACTTTCAATGGAACAGGGAGAACTTCTTATTAAAAATATATATATATATTCTCCTTGATAATTTTTACTTTATCCCAAAATGTTTTTTTAATTGATTTCTGGCATTTGACCATATTCCAAAAAGATTTTTTTGCCCTTGTATGAGAAATCAAAATCTATACAGTTCTTGTAGCAATGCGTGATCTCACTTCCTTGGACAAAGTTCAAGCTGAGAAAAATTAGAAGTCCTGTGTTCATAGAGTTTGGAGCCTAAATGAGGCAGAGAAGTGATCAGTAAATCCACATTAGTCTTCAGTAGCCGGTTTATCAGAGCTGAGGTTGCAGGGAAACTCCTCCAGCAGCAGCAGTTAAGACACTTCTCTTTGTTTGTTGCAGGATCTTTTTCAGTTAAGGAAAAGGACTTCTTGACATCTCTTTTTGTCTGGGTAAATAATCAATAGATAGAAAAATATCTCTTCTTCTGTTCTATCTCTCCATTCTTTATCTCTATCAGTCTGGGTACTGCTCCTCCTGAGCACTTTCAGTCCCACACACTGATCCATGCTGCCTCTCTTATCCCATCAGTTCCTCTCTCTCCTCCCCTTTTGTCTCTCTCCTTATTTTCTCTCCTCCCTCTTCTCTCTCCTTTTTTTCTCCATCATGTACATTGGTGCATTTGTATTCTATAAGTCAAATGGTAGATGTGTTTTACAAGAGACATGCTGTTCAATTTTCAGGCTGTAAATAATGCTTGTGTCCCCACCTCTCCAACAGGAAAATAAATTAGATTAGATTTTTTTTTTATCATAAAAGAATATTTGTGATTGCAGGTCATAGCTCAAAATAATGTGCTGGTTTATGGTATGTGGTTGGTATACAAGTATTGGCTTTGCTGTAAAACATGAAATCTAATAGATGTTTTAATCTAGTAGACTGTTTTGAGGGTTTTGCTGCAGCATAGCTTAATGATGGTGCTAAATTAAAAGTTTAGGGCTCATCAAAGTGATAACAATTCATCCTGAGGGTTACATAAATGTCTGTATCAAGTTTTATGGCAATCCATCCAATTTTTTCAAAAAGTTTCACTCCAAACTGCAAATGTCAACCTTATGGTAGCGCTAGAGAATAGTCAGGAGTCACCAAAATCGTTAGGATACATTGTTTGGGAACCATGAATGTCTGTTTGTTCCAATCAATCCAATGAATGAACGGACACATTAAGATACTTCACTGGATATTTGAAATCTTTGGCCTGCTCGTGTTCCCATCCCTAGAGCCACGCCACTAGCAGGGCTAAAATGTAGTTTGATTCTGTTAAGTAATTATATATGAAGTAATGTGGCCCACCAATATCGGTGTGTGTCTCACTTTCAGAATTAACTAACTGAGCTCTATTTTTTAAATGTAATTAGTGTTTTTTATGCTATCAAAGGGTTGCATACATCAATATGTTTCCAGATTTCTTATCAATGAATATAAGTCACACTATTCATGTGAATACATTTAACAACAGACAACTGAGACGTTGCATGAATTGCAACATCTCCGGGAGCCACTCAACCCCCTGGCCACCAGGGTGCTATTTTTGAGTGTTTTTTCCTACCTACCGGGCTTGCTATAAAAATCGTTTTACAGATGAACACATTATTGTGTAGTTACTTTGTGTGCACATTTTTTTTAAAGGCAATCAGTAGTCACAACAAATTACAACGCACATATGTAACTTTGACAAAAATACAAGTAACAGCATCTGATGTTAAATGTGGAAGATTATTGATTCAAACCTCTTTAAAAGCAAATTCAACAATCTAAAATCCCATAACAAGTTTGAGTAGATGATAAGCACAATTTGTAGTAAATTGAATAAAACCAGCAAAAAGACACCTTTGGTCCTACTGAAGCCTGGAACATGTTTATCAGGTGTGGTTTCATGACAAATCCTAGCTACTTTCTCTTCTACTATTATGGGTTTGGGGTATGCTGTCCACATTGCTTTATTTTGAACCTGCCTCCTTCCAGAAGCTGGTTCATTCATTCAGCTTGTTTCAAGCAATGTTGGAAAATAGAAGATTTTGGTAAGTGTTTTGCAAGCATTTCTGTGTGCACAGTATATACAGTCCATATAAGTCAATATGGTTCAATGTTAAAACTGTAATCAAAATCAAAACAAAGAAGCAACATATAGCATCTGAAAGCCACATATCCCCCCCCCCCGTGCTCTCTCTCTTTCCGGCCCCTGTCTCATGTTTCTCTCTCTTGTCTCTCTCCTCTCCAGTGGTACTTAACCATAGTTGCAGTGAGGATAAGCTATAATCCTCCTCTCCTCCCTTATCATCTGTTCTCCCCTCCATTCATCATTCCTCTTCTCGTTCTACTCTCTCTCTTGTTCCCTACAGTCCAGCTGAAGAACTAGATTGATGTCACCTTTTCACAAATAAACACTGACAAACCTCTGTAAATCTCTGCCTCTTCCAGTTCACTTTTAACCCCCCCCCCATCTTACCCACTTCTCAGTTTCCTTTCTCTGTCTCTCTCAGACTACATCCATATTGAACTGAATCTGAAAATGGTGTTGATGTGATAACAGATCTCTGTACAGCACCGGCAATCCTGTTGTGGCAGCACAGTAATCGCACGAAATGAATGAGGGTGCTCCATTTTTTTAATGCATCACTTTTATATGTCTGAAATGGCCAATTCCTACACTGCCCCCTCAAACATCAATTAAACCCATTTTTCTGATGGTAACCTGACAAGATGAATATAAATGTCAACAGTTGAACGTAACTGCTTTCCAAGGTTCAAAAACTTACTGAGGCACAAGACTAGAATTTTCAAAATCAACAAAAAACAACCAACAATTTTATCATAAATCAATTTGCAAACTCGCATTGAGAAAGGTGGAATTAGAAACAGCAGATTCGTCAAGAAAGAGGTTCGCTCATACTTCTTGTGCTTACAATACTTGGCACTTCACAGACTGACAACTTTGCCTCCTGTCATGGCGCCGGTTTTCTGTAGCTGTGAAGGTGTAATTTCAAACACCTTTGAAGGTGCATGTATCCCACAACTGCCAAATAATGTCTCGCAATTTTCCATCTTTTTAATTATTTTTGTCAGTGCTGGAGTTAGAGATGTGTCAGATTTATGCCTCCTTCTTCTTTCACATCATCAAATAAGAACTCTACATTACACTAAATATGATTCTGTTTGTTTTCTGTTTGGGTTAGTGTTGTAACATGCAGGTAATACAGTGCCATTAAGGAGGCAATTGTCTGCTAAAGTCTATATGTGTGGGTGCCTTTGCTCACGGTTTATCCCTGTATGATGCTAACAGATCTGACCACATGGTAGAATAAGCCTTGCTGCTCATTTTAATGGAGTTCTGGTACAGCCCATAGGAACTTCTTGAGAAGCTCAGTAACAATTTCTTTTGTGGAGTGCATGGTTTATTTTGTGGTGTGGATAAATACATTGTAAAGTTGAGGTATTCCAAAGCCTGTTGTTTTATAGGTTTATTTCTGTAATTTCCTGTCTGAACAATCGTGCCTGACCTTGAAAAGAACAAGGTGATATGTGATAAGTGACTGACAGATAAGCTAAAATGGAAAAGAAACAATGATGGTAGAGCCGGCAGTATTTCATGTGCAGGAAAAAACCTTTGTTCTGGAAAATTATGTTCATAGATGACTAATTTGTATAATATCTTTTTCAACCTAGATTATGCTTTTTATAAAACTTTGAGGAAAAAAACACCAATAGATTGTTGCCATTTGTAAACTGGCATTTTTTGTTGCTCCTTCTTGTATGTATCTTGTCCATTTAAAAATCAGACCATTGTATGACAGTATGTCACAAAGAACCAATGTTACAGACTTGGATTTGACTCCTGTGAGACTTGAGTTACTTGAGATCCTTAGATCTCTCCTTGGTATCATGTTTCAACCCAGACAAATTGGAACAATGCTCCAACCTTCAATATATAATCATATCCCTACATACTGAAAGGCCTTTGTCTCATTTTAAATATTGGAGATAATTTTAACGGTCAGTGTTCAGGGACCTGTAGGAGTTGAATGTTGACTCAACGCTTCTGATTTGATGTGGATTTTCCCTAATGCCAGGTTCAGACTACATGATATATAGAGTACCCTGACCTGACAGATGAAAGGGGTAAGGAGTTTTTAATTTTATCCCATGCAATGTATCATAGCAGATGACAACCAAAATCACATCTGGGATGCCTCACGGAGGACTAGCAGGAATTTTTCTTTTTTGCCTTGTCTTGAGCTTTTCTATGACCAATAGGAACACAGAGTGCTCTTCCCCACACACTTGTGAAGATGGCAAAGCGAAAGAGGAATAATGTTGCTGCCACTGATGGGTGCAATTGTTCAACAGATTTAAGGTTTATAGCGCCATGACAACAACCAACCTGCCTAATCTCAGACATGACTTGTCCCAAAAGAATTATGAATAGCTTCAAAGAACAACACAACTATGTTGTTGTTATATGCATCTGCATCACAAATGAAACAAACACTTTTACTTCAGACTGCCTAGCTCTGTTCATAGGATCGGGCTTACAGTGGTTCTATTCAGTTTTACATGTGACTGACAGTGATGGTAAATTGAAGTGACTCTGCTGGTGTAAATTAACAGGTATTTTTAGATAAGGTCCACTGCAGTGCCTCAAGCTTCCACATGTGCCTTCCTAATTATAGCTAACAATAGACTATCCAAACACAAGCACACACACACACACACACACACACACACACACACACACACACACACACACACACACCAACAAATTTTGATCAAGGTCACTTTGGGGAAACATTACATGGACTTGCATTTAAATCCTGGAGACTAACCCTAACCAATGTCTCACACACACACACACACACACACATACACACACACACACACACACACACACACACTGAGAGGAACAGTGTTGAAGGCAGTCATACACACTGCTTCTACACCAACCAAATAAAGGAAGTAGATTGCCTGAAAACTGATAAGTTTGCTGTACTGTTCCCACTGCTGTGGCTCAGCTGATCAGTTTGGATTTAAAATAAAGAAAAATTAATACAAAATCTGATTCCACAGTTAGTGTCATTGCCTTTTTATTTCACCATATTTCAAGAACAGTAGGTAACTACAAGAAAATGGCCATCAGTGGGACAAACTGCTCCTGGCCATGGTAAATTAAATATGGTCATCAGTGGGTGACCTCTCATTAATCATTGCAGACCAATCTCTGCCCCACAACAGCATTATCTCCCATGAAACTCAGTGCCCCTACCTTAAATAGCTGAGAGTAGGGGGAACAGTGAGGGAGGCACTGCCCCTTTACACCAGTCATGAAGATGGAAAATAAATGCAGTGTGATAGTCTGACTCCAATTATCAAACTCTTTCAAACAATCTCTGCTCTTTGCTTTTTTGTCTTAAATTTCAGTGGTTTGCTTCATTAGATGACGTGATTAAAAGTAACGCTGGCAGGTTATATCAGGAAACCAATACATAAATCTAACCCTAAGACTTCTCACATAAGTATGTACGGTACATATAAAACCATTTTAACAGTTTAAAAAAGATGATCATATTTTACTTGTCTGAATATGTCTTCCACTTAGCCTTAGCCTAAGCAGGGGTCTGATCAGCCAGAAATTTGGTAAAACTCAGTCCCTCAGTCAGTTTTTAGTAGTAAGAATATTTGTAGGTAGCAACGGAAGCTGCCATCATCTAAATAATTACCATGGTTTAAGTACAGGTCAGAATAATTTTAATAATTTCAATTATTTTAAAATACACCTTTATGTAAAACCATAAAAACTGTGTTTCAAATTTTGACACAGTAATTGCTAGATATGGGTATTACAAAGAATAGGTATGTTCCAAAACCCGAACAACACACTGCCATTTAGTGCTGCATTTATTTTATATTGTTTAGAATGTACTCATGAAATGTCAAATGGGAAAAAATGTTCACATCAGCTTTCTAAGTTGTAATTTCTGCATTAGAGATATCAGGAATTCTGACAGAGATAATATCTCCCACTTGGTGAAAAACCCACAGAGGTGGTAACACCCAAAAACATTGCTGCATTGTCTCCAGCACTGGCATTTCATAGAATTAAACTAAATTCAATATCAACACCAATTTAATTAATTAAAAAAAAAAAACATTTTGAACAACTAAGCTAAATAAATTAAATTAAAAATAAATAATTAAATAAATATTAATACTCATGAAATATTACACAGCAAATGTGTAGTCACACATTTTTTTGTGACTACAAAGCTATCTGGGGGAGTTACCATGATGGAAAAATGCTGTGGAAAAAAGTCTTTCCTGTTTTCCTGTTCTGCAGAGAACAGTGTTATGCCAACTTGTAATGATGACAACAGAGGTAAAACAAAAACCTTATGTACTTTCGACATATTTCACATGACTTGTCATTACTGAATTCACATGAAAAAGGACTGTCCCCCCTAACACTTTAAAGCTGTGTGCCTCATTTGCTGCTTGCTGACGATTCCTCATGCTCATGAAGGGAGTACGGCATTTCTTTTAAAATTAGAAAAAAGTCTGCAAACTGTAAAAATGTATACATTTCTGGAAAACAGCACAAAATATGTCAAATTCAGCAGAGATGTTTGGCAAATATGCTTCTAGCATGCACCCATGTGACCAAGGTTCCACATTTAGCTTATCTGATGACAACTAAAACATCTCTATGTCAACTGAGCAACCCCCATTCACTGAGAAAAGACTGAGGAAGACCATGATATGTAGGTGAAAGCTTGTTTATTCGTTTTTTTTTTTTATTATAATTTCCTTTGTTACTCTACAAGCATCTGATTTGTCTGGTTTTGTCAGTAGTGGTTTTGTCATTTGTCAGTAGTATGAGCAGTCTGATGCACAAAATATGCTGTGACATTATACCTGAACAAGGTGTTGTCATTTTTACTTGATCCTCACTCACAAAAAGGCTTGGATGTAACTCCCCTGCTCCCCTTGGCTTCATTTAGTATTTTCTGATCAGTGAATATATGAATATGCTCCGCCTCTACCTCCACCTACCCCCTCAGCCGTTCACCTGCGGCTTCAACTCTGCTCATCACACAAATACCTGCTTGTTTTGTGTTTATTGTTTTGCTAGCTACAGTACATTACCCAGTCTAAATTAGTAATATAGGAGTATTGCAGGCATACCTGGTCCAACCGGAAACCCACTCTGAAGATGAAACAGAGCAAATTTACAGGGTCGATATATCAGAATTATAAAGTATTTTATTTATCACTCTCTACAGCATTAGAACTACTATGGTAACCAATAGCATGAGCCTTTGGCTTGACTACATTTTCAGACAACTAAGAATGTGTTGTTTGTGTTGGATAAACCTCGGTTCCAATTGCCAGCTCTGACTTAGCTAGCTTGGCTAACTTATGTTGAAAACACCTTATGGACATGTCTTCTAAGCTAAAAACCTAATTTTCATCGGAGGGGGTCTTTTAAGTGTGAGTGATGTTTGAAAGAAGCATCACTCACACGTAATGATGTCTGACACATACATGTGGCTTTTCACATTTGTTGTACTCTACTACTAAAAGTATTATCTTCATGTATAGAACATATTCATTCAAATACTTTCTTCACTCTATTTATCAGTCCAAAGGTGAATGGACTGTTCCCTGCAAATGCAAGATGCAAAAAACCTAAAAAGAATTTGTGCTGATATGCTTGTTCAATAAATAGTTTTAAATACGTTCTTTCTGCATTTAGATGAACACAGTTGGTGCCTCCTGCACAAACACATGCAGACATGAATAAGCATGAACTGTCTTGGGTAACCACATCCACCGCAGGTTTATAGGACAAAAAACAAACAGATCAGAATAAATGGAGAGAGAGGAGAAACAGAAAGGAAAAAACAAGGAGTCGGGGAGGGGATAAAGATGAGAAGAAAAGAGATGAAAGTATGTAACTCATGTTAACTGTAATCTTTGCAGTTTCAGCAGTATATGTGTGTGTGTGTGTGTGTGTGTGTGTGTGTGTGTGTGTGTGTGTGTGACCGGTGATGATGCAATTGGAGCAGAGCCAGCAAACCAGATCCCTGAATCACTATTCTTTCACACACATCAAAGTAATATCAACTACTAATCACAACTAGTGGGTGTAGTCAGAAGGCACAGAAGTAATTGAATCCATTATTTTTAAAAACAAATCATTTTATTAGTGCTGCCTCTGCCATGACAGCAAGTGGTCCGGCCACGACAGAAAACAATCATATTCAGTTGCTTTATTCTATTTAACTTGCTAAATCCTATTTGTTGCTACAACAAGCTAATTTCCCAATAAGAATAAAGTTTAATATCATTTGCTGTCATCGCATGTTAACACGTTCAGTGCATACACATGGACATACTGACGGTCTCCTTGAACCCATGGTTGTAGTTGGGTAGAAGGAGGTAATCCCAGCAGATAAACACAGATTAACCCTCATTTTATTACGAACACAAAACTGTGAGGGAATCTGCCATGGAAAACCAAATATTTCCCATGATCCTTAAGGAGATACTAGTTCTTCATTGGACAGCTTCAGCTTACATATTCACAAACTGGTAACAAAACTAGGCCTCATACAAGAAACATCCAGCAAGATGAGCAAGAAAAGCATTCACTCCACTCCTTTATAGTTTGATCAATAAAACAATATCTCATATTGTCACATCTGTCTATGAATTATCATCATTATACTCCATGTCAGCTATGAAACATTTCTATACTCCACAAGGAAAAAAATAGTATATGAATACAAAGGTGATGACTCTCAGGTTAATATTTTCTGTGGTTCCTGTAAATCACGTAAAATGTCATCTAAGTAAAACATATTTTGAGCTGATTATGTTTTATTATTCCAGCCATTTCTAAGAATGACCTTTACAAACCAGTAAAATCCAACCACATATGAATATTGTTAACATCACAGTAGTATTGAAATCAAGCTAGATATACAGACGTGAAAATCATCAGCAAAGCATTATCTTCCAGAAATAAACTGTCACTCCATCTATTATTCATACTGATGAAATAGGTTTTATTCCGGGAGAACACAGGTTAACACACACAGCCATTAATTTTCAGGCAAGTCAGAGCAAACAAGGAAACAATTATAGCTTCATTAGATGCAGAGAAGCTTTTGATTGAGTGAATTTTTATTTTTATTCATCACAAAAATTTAGGTAATTTATCAACTCATCTGTAAAACTCACCAAACACCAGTTGTAACTAACTGGTTATCATCAGCTTTCGCCCTGTTAGAACCCTACCCTACAGAAACTAATTCAATTCAGAATAAAAATCTCAAAATACTCAGTCAAGTGGTCTAAATCAACACTGCTAGTATTCTCCTAAAAGAGTGGGAACCCAGTAACTTGATCATTATCCATCCCTCCTCCACAGGTACCATAACATACCTAGGTGTTAATATTCCCCCAAGCTATCAGAGCTGCTATATTCAATTTTTAATGCTCTTATCAAAACAACAGAGGATAACATAAATAGACGGCTGAATCAATCTCATTATTTGGAAGAACTGCAGTCACCGAGATGAGAATACTATCAAAAATAAATTTATTTTTAAATGATTTCAGTACATCCAGCTCCTCATGGTTCAACTATATGGATTCAACAATAGACTGTGGGGGAAAAAATCTAGAGTTAAACAGAGCACATTACAAAAATTAAAAAATCTCCAAGGACTTGGTACCCCAAATCTCTACAACTATTTTCCCAGGAAATCAATTGCAATTCCTAGACAAGGGAATGTTTTCGACTGCACAATGCCATTCCTGGTTAGATACTGAACAAAACCAATGCAAAAAATTAGATATCTCAATTCTACCATATAGCAGCACCTCCACAACATTTCCTAACTGTTTCAATAATATTACCAAAGCTAGAGGTTTGACGGCTTGGTGCAAAGACCACAAAAACAATACAAAAAAAAAAAAAAAATCAGTTTTAATAACTTTGGAGAAACTGTTTCAAATGTGCAGAACATGCTAATAGATTTCCAATATCAAATCAGTCATTACACATATGTCATGCACTGTGTTATTAAACAGATTCTTTAACACCACAATTGCTGAACTTAAATTATAGGCAATCATAGACTAACTTAATAGCATATATGAGATTTTACATTTTACTCTAGGTCTGCTTTCTTTTAAGCTGCAAAGGTGGGAGCTGAGAGTGCTATGTGGAGAGATAACATCAGACACCCTCCATTCTCCTTGGATGACTATCACAAACTTCTACAGATGATTGCAGTTCTTGAAGCCAAAATTCAAATGTTAGAAGTGAACATGGAGGCAAATGACCTGTGTGGAATCTACACCATTTTATCATAGACTCAAACAGTGGACATGAGCATGCTAACACATAGCTAATAAGCGCCAACAAGACTGCCAAGAAACAGGAGGGCCATGTGCCGGATAATAAATTTACATGTGGCAGCCCTCCCTGGTACTCTCTTGGGGCAAAGCCTAAGAATGAAGACTAAATCATTTCCCTGGTAAAAGGGAGGGCATGTAACAAACAGCACCCAGCATCCTCAGATCTGTGATGCGACCAGCTGGCCTGCATTATCATTATCCTCTTCAACTCCCATACAGAGTAGGACACAGCAATGGACATGTGCAAAATAGAGAGAACTAATAACATATCTTCTGAACAACCCAGTGTGCAACTACACAACAGATTTGCGCCACTGCTACACGACCCCTGATCTCTGTCTGTCGACCCGGATAAGCTCTCATCCTCACAGAGAAGTGGACGGGAAAAGTGGGGAAAAACGAAACATCTCACATTAGATAAACTCCTTCACAGAATACATTACAGTCAAGAAACTGAGCACATCCATTAACCATAAATTACATCACTTTTCCAGGCATGGCCAACCTAGCAGAGAGCCCAAGGCAGACCCAGAACAGGCTGGCGGGATTATACCATGTGGCCTACAAGTGTCAGGATCCAACAGGAGAAGCTGGTCTTCTGGCTGTGTAGAAGGACATCTACAGATATACTCCAAAGCAGACACCAAAATGGAAAGCTTAAACAAATTCATTGGCCAATACCACACTGGGTTTCTACTTTGTGCTCACAGTACATATAGTCATAATGTGAAATCTGCCTGCAGATGGTCTGAGTGGACATGGACATAGACATGGACATGAGTAGATGTTTAAATATACTGTATGTCACAAAGAAAGCGGAAAGTATCATTTGCCGCTAATATGATTCAGACCTGGACAAACAACCAGAACCGGATGGATGGATGGATGGACAGCCGACCCACTTAGTTTGGGAAAGAAACATTAGGGTGCCATTTTTACTAACCTGGGTGACTTTCTCAGTCACGTGATGTGTTCTGTCGATCAGTTTGCAAGGAGTTCTAATTTCACCAGGAGGTAATGCCATAAAGGCATCTGCCTTAGTGTCCAGTGGACTCTGGGCTATCTGCTGCATGTGCAAAACACACACACACATACACACATTGAAAGAAAAAAAAAAACAATATTTGTACATGGTTACACTGTAATGTGAAAGTCTTGACTACTGATAAGAGTAGAGTGTATTTTAGGCATTTGGGTCAAGATGCAAGTCAGTGGTCAATGTTTTCATTCAATGAGGAAAAAGGTGATAGTGACATTTTACAGTCTAAAGTAGATAATTCAAAAAACTGCAAGCCAACTACAATCAATCATACAAATGTATGGTCAAAAACTTAATCATGTTGTAACTATCAAGCAGCCCCACATTTTAGAAAACAGAACACCAGTTTGCTGAGTTTAGTAAAATTTTGGTCATTGATGTAATACTAAACTATGTAACCATTAAAAGTGTATGTAGAAAATGTAATATAATTGAGCAAAAGGGAGACCACTGTGAGAAACAGTAATTCAGATATTCATACTGTTATCATTTGCTGTATCAGTACTTAGGCAAATTTTCTTTTCACAGCATTTTTTTTGTTCCTTTATACTTTGGAACTCATAAAGCTCCAAGGATGAATTGTATGCTCAACATGTGTGTACACAGACTGTTGTGTGTGTCTGTGTGCGTTACCTGGCTGTTGGTTCGACAACGAAAATCAGTGTCTGATGTCCCAATTGGCACACTGCTCTTTCTAATGGTTAACATACCAGCTGAAGGAGAGGAGATGGGAGATTTTTTGTTGCATTTATAATGGAATTGACAGCAGAAGGTTGAGTGTGATGTGGTGAGTCTGAAACCCATTACCCATTAGAGTCTACAGCTTTGAGTGCGCAGCAGGGTTTCCTTTGTTAATCTCTTTCATGTCTGGCAAATCATATTCTTCACACACATACATATTGCTGATAATCTACGCATAGTTTTCTGCCCAGTTGGATTAATTTATACTTAAATGCGCAGTAAAAATGATTTGGGGCAGGTTTGTTGCTATTTTTTCTATCATTTGGGTTGTTTCCTGAAACAAAAATTAAGACTGTAGTTAATCCAACTAAATTTAACATTTTTCTTCCCATCTATATGTGTGTGTGTGTGTGTGTGTGTGTGAGAGAGAGAGAGCGAGAGAGAGAGAGTGTGTGTGAGTGTATGAGTGTGTGTGTGTGTGTGTGTGTGTGTGTGTGTGTGTGTGTGTGTGTGTGTGTGTGTGTGTGTGTGTGTGCATACATATATAAATATACATACACATATGACAGTGATACATGACAAGGGGTTGATGAACATGCTGCTCACCTAACATACATCTGTTAATTTCTATCTGACTACTTTTAAACTTGTTTTGAGGACAAGCTTTCAGGACCTCAAGCATCTTCCTGAGAGGATTACTAAACATTAAAGCAGCAGGAACCAATAAGATTAGGCTAGCACACAGTAACTATCCAAATTGACAGTGTGTGCAAGTTGAGCAGCGTAACTAAAAAGATGAGGTGTTCAGCCAGATTATCATTTGTGTTCCATTTGTTGACAGTGATGACGGTATTTGCATTAAGTATCATGATCATTAATTTATTCATGAGCATCTCTGTTTTTCTTCTTTCTTTCTGTTTTTTCTTCTACAAAACTGCTTAAAAGAACAAAGAGGTAAGAGTGGAAATCATCAAGGAGGACACCTTCTTTTGTGATTTTTTTATGGTAGAATCAGTACAGTGAACAGACGCTCTTCATTATACACTTCATTTTATTAAATGGCTTCTTTTGTACTACATATGGTGGCTATATGTAAAATGTTAATATTTTAAATTGGCTTTCTTTGAATAGAAGTAGATTTTTTGTTTTTTCTCTTCTTTTTAAATAAAAAATGTCAGCAATTTTTATTTGAAGTTAAAGAGTTTGGATGCTAAGGTCTGTTGCAGGTTGCCTTTATTTGGGTTCACTTTGACACTTTCAGACAGGGTTATGAACACTAATACATCGTTTAGGATTGGGATTGAAGTAGCTTAAATGCTAACCTGTACAGCTGTGTCGCAACTGTGGCCTCTTTTCCCAGTAACTCTGCCCATTCTTGATATCATCCACTGAGGAGAAATGCTTTAAATTCCCTGAGCTGCCATCAAAAGCGCTGGACGCAGGGTTGATATGGAAAGGACAGTCACCTTCACCCTGGCCTCTCCTTCTCTCCTCTCTTCTAGACAGAATGTACAATTGTAAAATGTGCGTCAGGCCTTAGTACATTCATGACACTCAAAGGATGTCAAACCCACAAAGCAGAATTAGGAGTGCCTGTTAGTGAAGTAGGTCCAATACTAACAGTACTGGACATACTTTCATTTTTATTTTATTTATAGCCTTCTCATGTCCATACCCACCCAACCACATCGATATCTAAAAAAGAAAAAAAAACACAACAATATATTAATACACAACAATAGAGGAAAAGGAAAAACGAAAAGGAAATGGTACCTTAGCAGCACTAAATCACAAGTCATAATGTTGGATGTAATCTTACTGTTTAATTATTGTTGCACTTTATTTTCCAAGACTGGCCCTATTATATTTAGTATTCACATCAATATCAACAAATAAAAGTAGAAATCTTAAAGTAAAGTTTGGCTTAAAAAGAAACAGTAAATGGTTAAACTGAGGATATAATTTTGATATGGAAAGAGAAGACACAAATGTAAAACATTTATTTATAAACATGTATTTGGCCAATATTTGAGACTTCTATCTAAAAACGTCATTCATTTATCATTTTAAAAAATAAAAACAATTAAATCGAAATATTATTTGGCATTATTTTTAAAAGAAGCCATTGTGTATGTGTGTGTGTGTCTTATCAATGCCTTCGGTTGATTGAAACATCAACTGTAGCAGGAACAACAGAAGTGGTTGTGAGTACTTTGGCATGCGTTTCCATGTCTAGAAAGAAATTTTATTTCCTTGATTTTTTTTTTCAGTGTTAGTTTAGTTTTAGTCAACGCTATAGGCAGTGATGTCACTATAATTCTTCATCCCGCCTGTTTTTGACTTCCTTGACCTATACACCAAAACCATGACATGCTTAGACAAACAAGTGAATGTTGTTAGTGAAGTGACAAAAACAGCAAACTTCACCATAGTTTCCTGTTTATCACAAAATATTTAACAAAATGACTGATTATAACTGATCTATGAAAATTGCCTATCAAATAATTACTTCTACCAGTTATGTTTTCATACAAACATTTTATTATCTATAACATATTAAATGGTCCAGAACACACTCTAATGTAGCTGTTGATTCACATATTTGTCAACAACTATCACTTCCTGTGTGCAGTCTGTTATATAATATTACAATGAATGACAACAGTAAATCAAATATGTAATAATAGGAAATATGTCTTCATAGGAGAAGTTCAATTTTAGTATTATAGTATGTTATTACTACACATAGAAACTTAAATGGGGGTTACCAGTCATGGTACTTATTTTATTAAAAGCCAATACAATCACAATAACAAACATAGAAAATGAAAAGATTTCATACCTCGGTGGGGCATGTGAGGAGGCCAGGGGCAGGGCTTGTGTCGGGGGTGCTGAGGTTGCAGCTGTGGGCAGACATGTATGAAATCCCGCCCTTCTTCTCTCTCCTCCTCCTCCTGTTCTTGTGTTCACCAGAGGCCCATCAGCATCACCCCCTTCACTTCTCTTTCTATCTCCTTCGCTCCTTTGCCTGGGTGCCGCCAGACTTACCCTCTCTCCTCCTCTTTCCCCTTCTCTCATTTGTCCTTCCTCCTCCTCCTCCTCCTCCTCCTCCTCCTTTTCTTTGTCCCAGAGCAGTAGTCCAGCTCCTGCCTCCTCCAGGTGCTGTCTCTCTGGGAGGGACAGTAGCTTGTCCAGGGCCACAGATTCATGTCCAAGGGGAAGTAGCTCAGCATGAGGAGAACCCAACTCTGTGTCCTGTGACAGGACACCTGAGGTGCAGCTGAGGGAGCGGAGGAGAATGCGCAGATGCTGCCTGCAAGCTGGGTGAAGCACAAGAGAAAGACAGTGATGGTTCAGTTAGTCTTTAATCTAATTAACTAAGAATAGGTGGAACACAATTCTACTTTATTTTGTTTTTATAATTGAGTAGCAGCTGTCTTGGACACGTAGTTAGGTGGTCAAGATGGATTATGGAAATACAAAGCGCAGGCCTTGTATTTCCACAGTTTGCATCCCGACTTCCATCTGTTGTTAGGTTAAGACAACAAAAGCTTTTGGTGTTATGGAATTCAGAGAAAGATTTAGGTTTTAGTTTAATGTTAATAAACATCGTGTTTCTATAGTCACTTTGAACCAGGCCATGAATTTTCCTCTAATCTTAAGTAAGCAAAGATGGTTTATGGTGAACATAAAGACTGCCATCTCCTGGATTTCTGCTGAGGACAAGTCCACATTTGGTGACTATTTGTTTATTTGTTTGTTGATTTATTTATTTATATGAGACAGTGCACATTAGTCAACACTAACATTGACAGCATCAATATAAACCTGGTCCCCACACAAATAAAAATGGTAAATGCTAAAAAATATTTTGTACTTATTAAAGTTAGAAGGAAAATAAGAGAAAGGAAAATTAACACAGGGGATATGCAATACAAAACTTCACCCGAGAAACTTTAAACTAACAATTTGTATGAAAGCAGTTTGTAAGTATTTAAGAAGCAGAAAATAGAATGGATGGACAAAATACGATTACTTTAATCTTTCTAATCTTGTAAGTTTTAATACCATAAAAGTCACATTATGGTCAGAGAGATCAGTTGATTATTGGATTAAGATATCTGTTCTTGTCTATTTATGCCAAAGTCACCAATTAGGATTATCATCTTCTTATGATCACATTCTATGAGAATGGTTTGCAAGTATTCGCAAAGCATGTGAAATGATGGTCTGTATAGGGATAGTAACATCCAACCTCATAAATTCTAAGTCATTTCTACTGGATTTGATGGCACTTAAAAAGTGTTTTTTGGTATAAATCAGCACTCTACCCTCTCTGCAACTGATGTAGCTAGGGATGGTAAGAACCACAGATGGAAATGAATCCTTTAACCATGTCTCAGACAAATACATGAAAAAATAATTTGGATATTTAAATTACCAAGTAAAAGTTGTTTGGGCTTAGAATGGGGGTCGCAGAACATTTTTAGATTAACAGATTAAAAAGTTTATTTTAAAGATGTCATTAATGTGAACAAGATTTTCTAAGCAATTGTATAACCAGAAGTCATATGCATGAGGAAATCTTAACAATATTTAAAATCTCTATTCATCATCTATAGACTTATGCTTAAAAACCAAATCTATCAGTCCAACAGTATTTTATTATACTGCAGAAGGTTTATCGGCCTCCTTTTTCTACCATCAGTTCCTCGCCTCTCTGACAGATAGCATTTACATAGACTTTATTTTACTACTGTTGGTCTTGGGTTTGTTTCTCCTTTGCCAGGAGGCTTTCCAGACTGGCAGGCCTGTTTTTTTTGTTTTTTTTTGTCTGAGTCAGACTATTGAGAGTCAGATTCAGGAATTTACTCAATGACACTGATTCTCTAAATAAGCCACTTTTCCATCCATAGTGCTGAGGCATGAGCTAATTGTGGTAAAGTTATTGCATTGTGTTGGATAAAGTCTCATGATATAATTAGAAGTCATGCACCACCCTCTGAGTGTACTGCAGACTAGAGTTGAAATCACACACCTTCTCTAAAAGATTTATCAAGCTTCTTATTAAAGCTTTACCTGAGCATTTGAATGAAGCCTTCATGATTTTTTCTGACTTTTTGAGTAGATCCTTACAAAACATCTTCTATTGTTCTATCATGTCATGTACCTGTGCAGATGTAATAGGGGTCCCCATCGAGTTTTCCCCACTTTAAGTAGCATGAGTTTCAGTGCAGATGTAGAGCAGAGGTTGATTTAGTGGCATATGCCTTCATCTCTCTTTGCTCTCTTTGTCTTTTAATGAATACAGTTCCAAATGGAAATGCTTCCATTACTTACCAAGTTGATGAAATGAAACAGGACAATGTACAACTGGCAAACCAGTCTGGATAATATAAAGGACTGCAATGACATTAGTTAGATAATCTGTAGGCTAGAGTCAGTAGGAAAACACATCAGTGCCCATGCGACTGGCAGATCTGATATAATAGGTGGACTCTTTTGAATTCCAATTGGTTTATGGAGGTTTATCCTCAATGGATATCTGAAACACTGATAAGAAACTTAGATTTGACTAAGCTATTACTCTGAAGGGGTTCAAATTTATATACTAAATGTTCAGAGGGTGTCATATCAGAGATGTCACAGTACCAGGAAATCAGAGGAAGAGAAAGAAATAGTCTTATTTTTAAAAGCCTAAACAACAAATAATACCGTCTACTACAGTGATTTTAGTTTTCAAGTAAACCAGAAGAATTTATTTTGACAAGAGTTTAAGTCTTGGCTGTTAATTCACCCTATAAATTTCCTTAAGATACCTCACATTTAGAAAACAAAATATAAATCAGTTAATCAAAAATTAAAATCCAAAGATTATCTGATACCATAAAACCTGCTAGCTACTGCTCATTTTATAATAAGGTGCAGTACAGTACGTCAGTGACACAGGGTTAGTGACATAAGGGTTGAGCCAATACCTAAAACTGAGTCATTGTTTTTGCATGTCATATAATAATCATGGAATATATGTGTAATAAGAGTGTGAGTGTTTAGGAATCGGTGCGTGAATGCTAAATTTTTGAGTTTTTGTGTCTGAGCTTGTTAATTAAGCACACCCATGGTCAGCCAGGGGATACGCAGCACTCTGTTGAGCTCGCTGGCTGGAGAGCTGTGGGTTGGTCTGGGGTCAGTGGGAAGCTCAAAGTTCAGAATGAACATGATGACCAGTCCATCTTCGTTCTTCACTGGAACCACATCAATTTCACAGCTGAAACACACTCCTGCAGTAACAGAGACACAGAAAAGAGAGAATGGACGGGAGAGTTCGTTTCCCTTTTGACATGACTTGTGATCGGCTTCTTTTTGGGGAACAAATAAATAAGTCAGTAGGTTCATGTAATTCTGAATATCACCTCTAGATGGTGATACCAGACAGAAAATACTGCTCATTATATCATCTGAATGTATGCACTTGTTTAAGAAGCCACCCTTTAACACAATTTATATCTCAGTGAGCTGAAGTCTTACAAAGTCTTCGTCAACCTCCTGTCGATGTCACTTAAATCTGTGATTGATTTGTGATTGACGTTTGGTCGAATCAGTGAACTGATTCATCTGATGAGTCTGTTTCACTATTAAGTTTACATATTTCCAAGTCAGATATCTGCTTTATATAATGTGTATTCTACTAAATTCTTAATATAGTACCAGTAGAGAAGAGTCTGTTTACTGTTGGCAACACAGTAATTTCAGTGTAGCGGTGCAATGCCCAAGGGATAAATGACGGTAAAAGAGTGAGGAGCACGGCCAACATGATCATTTTCCGGAGGTGTTTGACAGAAAATAAGTACAGTAATTAATTTAAATTTACAGAAGCCCTCTAAGAGTACAAATCCTTGTGAAAGAGAGCAGTATATTCACCCCTCCCTACAGATCCACTCAGCCTTATTCACGCTGAGCGGGAAAATACCATCAGAGTGATCTTTGGACCTTTCCACAGCTTTTGAAGAGACAGATTTGCAAAATTTATAAAAAAGTTCACACCTTAAGCTGAAACTACCTGAATGATTTGCTACCAATAGTTGCAAGTGAGAAAATATGTACAGTTCTTTTGTTAATGATTCAGTTCACTTTATTGCAGATCTATAGTCCACAGAGAAGAAGATAAAGGGGAGAAAAAAGCTTTTTCGTGATATTAAACTCAACCATGGTTGTTACCACTTCCTTGACTGTTCTCGGCTCCACCTGCCCCAACATCCCCCATTTTCTGCCAAAGTTTGGCTACAGTGCCTATCAAGATGGCAGAAAGCCCAAACAAAACCCGGCTTATAAATATCCACTCAGCCTGTCGGCATTGTAACACTTTCCGAATTCAAAGAGTCCGACTTCTGTCTCTTAGGACAAGGAGAACCTTTGTTCTCCCACTAGGACAAATTATCAGTTGTAAGACATTTTTGCTAACCTCCAGTGGTCTAAGCACTCACTTTACTTTACTGAGGGTATATTCATTAAACACCGACATTTCTGCCATAACAGCATTGTGCAATATTTTTTACAACACCATGGGTCAGCATGGATTATCCTACTCATACCATGGCCAACAACAAACATTATATATGTTTGTCAATATTTTGGGGAAATACACACTTTAAATGGAATCACCATGTTGTCACTATCTTTGTCAGCCCTGCTGTAAATGCTCTGTTTGTCTTTCTAATACTCTGTGTAATTGAAATCTTTGATGTGACTTATTCTGACATGTTATAAGGCCAATGATTTTATGTTATATTAACACCCCCGGGCCAGTCAGAATCCAGTATTTTGTGTGACTTTGGTACAAGGGCTCCTGATTACATTTCACATTGTTTATTTTTCTTAATTCTAATCAACCTGTGAATGTTAAGTATAATATAGCACTGCAGGAGAAATGATTTGATTTGCAATGTAACCCATGTGAATAAGTGAGTATTCATGTGTTAGTTTTTGAATCATATGGGAAATGCTACATACAGAATAATTTCTGCATAATGCCTGGATGGCTTAATGTCATCATTTCTTTTACAGTTGAAAACAGAGGATGCATACAGCCTATCCTCTGTCTTCTACTGAAAACAGGATTTCATGGATTGATAAAACACAATGCAGTGCATCAGGCTTTGTGTGTGTGTGTGTGTGTGCAGTTTGTGTGTGTAAAGGACAGAGGCATGAGAGGGGGGTTAGTGTTAAGGCTAAGTTGACAGCCAGAATGGATTAACATAGCTACATGCTAACTTATTCTACCCTAATAACGATAACACAATGATATGACCGGAGGACCATCTGCTGCAGAGTAGACACACACACACACACACACACACACACACCACACACACATGCACACGCACTCATACACATACAATTACACACACACCAACACATACCCCAATCCCAAAATAGCTTGGCATGTTTCCAATGTGATAATCCTCAAACTATGAACTGATATTGAGACTAAGTCATGAGCTGTACTGACCTTTTTGAATACTAACTTGACATTAATCAGAGGTGACTAGACTTCAAAACTCTACAAACTAAAACAGACTTTGATTCCATTTTGGATTAATGGCTGATCATGCTGAAGAACTCAACGATCAGACTGATTTCTCACATCACTCTTTTGATTTTAATGCAGGTGGGGGAATAGAGACAAGCACAGTAGTTGCAGGTTAGTGATCAGATTCAACATAGAGGTAGAAAGAAACTCACTAATTCAATGCTCATCCTAGCTCCAAACAATATGGAGACAGAGTTAAACAAAAAAAAAAGAATACTTACTAATGAAGTGTTTGAGTTAGATCATCCATCTCAGAGGGCATCAGGGGTCTGTATTAGTCTGGCTCTGTTTGACTTAGCTGGCTTCACTGACCCCAACATTCCTGATCCTTGATAACTGGTATGATGTTTGTTATCAGTTGGTTATGTTAACCCTGGGTTTACTGGTCCTGCCATGAGTGTACTAATATGAAAGTGGCAGAGTTTTTAAGGAAATGCAATATCATCAGAACCATGAATGAAGTATTTAATATGAGATGAAACAGTGATACCCAAGGGAGAAATTAGAGAAATTTCAATATGTCGGCAAATTAGAACAAATGAATAAGGCTGCCAATTTTCTGGCTGGGATAGACTTACTTTACAGGTACAGAATCTATGCAGCGAGAAGATACATTAGATGTAAATTTGCACTATTTTTCCCCCATTATTTTTTGTTGGAGCAACTGCTAACAGAATAGCCTCCTGGTTTAGATAATTTGCAGGGGAAAGATAGAGATATTTATTAAAATGGACCATGAAATGGGTTGTACAGTGTGTCTAGATTATAGAAAAACCTCTTCTTTCTAAAGTATCTTGAAGACAATGTCCCAACCTCTAGCAGGTGCTACAGGATCTCCTGGACATATCTGTCACTTTAAACTATACATAAAAGGTGAAATTCTTCTCATACATCACAGCATTATTGCAAAGGTTTAAAGTAAAATACCGCAGCAGCTACTGTGGTAATGACGGTCTATTTATCTCCATTTACCATGGTGCGGATGTCTGTGTGTGTGTGTGTGTGTGTGTGTGTATGAGAGAGAGAGAGAGTCTGTGTGTTTGTGCTGAGGTCAGACTGAAGGTCTTTGCCAGTCTTTAGGGACAATGAGAGAAATAGGATCATAGTTTTCATTAGAGCATAAGTACTGTATCAGCCAAAAGAAATGATAAACTAGCGGATTAAAGATTAATGGAAAAAGCCAAAAGATTATTCAGCCCTCACGCATGTGTGCGCACACGCGCGCACACACACACACACACACACACACACACAAACACACACTCATTCTGTTTCCCTCCTTGACATTCCTCCCTTCTATCCTCTGGTTTTCTTCTTGGTTTTCTCTATCGCTCTGCATTTTCATAGATAATATGTCATGTACCAGGCTACAGATGCTTCTGTTTTTCATACTAGAAACTTCTCTGTAACTTGGATCTTTTTCATTCATTCATCCATTATGCCATTTGAAATATATATGCATTTCTGTCAGCTTTTAGGGGGTTAACGTAACACTTGGCTATGTTACACACATTACCCGGAAATACAGGGGCTTCAGATTGTATCCAGCCCCCCTTTTTGCATGCTTTATTGTGTTTGGTTTTAAATGGATAAAATTGTCATTCATACCAGTCAGTCTACACTCAATAACTCATAATGACAAGGCAAAAATGTTATTAAATTTTTTTTTAATAATATTAAAAATCAAAAATTAAATCCTTTATCTACATATATATTCAGCTCTGGTTTGCTGTGTTGAGTTGTATCCTGTTACATTTAATTATCTTTGAGATGTGTCTAGAACAGAATTGAAATCCAGCTGTGTCAAATTGAATTGTTTGGACATTTTAGTTTAGAAGTAACGCATGTGTGTATAAGATGCCACAATGCACAGTTCATACCAGGGCAAAATCCAAGCCATGAAGTCAAAGAAGCTTTCTGTAGACATCCATGAAAAAAATGTGGTGATGCATTGATCAAGGTATAAAACCCAAAGTATAAAACCTTTTCTAAAGTTTTGATTTTTCCTAGGAGCACATGGGCCTCAATAATTGTGAAATGGAAGAAGTTTGGAACCACCAGGACTTTTCCTACAGTTGACTGTCCAACCAAACTGAGTAACCCGACAAGAAGGGTCTTGGTCAGCGAGGTGACCAAGAACCCAACAGTAACTCTGATAGTTCTTCAGAAGTCCTCTGTAAAGATGGGAGAACCTGCCGAAGGACGGCCATCTCAGCAGCTCTTCATCAATCAGGTCTTTATGGTAGAACGGTTAGGACAAAGACACTCTTAAGTAAAAAATATCCAGAGATCCAAACACTATGTCTGACAAACACCATGCACTGCTCATCACCTGGCTAATATCATCTCTACGGTGAAGCCTGGTGTAGGCACAGCCAAAACACCACTGTGCTTCAGGCCAAGTCTCTCACTGTCCTTCAGTGGCCTCGTTAAAGCCCAGACTTAAGAGACCTGAAGATGGCAGTTCACAGACGCTCTCCATCCGGTCTGATGGAGCTGGAGAGGATCTGCCCGGAAGAACTGGATAAACTGCCGAAATCCAGGGTGCAAAGCTTATAGAGACTTGTACAAAATTGAAGCTGTATCGCTGCCAAAGGGACTTCTGCAAAGTACTGAATTAAGGATCTTAATACTTTAGAAAAAGACATTTCAGTTATTGAATTTTAATATATATTTAAAAAAAAAATCCTTGAACATTTGTCATTATAGATTATTGAGTGTGAAAACTCCCTGAAGCCACTGTGTTGTTTTCAGCATCTGTTTTGATGATGTGCTATTGAGAAATCTTTGAATAGTGAGGAATTGTCTTGTTTTATATTCTAACATAAAGATATAGCTACTGTTTGCAGTATGTAAATGCAATTAATTTTATGGGTGATATTATGAGATTTGCTGTTAAATGTTAAGTCTCGCAAGCCTGAAGAATTCGAAAATGTTATGTTACAACATAAGAAAGTATGATTTTACTTTTTAATATATTCTTTAGTTGTCCTAAAAAGCATATCACAACAAAACCTTCTATTTTGTATACAAATCAGTCCAATATGTGAACCACAGAATTAGAACAGCCCAAAAAGATGAAGTGTAGGGTGAATTTGTGGTTTGCTTTATGTCCAATTTGTGCTCAAAATCAGCATATATTTGCATCTAATTTTTTTTTGAGGCAGTACCTCATTAAACAATCAGTGCCTCTTTCTTTCTTAGTCTTATGACACAATAAAGTTGTAGGGAGGCGGTCAGGTTGGATGGTTTGAAGCATAAAACGCATGTACTTTGAAACCAGGGTTCCATATGTCTTGAACCATTTTAGGTTAATGTTGGTTCAGGCATTTAATAAATTAGCCATGAAAAGATCATTTGCATGGTTAAACTAAAGTGGTTAAACCATGGCTGACTGTTGGTTTGATATCTCAGGTGCTGCAGCTGTAGAGAGCTGATTCAGCTCAAAATGAACAAAGGCAATTTTATGATGGCAGTGTAACCGGAAGGATTGTGTAGCCTGGTCATATAAAACAATGGAAATGAACAAGCAACGAAGCCAAACTTTAGGCAAGTTGGGGAGTTCTTCCCAGTGTGTCGTCCTAACAGAGTGCCATTCAGGCAGGCGAGTACAACAGCAAACTCACTGATGAGATGCAACTTTCTTTCCACAAGAAAGCATCCGATACACTGTGTTGTTGAGCAATGTAAAGTGTGTATAGACAAAACAATATGTAAAAACTATGCAAGCTTTCAGTTTTTGCTTTAATGTGTGTGGTTGAGGGATGCAGCCATTGTCGTGTTGATATTGTATAAATGTTGGCATGCAAAAGTTTTAGGCACTAAAATTAAAGTGAAGATGCTTCATCAATGATGCCATGAATCATTTTTTTAATTCTCAATGAATTTATTTTAAAATGCAATAGAAAAGGAAGAACTTAATATTTGGTGTGAACATCATGCCCTTTAATACAGTTTTCTCAGGTACGCACAAATTCGTCTAGATATTTGTCAGGTAGTTTGTTCCAAGAATCTTGGAAAACTTGCTTCAGTTCATCTTTGGATTCAGTCTCCATTGCTTCTGTCCCCTCTTGTAATCCAAGACTACCATAATAAAGTGGAAATCGGTGCCAAAGTGGAAATCAGGCCAAACCATTACCATGTTACAGGACTCCTTGCTCATCTTATTGCTGAAGATAGCTCTTTATGACTCTGGCTGTATGATTGAGGTCTTTGTCATGCTGCAGAATTCATTTGGGATTAATCAGATACTACCCTGAGGTATTGCATGACGGATAAGGATCTATTATTTAGTGCCAACTTTTGCACAGTATTGAAAATCTATGTATTCTCTACCTTCAAGATATACAGACAGGTAACAAATTTAAGGAAAAAAACAAAAAAAGTGTCCTAGTAAGGTATTTGACCAGCCCAAACTACCAGAACCGCACCAGTGCACCTTGACATTGATCTGTCTCTGGAACACTACTGGAGGGATGAATATTGTTCTTAAAAACATTTTCCCTCATATTGTGTTGTAATGATGATGGTGGAGAGTGCTGTCTACCACCTTGGTGCAAAATGAAATCTGGTGGCTGCCAAGTCCATAGCATATGATTCTTATCATTTTCATACTCCTCAAACCCTTCAGTGACCCCTTGTACCCTATGGATGCCATCCCTTTTCTCCACTAACTTTTCAGGGTTTTCCTTTAATTTGTCTCCCATATGTATTTGACTTATTTAGCTTATTAATTCATGTTCCACCTGCTGCAATACCTGGCCCAGTTTTATTTGTTGTTTTCATTTAATTGTGTGGCTTTTGTCGTCTTTTATGGTAAACTAAAGGCTATACTGATGATGGCAGGTATATATTATTGAAGAACTTTCATTAAAAAATCACCAATCCTACAAAACAGAAAATGCAGAAAAGTAACTTCCTGATTCTTCTCTACAATGACAATGGCTCTGTCATAATTTACCTCCTGTCAATGCTAGAATGCCACCATAAGTGCACAGAGTCAGTTTGGAGTCTTATGGAAGTCAGTTTGGTTGAACTTTGGTCACATAACTTAGTGAAAAATATGGGCAATACGTGCCATAATGGCCTATAATAGCCTTGCTGTGCACATTGCTGCACATGCAACACTGAAGAAGTAAAATCATTAAACAAGTAATCTATTGGGGTTTGTGTCATTTTGACGTTAGCTAACTCCAAAAGACACAGGTAAATAGAAAAATAATAAGTTGAAAGCTATTTTTTTTTTTCAGAAATCGAGCTAAACCTTCACTATATTGCAGTTGCATTGCATAATAATTCCCTGTACATCATTATGAATACTGAATATTTTCCTGTACTTCTTTGCAATATCCAATAGATCCAGTCTAATAAATATCCATTCTTTGATTCCAGTCTGGACTCGACAATTTTATCTGTCTTTAAAGGTACATAGCCAGTGTGAGTAAATTCCAGGTTTCAGTGATTTCAAGTAGACATTGGACATTCATTATGCTTTTGATATACATTATTAGTGATTCAGTGCAATGGTTTCCTATCGAATAATGAGTCAAAAATGTTCACAAACATATGCACACACACACACACACACACACACACACACACACAATGTAGATTAAATGTGACCTATAATTAAATTTGAGACATTAACAGCTATTTATTAACCATGCCTAAAAGTTCCATTTAACCTCATAATGAAGTTGTGCAAAAATGTACCACAGTAGCCTGACTCCAGTGGATGAATTACACATGAAATGATACATCAAAAATGAACACCCACACCAGTAGCACTGGGGAGCTAGACTGCAGTGAGCTCTGAGCTTGGATTTCCTGACAGTTGGTGGCGGAGCTTAACTCACTGTGATGGGACGTGGGATTTATTTCTAATGCAGTACAGTTTTGGAGTCAGATATCATTGGATTTGCTTGTGTTTCACACCTTCATACAAAGAAAATTAATAACTTAATAAATTCTAAGTTGCAGTTGACTCAGACTCATTTCTTATTTTGCACCTGTTGAAGTAACGTACTGTAGGATTCAAAATTCCTAGCGCAGCATATTTTCAATACATATATCTGACAGCTGATTGTCTTATGCTTGTATGTGACTGTCCTGTAATGGTTTTCAACATGTTAACAGGTTTCCATTAATTTATGCTGTATCCTCTTGTTGTACTTCAGAGCCTCACGCGGGGCACCATTTGTTGTGCAGTGTAGGAGCGAGATTTGGTTATTAGCGATAATTAATGATTATCAAAGATAATAATTAATAATTATTAAAATTTATATGAATCTGATTAATCGAGATTAATAATAACGGGGCACCACCGGGAAAACCTGGACCAATAACCAAATAATGGATGTAGTCTTAGGGGTGTTCGCTCAGAATTACCAATATTTAGGAAAAATTGGTAATTCCAGAGTGAACAGAGAAGGAGTGGAGGTCGGTTCTGACTCCGTCAACCAGCTTTGTATCACAATATGCGAACAGAAAAAAAACAGGGAGACTTCTCTTTGAAATATGACAGGATTTATTAACATCAGTAACATCAATCTCCAATCGAATTCACTTTTGTCTAACAGGTCCTATCATGCACTACAACTACTGGCTACCAACTACAACTACTGGCTACCAACTACAGATCACAACCAAGTATTGGCGTGTGTGTGTTCATTAGTGTATGTGTGTGTGTACGGGAGAGGATATGTGTGTGTGTGTGTGTGCCTGCGGGGAGGCGGAGCAAGATGGCGGACGTGGATTATTACGGTCACATCACGTGAGGGTTGGCAGGGAGGAAGTCTGTGGAGTGTAATGGCGGCTCGCCGGTAACACGTGACTTCAACAAAGGAGAACAGCTGAGCGGGAGGTTCAAGCTTCCCTGCACTCAGGTGTTCGTGTGAGAGTGTGTGTGTTAGTACAGAAAGAAAAGAGGTAGAAGGGTTCGGCGGCAACGTTCTGGCGATCGTGATCGAGGGCCAGTGTTTATCTGTAATACACAGAAACTCGCTCGGCTCAGCTGATGAGCGCCGTGAGTCTGGACCTTTAACTAACAGCAGAAAGTACTGGTCTCGATCGCGAGTGCAGAGCAAGACATAAGTTGATCAGCTGCAGACGGATCGAATTATAGTTCATTCACGTCTGGTGACATAAGTGAATAAATAGCAGGAACGTAAACAATATTCTCACCATATTGTAACAGCAGCAGTTTAACACACACTAATTGCTAACATCTGCCCAGAGCTATAAGCCTCTTACTCTCATGCAGGTAAAGTGTTTTGTTTAGTTCGTCCTCGGTGTCCTTTGGGTAGGCGAGGTGGAGTTGGTTAGCGGCCATCAGCGGTTAACGTGTCTTAGAAATGCTAGTCTTCGGCAAGGAGAACTAATTCTGGCTCACGGCGGAGAATTAGTGAGTCAACTTTAAAAGAAGCAAGGTCTGTGTTCCTTCTTCTTGAAGCAGGTAGGACTCGTTAACCACCAGGTTTCACATCTGTGGGCATCCGGGTGACAGGGTCAATCCGTGGTCTCGAACCGGGCTGAACTGTGTTTTCTCAACACACAGGGAGAGAGCGGAGATCAGCTCGACCAGCGAGGGAAATCCTTAGGCCTGGTCATTAGTCATGTACACAGGAACTATGACTACAGCATTCTCCATGTGGGACGGGTCTAGTCTTAGGAGCGACTATTGTTGCCACTTCGATCGGTGAGGAGTTCGCTGGTCGTAACAAAGGTCCAAGCCAGAAGCCTGAGTTTCAGGAGTTTCTGTGTTAATATAACTTTAGGTGACGTCATGGTTTGGGACTGACCGTGACGGATTTCACACAATGGGAGCTGTGGATTTCGGGGGAACGCCGCTGGTCGGCTGACACTCTGTGTGTTGGGGGTCGCTCGTCTGGTCGGTTACTCAGCTGAGACCATGTGTTGGGAGGTTGTTCAGCTGAGTTCTTTGTCTTCCTAAGGTAGCAACATGTGGTCTTAGCTGGATTCCAGGTTTGGGTGTGCATGTAGGCTTCTTTGTCTACAGTCTGTTAGTGAGGCACAACGCTCTTATGTGCCTTTATGTTGTTTTGTCTTGTTATTTCTATTTAAAGGTTCCAAAATTTGTATTTTGGCTAAATTTGCCAAATTTCTTATCAAACTGATGTCAATGTCTATTGTCCCTGATGAATAAAATAATAAAAATAAAGGTGTTTAACTTTAAGTAATCCATACATTTAAATTGATAGTCCAATGATTTAGTATTGCTCTCACAAAACGTTGGGGGACTTAAACCCATTGTTACACTTCATTGTTAGACGTCCTCAAGTAGCAATAGTGGTTATGACGAGAGCAAAGGAGGAAATCAGGTGATGCAGGATAAAGAGTGACAAAGTCCATGTTAGGAAAAAGGTGGGCCTGAATTGGTAGTCAGTGTTGTTTCTTTAATCCATGACTGTTCTACAACATTAACCCCTAAACATTAACCCTAGACAATTTCTGGAAAGTTGGCTTGAAAAAAACATATCCAGATTTGATCAGTAATAGTTTCACAACTATAAGGCCAAAATGTACATCTTTGTGCTCTATGGACAAGGAACACCTGGGAGTCGCCCCATTCCTCACCACTACCAGAGGGAGATTTGGAAGACTTGCATAGACAAATATCTTAATTAGACTGAATAAATACCTTATAACAACAACTCAGTTGACGGTGATACTATTCAACATATGCTAAGATTCTAAGCTGCAACTTTACTAAAGTTGGCTAAATTTGCACCACAATACTAGTAGTCATCCAGCTAAACCAGAAAAGTATTTAATGATGATCATCATGTGCACTGTGAAACCGTGTTTCCTAGAGCCATTGTTGACTTTTACATTCCCCAGACAACAAATACAACTCATGCGGGCTTTAGATATGTCTTGATTTTTTCAGCATTTTGTTTCCGACTTGACTGTCATTTGCTGAAAACTTTGATGATTTGATGATGGTGATGTTGATGATTACGAGTGTGAATTTTGCTTGTCATTTGCTCGTGCTGTAGATGTCTGGTGGGCAGCTCCAGCGGTTTGCTATGCCATAAAATGTAACAAACATCAACAAGCATATTATATCACTGTGAAAGAAGCCTTAGCAAAGATGTTTGCCATGAAGCATTTAGAGGTTTATATTGACCATATCACAATTGAAAACTAAACTGTAGAATATTAACATTTTTTTTTTACACATTGAATAGTTTGGTCTGATGTAATGCTTGTGGTACATTGAAAATAAATTTGTTTATTTTACATCAATTTGCATCCATTGGCCATATTTTGTTATTACATAGATACTGGAAAAATATCGTTATTAATGTGGTGATATTGTTCTGAGAAGAATATCACCACATTAAGGTTTTAGATGGGGCCAACATCCTTTTCTTGTTGATTGACAACTCAAAGAAGTTAGAAGGCCTGTTAGTGTCTGCCTCAGCCCTAACACTGTACAATAATACTGTCAATATATATATAGATCTTTATCACAAGAAACATTATGACTATCATTAAAGCAAAAAGAATGCATGTAACTAATACCATTAGTGATTATTCTTTTCTGTTTATTGGCCTTGTGCATTTATGTGCACTCAAGTCACTGGGTTACTGTAGCAGGTCAATGATTACATTTCTACCCCAGGTTTCTCTCATTCCCTCCTCAATTACATGTCAGGTTCATTTCCTCAGAGGGACATTACAGCTATTAGATGAAACCAAAGGTGACAGTACGAGAGACAAATAAGGGGAAATAAATGAGAGGCAAAGAAATCAATACACACATTACCATTCCTTATAAAATATCTCCTGCCTTACTCAAACACGCAGTATCAAGTCTTAATTGCTCCTCCTCCACCAGTTTGTGCAGAGAAACAGAACCATTCTCATTCTTCCATGGTGAACTCAGCAGTCTAGGTAATGCAGGGGGACGAAGCTGTGAAAGTCACATTCAATCTCTAAAATCACCATGTATTCACTCTGTGTTGTATGTAATTTGATGTCTTTGAACTTGTGCGTGTTTATCATAGCTGAGAAATGGAATCGAGCCTATTTCAATTCCATTTCCAAGTTTAAAGCCTGTCAGTGTCTCCATACAGTCTCACACAATCTTTACAACAGTCTGTGTGTGTGTCTGTGTGTTTGTGTATGCAAAGGGAGATGAAAGTCAAGAAGACATATTAGGCTCATCAGGCAATAAAGTATTTTCAGGCTCTTATGCGATGAGATGTCAGTCTGATCCTCATTTGGTGAAATTTAAGGAAATGCACAATGACAAAAATAAAAAGCAAAAAAGTTAAGGTATGTTGCTGAAAAGGAATTATTTTTTAAGTACAATGACTGCATTATGGTCAGTGAATAACTGACCCCAATATTCTGAAATTTGCCTAAAAACTTCACTTTAAAATCAACTTGAACAAATTTAAACCTTCAACTCACTAACTTTACGGAACTTGTGTAATTTTGGCAGTTCATTTTTTGATAGAAATCATGTTTAATCACCTTTGAGACATTTGTTCACTTTTGGTTTTGGTTAAGTTTTTAAAGTTAAGAAATTTTAGTTGGTATTTTAGTCTCGGTCGGGCTTTTTGCCTCAGTTAGGCATCCAGAGAGTACAGTAGCTGCCATATTTGATGTGTACAGTTACCATGGTTACAGCTGCCTTCATAGTTGATGCTAGGATACAACTAGATGGGGCCATAGCACCAAGAAAACAATAGCCCCACTGTAACTTCACAAAGATATAACCAGATGTCTGACAGACAACATCATGACTGGTTTGCTTTATTTGACTGCTCAGTTTTTTTCTGGTCCGGTAGCTCCAACATTTATCATAGCGTGGTAATTGCTCAAACAGCAAGCTTTCTGAGTTCAAGCTCTGGAAAATCTTTTGTTGTACATGCAAAAATAAAGCAAACAAAAACAAAAGCAAAAAAAAAAGCTTTGATATGGTTTGCTAATACAAAGCTCTCACTATGAGACCACAGCAAAAGAGTAATATCTTAGAATAAAACAGAACTTTACACAGCAGATAAAGTCCCAACTTTGGCATTATGATTGATTAAAATTGATAAATAATAGTGTGTTGATGTTACATCCACAGCCCTTGTTAGCATACTTTCCTTAAATGTTGTTGTGATTGCCTGCATGTTTTTATGGTCCAAAGCATTTTACTGCTGGTTCTTGTCTAATTTTCAGTGGGACTGGGGTTTGCTTTGTCCATACTTCTGTTTCAGTGATCTAACATTCCTGAAATGCAAAATTCTTCTTAGCTGAGTGTTGTTCATTTTTATTCATCAATGAAAACTGTAACAAATTTCATTATAGCTTTCATTGACACAATTAACACTGCATGGAATATAAAATCCAAAAAGAATTTCAAGCTCAGACAGTTGAACTCATGGAACCAGTCCAGTTTGCAGATTGACCCCACCAGTGGCACAGAGAATTTCACTCTTATTTACATTTGGATAAAGCTGACATAAATGTTTATGTATGCTTCACTGACATTTCCAGAGTGTCAACCTTCTCCTGAGATTACTGACATGAATCAGCAGCAGGGTAACTTTTGTTTTGGGTCCAGTACATGGAATATCTAAGTGAAAAATAGTTAATAAACTGACATCAATATCCATCAGAACTCCCTAGAAAGACAAAGAAAAATCATTAATTTTTCATTTGATAGAAAATGGGCCAGAATTAGACTTTTATTTTACAGGTCCGGTCTCTGTAAATGGGGTAGAAATATGTTTAAGTATAACTACTGGGTGTGTTGAGCTTCTGCTGATTATTGGTCATCTCATCAGTGAAGAAAGTTTCTAGGAGCCCAAGATGTCTTATGCTGAAAGTCTTTATTGAAGCTTGGCTGTGGAGAACGGAAAAACGATCAGTACAAGATGATGTGCATGATGCCGTTTCCATTCTGAAGCTCAGTCCCCTGTGGTCAGTTTTTTAAAGCCCTAGAGTATGTGGAGTCAGACTTCTGTATAACGTCAGTGAACTCTGGTCTGGAGTCAGTGTTATCTGGCTATGTCCATGGATTATAGGCAAAAGCAACCATCTCCTTTGGCCTTCATTCCTACAGCAACGCTGCATCACTTTTATCACCAAGTGCTTTTCCCAAATAATCTCAGGCAACTGCCCAAAGTCTCAAGGAGAGAAGACAGTGTGCTTCCCAGAAGAATTCACTGCTGTTTTGTCTGAGACCTCAAGGCCAGTGCTTGACCATTCAGTTTGCAACATAAAAGTCAATTGTATAAATACTTACTATGACAATAGATCCAGTTTGTAGGGAGCAAGAATTTCCCTTTAAGTACAGTTGACATGGATTAATCTAAAAGTGAAGCTAATAACTTGTAGAGGATTTTAGCTTTCAACTTCATATTTTATGACATTTTGTTTAAAATTTAGAAATTTAGTTTGAATAGTTCATTTGTAATGGACAGTGATAAAGTTTTATTATTAAGTTTTAATGAATATGTTACAAGACCAGTGACGAAATGAATAAAGAAATATAAAATTGGTTTGTACAAATGAATCAAACATCACTTTGTCACTTTCAAAAAAGTATGGCAATACTATGACAGATAGTTCCATTGAGCCTGAACAACACATCAGCTGGGCTGATAAAAAAATGAAAATGGTTTGTTCAATATAAAATGATAACAAGTTTATTTTTGGCCACACCAGCAACACAGCTTTAGCAATTGTGATGTTGGCCCTTTTTAAAACAGTCCATTTTCACTTGCTGCTGGGTATTTGCTTTGGGTTGTTGTCCTGCTGAAAGGCCCAAGACCTTTGCCTCAAACCTAGTTTTCTGATACTGGGTAACACAATTTGCTTTAAAATGCCTTGGTATCTCATCTCATCATTCCTAGGACACATTTAATACTTCTAGGACCAGAGAGAGCAAAGTAGTCCCCCAGTCTGAATCCACCTACACCATGATTTACTGTAGGTAGGCTGTTCTTTCCTAATGGGCTTCATTTAGTCGCTTTTAAACAAACTGATGCAACTTGAAAAGGACGTACTTGAGTTTGAAGTGATAGATAAAGTACCATTGCTCAATAGCTGTTTATAATGGCAATGTACACCTTGAACTTGCATGCTATACAAATGGTATTGGCAAGCATCAGAAATTCCTACTTGTCCTGAAGAAAACACTTTGACGTACTAGATGTAGGCGGAACTGGCCGTTCGACCCCACCTTCCTGTGGCCTTCAGCCTGTACTGCTTGTTCTGTTTTATCTCTTAAAGGCCCCCGTCACGCAAAGCCCAGTTTAATCTGAGCAGGCAAGACCCACAGACTCTAAACACAAATTCCTTCTGAATATGATCTGACACCTCTGTCTACCTCCACTACCTTGAAGATCACCATTATCGCCTCTAAACCAAAACCTTCACAACTGCACATGTTTAGGCAGGAATTTGATTATAGATTCTGGGGAAAAGAACAAAATCAGCATCCAAGATTATAGGATACCCCCGGGGGGTTTTCCTCAGGTAAATACTGCTATTTACAACGCTCTGTCTTACACTTTTAGGTTAGTATTTATGCATAAACTTTCCTAACTGTAGATGCACTCTGCTTTATGTTTGTCTATACGGGGACATTACCCACAGGGCCCAGTTAAGTAGAAAGCATTTGTTGTGATGAAATACCGAGATAATGTGTTGGAAATAATGTTAGCATTCTCAAAACATTACATGTAATGTTTAAATTACATTACATGTAAACACTTACACAATAAACACTTACACAGTAACAACTCACACACTTACACAAAAGATGTGGTGGTGGAGAATACAAAATGTACTGTGTAAAGCAATCATCGCTGGAACAAAGACACCTAAAAATATTCAAAAGTAATCATAGTAAAAACAGTGAATAAATAGTGCAGTAAATAGTATGAGGGCCACTGGCCACCAACCAAAGCATCTTAGTAGGAATATGGCTAAACTGAGCATACTTTAGCACACAAGGATAATGTCAGGACATATAAGGAAGCTCTTAACAAGGCTAAGACCCCCTCCTACTCTACCATTAATGCAGAAGGGAAAATGGACTGCACTTATAAAGCACTTTTCTACTCTAATAGACCAATCAGAGCGCTCTACACGACATGCCACATTCACACACATATTCATACACTGCATTCACACACACAAACACACTAGCACATATGTCATATCATATGTCAACTCACACATAGTGATGGCATAGCCATAAGGGGAAATTTAGGGTTCAGTATCTTAGCCAGCACAATTCAACAAGTGGACAGGAGGAGCCCAGGATTGGACAAGGTAACCCCAGAGCCCTTTTTCTCACCATCATAAGCTACTTCATCCAGCTAAATAATTATCACTATCTGCCTCTAAAAAAAACTCTACTGTGATTTTACTGACTTTTTCTAGAACAAAATCTTTGCCATCTACTAGCAATTGCTTATCTTCTTTTTCTTTCGGCTTTTCCCTTTAGGGGTCGCCACAGCGAATCAGTGTCCTCCATCTAACCCTGTCTTCTGCGTCCTCTTCTCTCACACCAACTACCTTCATGTCCTCTTTCACTACATCCATAAACCTCCTCTTTGGTCTTCCTCTAGGCCTCCTGCCTGGCAGTTCAAAACTCAGTATCCTTCTACCAATATATTCATTATCTCTTCTCAGGACATGTCCAAACCATCTCAGTCTGGCCTCTCTGACTTTATCTCCAAAACCTCTAACATGTGCTGTCCCTCTGATGTACTCATTCCTGATCCTATCCATCCTGGTCACTCCCAGAGAGAACCTCAACATCTTCATCTCTGCTACCTCCAGCTCTGCCTCCTGTCTTTTCCTCAGTGGCACTGTCTCTAGACCAAACAGCATCGCTGGTCTCATCTACTAGCAATTGCTTATATGTTCATGAAATCTAATGTTATCTCGACCCCCACTCCCCTCCCTGATAGCTGTTTTTCTGCTTCTTCCCTGTAAATGAGACGAATGTAACTGACCTTGTAACGAATTCCAAGACTAAAATGTGCCTTCTTGACCCCACGCCCTCTCCTCTAATTAAATAATTGCTGCCTTTCCGGTGCCCCCTGCTGACACAAATCATCAATGCATCCCTTCTGTCTTGGTTGTCATTGCCCAAAACCTAAAACAAAGCTCTAACTGATCTGGATGTACTTAACAACTACAAACCTATCTCCAATTTCCTATTTCTTGCAAAACTCTTTGAGCTGACTGTTGCCAGCCAGCTCGAGGCTCGTATATCCAACAACTTAGATAAGATTTTAAATCTGGGTGAGGACAACAAATAGTGCATGGTCCTCACCAAGTGAGTAATGTCTTGCCTGTAGCTGCAGACTCATCTGAACATGCTTATCCTGTGAGATCTCACTGCTGCTTTTGATACAGTCTGTCATAACTGCCTGTTGAACCAGTTAGAAAAACTACTTGGTGTCATTGTCATCAGCACTCCACTATTTTGGCTCAAGTTCTACCTCACAGCTAGAAAACAGTTTGTTTCCCATTGGTAGCTTTAGGTGTTGCCTCATCCTACGGTGCCCGCCAAAGCTCAGTTGTTGGATCATTGCTGTTCATTGTTTGCATTCTCACTTTTGGACACATAATTCGACAATACATCCTTAATTTCCACTGCTATACTGACGACACACTACTCTATATCCACACCAAGCCCTCGGGCAATGTTCCCCCATTCAATCTGAAAGGTTGTTTTAATGATATGAATGCTTGGTTAACCTGCAATTACCTCAAATATAACCAGGATGAATCTGAGGCTATCCTCATAACCTCCCGAGCCACACTTCACAAAGTCCCCATCTAAATTTGTACATACCATGCACTTTTGAGACATACCTTATCTTTAGCTTGTCAAGTAGCATCAAGTTGCACAAGGTGTCAGGCTTCAACATCTGAGCCTGAGGTAAAAATATTAATGTGTAACACTAGACAAGCTTTATCTAGAATTGCACAACAAAATAGTGAAAACCAATGAAACTGATGACTTTAATCATAAACAGATAATCTAAACAAAGTTGTAAGTAAAGTTCACAACAGACAGTAGTAGCGGGACAGGAGGAGCACTTGGGTTCCCCAGTTACCTCTAAGTCACAGGGTATGTGTTAGACCACTAAGCCATCAGGACAACACAGAACATTTACATACAATAGAGTCAGGTTGTTCATTCACAATGACTTGGTTGAACCAAGTTTTATAAACTCCAGACACATTTAGCGAAAAGTACTACTACTACTACTACTACAGCTTATAATAATAATAATTATTATTATTATCATTATTTTTATGATTATTATTTAGGTTTTATAGTTAATAGGTCCAGTCAGCACCACTCAGCAATATATATGATTCCAACAAGATTAAAAAACACAGTCTTATGAGAAGTAAAAAAATACCACTTAACCACATTGTGTAAACTACTTTTAAGATATAAACGGTAATAACCCCCGTTATGATCCTGGAACACAACTACAGTAAATACAGTAAATACAGGTCAGAGTTAAGACATCATGTAACTGTCATAAGCTGTGTGAAGGCGCATCTCCTCTCCTCCTCTCCTCCTCATTTCACTGAGGTTGATACTTTAGTAGACCTCATAAATGAAGCTGGTAGGTAAAATCTTGCCACAACTCATACAAACGATGACTGAATCTATGAAAATCAGAGATGACAGAATCATACCATCCTTAGTGTAGAGGGAAATCTCCACCTTTCTCTCCTCTGCTCCAAGCAGAGCTTTTGCCATCTGGGCCACTGCTGGTCTCCTGGTGTGAGGTCCATACAGGAAGCTACAGGTGCAGGGCTTCTGCATCACTTCAGCCCGGGTATAACCACACATCCCACAGAAAGCATCATTACAGAAAATAATGGCACAGTTCTCCACCTGTGCATTGGCGATGATAAACTTTCGATCTGTAGAGGAAAGGGAAGAAAGGAGGGGATAGGAGGACACACAAGCTTTAGGGATTTGAAAAGAATGTTACAATTTCCCAGTTTACTTCAACAAAACTCCAAACTGCAAAGTATCCACAGAGCACCAAGCCTAAAAACATCCTTGTTTTACTTATTGATAGGGACCAGTCGTTGTAAATGCATTCCATAGCCCCTTGCCTTAACCTTAATGCCTAACCCTCACCGTAACTCAAACCCTAACATAAACCTAATTCTAACCCTAAACCTAAAACCAAGTCTTAACCCTCAAACATCTATTTAAACTTTTGGTCACCGCAAAGCTGTCGGACCCCAGAAATATAGCATAGCTTTGATTGCTAAATCAAATCCCATATTCATGCTGTAAATATCAGGGCTTAAGAGGAAAGGCCAATAGGTGCACAAGAGCGACTGGCAGTGTTCCTTAGGTACATAGACTGCAAGCTTATTTCTAAGACAGCCTTTATTGGATTGTATGAGGCTCCTGGATTAAATGGAGCAGAGACTGCAGAAACACCCATTGGCATTCTTCTGAGATTTAACCTTCACACAGCCATTCGAACCTTAAGTATAAACCTCATCACACAAGAAGCTTACAATGCATCCCCTTTGATTTACTCACTGTAACCAGTCTGGAAAAGGGGCAGAAAATATCAGGACAAAACAGAAGCAGAAAAGTGGAACCCATGTGTCTGCTCAGGTGAGAAGTTCAGGAAACAGCTGTTGCTCTGTTCTTGGTCGGTATGAGAGTGTTTTGTCAGGTTTGGAGAAGATGGCTGGTTGCGGTTCCAACCCTGGGTGAGGGCAAAGGGTCCCCTTGACCATTTTCAGAAAGGCAGAACCGACTTAGCTCTATTTCCATGATATGATAGTACATGAGGAGCTACAGAGTTTAAACAAGTCACTGTAGAAGGAAAGAGAGATAACTGTAGACATGCAGTCTGCAGTGGAATATGTGAACTCCAACTCCTCAAAGTAAAATGTATGTGAAAGATCTTTAAGAATTAACAAGAGTAAATTATGGGCCATTATATTTAAAGTTAAAAGCAGACCTGCACAGATGGAATCTTTCCCCCTTTTAAAGTCCGAATTTGAGAATAAGCATAGTCAAAATGAACATCCTCCCTCAACTACTTTTTTTTGTACTTTACCAGTACAGGTAAATTATATTCAATTTAGGTAATGGGAGAAATAGATTTATCACTTTTTCTGGCAAGGAAAGAAACCAGAATAGTGATTTAATACCTTGTACTTAGGAAAAGAGAGCGGAGAAATGGAACTTCTGTGTTTAAGAAACTATTTCCACACTTCACAGCTAACTCCTTTTATATATTGGTATAATAGGGAGTATAAGGCCAGATGAAAGGAATTATAGCCGAAAACCTGAAATGGCCACTAACCTTCCTCTACTGGCTAAAACTGTGGACAAAGGACCTGCACGCCAACTGGAAGAGATAAAAACCCCTGGATAAGTTTCACAATAAACACGGCTAGGTCAAAACTTAGTACATGGATGGACCACCCTCCATCCATTTGTTTCTCTCTTACTGCCTTTGCTCACATATAAAGCTGTTCTTATGTACATTTCACTCTCTTTCTGTCGTCAGAAAACCGAACAAGTATCAGATTGTGACTGAAACTATACCCATTAAGGCTAGATGTTAACCAAAAGTAACTTCTGAGCCATTTCCAAGCTGCTGTCCTGCTAGATTTTATAACTGTGATGTCATCTGAAAAAACCACTGTGAACATAAGGTAAAGACAATGGCTGTGCTGTAATTTTGGGTATATTTACCTTTAAAATAATCAAGAGAGAAAAAGTTAGAAGTTCATTCATGTCTATGCAGCTGCTGTGCTGTGTGAGACATATAGAGAGGTGTGCCTGTAGTGGGACTGCCTTACCTTGCTCTTACAGGGCAAAACTGGCAACTATCTTCTACACAACAGGGATAAGGTTTGTCCAAAATGTCTCTAGATTTATCACGAGGTGTTTTTTGAAGAAAACCCGCTACAGGGAAATGAAAAGTTGGTAAATCTAGTGACAAAGTGCTAATTTGGCAACACTGCTTGTAAGCTCGTTCACTCATTCAGTCAGTCACAGACTTTTACTTTTATAGGGCTGGCCCTAGTGCTGCAGTCAAGCCAAATATGGCAAAGAGTGTGTTCCAACACACGTTAAAACGGAGCCAATGTTAGTTGGTGTGCTTGCGACGCAGAATTTCCTCCCACACAGGAGACAAAAGATTGAAGACTGAATAGGATAAGGGCTTGCAACCTATCTTTCAAAGTTTTCGATCTCTAGAGCACAAGGACTTTTTAAAGATATCTTCAAGTATTTTCTGCCACCTTGATGTTTCTAGGACAACTCACCGACAGTTTATGACATTATTTAGTGCAGTGATGACAACCTATCTATTCCAATAAATTTACACATACGTAGAATTAAATATAAGAATACTTCGAAATATCTCCGTGATATAAAGTCAGCTAAAAGCGTATAGCATCCATTTTCAACTAATTTGGAAATTAACGACTTCTTCCTCTCAAAATCTCTACCTAACAGAGGGAAACACCATGTATCATTTACTTCAACAGACCAATAAAATAAGGTAGCAGAAGTCCCAAAGGTATTTTTCTACTTTTCCCTGCCCGCATATGGTGGATGCCTGACATTGCTATCACTCTTTTAATTAACTTAACTTTTAATGAATTAAATTAGAGCTGTGCTGTTTATTAAGTGGCCTGCCTAGTGGTGATGTTTAATACCAAACTCTTAGGGTTAGGGTTAGAGGTTGCTAAACTACTGTCTGCCATGTGTATTGATTTTAACTGTTTTGTTATACGGTGATTGTTATATTCATATTGATAATACCAAAGACCTTTTGTATATCCTGGATAACTTTGGATGTCACCAGCATGTAACAAATTCAACACATATTTTAGACCTAATTATTTTGGAAAGGTCAGTACATTTCTGGAGTTGTTGTAACTGATGTTGCTCTCTTTGATTATTACTATCTTTTCTTCAAAATTACTATTTCTGGTGACACCATCAGAATTAAAAACGATTGTAATCAGAAAACATTTTCTCACCGAATACACCTGTATGTTACTCATCCAGGCACCCACACCAGCTCTGCCTAAAGGTCCTGACAACAATCTCATGAACAGTTTCAGCTCTAATGTAATGTTATGTTATCAAGGCCATTGCCTTCATGAAGATAAATGTCAACTCTGGTGAGAAAAAAGCTGCATGGCAGAATGCCGAGCTGGTAAATGCCCAAAGAAGAGAGTGTAAACAGGCAGAACGAAAGTGGAGAAAAAACTAACTCTGGATTCATTATGACATCTATAAAGAGACTATAACTTGGGACTAAAAAGGGAGAGGCAGTCCTTTTTCATTGAAATTATAATAAAAACAGTAATGAAGCACGCACCTTATTCACTGTCATTAATTAGCTGACAAACACCTCAGCATCAGTCCCTCCTGAGCCGTTATCCATCAAGTCATGCAATGACTTTGTATCTTTTTTCACAGATAAAATTCTGAGGATAAGACAAGTCTGTAACTCCATCTCAGGCTAAATGACTTTTGCCTGTGGCATCAAATAAGACAACTCTAGGTAATTTGACAAATTTTCTCTTGATTATATAGCCTTAAAAGAAACAGTTCAACAACTTAGGTCTACTATCTGCTGCCTTGACACTCTGCCTGCAAGCTTCTTTAAAGATGTTTTATACAGCATAGCATCAGATGTACCACAGACAGTCAATAGCTCTCTTCACTCAGGCCTTTTCCCAAGGGCCCTGAACACTACAGTTATTAAACCTCTTTTTGCAAAAGGGCAATTTGAATGCTTCATTAATAAATAGATACAGGCCCATATCAAACCTACTTTTTTCAGGAGAGATCATTGAAAAGATTGTTTTTAGCAACTTAACACTTTCTTTCTCACAGTCTAGATTTTGCCCACACCACAGCACTAAGTCTGCACTACTTAAAAATCTGTTGTGGAGTTTTTAAAGGATCCATTCTCCGGCCTCTTATATTCAACCTCTACATGCTCCCCCTTGTTTAAATTATGTAATACTATAACATCGCTTACCACAATTATGCAGATGACACATAACACTACATAACAGTTTCACCATGTGACTACAGTTCCTTACATTTGCTGATAAGTGCATTGAACAAATCAACGAGTGTATGCGCCAGAATTTTCAACAACATAACAATAATAATTTTGGCCCGAAAGACGAAAGATTAAAGTTCAGTGCTCACCTTGAATCGATGACACTAAAATCTGCAAATCAAGCCAGAAATCTACATGTACTTTTGGACTTGGACCTAAATGTCAACAGCCACATAAAGACAAAAAAAACTTACTACCACCTTAAAAACAGAGGCAGAAATAAAGGACTTCTGTCTAAACAAGTAAAACGTGGTCATGAGTTTATTTTCAGCAGACTAGACTTTTGTAATGGTGTCACCCAGACAGCTGCAGCTCATCCAGAATGCTGCTGCTAGAGTCCTCATTAACAACAAGAAAGTGGAGCACATTACGCTGGTCCTTAAATCACTGCACTGGCTTCATGTGTGTCAAAGGATAGATTTTAAAATCCTATTACATGTCTATAAAGCACTAAATGATCTCAGGCTGATTTACTTGAACGCATCTAGACCCCTCGGGTCATCTGGGTCAGTTTCACTGAGCGTTCCCAGCATCCAAACCAAGCAAGTTGAAGCAGCTTGTAGTTTCTATGCACCTGTGGAACAAGCTTGCTGGATATATGGGGTTTAAGAACATTATTGTTTGCTGTGTGATTAGAATAAATTAAATATGTAACTTCTTTTATTCATTTGCTATTTATTTTTCGTCTCTTTTTTTATTGTCTTTTAATTGCAATTCTAATGTATGTATCTTAATGTCTTATTTTAAATGCATTTCTTGGCCACCGTAAAGCACTTTGAATTACCTTCCGTTTGAATGGTGCTGATTAAATAAACTTGCCTTAGGGGCATTTTTTTGTCTGACTTCTCCGATAAGCCATGATAGAATCAAATAATAAAAAACAATATTTTGGCCTTGTGGACACAGACAAACGAAAAGAGCCTGTTTTACTTCTTCGTTTTGAATCCTGTCCGTAAAACCTGATCTCTCCCGTCGTGACTCCAGCGGTTTCATGGCCACTCACTTTGTCCCTCGAACTTGCGGATGATGGTGTCCAGGAAGGTGTTCTGGGGCGCCACGTGGCCCCGTCGCACCGGCATGGTTCGGCCCCGGGTGGGAAGCAGAGCAGTGGCATCAGCAGTAATAAAAGCGGAGCTGCTGACTTTGTCTGTCCTGATCCTCTCGTCAGACTTCACCACATCCTCCCTGTCCCTGTCTCTCTCTCTCTCTAACTCTCTCATGCTCTCTCCGTCCTGTCAGCACAGACCCGCCCACTACTGTCTAACAACTGCTACTGTATCTGCCTAATTATAAGCAGCAGCCATTACAGTTATGACTACTGCTTCTTGTTCTTCTGCCATCATCAAATCTCGCAGCACAAAGTACTTTATATGTGGCATAGTGCTCTAAATGAGGCATCAAAACGGGCCACGATAAAAATAAATGGAAATTCAATAAAGAATGGTCAGTGAAATTAATCAACTTTTATTGAAGTTCTTTTACCCAGTTGGGCTTGTTTCAGTGCATGTGGTTTCACGTCAGTAAAAAGCTTTTCTTTGGATTAGCTACATCATCAAAGCAGCACTTACATGTACTGTATCAGCTCTCTGTCTTTGAAATTCAGCTTGAACTGACCGATTCAACACATGTAGTGTATTTCACTACACATTTCACAGAACTTTTACATGGGAGAAAAATCTTCATAGTATCATATATGCTCCACATGCCGTTTTAATACAGTACCTATGCAACAGAAACCTATAAATAAGATTCAAAAGTAAGAAGAGTAGCTGAGCCATTTGTGAGAGAAAAGAGGAAATGTTAGTGGTTGGTGGCTCTGAGTTCATGTTAACGTCTGACAGCCCTTCCAGCCATTGTAGTTGTGGGTCAACAGATGAAGCATATCACTGCCCTGACACTGTCACGTATTAATTACCGGAGAAGTTTCAGAGGATAATTTACAGAGATTGATACGTTCGTTATTTAGAGATAACTTTCATCTGGAAGGCACCGGTGTTCTCATGACTGGTGTCCGGTACCATTTGAATGTTCAAAGTGATAAATATCAGAAAGAAGAAAGAAGTGACAACATCTGAGAAGTGCATGTAGCTGCAGTAGTTTTACAACAGGATTAACATAAAGTAACAGTATTGCAGAGGTCATAGTTGTCACATTAACACAGGGAGTGGAAGTAGATGATGATGTTAATAGTTTAGTATAACAATTGCAATAGTATGTTGAGTGTGTTAATAGTTGAAGAGTGATGTTCATGCTGCTCTGTAATAGTTTGTAACAAGTGGTTGTATTCCTAATGCAAGGGTTGATGTAGGGAAGTTCCCCCTTACTTCAGATACAAAGTGACACCTACTGGGTAAATCTTGTAACGACAGTCTTTATGTTGTATGTTCTGAAATAGTTGGTAAAGTTTGGAAAAGCCATAGATTAAAAAAAAAAAGCTTTGAAGATGACTAATGATATTACCACTCTAAATGCTTGATCTCCTGCATAAAAGAGGCAACTATGACTTGAAAAAGGTGAACTTTCTCCAAAGGCCTCAATCATTAATTTTTTTAACGTGATGTTTGGATTTTTTTAGAGGGTCCCTATTTTCAACTTACTTAATATGTAATACAAGGAACTGAAGTGAGGAAATATCCCCAAAACAAACCCCCAACTATGTTATGTCCTATCGAGGGGAGGCAGGGACACAACAAGACAGAGACACATCTTCCCTAACTCCAACAGAATCAGCTTGAAATTAGTAGATAACTATGCCTCTAGTTACAATGTGCTTTCCTATTGTAAGATTAAGAATTTGGCTTCAGGGTACTTAAAAACAACAATATAGTAACAGTGAAAATGTCCTGGTGGTAGTAGGAGCCAACACGGTGTCAAGCTGTGGTGAAGGGATTCACCAAACATACGGAAAGATTCTAAATTGTAGAACTAGTTTTGAAATACAGTATTTTATTCATTTCACCCAAAGGGTCACATAAATAAAATCTTACAAAACACTAAACAGATAATGGAATGTGGGAATAATAGGATTAAAGGAGCAAAAGATACACGACCCCCTTTAAAGAGTCTCTGGGGTTTGTTTGACCTTTATCACCATAAGATTTAAAAAACTCTGAAAGGGCCCTGCTGGTAAAAAAAAACAAAAAAACAAAAAAGTGGATGGAAGAACCATCATTCTCATACCTTGACTTCGGCTGGATAGAGGATAGACAGGTTTTGTCTGTGCCTTCCTTTGTTCTGACTGCTGTTGCAGCTTTTACTACTACTCCTGCTGCTTCTGACCCAGATAAGTGAAAATCCCAGACTCAAACACCAAAGTAATAGGAAAGAAATATACAACACAGTGATTAGGCTATTCATAGAAATAAATATGACTGAAATCCATTCCCTGTAACTGATGCTAAAGTTTGGTCCCCTACTTTGTCTGACAAGGAGGAAGTCTGGCCAGAGATTGACAGATTCCAGTTCTGTCATCACCTGGATCTTCTGCTGTGAATGTTCGACTGACTTAATTTATGGTCATAACCAGGAAACTGTGGAGTTTGAGAACTGGGGATGATTGATGGCCTGGGTGATAGCTGTCCTCATCAGACAAGTAAAGGATGTAGAAAATTATTAAGGTTGTCTTCGGTGCACACATAACCAAATAAAAAATATTTTAATACTTACTTCTTGCCATCTGTGAAATTAGCAGTTGCAGCTGAGATCGACTGGGCACTGCAGACGTCCCAGGAGAACCTAAAAGTGCCTCTGACACTACATGGAATATTAAGCATTGTTTATTATTCTCAGCAAGACAAAGAAAGAATATAATGTGTTGTTTAATATCTACACTGGGGTCCATGAATCATCTATAGAGGAGAATAACATTATGCATTTTTAAAACAGACAGGACTTACAACAGTTATGATGGACACTATATATATAGATATTGAGATGCAAATAGGGTTAAAATAATACACGTTAAAGTTGTTTCTGTTGCCAGGGGCCCTGCTGCTTCTGGCATAAAAAACAGAGAAGGGGCACGGGTCTCTTTGGCAGAGCTGGGGATGCAAGGAGGGAAGGATGATGAAGAGTAATCAAATATTGGTTTAGATAAAATGGAAATAACAACAGTGAATAGAAAAGAATGTTTGAAATAGATATATAGACAAAAAAACTAATTTCCCAGCCAAATCTGATCCATTCATTTCAGTTGCTGTGGACAGTGTTGCAGATGGTACCGCAGTAAAGCAAAGTCTTGTCGGTCATTTATATCTTATCAATATACGAAAACCTGTGTTAGTAAAGGCAGATTACCCATGTTTTATTTCACTTGCTTATCTCAGTTAACTTGCCACCAGCCCCTTTCTGATTTGGCTAGCCTCATCCCTTCAAGGGAATTGGCTAGCATCCCACCTGTTCCTGCACTGAAGTCAGCTAGCCTTGTGCTTTTTCTGCTTCTAAAATGACTGATTCTGTCCCTGAAGACCTTGAGCAGTCCTCTTTCTTTGGGACTCGCCTGGCTATTGTGCCAGATATCTAGGAGTCCAAGCCCCTAGAGGGAAGCGTAGTGATTAGGGGTCAAAGCACCACTTATTATTCTAATTATTATTCACATATATCACACATTCAAATACTTTATATCCACATGTTCCCTGTAATTAGCTGTATCTCTTGGTATAAACCATGACCGCTTCCTCCTGGAACAAAATGTTTATTGCAAATTCAGAAAATATGGGAAAACAGCCTTTACATATTGGTCTGTGCACTTTTGGCTCAGGGTGACGAAATTGGTGTCAAATTATCCTGTAGAACCTCCTTGATGTTTTTGATTTCTTATTCTATTTGGTAGCTACATGACTTCGATCTACAATGTAATGTGTCATTTCTGAAAAAATACTTTATCTTACCAGAACAATATCCCAAATGCATGAGATTTTACAAGGACCTTATGAATGAGTTGCTCATCTACAATGCAAAATTTGGTAGAATTCACCTCTAGGGGGTAAAAAAACATTTTAATTTAATAAAATCATTGTAATAGCTTTCAAATTTCACCAGATTTGCTATGGACAACTAATATATGTTCCAGACCCAGCATTAGACAAAGTACTTTGACAGTATTTTTAGATAAAGAATTATTCCTTGGTTGGAAATACATGCTCCACGCTCCATCAATATTCATATGTTTATGTAGGATACAGTATATCAATGTATAAATTTAGGTAAATATTGGTAAAAACCTAGTAATTTTTCATAACTGAAACCAAAGTTAGATAAAGCTTTCATTTCTTTTGTGTTCACAGCTGCCCTCTGCTGGACAATCTGAATTTTTTCCTAAGAATTTTGGTCTTCTCAAATTAGTGTAAACTTACTGTTGTCAATGGGTTTGGCCCTGTATAGAACAAGCTTAGTTAAAACCGGACTTTTACCTTTGTTGTGGGTTCAAGACTCAGGCATGGCAAGCTTGTCTCCTGCTGCTGGTTGACTGTTTGCAGTGTCATTTGTGGTCTCCTGTTGCCTTTTTACGGTGGGCTCTCTGCATTTTCAGAGGGATGTAGGTTACAAGTGAATGCATACTTGATAATTAATAAATAAATAAAATAAAAGAGAGTAAGAACAATTTTGATTTAATTAGTTAATAAATTAGTTAATAAATCAATACAATGATGAAGTCATGTTTTCAGATGACCAACATAGTTGACAATAGAATGTTAGTTACATCCTCCATTTAACACATTTCTCCATCACTGGTATCTGCCTGTTCTATCAGCGCTGTATTATTTATTTATTATTAGTTTCTGGTTTGATAGTGTATCTGCCCACTTTCATGACCCTTCGGTAGGATGGGTTTTTCCCTTACAGCATTAGCTCAAACACACCTCCTGTAAATCATTAGCGTTACTTAGCCAGCTAACTGAACAAGTACCTTCAATAACTTTACATAAAAAGGTTACTGTGGCAAATTCTGCTGTTAGAACAGCCGAAATAGTAAATGTTATCTGTTAACTGGTGTGTAGGTTTTGTAGTTCTGGAAGTAGAATTTACTCGAATAATTGCTTTACTTTTACTTGTGATATAGTTACAATTAATACTGTTAACTCTGATAAGGCTTTTGCATTACATAGACTATTCAATATTATATATGCTAGAGCTGTCTAGAACTTCCTTTTTCATAGTTGTTTGTTTGTTTGAACTAATTTCCTTGAACTAGTTTTAAATAAATTACTTACTGCATAGACAGCCAATATTAACTAAAGAGAAAATAAAAGCTTCTTCAATATATTAGAGATATTTACTTCATTTTTAGTGTTGTAACTTTTGTGTAGAAGTAGCACAAATAAGTTGTCAACTAATACCAGCTATGCACCTCAAGAGAAATAATGGCTCCATAGCAAAAAATATTTGACATTTTGTTATCTAGCAGCTTTATGTTAAATTTCGTTTAAATTTATTTTTCACTCTTAAATCTATACTTGATACCTCATAATGACAAAGTGAAAACAGAATTTTAGAATTATCTGTAAATTTATTACAAAGGAAAAACTGAAAAATGACATTGACATAAATATTCAGCGCCTTTTATATTACACTTTAAATTTAGCTCAGGTGCCTCCCATTACTCTTGAACATCTTTGTGTTGTTACTACACCTTGACTAGAGTCAACCTGTGGTGAATTCAATTGATTGGACATGATTGGGAAAGGCACACACTGTCTATACAACGTCTAAGAGCTGAAAATGCATATCAAAGCAAAAACCAAGCCATGAGGTTGAAGGAACTGCCTGTAGAGCTCAGTGACAGGATTGTGTCGAGGCAAAGATCTGGGGAAGGCTACAAAACAATTTCTACTTCATTGAAGGTTCCCAATAGCACAGTGGCCTCCATTATTCTTCACTGGAAGAAGTGTGGAACAACCCAGATTCTTCCTAGAATCGGCTGCCTGGCCAACCTGAGCAATCTGGGGATAACAGAGGCGACCATGAACCTGATGTTCCCTCTGGCTGAGCTACAGAGCTCATATGCAGAGAAGGGGAGAGCTTCCAGAAGTTCTGCCATCACTGCAACACCGATCTGGGCATTATGGCAGAGTGGCAGATGACGTCTCCAACGTCACCAGCCAGAGCCCTGACTTGAACCCAATTGAACACCTCCGGAGAGACCTGAAAATGGCTGTCCACTGACGGTCCCCATCTGACCAATTGTCAGGTCAGACAGCTTTGAGAGGATCTGCAGGGAAGAATGGCATAAAATATATCCATTTCCAGATGTACACAGCTGGTCACAATATACCCGAAAAGACTGTAATTGCTGCCAAAGATGCTCAATGAAATACTGAGTAAAGGGTCTGTATACTTGTGTCAATGGAATTTTTCACTTTTTATTTTTTGCTTTGTGGTATGGTATTGATTGTAGATTTCTGAGGAAAAACATGTGTTTAAATGATTTTTAGCATCATAAAAAGGTTGCATCATAAAATGTTGTACATTTGAAAGACATGAAGGCATCTGAATACTTTCAGAAAGCACTGTATACAGTTGCCAGGAATGTTCATAATGGTAACTCAGCACAGATTCAATCTGAAGCAAATCTTTTTACTCACATTAGGACAAAAACACAGTATTTATAAGACTTTTTTACAGTCTCTAACAAAGATTTGTATTAACCTCTGTAGAACTGTGCTACCAAAATGGCATGAGGAAATGAAAAATAATTACCAGGGCAACTATCAGGAACTTCCGATACCAACATACACAGTCACCATAAACATGTTTATCGCTCTTATATTTATCACAACCGCATCAGACCAGGGCTGTGCATAGACCCTGACACAGACCCTGATCGCTCTAGAGGGATTCCTGTCTGACTTGTAAAAAGGCCTTAGGGTCTCCCAGGAAGATCTGGAGGACATGGATAGGAAAACCGGAAAACAGATGGATGGAACGCACACCAACAGCCACTGTTAAATATTGAATATTAAACTATCCAAATGTTCATAAAGCCAAAACAATTTTTTAAAACAGGTGATTAAAGAAAAAGCAGGTATCTCTTATTTCATTAATTTTCATTAACAGTTTCTAACACTGCAGATTAATTAGACTAGTATATTTGGGCATTCTTCGTTTTAGCTGCTGGTACTTATAATTGCACATTTGGAACTTGTGTCTACCTAGTCATCATCAATCCATAGCACTGAGCTTGAGCTTGGTATTATATAACTAATCATATTAGACATCATATTATAGTGACAGTGATGATGAGGATTACAGTGAAGATAAAGCTTACTCACTCAGTTCTCTCCCCACCCCTTTTCTAATCTTATGTTCCCCCCTCTTCTGGAGTTTACTTCATGTGGACACACTACCCACTGAAGGTCTAGACTGATAAGAGAAAAAAATAGATGCAATAGACAAAGATCGAACAAAATAAATAAGCTGTAAGAAACCGACTAGCCTTAGAGCTGACTGCCACCAGTTCTCATTCAAGACACAAAGGTAACCATTTCTGGCTGTTCTAGGTAAGTACAGTGCAGATATCTCTATAGTATGTCTTGTCATAATCTGTGTCTATCATCTGTGTCTTCGTTGCAATGTTTTCCTCTGTAAAAGGTGAGTTCTGGAGCCACAGATATAGTTGTCCACACTCAAGAAACGCAAAGAGACTGAATTAGTTTCCAGATGTAACATTGTTAAGCAGTCGTGTTCACTTTGAAACAAATTCACAATTCACATGCTGCTTGGCACAAATGTTTTCTGTGTATATTGTTGCAGTACTACAAGTCTGAGACCACTTTCCCATTAGAAAGTCTTAGACTTTTGGAACTCACTGAATGCTTACATGATCATTGCTTTAGTCAAATAATTTGTTGATATGCATATATTATACGGTTTATTGACTTAACTTTAAGTACTTATACTTTACTATTCCTGTTCTTTTCAAATCATGTTATGCCATGTTTAAAACCGTTGCACTGCAGGGTTAAAATCCACTTTCTGAACTGCATTTTAATGAATTAAAACCAAAATACAAGAAATTTATCACTTTGACAACATAACGGAATTAGCGCCCTGGCTGACGTAATGTTGATTAGCACAGCTCAGCTGTAGCTTTCTATGTAGAAGGAGTAGGAGAAGTGGTTTTCTCCTGACCGTGGTCCTTGATACTCAGAGCACTAGTTCATACTCTACACCTAAACATGACACTGGTTGGTTTATTTATAATTCCACTGAAGCATTCATACCACATTTTGGTGACTTTGACAAAAGAAAAAGGTCAGCTGCAGAGAAGGAATCCAAACATAATTATCTGAAAATACGGACTAACATTCAAGAACTATATGATCTATTTAATTGATGATCAGTGAGAAGTGAAATTAATATGGAGCATTCTCTCCCTCCCTTCAAAAGTTGAGTCTGTCACCAGGGGTTAGTCTCAGAATTTTGATATCACAATAATAGAGTAAAACTTGTTTGGCTTACGAAATACCAAATGATAGGCAAAGCTGTCAAATTATGTCACATTACACACATGCACAGATATACTAAGATGTCCTAGGCATGTGTACATGTTAGATTCCCGGTAATCTCCACATAATCTGATGAGTAAACATCAGCCTGGCTCACAGTAAGTGGCTATGACACCTGCATGGACCCATGCATATGTGCACACACACTGTGTGGTCCTCTAAAGACTCATACACTCAGCTTTTATTTTTCACATTTGGAAACATTAGGTGAAACATACATGATTCATTTATCATGCAGCTGAGATGGAATATTGCATAAAAGGAGAATGGTCTTGTGTAAAATAGTGCTGAACTCCCACACAGTTTGGGAAAGAAGTAACATTTTGGCCATAAAGCCTTTTAGACTTGTAACATAGCTTTCATTGAGCACGCCATCTGTTTAGGTTATTCAGTTTGTGTGTTTTGTGTATTGCAGGCTACTAGTAGGATGTCTGGCCCTACCCAGGAAGAAGAGGACTTGCCTGCCAATCACACAGGTCAGAGACATAATTCAGAAAGATGAAGCAGACATGAACTGCTAAAGTGGCAGTCAAGCCTCACTAAATAAGTCATTACAACAGAAGCAGTATTTTGACTCAAACCATTGAGTGTTTTGTCTGTATGAAGAGTTTGACTTAGGCATTAATCGATGTGCATTTGATGGTCTTTGTAACGTCAGTGCTGTTTCAAATCTACATTATATTTTAGTATGTATTTATAAGGTGACATTTTTGTGGTCATTTCTCTTTGTGCATACAGGTCCGAAAGGTGTAATAAATGACTGGCGAAGATTTAAGTTGGACAGTGTGGATCAGACTGTCCCTCAAAACAAGAGAGAGCTGCTAAGACAAATGTCCAGTCCTCGAGAGGATGACAAGGAAAGACTCAACAGAAAGGTGGATATACACTCACAGAATCACACACAGACTAAAAACATACAATTTCCATATTTTATAGTTAATGACAAGATTAGAATAGACTCAACCATAATTGCTCAGATATTTGCTGCCAAAAACAAAAAAATATTTACAAACAGAGGAAGAGAATCAGAATAACAGTCTAGGGCATTTGTACAAAGCCAAAGGAACAGACACTTACAAGAAGACAGAGACTCAGAAATACACACAAACATAAACATACTCCACACACAGCAACAATTTCTTGTTGCTCACCCAGACTCCATATTCTGTTTGTAGCATATTTAACAACAAAAAAGTGAGAGTAACATATTTCCTCACCTCTAGATGAGCGTTCAGGAGTACGAACTGATCCAAGAAGAGGATGAGCGTTGCCTGAAACGTTACAGAAGACAGTGTATGCAGGAAATGCATGAGCGCTTGAGCTTTGGTCCCAAGTTTGAAGCAGTCCATGAGCTTGAGAGTGGAGAAGCCTTCCTCGAAGTCATAGAGAAGGAACATCGGTTGACCCTGGTCGTAGTTCACATCTACCAGCATGGTGTGAAAGGTTAGTTTTTTTTCTTTCTTGTGTGGGTATAAGTATTAGCTCATTAACTATTACAACTACAATATATTGTCACTGATTAACTAACAAGCAAAAACATATATTCCAGAAATATCCATGTATTCTCATTGGATGGTTCACAAAAATACTATTTGCTAACACTGCATGCTGTTTTGTCCATTGTCAGGCTGCGAACAGTTGAACTCATGTCTGGACTGTCTGGCTTCAGAGTACTGCAGCGTTAAATTTTGTCGTATTGATGCTGTGGCAACAGGGGCGGCTGAGCGCTTCTCCTCTGAGGTTAGTCAGCTGTTAGAAATAGCAAAGAAAATGATAAAGCTTAGTAATAATATTCTAACATTCCAATAATAATTAATTGTATTTGTATTCAGCTGTAGTACTAGCAGTATAATTTCTTGAAGTGATGGTGATAGAGTTTGTAGTTGCACTCATATGAGGAACTATGAGGTTAAGAGAGGTTAACTGACTGTTGAACACCTACCATTGAATAGCAGTTGTCCAAGCAGTGTACATGTGGCACTAAAAAGAGCATTACTAGGTATCCAAAAAAGTTTTTTTTCACTGTTTCAAAACCAGAAGCAAAAGAGCACAGGTGTAAGTGTTCATCATCATCATCATCATTCAACATTACATGGCACTGACAAAAGTTCCAGGGCCCAGGAACCAAATGCACAAAACTAGGAACCTATAACTCCTCTTCCTGTGTGCATTTCCAACTGAAGAACAATTAGGATGAGACTGGATTTTGAGAAACCACACAGGTGTCACAGTGGCATCACAGAAAATCACAGTGTAATTCTGCTGTTTCCATGTGTTTACTATAGTATGACTTGCTTAAACTAATGCAGTCTATTACAAGAGTCCTGCAATAAATCTCTTCTTCATGAAGGGTATAATGTTCCCATTTTAATCAAACTGTTTCAAAGATGTTGATTCAATTTTATGATCATTTTTGAATGGTATTGCAAAAAAAAAAGGACAAGTGTTTCTATATTTTTTTTTCTACCCCATTTATATCAATGAGTGAAGGCTAACTCTTCTTCTAAACTTCTTTAAAACTGCATCATGCTAGAATGGAAAGCATGTGGCAACAATAATCAAATAACAGTTGAGCATTTTAACCATAATAAATCCTTGTCAAATAATCGTCAATTTATAGCATTTACTTAAACAAAAAAACTCCTTATTATTTTAAAGAAGTTATAATACTGTTACAGGATGCTGGGTAGTAACTGAATTAGAACCAGTGTCTCTATTAAATGTTCAACCTTGGAGGCAACCTACGAATAAAGTGGAATTCCTGTTGATATTGTTTTAGGTACTTCCTGCCATGCTGGTGTACAAGGGTGGTGAGTTACTTGGTAATTTCCTGGCTGTTACCAAACACTTCAATGAGGAGTTCTTTGCAACGGATGTGGAGGCTTTTCTCAATGAATATGGCCTCTTACCTGAGAAGGACTTCGCAGCATGTGCTGATGATGAGGATGAGGGAGGCGAAGTGGAATAGAAGGAGAAGGAAAGAAAAATGAGGAAAGAGAAAAGGATGATATTTGAAAGAAAGGGAGGAAAGGAAGAATTGTAGTAGATGGGAGTCAATACAGGCAGACAAACAGGAAACAGGAAGAGGAGATATAACAGGAAAGGGGCAAAGGAAAGGAGAGCTGAAAAAAGGAACAGGGGAAGTCTGTGGAACATTGTTTCAATTAGGATACAAACACACACACACGAGTAAAGAAAGCATATATATTATATGTGCAGACAAACACACACAATAGTAAACATCAACAGGCCACATTAAATGTGGATTCTAAATAGGAGCAGTTAGTTCTAAATCACATGGTGATTTTAAAATATGTGCTGCTTGGCAGTCAAATTATAGCCTTCAAATAAAGATGATTTTACCAGAGTGCTTTCTGTCTGTGTCTGTGTCTTTCAGCAAGACAACTGTTCTGCATGTTTGTATTTCGCTATGTGTATTTACCACTATAGTGCCTGATGTATATGGAGCAATACTAAATCATGGAGGAAGCTCAAGGAAACAGGTCAACTTTTATGTGAAGTTCTGATGAACCACCATCCAACCCTGTGCCAGTCTTTATCACAGTAAACAGCTTTCTCAATTAACTGTACTATATACCTCAAAGGTAGGTAATGATTCATTCAGTGTGTAAATGACAGCAAGGCTGGCATCACAATCACAACCTCTCATCTAATATGATGTGAAATATCACTGAAAAGCTGCATTACAGTGCTAATTTTTGGCCCATTCACATTACTAAATATGTCGCACTCTAAATTCTGTAACAGTTCAGACAGTGTTAGCTTGTATATGGTCAAGTGTCATGATAAACAATAGGTAAGATTATGGTGGTGTATGACGTGATGACAATCCTTTCAAACTGAGGCGGTATTTTCATGTGGCACAAGTGCGAACACTTGAGTCAAGATGTTCAAATTTCTTGCGGTTTTGTATGACGAAAAGACTCCTGGGAATCTCGTATTGGATTATCAGACAGTGAATGTGAGAAGATTATTAATTTCCTCAAAGGTTAGAGGAGACCAGGCACAAAACTGTGCCATCTGCTCAGATTTGTTGCTGCTCATAAAAATGCAGATCGTATAGAGAAAATGCTTTAGTGTTTGATTTTTGTGGGTACCAGGGCATTCAGAGTGATGAAGTTGCAGATAAAATTGCTGAAGAGACTATTAAACAGGGAAAAATGTAGATTTAAAGGGTGTGTTTGATAGATCTGATGCCTTCAGAATCAACTAAAAGAATTTTCAAACAATGAGTAGCAAAGGGGTGGTAGGAAGACACGGTGAAAAGGGGAAGGTTAGAACTCAGCTCTAAGAAGAGAGGACGTCATCATGACCAGGTCAGAGCGAGGCCACTGTGGTCTAGCAGGCTGTTTGAAAATTACAGGCAGGTGCGTAGATGGTTTATGTGATGAATAAACCCAGTTTATGTGGGAGTCCACAAGCGGCATCATCTTGTACTTGCCAATAGAAATTACAGACCTGAAAGGCAACGACAGTTTAAAAATCTCTCTGATGTGGAGTTTATCTGTTTTCACTGAAGTTATTTTCAGTTCTCCAAAAAAACCCCTGTATAATACTCTAGAATACGACCTGAAAAGACGCCTTTTCTTCAGTAGCACTGCGGGCCAGCAGGGGGCCCCGCAGCTGCGGCCCGTCCAAACGCACCCGAAGAAGAAGAACTGTCGCGAATGAGCGACTCCATGTTTGTAGTCCACCGTCGCTGTTTTGACAGTGGTGGCGACGGTTCGCACACAGATTTATATGTTCGTGATTTGACACATTGGTTAAATGTGAGCAAGCTGTTAAGTTACTTTACAATCTGACACGTTGAATCTGAGGAAGATGCAGGATGACGCGCGCTACCTCAAACGGTGAGACACAACAAAGCCAAACACGCCCGTAACGTTAATTTAGTCCAGTGTTCTCCAGGGAAAACGAGCATTAGGTAGCTAGCGTTAACCACCGTCTACCTATTGCATGTTAACATAGGTTAAGTAGTCATATAAATGCATAGAGCACCTGGATAGACCAAGGAGTGTGTGTCACTGGACATCCATGTATATTATTAGCCCTGGTGCGTGCGGGACTGTTTGATGGAGAGAAGCGCACACCAATCACTGGTCAAACTTCTGGCAATTTAATGTTTACTTGCTCGCCAGGAGACGCAAGTGAAATGAATAAAGCGACTTAAAAGCTTTTGTGAGCCACTGTGATCCACCAACCAGTTCGGCGTACATGTAGCCCACAGAGAAGACACGCACTTGAAAAAATATCACATTGTAGAAACAGTGCTTGTACCGCCACGGCCGTGTTTCGCTCCATCAGACCCCGCGTTGAAGACAGCGATGGCTAATGCAAAGTCGGGAGATTTCCTTTGTGAATTAGTGAAAGGAGTCGACCTGTGGTGCGCGGTGAAATCTCCACACCGGACCGAACTCATCACCAGACCAGGGAAATCGTTAAATGTCCGTCTCCTTCTCCGACCGAGCTTTGATTTCAACAGTAAACGCACTGACATTAAACCGAAAGATTGTCGAAGGGGGTTTGGCCATACGTCTCCTCAAGGAGGCAGGGGTGTGTGCGTACAGCTAGCCTAGCAAGCAAGCTAAGGGGAAACGGTGACCGATCAGCTAATGAGCCACCACGTGTTGAGTTCGCTTTCTCTCTGGTAGTTTACACTGTGAGTTTAGCCAAATTAGTCTAATTAATTTTCTGGCCCTTCATGGAAACAAACGTTAGCCTGCTAGCTAGCTAGCTAGCCAGTCAGCACGGCCAGTTGCGTGTCGCCGTCTGGGCGTGTCTTTCTGTATATCGCTGTTGTTTTGTTGTGTGGATAAACAGTAAAGACAGTGATTTAATTGTTATTAAAACATTTGGTATTACAGTTAAACAGTTTGTGAAAGAAGTACGTTTGAGAGCTTTACGTATAAAATGTGGAAATGGAGACAATCACTCCGATATTAGAAAACAATGAGATTAGAGAATATTATCTCCTGTAGTAGGTGATGTTACATTGTCTGCTGTCATATCAGGATGATAGTGGATCGCCACATGCACAAAGACCCTGAGGCACTTTTCCTATTAACAGCCGAAATGTGCTATAAACACTGCTGTGACCAGATAAGTGAATAAAAATATTAAAATCTAAAACAAAAGCTCTCAGTAATTTTTCAAGCCATGGTTACATCGACATGGTGAACAGAATATTATTTACGCATTGAGTTTTTACAGATGTTTTTCAATTAAAAACATTTTATGTTATATTCCAGATAACTGAGGCAAAATCAGAAAGACAGGACCTCCTCGTATCAAAGAGAAATTGAGGAATGGTACAAATTCTCATAAATCCCCTGGTATCTACACTTAAAAATAAATCGATTTGTACAACTGGATCTCACATTAGGCCCTTTGATTTCATTCTACTCATTAACTGCAGAATTTATTGATTTGGAAGTTAAGCCCAATGCACTATTTAATACAGTATGAATCTAAAATTGGTTTACAAAGCTAAAGGGACGAATATATAATGTTTGAGTTGCTGCTTGCCTGACTCTCTGTTCATCATCACCAACAGCAAAGTGACTGCAGGCAGTTTGGATGTTCACCCCACGGAGAAAGCCCTAGTGGTCCACTATGAGGTGGAAGCGTCTATACTGGGAGAAAGTGGAGGTCATATGCTGGGTGAGCGCAAAGAGGGACAAAAAATGTGAGTGTACTCTGGATGCTCCACAAACTCCCATTTTTTTTTCGTACATCCTTTTCGGACATTGGTCTGTCTCCTCTTTCTTTCTTTAGCTGAATGGAAATTGAGTGATATAAGCTTGTCAATGAATTTGAACTGTCTTTGTGTTATCTTCCGTCTCTGCTTCCAACTCAAATCTCCATTGGTTCTTTGAATTGGATTTGTTTTATTCAGGCCGGTCCTTCTATTCACGTTTGTGTCACTCAAGTCTGTCTAGACTGGACAGGAGTAAGGATACATATTATCACACAATTATATATTATTTGATTGGTGTGTTAAGATGGTATGTAGTGTCTTACCAGCTGACACTAGCCACACTAATGTTTTTCCAGCTGGTTTTTAAAACCTCTGCATAAGTCTTAAATGCTGGTGCTAGAGGACTTAATTTTCACTGTGTAATGACATGGTTATTTACTCCACATGCTGATCTTTAGATGAATATAGATAATGTTCCACTTGGCAGTAAATGAAACATTTTTTTAAATTTTATTTTGACCAAATTTATAGGTTAAAAACTTTAATCAAATTGTTTAAATTAGTCACAGCCTAATTTTCAGTTTCATTTCAGATTCGGTTGCAGGAATGTATGTAACTAAGTACTAATTTTTACTTAATAAAACCTTTGTTCTTATAAACTTGCTCAAAGCTGAGGAAGTGGATGAAGCCAGCCACCTTTTAACCTTTCACCCCTCTCGTTGTCCTTCCTCTCTCCCTCCAGTATACGTGTGAAAAGTCTGTCTCCTAGTACAGATGTGGGAGCTTTGGCAAGGAAAGTGGTGGAGGAGTGTAAGCTCATCCCTCCCTCCCGTTTGCCCCAAGTGGAGCAGCTTCTTTACTACCTGCAGAACAGGAAATCATCCCCAATAGAGGGCAAAGGTGAGTCATGTCACCAATATTACCCTCTTGCTGTAGAGTGTAAACATATCTGAATTTTCCCCATCAAAATTTGATCAAAAACCTAATGGCTTTGCTCACAGGCTTAATAAACACTGTTTAGTTTGTCACTAATAGCTATTGTCTCATTGAATACAATTCATTCTGTGACCTACACAAAACATCAAAGTGAGGAAGGTACAAATCGTAAACATTGCTCAACGTGGACATTCAAATGTGGGCAAATATAGAGAAATTCTCCAGGATGCAATCATTTAAAAAATGTTAAACATATGAAGGCATAGAGGGATGGCAAATCTGAGGAGTGTTAAGCAGTGTTTAATTTAAGTTAGTCAGAGCTTACTGGGTGTTTGTGGTTTTGTGTTACCAGTGGAGAAGAAAGAAAAAAGAACTGTGAAACCCCGAGAATTGACACCGTTTGAAGGAATGGAGGTAACAGATAACTACACCAACCGACTCTCCCTGTTTGTTTATGTATCTTGTTCCATCCTAGCCAATTCAGTTTTATCTCAGTTGTCGGAGAGCATTGGCAAATCTATTCTGTATTTCTCATGAGCATGCTGCAGCTCTCTAACCCTGGACACCCCCTAAATGTTTTGAACAGCTTTTTTCCACAATTTTCTGAATGCACCCCTGCCTACTAAAGCCTGGAACACTGTTTGTTATGCTTACATTTATCAGGTGGTCTGATTTCATGCCAAATTGCATGCCTGCTCACTGTGCTGCCTGATCTTCATAAACACAACTCCCAGATGTGCAAATGCATTGTTGTTGTGACTGTGTTGGGGTTTACACTTGATTTGCACAGTCACCAAATCTGGGGCCTCTGTATCATTCAATCTATGATTTCCCATTGATTTATTTCTATTTTTACAGTACTTCAGGGGAAAGAATAAAACCAAAAAGCTGCAAATCTCATGTTAATTTTTTTCTCTTTCAATATCAGTGTGTTTATGTTTATCTGCGCAGTTAAACGAGGAAGCCAGCATAACTAGAGTGGATGAGTATGTTGAGTTGCTCTATGAAGGCATCCCAGAGAAGATCAGAGGCTCTGCTCTCATTCTGCAGCTCGCCCGCAACCCTGACAACCTGGAGGAGCTACTACACAATGGTGTCGTTTCACTCTACTTGTTAATGCTACTGGTTTACAAAGGCGCTCATACTCACATTTTCATGCAGATGCAAATGACATAACAGCTTATCAGAGGCAACACTAGGCCCTAATTTTCTAGTTTGTGATCTCCTGGATTTTTGTCAAGAATGCTTTTTGTAGGAGGCAATTTGTTCAGTTACATATTCTCTACTTGCACTATCAAGTGATAGAGTCAATTGCAATCCAAACATGGTCACAGACACTGACCCTTTCATCTAGTGAAACTGTCAGATGAAATGGGAATGAAAGCCACTGCTATGAGAAATGAAAATTAAGATGTACAATAGTTAAAAACACGTTTTCCTGGTAATGTTGCCTCATAAATAAATTGAAAGTCATCCATCTGTGCGTTGGTGTTTTACCAAGATAGAGCTGCCTTTATCAGGCATAAATAATACATCAGTCACCGAATGACTTGTCAAACTTCTACCTTGTTGTAAAACATCCTGGTGAAGTAAACACCAACTGTAGCTGTAGCTGTAGCTATACGGTTATAGTTTCTCTAACAAGCAACCAGCAACAATCCCAATCTCAATCAAATGCAGAATAAAATCCACTACATTCAAATAAGCTATATATTTTTACACATAGCTGGCTTTGCAACCTGCAGTACCCAGACCTGTAAGTCAAGTCATTTCATTCAAAAAACTTCGTGTGTCTTTGTGTGTAGAGGCAGCTCTTGGTGCTCTGGCCAGAGTATTGAGGGAGGACTGGAAACAGAGTGTAGAACTGGCTACCATCATCATTTACATCTTTTTCTGCTTCTCTAGGTAACACACACACATACAACTGCCTACACTTCTCAGTCATGTTAGTATTGATTTCTGTTCTACTTCAACCTCTTACCTAGTGCACCTCCTCTCCTTTTCTGAAGTTTCTCACAGTTTCATGGAGTGGTGAGTCATTATAAAATAGGTGCCTTGAGTATGAGTGTGGTGGAACATGAGCTGAAGAGACATGACGTGTGGTGTGAGGAGCTACGCAAGAAAAATAAAGCTTATATCCTTTTATCTACTGTCATGTCCCTCTTCCTTTGACCTGTTAATTATATGTTTACCTTCAATAGGTACAATTAACCCTCTGAAGTATTCTGTGTATGTGTATAATATTCCTTAGCACTTTTTTGTGTACGTGAGTCAGCGCCAGAGAACGGCTCTCTTAGAAGAGACCAAGACAAGGCTCTCAGGAAATACCAAGGCCTTCGGGCTAAACAGGAGCAGCTCCTCAGAGGTAGGCTGACCTTTCAACTCTCAAAGCACCACTAACATTAGAGGTAGTATTTTTCTTTTCTGTAATGTGGATTCAGATTAACTTATATTTCATGTATGATGCATTACATAACTTTTGCAGCCATATTTGCGAGTCTTTACAACATTATCTCCAGTAGTGTCAAAGCAGCATTAGTTCATGTAGTGTTTCACAAATCAACGCATTATTAATTATGAAATAACTTTATGAAATGTAAAAAACACATTTAAGGGAAATTATAAATATAAATCAGTGTACCTGAGAGTTTATTATTGCTTCAGTTTTAACCAAATAATGAGCTGATTGATGCTACTAAAAAATAACGTTACTTGAGTTATCTCTAATTTTCTCTGCACCTTCCGTTTCCTCATTTCTGCTTTTCTCTCTCTGTCTCTCTCTTTTGCTTTCTTTCTTAGTGTCTCTTTACCTCCTGTTAAACCTTGCTGAGGACACAAGAACAGAGCTGAAGATGAGGAATAAAAACATTGTCGGTCTGTTGGTCAAAGTTCTTGAACGGGATGACGAGGAGTTGCTGGTCCTGGTGGTTTCATTCCTAAAGAAACTGTCCATCTTCTTGGAGAACAAGAATGATATGGTGAGTTGGAGAGGTGTACTTAAGAATTCATCCCATCAGATTACATCAGGAACAAAGGAAGGGCATAAAATATCTTTTTATATATTCATTCTCGATAATACCTGGGGTTATGGAGTAATTCTCAGTAATTTCTCAATATATCACTTAAAGGAATGAGTCTACAAATCAGATGAATGTCATGTCAAACCAGAATCCAATCAGTATTATTTGTTCTTTTATTACCTTCACTAATAAGGTAATGTGACTGCCAGTGTCTGTTTGTTTGATATCTGTGCTCTACTGAGTTCATTTTGTAGTTGTGGTTGGTTGGTTGGTTGGTTGGTTGGTTGGTTAGTTCAGCAGTGACAGGGATTCCACATGATGTTGGAAACTATCTTTTTAGACTCTGCTCCATGTTGAAATGATGAAGTCACAACATTTCTGTAGATTTGTCAGCTGCTCATTCATGCTGCCAATCTCATGAACACTGAAGTTCACTGAACTTATCTTCATGTTCATTAAACCAGTTTGAGACTTTTTCTTTGTGACTTGCTGCATTATTATGCTGAAGTAGCCATTAGAGGATGGTAAACTGTGGCTATAAAGGGATTCACATGCTCAGCAACAATACACAGATTGTCTGTGGTGTTCAAACGATGATTTATTGGTGTTGAGGAGCCAAAAGTGTGCAGAGAAAATTACACCAACCTAACCAGCCTGAACTGTTGCCAAATTCTGACCTCAACAGAAATAGAGATTTATCAGACCAGGTTACATTTTCAACTTCAACTGTCCAGTGTTGTTGAGTCTGCACTCACTACAGCCTCAGATTTCTGTTCATGGCTGACGTAGTGGAACCAAACCTGTTCTGTTGTAGCTCATCCACCTCATGGTTTGATGTGTTGAGCATCCTGAGATTTTTTCCTGCTCACCACTTTTGCAAACAGTGGTTATTTAAATTACCATAACCTTTCTGCCAGCTCCAACCAGTCTGGCCATTCTCCTCTGGCCTCTCTCATCAACAAGGTATTTCTGGCCACATATATGCTGCTCCCTGGATGCCTTTTTGTTTTGTTTTGTTTGTTTGTTTGTTATTCTGAGTAAACTCTAGAGACAGTTGTGTGTGAATATCCCAGGAGCTCCTGACTTGAATCTGCAGGATTTTATGCACTGAACTGCTGCCACATGATTAACTTATTGAATAATTGCATGAATGGATAGATGTACAGGTGTTTCTAATAAAGTGCTCAGTAAGTGTTTCTGTGTCACTTGTTGCTGAATACACTTGTACAGCACATTGATTTTACCTCTAATAGAATGTGCAGTATAAATGAATTTGCCCTGTCTTCCATTCACAGATGAAATGATCAGTCATAACACTAACTGAAAAAAGTCAGTGAAAATTAGTTATCTCTAATCCTAGTTTTGTATTTTTATTTTTACTGCTTGCCCTAGAATTCAATGTTCTCCAATATCTGTATTATTATTATTCTTGTTCTTCTGAAGTATTATTTGTGTTACCCTCAACTTGTTCTTATTCTGAACTATTCTGTTGCTCTCTGCTCTAATGAATGAGTTTCTGTATCATTAGTTTCTAATCTAACCTGTTTCTTTGTGGTTTGCAGGCTGAGGTGGATACTGTAGAACGATTGGCTCGCCTGGTTCCCTGTGACCATGAAGATTTGTTAAACCTGACTCTGCGTCTGCTGCTCAACCTCTCTTTTGACTCTGGGCTCAGAGCCAAGATGGTGGAAGTTGGATTGTTACCTAAACTTACTGGCTTGTTGGGTAAATATACAGACCAAAATAGTAGCATAGGGTCTATGCTTTCTATATTACATGTAAAGTACATTATGCCCTATTCATGCTACAGTAGCCTTGCAATTAATAGTTACCTTTACACAATATTTTCATAGTGTCAGTGAGATGTTGATTTACATTGTAAGATGTTATTGTTATTTTCTCCACCTCCAGTTGCCAGGTGACTATGAAATATCTTAACTGATGTTTGTCGTCATGTAGGTGATGAGAACAACCGTCAGGTAGCCATGCGGATCCTGTACCACATCAGCATCGACGACCGCTTCAAGGGCATGTTTGTTTACACCGACTGCATACATCAGGTACAACGACGGACACTGAAAATCATTTTAAACAAACTTAACATATAAGAACTGTTGACTTTAACTTTATATTGACTTTGATAGTTGTAAAGTCATAGGTAAAATTGTCTGTGCTTTCGTATCTGTGTCCAGCTTATGCAGTTGCTCTTTGAGTGTGGTGAGGAGGAAATTGAAGCTGAACTCATCTCCGTCTGCATCAACCTGGCTGCAAACAAGAGGAATGCACAACTTATGTGTGAAGGTATATTTGAATGAGCTGCATTTTATGTTTTGTATCATATGATAGTACCAAGAATCAATTAGACAATGGCCTAATTGTTCTTTAAAATCCCTCAGGTTACTGTCAAGTACATCTTCCAATTTTTTAGTAATGTTTTGTTGCCTGGAATGTGTTTCTGGCCTAGGTGGAGAGTTATCTGTATATAATCCTAGCTGTTTCTGTTTTATGATGGACTAGCACTGTCAAAAAATCCCAATTATGGCATTTGATTGTTCCTTCTAATGAAAACACACAGCTTTGAACCATTTAAATATCTGTCTTTTTGCATCATGTCCAGAAGAGGTCAAACCAGTACAATGACAGACTTAACCTCTTGGCTGCATATTTTTGAGATGTGCCCTCAGGTTGTTGGAGCTGTGATGGTTGGTCACCTGTGGCCTCCTTGACTCATATACAACATTTTACAACTGTAGTATAAAACAATTTTGCCACCTACTGACCAAAATCCGATGTATTTCCGAATAGAGATGTTTAGATGGCTCAGAGAGCAAACCTCTCTCTGTGCAGCAGAGTTGGGTTGTGAACTGAATAATTCGGCTGTTTCAGCTTGACCTGCATTTTATTTTCATTCAATAAAAGCGATGTTGTGTGACTCCTGTGCCATCACAAAGTGCCATGATAGTGGTGCCTTTTTTGCCACAATATTGGTTTTTTAATAGTATTTTTGTTTTTTGTTTTTTACAGTTCAATTATATAATCAAATATAGCATTTTCGTTGACCTATAATGATCTCTGTTTGTCGCTCTGTCTATAGGAAATGGGCTGAAGATGCTCATGAAGAGAGCTCTGAAGATGAAAGACTCTCTGTTGATGAAGATGATCAGAAACATCTCACAACATGATGGACCAACTAAACCACTGTTCATAGTGAGTAACAAATCCAAAATAACAGTATCATTTCCAACAACCCAAAAGATTTGAACAAATAACCAAATGATTCAGCTGTGCGCAAGTATAATTGTTGTTAGAATATAGTATTGATGCGATTTATCTCCTCTGTCTGATTTAATATCTGTCAGGACTATGTTGGTGACCTGGCAGCAGAGATCCGTGCAGAGGAAGAGGAAGAGTGGGTACTGGAGTGTCTGGGAACACTTGCCAACCTCACTATCCCTGACCTGGACTGGGAGTTGGTGCTGAAGGAGTACAACCTTGTACCTTACCTCAAAGACAGACTCAAACCAGGTAATGGTTAGAGCTTTACCAGCCCTGAGAAAGTTATATATTTTATGAAATGAAGTGAAGTCAAAAAGAAGTAAATACAGCCCCTGCAGCAAAGAGACAGTTCGCCTTTCTTCAAATGTTGATGCATTGTTACTTTTCATTTCATGAACTTACAAAAATAAAACAACTAAATTTTGGAATGCACAAAGGTTTGGGCACCCTTCTGTTTGTAAACATGCAGGACATCATCGTTAGGCCTTGTGGGCCAGGCCAAGAATTTTCAGAATGACTTGTCAGTTAAGAGGAGCTTTGGGAGTCAAGACAAAATCTGGAAGACCAATAAACTTCAGGACAGGTGGTGCAAGTGTTTCTTACACAAACAGGGTCAACATAGAAGAGTGATCAGAGGGAAACCTTACCTGTGACCTCGTTACAAAAGTCAACAGGTGAACTCTGCAAAGCAACACTTGCGCAAGCCAGATTCATTTTGGAAACAAATGCTGTGAGAAAATGAAATAAAAATTGGCCTCTTTGGTTACAATCGCCAAAGGAGACTGGAAAAAAACAAGCAGCATTTGATGCAAAGAAAATCTTATCAGCTGTTGAGCATGAGGTTGTATATATGTTTTGGGTTTGTGTGGCAGCTCAAGGTCAAACCTTAGTATATACCTGTATTTAAAAAGAAACCAAGGAATATATCTTAAAGAGATCATGTATAGCAGTTTTTAGAGCCAAATTGATGTAGTCACAGGACTTATATCATCAGCTAATATTGATTTAGTAAAGGTATATTTTTTTTAAATTTATCTTATCTTTGGCTCGCTCAGTTCCTATGTTTTGTGTGTCGTTTGAAAGTCTCCATTACTTATAATCCTTTTTTGCTACATCATATGTTCTACTTTAACAGCCTAAACCACAAACATTTAATAAGGTTTGATCCTCAGACTTTTATCTCTGCAATCATTTGTGTGTATTTCAGGCTCAGCAGAAGATGACCTCATCTTAGAGGTGGTGATAATGATTGGAACCGTTTCCATGGATGATGCCTGTGCCGCCATGTTAGCTAAATCTGGCATTATTCCTGCCCTTATTGAGCTACTGAACGGTAACTCACTCACCTCTCATTTTGTTATAGATGTATAAAGTGAGTGGAAAATATGGTAAATGTATTCTCTCTTCTATAAAACTACTTGTGGTACAGGTGTGCTCTAGTCTCTTTGCTGTCTCACTCAGACTTGAGATGAAAATCACTGTAGAGAGTCACTGTACAGTCTAGACCTACTCTATATGAAAGGTGCCCTGAGATAACCTCTGGGGTGATTTGGTGCTATATAAATAAAATTGAATTGAGTTGAAATGAATTGTTCTTCTGTTTCAGTGGCATAACCCACTGATGTCAAGGTTGAATAAAAGGTTGCTCATTGCTAACTTTATTTTAAAAAACTTCTTATCCTGTTCTCCACATGTTCTGTTTGTTGAATGTAGCCCAACAGGAGGACGACGAGTTTGTGTGTCAGATTGTCTACGTCTTCTATCAGATGGTTTTTCACCAAGCCACGCGAGATGTCATCATCAAAGACACACGTATCCTTCCCACAGTGCACTCTGTCTACCTTAAACTTTAAAGATTAATGAATCTTTATTTGGCCTCACAGTTCCTCAGGTTGAGGTGAAAAGGTTTCACAGACTGTGAAACTTAGGAGATCCTTAAGAGATTTCTGTGTTTTTTCTTTAACCTTCTGTCTAGAGGCTCCAGCCTACCTGATAGATCTGATGCATGACAAGAATGCTGAGATTAGAAAAGTGTGTGACAACACCCTCGATATTATTGCTGTAAGTAAAACATATTTACTGATGCAGCCACAGGGTAGCAGCTGTAAGTAACAGAAGAAACAGACTAGGACAGTCATTTCTTCAGTAAGATATTGAAACATACATTCCTGTCATTTTCTACAGGTTGTTCTCTTATTTACTCTTTCCTGATCTTCTAGGAGTACGATGAGGAGTGGGGGAGGAAGATTCAGTCAGAGAAATTCCGATTCCATAACAACCAGTGGCTGGAGATGGTCGAGAGTCGTCAAGCTGATGAGACTGAAACATATCTTTATGATAATGACAATGACAGGACTGATCTGTTCTATAGTGCAGGTAAACACAAAAGCCTGGACTGTATAGACATATGTAGACTATATGTATATGTAGAAAAACACACACTGCAAAAGATGTCATGCACTGACGGCTGTCTTATTTTGTGTTCTGAACTATCAAGTTTACTGCAAGAACTTTTGGTCAAGGTTTTAGTGACAGCACTTACAAACCATTGTGCTGGTTTCAGTAAATCTGTTTTTAAGCAATTTGAATTAATTTGAAAATGTAAGAAAATATATCTCAGCAGTGCAAAGTTCTCTATGAGTGTCTGTCCATCTCCTCCATACTAACTTCCATCACTGTTGTTAGTCCTTAGAACCAGTTCTTTTGCAGCTGAGCAAATATTTGCTACCAGGCTTACTAATACCAGAAATACCTCAACCACTACCAAGCTTTTAGTGCACCATAATAGTTTTCGCGCAGATTACATTAGGAATACACAGGAGGACTGAGGTTTTTATTGTTTGACTCAGTTATTCACTGATACTGAAGCATCGGGTGTAAGTGACAGACTGACTTTTTCTTTTTTCACTGAATCAAAGCTGCCATGTTGAGGTGATGTAGTGTCATGCAGGTACTCAATGAGTAATAAAAGTAACTACTATATAGCATACAGTTTTTGGCTAGCAACATTTAGAAAAGACGGATTATGTTGATTTTATTTATTTATTATGAAGTGCAAGTACTATCCGTAACACCAAAGAGCTTGTGAAGAATTTATGTTTTGTGTATATGTATCTTATCATCATGTGTCTTTAGATGGAATAACTCCAGCAGATGGTTCTGTCAGCCCAGATTTCTTCAGTGACCTGCAGGCTCAAAATGGAGACTCACATCATACAGGGTGAGTTAACAATTTCCAGAAACATGATCTGTAATGAAAAAACAGTAAAAAGCGCTTTGCCTTTTTTTTTTTCCCAAAAAACCCAAAGATCAGAAGACAACTTGGTCAAAATATAACTGGCAAAGATTATCTATCAGTTGTAAAGAGCAGATTAGTAAGTAGTGATTATCGAGTAATGTTAGCATTTTAAACACTCACACTCGGGCACTCACACGCACACACAAATACATGCACTCGCACACTTATCCAGACTCCTGAGAATGATGTCAGTTTAACTAAAGAAAGACAATCACACACTTCAATTTAGCTATTCCAGCTGTTTCATCACAATAATGAAACAATAATACTTGTTGTCACAGTCTTAGTTTGGGTTCCCACATGATAAAAGTAACAGTCTGTGTTATTCAACTTGCTTTGTTTTCCAGAGATGATAAAGATGTCTTCGACCAAACCAGCTCATCGCCTGGACGACCAGCCACTGCCTATGGCTTTCGACCTGATGAGCAGCCCTTCTATCAGTACTCATAGACGTAAACACATTCCTGGTTTGTTGAACACTTCAGGAATTTTGTCATCTCAGAAAAATTCCCAATCCACAGTTTGCATGTCCACTGTAACATCCTTAGATTGACTTCTCACTACTAGAGTCCCATTGTCATGACTGAATATGAAGGCATCACATTGGTACAGGATAGTGGTCATAAATCCTGAAATATGAAATGCTGAAAGGACAGAGCTCTATAAAGCTGCAGATTTTAATGTAGTTATTAAATAAACCGCAACCTTTCATTATGTATTTCATTCATTCACTGTTATGTTCAACAAATAAGTAGTTAAGTCTTCCTTACCCACTGGCCAGTTGTCTTATGTTGAGATCCTTGTGGGTCAGCAAATGATTTATAGAATGTAAACAGACTTTACCTTTCTATTAACATATGGTGATAAGATTTTGCATGTGTTTTGTATGTAATAATGAATATTTGTCGCCTCCCCAAATCCACTGAAAAAATAGGCAATGTTTTTTATACATTCCATTGTCAAAGGGTTTGAGATCCACCCATTTGACTCATGACACTATGTCAACATGCTAACCTATGAAAGGTTAAATGTTACACACAGTCGTTTTATTAACATGCACTAAAATGTACATAACTTTCTTTTTTATGTCACTTTAAAATTGGTACATTGTTGTTGGTGATCCTTATAACCTAGGGTGCTTTCACACTGCTGAGTTAGTCCAAACCTGGGTGCAGACGAAGACACTATATCAGGATGTATTTACATGAGGTGGTCTGAGACTGAGTCCTCCACTGTCTTAGCATTGCACTCATAACATTAGTGGACTCATAATAGACAATGGAAAGGATCAAAGTTGATGCTGAAGTGCCAGTAGTTTCCAGTGTTTTTTTCATTGGCATATTACTGGGTCCCCAAAATATCTGGAATGTATAATAGGTTTCTGAGTATCGGGTGTTGCTCACCTTTCAGGCCATGCAAGTGCTCTGACATTATATTCTGGTATTGAGAAAAGGTAAAACCATATGTATCATTATCCTCCAAAAATGTTAAGCTGTAGACTACATAGGCTGATAACTTTTGAAATCAAGAGTTGTTTTACTTAACTTACTGTGAAAATTGTGTTGAAGCTATGTGTGTATTGCTCGAACATTAAATAAACAAAACTAGCTCATATGTATGTTGTATCATGACCATAGCAAAAATGAAAAAAAAACTTGGAGATGATAAAGGATTTAAATTGAAATGAAAAACTACTATTTACGCCAACAGTCACTAAAAGTTGTGAATTTTAACCAAACTGCAGCAGCCAGACTCTCCAAAGTCTGCAGGCTGAAGAAATCAGGATTGATATTCACAGCCTAACAAACACTGAACCTAGCGTCTGACTCTGGCACATGAACAAATCTGAGCCCTAGCGCTTCCGACGGGTCTCTTCAGCATTCTACAGTGTACAGGCTGCAGTCCGACATGTATGGGAAGTGTTGAGGGCAGCAAGTCCGTACGAGAGCTGGTGAGAGCGGATGAGTCATGTTAAGTATATATCATTCAAATTTCAACACTAAGTATTCATTGATTAAATTTAAAAATTTTGTATTGACTTGCTGAAATAATTCAAATTATCATGGCAATGATATGCTTCCATATCAGTGGCCCAGCTCCAGTTTTCTTATGACTGTTTAAATAGGGACAGGGTGCTAGACTGACTGATGACTGATCTGCAATGCTAATACAATACAATAATAATAATAATATAACACTACAATAATACAATACTAAGAGTTTGCAAGCATTGGCATGTGCAGTGTTTGGTATTCTCATTAAACCATCCCACGTGTTGAATTATATACACTGACATAATATTCAGGACATATTTGGACACTAGTTGGCATATACCTGTTTTAAGCAGGCAAGCAAAGAGAGTCCGTTTATCCACCAGATCGTGTCCTGAAATATTGAATGCCATTTTAATAATCTACTGTACATATTTGCCTTTAATACTTTCAGCTCTATTTCAGCTTTATAACAAGGACATTACTACACAAACGGACAAGTAAAACCAAAAAAATACACCAAGGACTACAACTCGATACTTGTGAATTTAAATACTATGAGTAGCCTGGTTAAGGGATCAAGTGAAATTTCCATGAACATGACACAAACCTCTAATAAAGCAGCTCCATGTCTGATTGTATAAATGTGAATCACACAGTATAAATACAGTTTTCAAACGTGAAAATGGATTAAACTATATGAATCTGAATGAAGATGAGAGTCATGTGCCGGACAGTGACAATAAGCTACAAACTATTGTCACTTTTAGACATATTTACATGTATAAAATCCGATGCACGGTTATGTGCATCATTATCTATGTATATCATTGTGCTTTTATTTTAGTTGATTATATTGCTACTTAAAAAGACCCTTTAAACAGAAGCAAGTACTGGACCATAGATACTCTCAATCTCACTGTCTTTCATCTTCAGGTTATTTAATAAAAGCACATTTCATATGACACTTGACTGTGTTCACAATTACATCTTGGCTCTTATGGGCACACATTTTTTAGCCTGCAAGACTCTTTATATTATATATTAGTGGGCTTTGGTTTATTGACAAAAAAATCTATTACAATGATGCAATACAACATACCAGACTTTGTCACAGATAGAACCATAAAGTCCTGGATTCACCTCCATCCTTGTCTGTGGTGGATGTGAAAAGGGGTCGCTCATAGTGATGAACCCACAGATAATTACTACTAACTCAGTTGTTCCTCTCAGTTCTGCGGAGCATTTTAGCATCTTTCAGCTCATTGTTTTGGTTTTTACAGCCTTAACATTTTTTGTTTTATTCAGTTGTGGCCCAAATAAACCCACTGTACAGTACCCACTGAGCCTGACACTGCAGACAGAGTCAGCAACTCTCTGGTGAACATAGTGAAGCATTTAGCACCCAAGAGCCAGATAGTTTTCTCAGGAGTTGGTGGTGGAAATATGACTCCAAATGAATGCTAATGTTGCTCTGTGTCAATGCAAATCTGCAACTGTCTGGTAGGATGTGGCAATAACATTGCAAAACCAACTTTGCAAAGTTATACATCTGTGTGGTGGTTACAGTTTGTTCCATTGCCCCTAAGTAGCCAAAGAATAAATTAAATTAGCTTTAAGACTTTTTTAATATCTTTATTTGGCATTTTAATCCATTTCATTGTTTGCAGGAAAGAAAATAGCAAATTCAAACAGCAGAAGTAAAAAAGCTTTTGTCAAGAAAAAAATGTTTACTACAGGTTTTTGTCTTTTTCATACTGTTTGGGTGAAAGGTTGTAAAATTCCATTTTTCCCTTCCCTCTTTTGTCCTTCTCTTCTTTGTTCCATTTAATAATATCCTGTCTGACAGGCCTCCCATCAGGTTGTGTCTGTCAGGGTGTATTGCTGCTGTTGGTACAGGGGCTGATTACTGTCTCCACCTCAGTGATCTCTACCACAAGTTCTCTGATGATTGCCACACTGTCCATTGGCAGCTCAGCAAAATTTTCTGGTTGGGATTCCACTTGCTGCGGGCCATGGTGAAGCTCCTCTTCCTCTTGCACTTGTTCTTTCTGTTCTTCTTTTTCTGCATGATCTTCATTCTCTTCTGCTTCCTCCACAGCATCTTTTCTTTTCTCTAGCTTACTTTCTTTCTCTTCCTCATCTACCCTCCCTTCAGTCTTCTCTTCTGCATCTTCCTCCTTCTGTTCCTCCTTTTTGAGCCTCTCCACCTCCCAGCTGTCCTTAATTTGTCCAGTCAAGTAGACAGCTCTGTCAGTATTCCTCTGTGCCATTGTCTGCATTACAAAAGGTACTGCTGAGTTGCAACCAATCGCCTTGTTTAGTGACCCAAGACTGATTGTCACCGGACTGTCTGTACAAGGTGGGGTTGATGGTGAAGGACAGGAGGGCTGGACGTAAAAAGCATCCTTTCCTATTTGATCTGAAGTCACTGAATTTTCAGGATTTGCAGACTGATCGCTCTGAGCACTTTCAGTTGGGATACCTGAGGACTGCGTCGAGGACAGAGTGGACATTGAAGGCTCAGGAGAGTCTAGGATGGGATTAGTCGATTCTTGGGCAGTAGGTGGATCAAGTGCATCAGAGTCAGGCATGGCTGAGTCCGAAGATTCAGCCGTAGTTGAGAGCGTTGTCAAGGGTGTGTCAGTTCCAGGTTGACCATCTTCATGGGTTTCATCCAAACAGGAAGCCTCCTCATTTTCAGATTCATCAAACTTTTGTGTCACAAAAATCACAGGAGTTAGAGGCACTGTATTGTAGTCAGGACTTTGAGAGGTGCTGGGATCAGATTCCTTTTCAGCATTAAGTACTGGGTCACTCTGAAGGTCAGCTGTGACTGTCTGACCTTGCTCCTCCACCACAGGAGCAGATTCTTCACTGGGCCGAGCTGGGGAAGAATCTCGAGTGAGAATGGCTGGACTGCCTGGTGCTGAATAAGGAGGCGTCTGTCCCAACAGACTGTACTGACTAATGGTCAGATCTGCAACATCCAATAAGAGATTGTTGCTCTTCTTACTGGCAGCATCCTGGACCACTGAGGAGGGAAACAGAGTTAAGGCAGAGGTCAAAGTTAGGATCTGAAAGTGGAAAAGAAGGTAAAAATGTAGTTAACATCTAAATTTAGTTTTTAGTAGATTCCGTCAGTTAAAATACATGGAGCAAGTGGATGGGGCCACAGCCACTGATGAGTACACCAAGGTGGTATCCTCAGTGCTGTTATTAGTAATTTAAGTGTTTATATGGAAAAACACATGGTGCCTAATTGTGTCAAAATTCTTAAATATGATTGTTTTTAGGCCAAAAACACATTTAAATAGTTTTGTATTCCTGGCCCTTACATGATTTAGACTGTCAGTAATATCAGTGAATATTTACTATGAGTAAATTCATTTCAATAAATTCATAGAAAATGTTGACAAACTTGGGGACTTTGGATCCTTGACTTAGTATTTCATAAGTCTTCTCTACAGCCCTTTTACATGTGATTAACAAAAAGGTAGAAGAACATAAACTGAACTGTCCAAGTTACACAGGTAGTTCTTATTCTGTCCGTGTCCAGTTAGTTAATTTGTATTCATACCAAATATAAATACAGACTTGAGGGAGAACCTGACACAGTATAAAGAAAGCAAAGATGTCTATGGGGCTGTGACTTTATTGTGTTTTTATAATGGTTTGACTGGAGATCAAAATATTTACATTAAGGTTAAAATAACTTAAAATGCAAGTAAGGGAGTCAGCGTGTGTGTTTGTGTGCATGTATGTGTGTGTTTACCTTTTTCTATCTCCTTACTGAGGATCTCTCTCAGTACATCATCATAGACATTATGAACCAGGATAAAACTGCTGTAGTCAGAGAAAATGTACTGCTCAAACTGCTGCAGCTCCTGGACACAGAAAACACATTTAGTACTTTGTAGAATCTCATCACTGATTGAAGACACAGTGAGACAGACTGCAGGCGTGTGTTTGACTTACAGTTCTCCACTTGCCATCCATCCCCCTGGTGAGAGCAGGCAGAGTGATCTCCAGTAGAGCTTCCTGATAGAGCCTCCTCTGGACAACTCTGCTGTCATAGTCCAGCTGCTGCTCACAAACACAGTTTTCATGTACTGAGCCCAAATATCACCATCACTTTTGATTAGCATTTTTATTTATTCTAGCATGACAAAATAGGTAACACTGCGCTGCAATGCACAGCTTGTGTGAGGGTTTGTATTGTGAGAACCATGTTCACTTTTAAACATTGTGAGGACATTCTATGGCATACTAAAATCTTTTTTATTTGAATGTCATACATTCATTTCATTCATTTAAATTTCTAAAATACCCCCAAAAATTGAGAAAGCAGTTGATTCTATACAATTATCTATATGCAGTAAATGTGTAGCTCACAAATTTTAAAAATGTATTTCCTGTGAAATTCCTTTGTAAATGTTGAGAAAATGTATTTCTTTTAACAAAATTCATACGGCAACATTGGATATTCTATGATGTAATTCTTTACCTTCAGTACTCTTTCTTTAGCTCTCTCCATCTTCACGGGAACTTGAGAAGGCTGCAGTCTTGCCGATGACTGGAGGAACAGCTCTAAGGTGTACACAGCACTGTCGAACAGCTGGAAGGCACACACAACAAACACCATGTCTCTCTGTGACACAAACTGAAGGCGTTACTGTTTTGTTTAGGGTCATTTAAATGCCTTTGTTGTATTGAATGTTGCACTTTGTTACCAAGTGCTGATGCCTGTGACTGAACCTCCAGCACTCGTTCATACCTGCTCCATCTCCAGATGTGCAGAGTGAATCAGTCTCTGAGTGCTGCACAATCCTAATCGCTGTTTTAAGTCTGGAAGTATCCCCTTCAGGTTGTTCACCTGCCTGTAGCACTGATCCAGACTGATGGAGCGCAGAGTGAATAAGGCCTGGAGCGAACAAGCATACACACACACACACACAGACACACAAATAAAACTACAACCATGAACTACACACAAATGACTTAACTCAGATTCTGCACTTACAGAAATTTAAACTAAAGTTCTCGAAAATAAAATCCCCTCAGCTCATTGCCTCTCACTCAGAAGACTCAAAGACACAAAGGTCTGTCTCACCTTCTTTGTATCTTCTGTCCCTCCACTTGTGAGTGTGAAGGCTGAGTCCATCTGTGAATGCAGCGTGTTTTGCATCCCCTGAATACCTGCACTTATGTTTTCTGTAAGCACCTCAAGGATGGAGAAAATGTAGGGAGCTACAGACTCGCTGTACACTTTCTCGGCCTCTTCACCTATGCACACTGGAACACACACATACTAACATATTCACTTTTTTAGAATTTACTCAATGACCCTTATCAGGAAACTCAGATTATAGCTACAGGTTTAAAAGTGCTGTGTTTGCGAAGTTCATTCATTTTCTAGGTATGTTTAAACCACCTGGGGTTGAAGCTCAGTGTGCTGTACCTCTTATTTTCTGCTCCAGGAAGCAATGAGAGGACATTATCTGGTCCAGGTTGGATCTGATGAGCACCTGATTGGCTAATGCTGTCTGACGACACTCCTCCCTTAGAACCTCCAGACTTGCCGATAGCAGCTCTAGCACCAGCGTGTAGGTTGCCTGCACCGTCTGAACATATAATAAGAGCGTACCATAAAACCAATGGGTCCCAAATGCTGCACTGAACATGCTGCAGTTATTTAAAATACATTTTAGATTGTTTGAAATATTGTGGTGTGTGCAGAATTGTGGATTAAGTCTGTATGGAAAGAATGTGTCATTAGACTGGTTCCAGAAAGTGAGACACATTTTGAAAAATTTGAAAATGATAGTTATAGGATTAAAATCAGAACTAGGAGGAAAATAAAGTCTAGTGCTGTGTCCAAAATCTCTCCCTACTGACACAGACCCAGTGTACTGCATTTACCATCTGCCATTTTATTGGAGTGTCCAAATTCTGAGTGTGAAATACTGTACAGTCTACACACTATAGTGGCTGAAAAATGGTTGATGGTTCCCAGATGTCTGAAATCTCAAATTACAGTTCATTTTAGAGTAAAACATGGATTGTTTATTACTTAGTAAAGATAAATTGTTAGAATGAGAATTTTGAGAGTGAATGTCTTTTTTTGGGCACTTGGGGATAATTTAGCAAGCTGTTAGCACAACACATAATATCCGCCTTAAAAACTATTCATCATGCCAACTACAGTTAGGTACATAAATATTTGGACAGTGACACAACTTTTGGAATTTTGCCTCTGTATAAAATCGCAACAGATTTAAGAGAAAGACATTATGATGTGTTTAAAATGAAGACTTTCAGCTTTAATTCAAGGTGTATTGGGTGAATGGAAATACTAGAAATTTGGGGGAAAAAAGTCAAAATATTGAGAAAAGTTTATCCGCTTTGCTGAGGTGGAAAAGTCGATGTATTCATAAAAATAAAGTGACAAAATGCAATGGAAACATGGAAGCATGTAACTTAAATGTTCTCTTAGGCTTTTGACCCCCCGAGAGACACAAAATGCAACCTCCCAAAATTAATACATGATACAAATAAAAATGTCATATTTTCAGTATGTTTTCCATTATTTCAGCTTTGACTGGAGCTCTTTTAAGTCTTCGCCATCTTCTTATGCAATGATTTAATGAAACCCAACGAGAGGACTACCTCCACCAAGAGTTTATCTTGATTTGTCCTAACATTCTCATACAGAATTGGATGGAGACATTTTTTTTGACAAGTTTCTTGCAATTCACTCAAATATGCATAAAATTTGGATGGAAATATACCTATTGTAAATAGTTGGGTTTTTTTTACTCTCTACCAGAGAAAATACTTCTTGGAGTCTCCGAAGCTGAGTGAATATAATAAATCTAACACTATTTGTATGGCTAGATGCCACTAGATTTAAGGGAAAAATGCTTATTTTATCTGGAAGAACTCTTTCTTTAAACCTAGTAAACGTATGAGGCCTTCATATGCTTTATGCTACCTTCAAGAACTGTCTGTTAAAAATAGCTGAGCACACACGAATGACATAACAACAGGGAAGACAATAAACTGACTGTCAACATATTGTAGAGTGAAACCGACTGTTACTCAGGACAGTTTGCTAATGTTCATATTATTATTGTCTTGTTAGTATTAGTTTAACTCACTGCCAGCCACTGCCTTATCCGTTCAGCCTTTTTGCCCTTTGTTCTGGACTGAAGTTGACTCTGTAACCATGGCAACACTTCCTCCATCACCTGAGAGGCCAGCACCTATATATATGCAAAAACATTGTTGACTGAGCAAGCAGACAAAGCACCAGAGACAACTATAAGGCTGAAGGTTTTTGGGTGTTAGTGTATGTGTGTGTTTGCTGACTTGTTCCTCAGTGCCCAGCAGCATTTCCCAGCAATTGTAGCAGCCTTTGTCCTGTCGGTAGAGACGAAGGGCTCTGATGTACGCCTGGTTCTCATACGATGACTCACACCACGGGTCTGCAGGAAGTGTGGACTTATATTAGTTATTCTAAGGAGTTTGTTGGAAATAATGTGCTTTTCTCTACGGTTCTTCTTTTCCTTCTATGGAACTTCGACATCAGTACGTCCTCCTCATTGTCATTAGAACACATTGACAAGATTTAGTCCCATACACCAGTATAGGAATATTTGTTAAGTGATACTAATATTGACAAACAATGGTTACTGTAATAGTGGTAAATGGGAACCAGTGATTCTGATAAAACTATCAGTTTGATATTTGGGAATTTTGAAAACTCCTATTAAATCAACTACCAGTCATTTTGCTGAAGGACCCCTGGATATTCCAAAGAATGGGGGGGGGTAAACTGTAATAATAGTAAAAATCTATCTCAACGATTTTCCTGACTTTACCGTTACAGATGTTCTTTTATCATATTTTACTGCCCTGTTCCTATTTCTTCAACTATTCATGCATTAGGCAGTTTTGTGGCTTTGAAGGGTGAGACTGGTGATTACACTTTTCTGACTGTGAACGAATCCAATAAGAAGACTCAAACAATCAGTGATTGTCACCCGTTATAAAATATTCTTTATGTATGCAGAGCCTGATATTTCTAATTCCTCTGTGCCAAATATCTTCATTTTTCTCTAAAAACTATTAAAAACGCATCACTGAGTCACACTATTGCAATTGGTGACATGTTTCTTCATCCTCATTACCGCAGACTGTAGGTTATTTTTCTCAATCCCACTAACATCAGTCTCTACAGTTATACATTACAGTCTAACTGTGTTGGCTTTGGGTTTCACATTCTGTTTTGCTTTTTTCTTTGCTGTGGTGCATTGAGATGTTTTTGTGGTCCAGTTCCTCATAAGGCCTCTGAGCCTTTTTTTTCTTACTAGATTGATGGAAGACATTTGAGGAACAGAAAGCTCCTCCAATGCTGAGTAGACTTCCCTTTATCATCAACACCACTGGTATTAATCATATTAATACAGCAGGAAACTGACTGGCACATATTCTTGTCCTGCTGATGTCAGTGACATGGGATTTGATAGGCTCTAGTTCTTAAAGTACTGGAACACTAGGAACACTGTATGAAGTAGAAAATTGTAAATTAGCTGGCAGTTAACAAATATCTCATAATATTCTTAATTTCCTTTAAAATTTAGATTTTCAATTTCAGGTTTAAAAGTACAACATATATTACTTTTAAACACCAATGGGTCATAATAAAATGAATATATCAAATCAATGCAGTTATTTGTCTTAAATTGAAACTCTTGTTTCTGGCCACCTTTTAACCCTCCCAGCTCTGTTTGGCCTCCACCAACTCTCGAGAGTGATATGTTAAAGCACACTACTATTAAAGCATTCACAAACTTTGTCTGTCTGCAGATATGAAAGCAGCTACCTGCTACTGCTGCAAAGTTGTTGAGAGCAGTGTTATTTAGTCTGAAAAGTAAGAATGTGGTCCGTAAAACCGAAACATTGAGCTGAAAGACACTAAAACGCTAAGTATAGTAATATGGTAATATTTCTCTATGGTTTCATTAGTATGAGTGACAATTGAGTTAAACACTGTCATTTGATCCATTGTATATATAAAAATATCAACCTTTTGCAGCTTTAAGAAAGTGTAGGATCACCAACTGTCTTTTGCTGGGAAAAAGAAAAATATAAAACAGAGAGGTTTCTCAACATTAGTTTCCTGTACAGAAGAATTTTTTTGTGGACACCAGAGGGAGCCTTCATCACTTTATTAGTTGGAAGCATTAAAATATCAAGAGAGGAATAAAAGTAAAGGGAGAGCATTATATGAAAAAATAGTAATATATTACTTTGGGATTAATAAGCTCAACACCTCTAAAGGAAAATAGTTAGTGCAGACCAGCTATGTGTTGCTTCCTCTAACCACAGTGGCTTTGCAGATATGACATGACATGTTTTCGCAACATTGTGACTAGGTGAAGGGGATGTTTTTTTTGGTTTGTCTCTTAGCAAACCACAAAGGAAGTCAGTGCATTAATATTTTTATCTGTCGCCAGGGCAACAGCTACAACAAGTGACAATTTGAAATAGGTCCAACCAACAACAGCTCTCTGCAATAGAATGTTTAAATATTGCGAACCCTCATCTGTGATCTCAAAAATGTCAAAAGTCTATTCAGATCATTAAGACCTCACACCATCTCAGTAGTGGGATGGGTGGTATGACCCAAAATAATTTTGGCAATTAAAAGTACTGCATATAAAATAACAAGATCATAACAACATGCAATTCAATGAATGTAGTGTTTTGCACCATCATTTAATTTTAAATAAAAAAATTTCAGTATCAATTTAAATAATTTTTTCCATTGACTTTTTAGTTATTTTGTTGTTTCAACTGAAATGTAAAATAATACTGTAATCATCCCATCATAGATTTGTCATAAGAAGATACAGCAACACATTTCCCTTCTTCGATCAGACTTAGATACTGAGCTTAGATCTTTTGGGGCCAGTCAGGTCTTTAGATCAGTTATTGAGAGTGTCAGGCTGCATTGCAGTACGGCCTGGTTCAGCAGCCTGCCTGTAAAACTTAAATCGAGACTATAAATTCAGCTCTGAATATGATCAGAATTTAATGGCAGACTTTTGAAAAATTCTTTTCAAGCCGCTCACAACAAGACCATGCTCAGACCTTAGAGTAATGTTAGAATAACTAATTGTAAAACCGTTGAGTGTATTTAATTTAGTTTTTTTAATGATTTTCCTTTAAAATCTTATTTCATATAAAATTTGCTTAATTACTCCTTATTTTACTTCTTATCTCTTACATTTCATGTGTAAGAGGACGTTTTGGGAAATATTCCTTTAGGGTAGCAGCGCAGCCCTTGTAGTTAAGTGTTATTTTTTTCATTTTCCGCTGTGTCTTGCACTGTGGGGCCAACAATACTGTCCCCAGCAGACACCAAAAGTGGAGCAACTTCATCATTTTACCAATTTAAGATTACTCTATTTTTTCATTTTGTCTAGCCTGAATAGACTGCATACTTCAAACACTGAGACACACTGAGTGCTTCAGAGAAGTGCACATGAATGGCAAAATGACCCATGAGCTGCTCCGCTGAGCCGAACCATCCTATCAGAAATGTCCTCCGGACATTTGTGATATTTATATAAAGACAGACTCTCCTATCTCATGCTGATGTACTGACGCTAGCGTATTGTGTAACTTCCTGTTGCCGGCGTTCATGTGAGAGTTCCCACTGAGAAACAAACTCTGGTTATTAGCAGCTTTATTCTAAGAAATGTGAGGTTAGGGACATCAGCAACCAGAGTTAAATGTCTTCCTGGGGCCAGAGCGGGCGACGGTGAATCATATTCAATACTGTTCGCTAAGGATAAGCATTAATATAACAAGATTGTTATTCACGTCGGTGGACATCCGGTTATGCCAGAGGTTACAAAAATTAGTGTGGAGTCGGTGTGTACATGTGCAAAGATGACGTCAGACTGTGTAGTTTTCTCTGGGCCCCTGCTCAATTAGACCAGCGACAATATGTACAGCTGCATGTCATCGTTCTATCACTGGTTGTCGAGGTGGTGTCCAGCAAACCACATTGACTTTATAGACTATTGTTGGACTTTTTGGGGAAGACCTGGTCTGATTAGGAGAGATGGCTACATCCCACTATGGATGGAGCAGCTCTCATCTCTAGAAATCTGAAGGAATTTATTAGAAAACCAAAACCATGACAACCCAGAGTTGAGATCAGGAAGCAGAGTTGTAGTCTTACACACTTCTCTGTGCCTCCATTACTGCTGTCACCCACTCAATACCCCATAGAGACTGTCTGTCCCCGACCACCTAAATTAATTAACTCAAACACATGCAGAAGTTAGTTGTACTGAAAAACCTAATAAAAATAAAGACCATCGATACTGAAATGCAACAAAATATGAGAATTAAATGTGGACTTAAACATTAGATGACTCCCATTCAAAGCCGTATTAGTTAATGATCTGATATCAGATCATCACGTTGATGTATTTTTTCTTACTGAGACCTGGCTGTCTCATGGTGAATTCGTTAGCTTAAATGAATCCACCCTCCCAGTCATATTAATACTAATATTCCCAGAGACTCTGACCGAGGAGGTGGAGTCGCAGCCATTTTAAACTTAAGCCTGTTAATCAGCCCTAAACCTAAAATCAGCCATGACTCATTTTAACACCTCATTCGTAGTCCTACACACTCGACCTGGAAAACTTTAAAGCCCGTTCTATTTGTTATAATGAACCATGCTCCTGGACCATACTCTGAATTTCTGTCTGAATTCTCAGAGTTTTTATCAACCTTAGTCATTAGTACAGACAAAATAATTATTGTAGGCGATTTCAATATTCATGTGGACGTTGATAGTGATGCCTCAGCACTGCGTTTATCTCACTTTCAGACTCACTTGGCTTTGCCCAGAGGGTAAATAAACCCACTCATTCTTTTAACCACACCCTCGACCTTGTTCTGACCTATGGCATAGAAACACTGTTTAATAACCTTTGAACTTGTAAAAACTTGCAAAAATGTCTTTACTATATGTCTGTCTGATAGTGCTGTAGCTAAATTTAAAGAAGTGATTCCATCAGTGCTAAATTCACTGACATATCACAATATAACCGAGAACTCGTATGCTAAACTTAGCCCCTCCCAAGTTGATCAGCTTGTTGATAGCACCTCAGGCTCAATGAGAACAACACTCAACTCTATTGCCCCTCTAAAAAGAGGATAATTAAACAAAGGAGGTTAGCTCCATGGTTTAACTGACCGAGAGTCATAGCTCGATTGATCCATGTGTTCCTGTCGCTCTCAGTAGTGATGATTTCATGAGCTTCTTTAATGATAAAATTCTAACTATTACAGACAGAATTCACCTCCTCCTGCCCTCAACTGGCACTAGTTTTTCCTCAAATACAGGAACATTAGAAACAGCCATAAACCTGATATATCCTTTGACAGTTTCTCTCCTATAAACCTTCACCAACTAACTTCAATGATCTTCATCTCAACCATCAACCTGTCTCTCAGACCTCATCCCAACCAGGCTGCTTAAGGAAGTTCTACTCTTAGTTAGCACTTCTCTATTAGACATAATCAATCTGTCCCTATTATCAGGCTATGTACTGCAGTCCCTAAAATAGCTGTGATTAAACCTCTTCTTGAAAAGCCTACCCTCGATCCAGATGTCTTAACCAACTATAGAACCATATCTAACTTTCCCTTTCTCTCTAAAATCCTTGAGAAAGCTGTTGCCAACCAGTTGTGTGACTTTTTACATAATAATAGTTTATTTGAGGATTTTCAGTCAGGATTTAGAGGCATCATAGCACAGAGACAGAACTGGTAAAGGTTATGAGTGATCTGCTAACAGCATTGGATAAAGGACTTGTCTCTGTACTTGTTCTGTTAGATGTTAGTTCTGCATTTGACACTATTGATCATCACATCCTATTACAAAGACTGGAACATTTTATTAGCATCAAATGACTTGCTCTTAGCTGGTTTAAGTCCTACTTTTCAGATCGATTTCAATTTGTGCATGTTAACGATGAATCCTCCATCTACTCAAAACTTAGTCACAGAGTTCCACAAGGTTCTGTGCTTTGACCAGTTCTATTTACCATATATATGCTTCACTTAGGCAATATTATCAGGAAATACTCCATAAACTTCCATTGTTATCCAGATGACACCCATTTGTATCTATCAATGAAGCCTGACGAAACCAATCAGTTAGGTAAACTTCAAGCATGTCTTAAGGATATAAAGATCTAGATGACCAGCAACTTCCTACTATGGAACTCAGATAAAACTAAAGTTATTGTGCTTTGCCCACAACTCCTCAGAAACACATTATCTTATGACATACTTATGCTAAATGGCATTGCACCACCGTTACAGATCTTGGAGTTGTCTTCAATCAGCATATGTCCTTTAACTCCCATATAAAACAAACTTCAAGAACTGCCTTTTTTCACCGACGTAATATCGCAAAAATCAGGCACATCCTCTCTCAAAATGAAGAAGAAAAACTAGTACATGCTTTCATTACTTCAAGTCTTGATTATTGCGACTCCCTATCATCACACTGTCCCAATAAAACATTAAACAGTCTCCAGCTGAATCAGAATGCTGCTGCAAGAGTATTGACAAGAACCAGAAAGAGATCATATATCTCCTGTTTTAACTTCTCTGCATTGGCTCCCTGTGAAATCCAGAATAAAATTTAAAATCCTCCTCATCTACGAAGCTCTTAATGGTCAGGTACCATCCTATCTTAATGAGCTCATAGTATCTATGACCCCAGTAGAACACTTTGCCCCCATACTGCAGGACTACTAGTGGTTCCTAGAGTCTCCACAAGCAGAACAGGAGGCAGAGCTTCAGTTATCAGGCTCCTCTGCTGTGGAACCATCTTCCAGTTTGGGTCCAGGAGGTAGACACCCTCTCCATGTTTAAGAGTCACCTTAAATCCTTCCTCTTTGATAAAGCTTACGGTTAGAACTGGCTCAGCATTAGCTCGAGCCGTCCCCTCACTATGCAGCTATAGGCCTAGACTACCAGGGGACTTCCCATGATGCACCGAGCTTCCCTTTCCACCACCTCCTCCATACTCCCCATAAGCATTAACACCTCAGGAATGCTTGTTAATAACTGTCCTTCCTCTCTCCTGTAGTTTTGTGCTTCCATGTCTCTCTCCTCTTCCTCCTGTCACTTTCTGCAGGTTTTTTCTGGTGCTCCTGAGTCTGGATCCATGGTTCTAGACCATCTACTGCTCCATGAGCCTGATCAACACCCACTGCTTTAATTATTGTGATTACTACTGTTACCATTTCATTTAGTCCTATTAGTAATGTTATTAGCCCTGTTAATATAACTATAGTATATATAGCTATTAGTCCCATTATTACGCTCTGCTCTCTCCCCTCCCTCCTGCCTCCGCTCCCCTCTCTCTCTCTCTCTCTCTCAACCCAGCCGGTCGAGCCAGACAGCCTCCCACTATGAGCCGGGGTCTGTTCAACGTTTCTACCTGTTAAAAGGGGGTTTTTTGTTGCCACTGTCACCAAGTGCTGCTCATGGGGGAAATGTCAGGTCTCTGTAAATAATAACTATGAAGAGTCTGGTCTAGACCTGCTCTATATGAAAAGAACCCTGAAATAACATCTGTTGTGATGTGGTGCTATATAAATAAAATTGAACTGAATAGAATTGAACTGAATTGAATTGAACTGTGTGTTTTACCAAGGTTGCGGTGTCTGATACAGGTCATGAGGGCAGACAAGAAGTGATCTCGTTCCCTTTCCTCTTGGAACAGGAAGCAGGTGTGGCCTGTGTAAGGAAGGTGAAGATACACAGCAAACACTTCTGAAGACGACACTGCCGAAAGAGAATCCTCCTTCACTCCTAAACACACATAAAAAAAGACACACACAGATGGCGGTGTTACAGATGTGAGCTTGACTGTATCTTCTCATCACATCCACATCACACCCACCCCACTCAGGATATAGGGGTTTAGGTTTCCAACCTTACAGAATTATTTTGCAATCATGTGAAAAGTGATTGCAAAATAAGTAATTTTGATAGGATGAAACCAGAAAAATTACTCATATGTCCTTGGCTACCATCTGCACAGCCAAGACTAGAAACAGATGAGAATTCTTCTGCCTAACCTGAACCTTGAGTATTTTTCAAGAAGAGTTATGCATTGGCCTAAAACCCTAGAGTACTATGTATGTCTTTAAGGCCTGACCCCAACTAACCTAACTGGAGGCCCAAAGCTTAATGCATAGTCTTCAGTCAGGTTTGGGTTTTAAATTTGAGAGTACCAGTCAGATACAGTCAGTCAAAGTCTTAAATGTGAAAATACAGGTTTCAGGTTAAGTCCTGTGACCAAGTCTCCAGGGCACATACAGTATTCAAATAAGGAACAGTAACAACACGCTTTTATCAATATTGACTTAATTCAGGTTGTCTTCAGACATCAGTTAGAACTAGAACAAACTGCATTTGAAGTAAATAAAACCTGAAGTTTTACTTGAAACTTTGCATTTTTCCTGTTCGAAATGACTGCTTGTTTCATTAATTACAAGTCCCTTGATGTACTAACAATAAACTGGACACACCAACCAGGCACATGTTGAATAAACTGATCACAGCCTTTAAAGACTGAAATCAAATTGATGAGACAGCTAACAGGACTAGTTTTACTGAGTCCAGGTATTTTTATGCTGAGCAGTTCCGAGACCATTTTTGTTTCTATTTTTACGTTCCCTGTATCTCTGTTCAACACCAGAAATTCACATTTACAAACTGAATCTCAGTCAGTGCAGTTAGTTCACATTTGACCATTTAGGCTCATAAAATGCCTGGGTGTTGACATACAATTGCAAAATACTGTAGGGATATGAGAATATGTTAATACTACCATTGAGTATTCCAGCACAAATTTGTTCCAGGTGAGCTCTGGACTCCTCCTCTGTGGTCAGCACACTGCCCCCCGCTGGCTGGAGGACCAACTTAGCGGCACATCCACGATTGAAAGTCTGCAGGATTAAAGACAGACAGACATGTATGACGAAGGGAGAGGTCCTGCACACTCTAATGGGATTCAACCTCGAGTCTTAAAGGCCTGCTCTAGTCAGCTCTGCTCTGTTAATACTGATATTTTTCATCAGTCACTGAAACTTTGGCAGTTTCCACAGTGTTTTAAAAGACCTACAGTTGTACCCATTGCCAAGAAAACACCAGTAACATGTCTAAATGATCGTAGGCCAATTGCTCTGACAACAGTAATAAAGAAATGCTTTGAGACATCAGTAAATATCTACGTGATATACACGCTTCCCTAGGTCTGTTTAGTAGCTTAATAGTTCAGTTGGGGCTGTAGACTCCCATGTCATGCAAGGTGTTCTTGAGAATCTTTATGGGACAAACATCTCTGTCAGACTTCTTAGAGATTTTTGCTCTTCCTTTGATACTATTCTGCCAACAAAACTGATATTTAAATACAAAGATCTTGGTCTTTGTCTTTCCATCTGTGCTTCGTTGTACAATTTTCTTTCCAAGCAGTGAGAGTAGGAGAAACTTTCTCCTCAACTGTAATCCTGAATATAGGTACACCACAGGAAAACCACCTTAAATTCCATAGCTTGTTCTTTTATGACTGTGTCTCAAAATAGCATGACAACCAAATTGTGAAATTTGCAGATGAAATGATATTGATTGGTCTCATCCAACACAAAAATCAAGATGCTTGTAGGATAGAGGTATGTGGTGTACTAAAAATAATCCTTCACTCAATGTAGATAAAACCAAAGAAGATATCATTAAGCGCAATGCGTACCACTCCCCTTTGTCCATAGAGTGCTGTTGTTGAAATGATTAAGTGTTGTAAATGTTCAGGAATACAGATCTCCTACTGCTTTACCTAGTCTGAAAACTCTGATTACATAAAGCTCAGAAAAGGTGTGTCTTTAGATACCTTGCTGAATCTTTTACTGGTGCACTATAGATATTATTTTTACAGGAGGTTTGATGGCATGGTTGGTGCTAACAAGGTTTATAAGTAGGCATCCAGGACTACAGGCATACAGCTGCCACACCTGGAAGAGAACCAACCTGCTGCTGTAGGAAGAGGGCACAGCTGCTGACACTGTGTTGAATCAGACTGGTGTTTTTCATAGATAAGGTACTACTCCAGGCCTTATATTCCGCTTTTTCTTCCAGTGAGTTTGTGTCTATGTGCATGTATGACACTGTAAGTGTGTATATACATATAATATAAAGGGGTGCATGTGTATACATACATAATCATGTGTATTCACTGTTAATTTTTCTGTGTGCTGCAATAAGGCAGCCGAAGCACATGTTATCATTGCACTGGCTTGAACTTCATATGACAATGACAAACTTGAACAATGTCTAGCAATAGGCTACATACCATATAGATTATGAATGTAATGCTTTTGTGTGTAAAAGTGCGTATAAGTGTTACCTCCATGTTTTCGTGTATCTCCACTGTGTAGTCTCCTCTCAGGACAGTGTACCTCTCTCTGCATTTTTTCTTACCCTGCTCATCCCAACAGGATAACTTAACATTGCCTTGGTACAGAACTTCCTCTTTGGCATACTGAGGCTGCACACACACACACACACACACACACACACACACACACACACACACACACACACACACACACACATACATACATGAACATGTAGTCAGAGTAAACCAGTGCTGATTGATGGACTGATTGGCAGGTTCAGATACCCTGTGTGTCAGCAGCAGGCCCCTCCCCTCTTTCTTAGGCTCCACCTCCTGGTGTAAGTGTCTGAAGTAGGCTGAAGAGTACTGCTCACGGTACAACACACTGAAGCTCTGGAATGTGCTGTCCACAAGTCCTGGATACACACAAAACGAAAAACACATGCATATTTGTCAATTGTTTCATACTGTATGTATCTCCATTTTAATTCCTTCCAACTCAAAACTAAACAGAATTAATAACAAATGCTATATATAGCAAGAAACCACAGGTGGTTAAGTGACTGTGGGTGGCAGATTTAGCTTTAAATAAGAAAAAAATAAATAATACGAAAACAATAGAGTAAATAACTGTGTTGTGAAACCTTTACTGATTACCCCACAGAGATGAGTCACCATATTTTGCAATATCCCTTAGCTGTGTCCTCAGAACATTTTAGCCTCTTTTAGTTCATTGTGTTGATTTCATGTCCCATAACTTTACAGTTTTGATACATGCTTAATGCTCTCATCCACCTTGTTTCTCATTTTCGGCAAAAAAAAGCTCTGATTAACCAACCATGCACTACCTGTTCAGCACCAAAAGATAAGCAGACAAAGTTAGCCACTAGGTGGTGAAAATAATGGAGCATTTAGCAGGTAAAGAGCCAGATATTTTTCTCAGGATTTAATTGGAGACCAAACCAAAGCTAAAAGGAGGGTGGTCTTACATTCTTTGGATAGTGGGAAAATCAACTACAAATGAATTCTAGTGCTGTTACATGTCTGCCAGATGGAAATGGTAAAATCTTATCAACCACTTAAAACACTTAACACTACATGCCACAATCTCCCATTTGCACCCACATTCATACAACCACACGCTAGCATATTAGCCATAACATTTTAATAAGACTATGTCTATGTTTTCAGCTTCTACCACTTTCCCCTAACAGACAAAATTAATGTAGCTTTTAAGTTACACTACCAAAATGCATCTACTCAGGTGTCAATGTATTGTAAGAGAGAAGGTAATGTATTACCTGTGGAACTAACCTTGTTCTAAATGACAACAATTTGGGGCTCAAACATTCTATGAGGATTTTTCATTCAGTAAAACTAAGTGGATGGTTTAATTTAGCATCATCCATCATCCAGTCAATGTACTATACACAGAGGCTTTAAAGTAGTTCTAGTATAACGGACTGAAACAGGTCACTGTGCCACTGCTATTCTGCTTTGAGTCCAGTAATGAGTATGGAGGACAGGGGGTGAGGCTGAGAGGGGCATAGTAATTACCTCACACATACACTCACCCTAGTAGCCAGCTATGAGGCCCAGGCCTAATTATTTATAAGATAAATAATAAAGCCTGCTCTGTTACTGTATTGACAAACAGTGAAGCTAAGGGAATGGAAGAGAGAAGAGAAACTTCCAAACCCATGAAGCAGTTACCTGTAGCATTTTTTTTTTTCTCTCATCTTTAAATAAAATGTTAAACTTCATTTGGGGTCTTGTTTTCCTTTCAAACACCATATTATTAGCTTCCCAACTCAGTATGGGCTTTAATTAAAAAAAAAAAAAAAAAAAAAAAATTAGTCCACTCTACGTACGCTTCTGGACCTCAGTTAAAATTTCTGCCCTGGCTGCAGCACTGTACGTAAAGTAGAATTAACTAGAATCACAAGAATTAAACTAGAATCAACTGACAAGTCATACAGGAAGCAAATGCGTAATTTCACAGACAGCCACAGTTTGAGGGTATTATGTCACTTAATGTGTCTGAATTTATCAAATGAAAGTCCGTGTGAGGTTTGTCAGTCT